>JAWNLS010000855.1:2400000-3000000 GCA_035042185.1 Drosophila kambysellisi
GTAAGCATACCGAGAAGTTGCGAGAATTACTTACAGTGACTCTAATCCTATTTAATCTCATTCAAGGGAGGGCCATTCACAAATTGAATTGATGTGTGAATTTTGGTTTGTGTTTGTCCTCAAAGCGACAAAATTTGCAATCATTTATGTAATTTCAAATAGATTTTGCATGGTGTCGATATTTTCCAATCCTGTCTAGCCAGCAATCGGTCCACAAAACTGCTGACTGCATTTCTTTAAGCAAGTTTATGTGAATTGTGGCTTGAACTGTTTTGAGTATAGCTATTTGCACTATATGCGCCACATATGGACGTGGCAACGCCCGGTAGTGCGGATGCACTGCGGACACTGGATGAGTTCAAGTAAAAATCCAAAGAGCGATGACAGAGACGACGAGTCAAAAACAACAACAAGAACAAATTGAATCTGGCTGTTTGCTTGTGCAATTTCATTCTGGTTGCCGTAGTCGGATCTGGATCTGGAGTTGAAGTTGCAGCTGGAGCTAAGAGACCATGGAGTGGCAAAGATGTGGCATCAATAAACAAGATACGACAGAAAGCGAGCAAAGCACAGCGAAAACAGGGAGTTGTCCATTAGACGAACAACGAAGACGATGGCGTTGGAAAGGAGCTTTGGTAGTCGTGATGACGATGGCAATGATGTTGATGATGACGATGACGAGGCAGGAGGCGCCGCTAAGTAACGGCTTGGCAAACAACGGCATCTGGCAACTGGCATCGACATGGTCAAATTACCTCATCTGCCGCTGCTGCTTCCTCCTCATCTATTTTATTTTTTTTTCATTTGCGGTGTAAAAAGTTTTATAAACAACTTTACACACATGCACTTACGACTCACACACACACATACACACACACACACAGACAAACGAAGAACTGGAGCACTTGAAAAATGTTTTGAATTACATTTTTTGCTTAGTGCTTCTGAATTTGTCTTTGTTTGGACTGGAGCAAGGCAAGTGCGAAAATGTTGATAAAGTTTCGTCGGCAATGTTACTCGAACATTTTCAAAATGTTTGGAAAATAACTTGGGTCTAGTCTTGCCTCATCCTTTTTATTGACATGCACTTAGAAGTTTATGTAAAGTATTTATATTGAATGGCATAAGGAAAGACATTAAAAATTGTTAACTTTCCTAAGAAGAATGCCGTAACGAAGGATGTCTTGCAATGAAAATTATGATAATCGATAAAACATTTCCACGAAAACAGAGCAAAGCTAATAAATTATAAATTGATTAAATAAAAGACAGTTATTATAGATAAGATAGACGATGTTCAGTAACAATAAATTCTCTGATAATTATTAACATTAAGTTTTGATTTATATTTTTTTTAAATAAGTAGTATTTGTTCAAAATTCGTAGTCATATATTATTATGGCTTTCATAGCCATTATTTCCCTTCACAGCTGATCATGTTACAATATTTAAAGATACTTAAGACTTAAATGAAAATATTCCAGTTAGCAAACATACATATAAAATAATAATGGCATGTTCCGATATGTGTAACAGTTGAGTGGCAACACAATTTGAGCATTCCAAACATGGCAAGCCGAACCCAGTTCAATGTGAAACAGACACACGCTGTAGCAAAACTAGAAAATGTATATATATATATATATATGTATATATATGTATGTGCCAACATTTTGTCGTTAGTCTGTAGTAAATGCTTGAATGCTGGGCCTCAGTGTAAGCGATACGAGAGCAAGATACATTTGGTCATGGAGCTCAACGCGAAATGGCAGATGAAAGCGTCGACAACGAAGCGGAAGGGGGTGGCACTTCCAGCGAATGATTTGTGTCAACAGCAATGGCAGCTGAAATATGTGTGACTGTGCAAGAGAGAGACAGATACACTGAGATAGTGAATGAGAGAGAGAGAGTGAGAGAGAGAGAGAAGTGTGGTGGCAGAGATCAACAGCAGCAGCAGCAGCAGCTGGCCAAGAACCAAGCAGCATCATATAAGCCCCGGCTATGAAGTGGCCCAGTGCTGGCAATGGACAATTGTAAAATGGCATTGCGGAAATTGTGCGAGCAATGAAAAGAAATGGAAAGATGTCGTTGACGCCTCATGATGTGTGGCACCATCAACCAACATTCTTGGCCAACTTTAAAAATCAAAAAGAAAACAAACAAGAAGAAGAAGAAAAAAGTCAAGCGCCGGCCGGTAAATACATTGAAAGGCACAAATTGTCCCAGTTCCAGCAGAGCAGACAAAAGCCAACCTGTGCGTTGTCTGGGCCCCCATCAGCTCCCCCCCTTTCCCCTCTTCAACACACCATTATCACTCTCAAGCAGCGAAAATCTCTTCAGCAAAAGAAATTAAACACAATTTGTAGCTCTGGCGCTGTTTTTGTTATTATTATTATTATTATTTGTACTTATTAAATACATGCAACAGCAATTTGCCAAGCGGGCAGTTTCCAGTATCAGCAGGCTGGCAGCAGCACTACGAGATATTCAGCCTCAACTGAGCTCGTTACTTTTGCTTTTACCAATATCGTTTTATTCGTATTGTTAATTGAAAAGAAATTACAGTGCCAGCTGTCGCAAAATAATATAATAAAATGAAAGTTATCTATTTGCCTTGCAACGAAGTATATTATACACTGGTCTTAAGGCCATACATATTTATTCATGTATATATTGCCGATGTAGAGTAGTATTTTAATGCAAATAAAATTGCCATAAAATCGGTTAAAATGTTTATTGCAGCAATGAAGTGGGAAACGAATTAAATTTGGTTTTGAGCCTAAAAACTTTCATCGTTAAATTTAAAATATCAAAGATTTTATTCCTTCAGCAAAAGGAAAAATTACATATATCCGTCTACACAAATATTTTAGAGATAGTAAAATTAATAAATCCTATTGATCAATGTAATCTTTACAATTTAATGTTATTAAACCATTTTATTTCTTTAGTTTAATTAGCAAATTATAATTTTCTATAATTTAATTCGTAAAATATTAATTTTTTTAAAGCGTTTTTTGGGTGACATCTCTTAATTTAAATATGTTTTTTGCTGGCGCCACTTGTTGATTTCTTTTAGTCTACATTGAATAAATAAATAATCACACAACAAAAATGCAATAACCATTTTTTTAGAGTGTCCTTGCACTATTATTTAAAGTATCTCTAAAATTGTTGTCAACCATTTCTATAGTCAAAATTTTAGAGGACGATTAATCAGTATGCCTGCAGTTAATCCAATTGCGATTGGCATACCTTATGACCAAATTATAGTCCACTCTTTAAGGGTATTAAAATGTAACTGCAAATTGCTCAATGTAATTCATTCTGTTGTTATTGTTGTCATCCGCTTATCTCGATTACATTTTACTCGAAGTAAAAGTGGAAAATATTGTTGTCCATTTTAACATGGCAGGGCGACTCGACCCTCGCCCAAACGCTTGGCCGAAATGAAAGCCAAATATTTCACAGACAATTTCCATTTCCATTTGGAATCGAACAGTTGACATGTCCTCGCCATTTAGCCAAATCGTTATAAATGCTCGCACATACCTAGTTGTATATACACACCTATGTGAATGCATATGCATTCATTCATTAATATTGCCGCCCGTAACTTCCATATAGTCATCGATATATATATATCGTGTGGCTGCTTTCCGATCGTCTTGCGGTTGAACGTGATTTTTAAAATGTCACGCACAACTCCCGACTGCGACGCTGCCACTGCCACTGCCAGAAATAAATAAATAACTTTTCAACCGCTTGGCAAACAAGCGGTGAAGCAGGAAAAAACCATAATGAAACGCGCTTCGCTAGAAAAGTTGATAAGAAACTCATTCATAAAACTTGACTTTCGCCGTAAAACGCGCAGACAGCGACATAAAGTTGATGTGAGCACAAATCAGCTAAAGAGCAACAGTAGCATTCAACATGAAATCTACCCCATTAAATTTTGTAAACGGAAAAGAAAAACATCTCAGAATCTGAAAGAGGTTTTTCATGTTTGAATTTGGTATTATAATTGCATTGAGACATTCTGTTAACTAGAGTGTTAAGCTTTTGTGTACAATTTTGGAAGTATATTGATGCGTAAATTCGATTAAACACACAAAATACTCCATAAACAATAATAATTTAAGATTTAATTTAATTAAAAAATTATCTGCGATTTTACACATATTATTATGTGCAATTATTAAGTGGTACTTAAAGCACAGCAATAAACTTATTTACACAACTACTGTAAAGAGGTATTCTATTAACTTAAACTCATTTAATTTAGGCCACTTGTCATTAATTGGCATTCCTGTATATTCGGTTATCATATAAAAGAGTACACTAAGAAGTCCGCTCCAAAAAAAAAGGAGAATTCCCATGTTCTGCCATTTGAAAAATTTATAAAGTTGAAATGGCCACCAACTCAAAGGGATCCCAAAATGAGGCTATAGCTGCAATAAAAAACCGCAACAGCATTAATTATAAATAATAAACGAACTTATTAGGAACTTTTACAGAACAGCATAATATGTAAATTAAATGTAATAAATCCAATAAAAACTCGTAGGAACCAATGAAACAAAAGAAAAGAATAGAATGTAATTAAGAAAGTTCTTGTTCAAAGGAAGCACTTTGCCATATAAAACACATCAAAGGAACGAGCTAAAAAAGTAACCCAACTAATCAGACATGACCATTTCTCTATTCCTTTTGGTCTTTTTCTCAAATTGAAGAATATAAAGGCACTAGCTGAAACAGTAACCAAATACAATAAGCCGGTCTAAGAACAATTCAATGTTTCAACTTCAAATGGCCAAAATTTTAGTTTTGGGTCCATTAGCAGACACATTTAATAACGCCCCAAAGCCCCCCACATACAAAACAAAATACAATTTTTTTTTTTTGGTTGGGTTGAGTAAAACTTTTAATTGTTATACGTGCAGAACAATGACCGAGGCACATACATACACACATACGCCCATACATATATGCATGTCTAGGAGTTAGATGACAACAAAATCCAACATAAACTTGACCTGGTAATGAGTTTTTAACAAGTTTGTAACAAACCTAATCATCGACATCCACCTAAGACAGCCACAACAAGATCTCGATGATTGACTACCGAGACGCAGAAAGAGAGAGCGTGAGAGAGTGAAAGAGTGAGCGAGTGAGTGAGTGAGTGAGTGAGTAAGTGATATATGCTGTCATGCTGTATTGACAAAACTTTTTAATAAACATAACACAACTGTCACATGCAACAGCAACAGCCCAAGCGGACTTTTCAGCGATGACGAAGCCGCCAGCGACACCTGACGTGACATGACACTGTTCCACACTGTTCGACTCTTACTCCGGCTATATTCATTTGAAGACACACACTTCCCACCCGCACCTGAGCAATGAAATGCAATTTTCACGTTCATAAGTCATAGCCTATGGGTGCCCCACACTCCCCTGACCGGTTGCGGAGGTTAACTGGCTGACTACCCTGATTGATTTCAGCGTATTAATCAGCGTACAGACCCATTCCCATAGACGTGGCATATAAGTATAAGCGTGGTGCTTTGGGTCTGTGCTTTCTTCAAATGCACGTGTGGAATCGTTTTCTGGTGTCACGAAACGAGTTGCTCCCAAGGCTTAAGAGGCTTATTGAGGCGACCTCTATTCGACTGTGCCTCTTGAGGCAACTAAACTGTGAACAGGCATTTCTTGTGGCAGCAACTTGTTGTTGTGGAACAAGTCTTCAAATTGGCCTGCCTTATCCCAGGCGATGTTTGTGATATCTTGATATTTAATCAGGATTTTCAAACAGTTGGTTTGCTTATTTCAATTGTGTGTGCTAGTAAATAGTGTCATGGTTATCCATTAAATAAGATTATCCCTGGATTATTGGGCGCTTTTTATTCAAATTAAGTAAACTATATACATTTACGCTTTTTTATATCCGATTATTAATTCGAGTTTTTCAATAAATTAAGCCTATAACCAAATTAAAAAGAATTTATGATTGTTGATATCAATAACAGTCAAAAGTCACAATAATTTTGGCTTGAAAAGAAATGGGATATTAATCGGCAAATAGCTTCTATATAAAACTGAAAAAAAAAACAACATGAATGCACAATGAACGCATTAATGTATCAGATTTAACAGTATCTTTTTATGATTTTACTCATGTGACAAATGGTGAAAGCATTTGTCCAACAGCTCAATTTATGCAAACATATTTGAATTACTGAATAATATCACTTGCATTTAAAGCTTATTGAGTTGTTCGAAAGCCATTTAAAATATGTGTGCAGTATTTAAGGAATGCATGAATAAATATTGTATTTTATATTGGGGCAACGTGACGTATGCGTAACGCATGTAAATGCGTATCAGCACGTGATACGTCGACCATTTTGTGCCATTTTGTTGGTCAACAGTTTAATTCGACGCTAAGAGCAAAAACCAGTTTGGAATTAAAAACGACTCAAATTCACAAATATTAGCGGAAGTAACCAAAATAAATGAAATACGATTATTTGTTATTTATCTGTTGGCCAACGCAACAAAAACAAGTTGAAAACAGTTTTGCATTTAATGCCGCTTGAATGCTCTCAACAAATCCCTGAACGCAGTTAACAGTTGGCAATTTGTTTTTAAAGTGCTACATTTGCCTAAAATGGTCCACCAGCACTTCAGACATCAAAATGTCTCTCAAAACGGCAGCAGACTCATATAACAACAAGAGCCAAGAATATAGTACACGCTAAAAGTAAGATCTGAACATAAAAGACGCTGCCGTATCATTTACAGCTGTTCACATAACACATGCCACATGCCACAGACACCAGCGATGAGACTTACGACTCGTCTCTCGCACGGGTGACAAAATTAACACTTTTTGTAGGAAAAAGTATTTTTTTTAGAGTAAAATACTCTATGGAATGTTAATTAATAATATAACGTATAAATATTTGACAACACTAATAGTATTTAGATAGCATAAACTTGAATAGCTAATAACTTCTATATAAATAATGTAAATAAGAATTTGATTAGATATTCATTATTTTGGGTGAAATAAACTTGACAGCGGAGGAATTCGACTTTTTAGAGTTCAGTTTTAAAAGTTTTAAAGAGCTATAGAAAACAGCTTCTTAAACTGCGTTGTGCTTTCAGCTATAAGACATAATCAAAAGAAATATTAGTATTAAGCATTTACATTGTATCTGCATTATTAAAATATTTATTTAAGCAATAATTTGAACAAAAATCAAATTAAAACTATTTGGTATATGTTCAGTTAGTTCGAAAAAAGTATCCATTTGTCCATAGTACAAAGTAATCGCACACACAGTCAAATATAAAAGGACAACAATTTTACGCGCAGCTGCCGCTAATGTCTATGAATGAACTCCTTGACATAATTAGGAGAACTCACCCACACACAAACACACACACACACACACAGACATAGACACCCGCACACAAACACAGCAAGTGCCACAGGAGTGGGCAACTTGTGAAACATTTCAATGCCAAAGCAGGTGACAACAATTTTATGCGCGCCTGCTGCCCCCCAGCTATTTTAAGGATTGTCGTCTTGAAGTCAGCTCCAAATAATGGACACAAATTGCAAAGTTGTTTAATGTGCGAACCGAGACCTCACAGCAATTTGTCGCTCTTCACTTTTGGGGCAACTGACAGCCTGGCCGTGCGGCAAGTTAGCAATTCGGTTTAGCGGCTTGCGGCAGCAATTGGCATTCGGCTGCCAAACGTTTGTAAACTTTGCCAAAACGGCGCCCAAGTTATTGATTTTGTGAAGTTAACGGTTTTATGGTTTATTGGCCAAGTCAATTGTGCACCATTTGTTTTGCCTTTAGCAACGACATGGCCTTTTCACTTAACCATAATGTCATTTCGATTTGGCCCTTACAAATCGACCTTCGACAAATCGTTCGCTGCCCACCCGAACATTTTGTGTCACAGTCCCCGGTACAAAATGATGAATTGGGTATAACATGGTTGGGGGTTTGGCAACGATGCAAATGATCGGTAGCAGAAGGCATTTCAGCATTAAGGGGATTATACCAATAATTTATTAAGATTTAGCTTGCAATTTTGACAACATAAGTTTACAGCATACGGAACACACGCCCTTTTATTTTTTGTGTTTATTTAATTTTATATTAGAAAAATTTTACATTTCTAAATAGAAATTCATTTATTAGACTTATTTTAAACTACTTGTTAAAAAATAGATTTCCTTAATTCTCGACTTACTACAAGAAAGTTAGCTACTGTTTGCAAGCTTTTAGCCATGCGAATATTCAAGTTTAAGAAAATTTCAACAAAACCGCTTTTTTCTTTTCTAATGCGATAAGTAGGTATTTACATATTTAGGGTAATGTTTACAGGATATTAGTCAGTCGAGTAACACTTAGGTATACTTATTGTTTGCTACTGTGTTCTCTGCGTTAAACCGCTTAGTCCGCACAACAAGACGAAGCGGCGAACTTTAAGGTGTGCGTTGGTGTGTGTGTGTGTGTGTGTGAGTATGTGTGTGTGAGTATGTGTGTGTGAGTGTGTGTGTGTGTGTTTGTGTGTGTGTGTGTGTCTGTGCGTGTGTCGCAGGCAGAAAGCAAGCAAGCAATTTACTGCATACATTGAGGGGCGTTCCGGAGGCAATTTGAGTCTGCGGTCACGGGGTTCTAAGCTGGGCGCAAGTCTGGAAAATACTTTTGTGGGGCGTTTGCCAATCAGGCGGCACTAACAATAAGAAGCAGCAAGTGGACGGCTTAGGCTATCAATGAGCAACCATTTGACCTTTAGCCTCCACACGCCTGCGTTGCGGTTATCAGACCAATGTCGTTGACGTCGCCAATGGCAATAACCCCAAACTAACCCTACTTCCGCCGCCTTTTTCTCTCTTCTTTATCCTTGCAACCCGATAAGAGCATAGCCTGGCATAAAAAAAATACAGCATACAAGTAGCATAATAGTCTTGTGGAGTCAACTTTGGCATAACTTCGAACTCTGTACAGGACGCTCATAGAGATTCCAATGCCGACGACAACTTGACAAATATTTTGCAAAAGTTGTGCAACAGCAAATGGAAAAGGAAAATAAGTTGAACATACGAGCAGATAAAGTGCTTTTCTGTCTGTGTATCCTCTACCGGTTACGACGAGCTGCACGACAATAAAGTTGAGAGAGATCCATGTGAGTAAATTCCAAACCAACATTGTTGTTAAATGATTATTATTACTCTGGGGTTTCATGCACTATATAAATAACCTATAATTCTTCCATGTATATGATATTTAATATTGCATTTTGTATTAAATAAATTTAGTATTGATTTTGTGAAAAAACAAATATGAGCTCTAAAAAAAAAACTAATGTTTGAAATTATAAAAAAAACAACTAATCAAAATGAGACTATGAATACGTGGCAACCTACGGCAAAACACACAATAAATTGGTTTAATCTTTACGTCTGCAGTCAACTTTGAAATCGCGTGCGTATGTACGGAATGAATAAATAGGGGGTGACACAGGAGCCTTTTGGGGTGAGCCAAGATTTAGCTAGTCTGTAAAAGCACGGAAACAGCGTGGGCGTAATCAGAATTGGAATAATGTGGCCACGGAGACCAATGATGTCGATTAAGTACTGTTGGAATAGCTGAACAGAATTTATATGTCATGAACAACTGCATTATTAAAGCACTCAATAGTTTCCTGTACAAATTACTGAACAAGTTTTGTGTATAAGGAAAAGCATTAAAGTCTGTTTTAAGAATACGAAAATATATTTTAAGTGCTTTATTGAAAATTTTAACATTATATAATTTTTTGTGAAAGCAATTAAAAAACTAAATGGCCATTAAAATTTTTTTTTTGGCATTAATTACATTTTTGGCACAATAGAATTGTTGAAACTTTGATCTTTTGATTGTCACATATATATATACATATGTATATACGTGTGTAAAGTAAGCTCTCATATATTATTATTTTTAACCTAAGTGGAATTCACATTGTTATGCAAAATTTCAACAAGCGTCAAGCGTTTCTGACTGAAATCCGAATAAAACAGCTCTCATCCTTATCACAGCCAAAACGTGTGAGGTATCCTTAGGCAGTCAAGTTTGCCCGATTGATTCATTATCAGCGCACGCATTCGTTGCTCAGGTATCGTCAACGCCACTCGTTTGCCTGACAAAGCGATGCCATGGCTATTAATACACACATACACAATGTGTTTATGTGTGAGTGTGTGTGTGTGTGTGTTTTGCAGATAGTGAACACACAAGCATACGAGCATGCATAGAACTCACAGGACTTTGGCAGCTGTAAACGCCCCCGTGGCGCACATTAATTATAACTTCCGGTGGGAGGGCAGCCTCATCATATAACACACACACGCACACACACACACACTCACACCAGAGGAAAAAAGGAGCGACAATTGACTGATGGAATGAATGATTGAGTGAATGACGTTTGACTTAAAAGTCACGTTCAGTTAGATGCTAAAAGAAAAGTGCGCAACTGCCAAACTGGGCAACGTCGACAGACAACAAGCAAAGGCGCACCGCTCTGATTTCATTGAGTGGGTTTTTGCAGCAGGCGCAATGCAATCAATAAGTGGGTGATGCAGGACATGGACAAATGAGATAGAGAAAGATAGAGAAACAAAGAGAGAGAGAGAGAGAGAATTAAAGCGATTGGGAGCATTGTGCAGCAGGTTTGTGTTGGCTCTTTATCGTCTATTTATGCCCAAGTATTCGAAACTTTTTTTCTAAAGCAATTTGTGTTTACACGAAACGATTTGTTAACAAGTGCGAAGTAAATGAATAGAAGATGAAAAACATTATTTACTCTTAAATTGGGAAATAAGTGCAACACATATATGTGCATTTCAAAATACCACAAACAATTTCCACAACACTCCGCGGTGAATTGGTGTTTCTATGATCCGGTGGGTGGGCGTATGTTTGGCTACCCAAAGGGATTATGGACTTGACGCAAGTTTATTTTACGCCAAATGAGCTCAGCCACAAAATCGATCGATTTAAATCAAAATGCTCCAGCGATTTGCTGCCAAGTGGATATCTGCCATGTGGCATGTAGAGTTGGGTCATTGCTGTCTAAAAAAGGCAGGTCGCGGGTGCTGCATGAATGGGAAAGTGCGCACATGGCCAACATACACACACACACACACACACGCAGACATAGTCACACCACCCGATGAGCAAATGGTTGAGCATAATGGGAAAGCTGGCAACTCGTTGACGTTGACGCTGATATTGGCGCTGTTGCTTCTCTGCTAGCTCGTGTCATATGTTCTATGTGTGTGTGTGTGTGTGTGTGTGTGTGTGCATATTTTTAGACCCTTCGACGTCTCAGCTATAAATATTATTTCTATTTTATTACACATTTTTCAATGTGATTTTCTACAACATTTTTTTTACGCACTCGGACAGCAGCCGTCCATAAATTTCGCAGTCAACAGCCAAAATGTATAATTTTTTCAATAAATTTGTACATAAAAATATATATATATATATATCACAGATATATAATACACACAAATGTATATTGTGTATCTAGTGTAGCCAACATCTGTGGCACATCACGTGCCAATATTGTCCGCCCATTTATGGTTTAAAGCATTGGCCCTTTTGGACAGTGCAGGACAAAACCGAGAAGCAACCCGTAGTTGGCTTAAAAAATCGATGCTCGAATAAAAATCATAATAATGTTCTTTATATTAGGGTACAACACGCATTTGAGAGTAGTCATGAAAATATCAACGGCAGCAAATTGAAAGATCGTAAAAAACATATGTATTGCTACGGGTTTATGATTATGGTCACAATAGTCGTAATTTGGGCAAAAGCGTCCAAAGATTGCTTTTATGTTTTTTGCTGCAATACGTTTTAAGATTATTGCGTGCAAATATTACGATAACTAAAGAAAAAATAGTTGCAGTTAACTAAATGAATCAACTGGACACTTTACAATTAAAGCACTTGAATGTGCAGAAGGAATGGAAGAAGGAAGTCTACAAAGTTACGGATTTTTTTTTGTATATCTTGTTAAGCCCTTAAAAAAAAATTGCAGATTATCAAAACTTTTTTGTAGGTCTTTCAAAATAAGCGAATAAGCACGAAAATAAACTTAGAACGCCTAAGGGCAGTTTTGGGTTGAAATGTAATATTTTTTTGTAATTAGAAAATTCTTTTAAAATTAATAACAATTTAATTTACTTTTAATTAAAAACAAATTAATTTTTTCTTTTTTTTTCTTCTTGCCCCTATTTTTTTTTGTTCAATCACGTCTAATTGCTCACCTAACCACCACACTAAGAATCATCTCAAATTAAAGCATGCCCCTTATTTATCTCAGTTAGTTTATTGCCGCCTGCCCACAACATTAACATTGTCATTCAGCCATTCGGTCATTCATTCCATCTTGTAATGACCTAACACAATAGACTGTCTCTTTATTGCGCCTGGACAAATATTGATAAGCAACGACGAGGGAGAAAGACAAAATTCTAATAAACACTTTTGGAGCAGCGCCCAACCAAACAAAGGCCCCAGTTCTTAAACATTGAATCTTATGAGTTTTTATACCTTAAGTATTTCACACAACAGTTTTTGTCTTTACACTCGGAATGAACTTGTTTTCTCTTGTTTGTTCGCTTTGTTTGTGTGTTATTTGCTTTGCCCGCAGAGCTCGGAATTCTCTTGAAATCAGCTCAGATCAGATCTTGATAACACGCTTTGGTATTTTTTTTTTCCTTTTTTTATTTCTTTATTTTCGTTTTTTGGTTGTTGTTTTTTTGCCCCGATCACTTCTACGAACGTCTTTTCTTGAGGATCGTCAATTGAGCCAAGAGTTATGTTATGTGCAATATGTTATATTGGGTGGCACGTGATGTTGTCACTGGTCGGTCAGTTATATTCCGGACATCGCAATGAGTACGCCTTCGTACTCAATTTTTAAATAGCCTTTGTGGGGGCGCAAAAGATCTTAAGGGGTATTCAAAATGCTGGCTGACATTGTTTTCTTTGGCTCTTGGGGCCAATATAGACAATTGATCATGTTGTGCTCATGTAAGTTTAATGTTGTTCATAGGATTTCATAAACGTACTTTTTTTTTGGCTAACACAAATATTGCGCAAGACCTTGAAATTGAACAGAACCTATTTAGAAATATTTAAGAAAACAAAGCTAAAAGGTCATTTACTTAAAAAAAAAAACAAGAAATATTCTGTACTGTTAAAAGACAAATCGAAGTAAAAAAAAAACTAAACGAAATTCCGGTTTCGAATTGATGTTGTTTGAATTTAATAGAAATATTTAACCTTTTATCGATGTTCGGAAATAGTAGTATATAAGATAAGCAGTATGTATAAAAAGTAGTTTTAGTAGTAAATATCTTAAAAACCGGTTTCTTTATGGACATTCTAAAAAAGACTAATGTAATTACTACAACCAACAGCTATTTACAATCGCAGAGAGTCTTATCAAGATTTTTTAATCTGTAAGTCATAATATAGAAAATTAAGTTAAAAGGTTATTTTCTGTTTCCTTATTCAAATTCTTGACTTTTGTATATATGCTATTTACTCTATCTATTGACAATAACAGAGTCTCTTAACGTAATAATTTAAGCTGTAAGTGAAGTTTCGGCAAACACCTCCGAAAATGTTATATTAATGCCCAAAGGCAGTCTAATTCCATTTAATGACTTACTTTTGGAAATAATGCTTACCCCCTGCGCTCGGGAAATTCTATTGTTGCAATGCCATAAAACTTGACCAAGTTGGCGGCCCAAAAAAAAGGCGGTACATATAAATGAACTAATTTAGTTTTCTCAGCGTCATTTTATGGCGACCGGACCGAATGCCATGGCCTGTTGACTGTGTGAATTTCTCACCGTGTAGCGAGGAGCGTAAGATACATTGTACTGTATCATTAATTCACTTTATCAAATAAAACTACAGTCAGCAATAGCAATAATTCTTTGGCGCATTTGTAAGTGGTCTTCAGTTCCGCTCTTCATCGTCTGGTGGGCGTCTTGGCGTCATGGTGGGCGTCCAAATGGTTGCTATTTTGGCTATAGCTGCTTTTATGTATCTATTGTGGCGACCACGCGGCAGTCAGTCAGTCAGTCAGACTATCGGGCTTACTTAACAGAAATAATTATGTGGGATACACACACTCAAACGCACAACGCGCAACTAAATTAAGCATATTTTAGCTATTTTTATATAGTAAAGTAAAAAAAAAAAGAAAAAAATAATAATAATGCCAACGCCGACGTCTGCTGCTGTTGATGTTGCCACTGCTGCGGCTGCTGCTTCTTGCCGTTTGTTAATGGCTTTGAAATGAGCAGGGGCCAGCGAGGAGCAGACCCCAGACATGACGAGGCCACCAGCCAAAGATGAAACTCTTTCGCAAGACGAACGCCAACGATAGCGACAACTTCCACCTGCATAAAAAACGACTACGACGAAGGCGTTGTCTCGTCAGCCACACTCCCTTTTTTGTTACCCACAATAAGTATACCATGTTCATATATAAATATATATATGTGTATATACCCTATATTAAAAGCAAAAGTGTATATACAGCCATAACACAAGAATGTATAATTGTTTGCTGACTATAAACATTCCACGTTTATGAATTCTCGTACAGTGAAAATACAGACTCATTAAAAGGTTGTTAAATTCAAATGGATGTGGCCTTTGCAACATTCAACTGAATAATTAGTGTGCTAAAGCAGAGCATTCCAGCATCTGGTATAGATATGGATATAAGATTTGATGTATTCAAAAGTTAACAGTTCTAAAATTTTAAAAATAATAAGAATAAAGTTAATAATTATAATAATATTTGCAAAATAGAAAAAGCAGTCGTTGCTATAATGCACTTTTGCAAACATACCGAAAACAGGGTGTCTGCCAGTTGAGCAATATACTTATTTCTCTTTTCTATAATTTTTATTTTTAAAATCATCCCCACTAGCGACTTGCAAGTTACACAGACGCTGCATGCCAAATACAAAAAAAAAAAGAAAAAATAACTGAAAATTAAACTGAAAACGATGGAACACAAAAAAAATGAAAGCAAAATAAAAATTGACACCGGAAGTGGCTGCCTCATCTGCCTTCTGCCTCATCTGCGTTGGATGTGTCTCTGGCGCTCTGGAGACGACGAGACAAATTACTTGATTTGCATACATTCTCTTGCTGCTAAAGCTAAAGCCAAACCCGAAACCAAATAAAGGAAAAACATCTCAGCATTGTCATTATTATGCTTGCTTTTTCGTATGGAAATTTATCAAAAAAATAAAATGTTTTTCATTCGCGCGCGCTTTTTTCCCTCTCTCTCGCTTGCTCGCAAATTTAACGCGCAGCGAAGCGCAACAGCAGCAAATAAACAATGGGGAGGAGGGGAGGTGGACGTGGGTGCAGGCGCCCACAGCTTCTGGGGTATCTGTCAGTTAGACAGCAGGCAGAGCGGCTTAGTCCGAGCTGCGTTCGCTCGTTCATTCATTAAGACCAAGAGCCAATTGATGTTTTTTTTTTATTACGCGATTCGTTTTTATTTCTCTAGATTGCAAGCCAAACGTAATCCCAATAAGATGGTAGCAACTGTGTCTGCGTTTCCATGCCAGCGATTACCGCAACGAGTCAGCTACAACAACAATAACAACAACAGCAGCAGCAACATCTATAGCAGCGACAATGACAACTAAAAAGAAAATCCAAACTGTTGCACAGTGACGCAAACTGGCCCAGAAAATAGCCTGTCGACATATTTATCATTAGCTTAGTGCTGCTTAATATATTTATGGCATATCAACAACAGTTCATTATTCACAGCTGGATCCATAAAAACTAACAAAATAAATGTATGTTGATCAATTTGAACGACATTAGACTTATGTGATTGCATCATGAAAAAGTTGTTCAAGGAATAGTTGCATAAAGATGATGTAATTGGCTTTACTTTTTAAGTGCATTAAGTTTCAAAATGCGCCTCAACATCTAATAGCTTGTATGTACTGTACAGTGATCACTCGCAAATTAGAACTCTCCAATTCGACTCAATTTTTTAAATGCAAATTAAAAATAAAAATATGATAAAAATGTTTTAGTACAAACTAATTAGAATTGTATAATATCATTTAACGCAAATGGTTAAATCTACCTGATTAAACCACTGTTAGATTATACAGTTTTTTAACAAAGATCATCAGAGGTACTATAATTAGCCCTTGATTATCAACTGCAATATTATTAAGTACTATATAGCAAGAGTTACATGCACAAACTTATCAGATGTCATGCCGAGTATATATATATATATATATTGTAATACTATAAGTCGACGATTTTAATTATGTAAATACACCCAGGCTTATAAGGTAGTTAAAGATGTGTGTAAGAATTATAAAGTACTCTAAAAATGAGTTTTGGCTCGGTTCTGTTAGAATTTCTTAAAAATTCTTAAAGATGCTACTTCAAACTCAAAATGGTCATGAATTTGCGACCTGAGACGTTATTTATAAATGGCTATAAATTTGAAATACTGCAGATTGTCATATATTTATTTATTCAATATTATCAATCAAATCAATCAGCTTATCAACACGCTTCAATAGCACCTGTCTGGGCTAGCAGGCAACCGATTGGCAAGTTCGGGTCACACAGTCATTTCTAATAGTTAACATGCCACACATAAAAACGGGCAACACACGTCAAACGAAATTGTCAACATCAAAGAAAAGGAAACAACAAAAACGGACACGCAATGAAAATGAAAAACCAATCTACTCAAACAGATAGATTCACAGACATAGATACAGACAGAGATACATATACCAACCGGCTGGAGAAGCAGCTCAGCAGAGTAAGAGAAAAAACATATACGGTGTGGGGTGAAGTAAGGGGGAAAATGTAGGGAATTAAGTCAGTCAGTGACTGTGTGTAACAGTTAACTGAATTTGTCTGCCGTTTGTTGCACAATCGCACGGCCCAAAAGAGAGCGAATGGCCTACGGAGCCAGATGGAAAGTCTTACTCAATCAGTCGACTCAATCTACACACTGCAATTTAAAAAATGTAAAATTCAGCTTCTGCTTCAGCTGCAACTGCAACTAATTAGTTTTCAGTCTGTTGCTACTGCTGCTGCTGTTGGTGCTGTAATCGCGGCACCGCAACAAACGACAATTTTCCCACTGAATTTTCACTTTTTTCATTCACTCTCTTTTGTTTTCATGCTGCTGCTGGCCGCAAAAGAGAATTAAAGCCAAACAACAGCGTTGCAAAGTGTACAAACAAAAGAATTTATGAGTTCGAAAACTTTTCAATAGTCAAAGAGCATGCTTTGATGAGGGGGGAAGGGGAGGTTTGCTTTGGATTTGGACTGCAAAAACAGTTTACGTTGCGTTGTTCTGTTTTGGAGCCGCCGCGTATCTTTTATGCGTCCCATTGGCATCGTTTGCGCCACAGCCTCTCAAAATATTTAAAAGTCCATAATGAGCACAGTTCATGGACATTAATTTAAATACATATTTAAATCATCTGTTAAACCAGTTGCTGTTTACGAGTTTATTCTAAGCTGTAGGCTCTGTGGCCCTTGCAAGGTCTCAATTAATTAACTTTAAGACACAGTGAAGCAACAAAAAAAATGAAAGGTTTCATACATTTCAATGCAACATTCTCTGTTTATTTATGGGAGCTGTATATTTAATTCAATTGATTGTTTGCTAAAAGTAACTGAGGCTCTGACCAATTTTGAAGATTCGATAGCATTTTAAGAATGTAAAAAGTTTCGCAAGTAATTATTTTTTAAATAACAAACTTTGTAATAGCTTTCAATGGACGCTTTGTAAGTTGATTATTTTTTGCAAAAATAAAATTAATATTTGCTTTACCTTATAATCTTATTGTAGAAATATTCATCTGGTAATTTTTTAACAATATTACAAAACCAGACAGCTCAACATGAACATTTACGTATTCATATTAATAAATATATAATAGTCATATATATAAAATAATCAAATTTTATTTGATATTTGTTCATTTTAATTTATGTCTATTTGTAGGTTCATATACGATACACAAATTTAACTAAGATACTAAATATTTATTTCTACTTCTGGCTAATATTAGCAATACCATTTTCCTTTTTATGCCATAACAATAATAACAAGCCGACTATAGAAATGCTGTTAGTTTGCCCTGTAAGGTTATCGAAATAGGTGCCAAGTACCTTTTACGAGTGTTTTTTGGTGATGTTTGCCACTTGAATTCAAATTCAAATTCGAATTCAAGTCCGAAATTAAATTCAAAATCATGGCCATGGCTCACATGCGATTTCACGATTACGGCTTTTGGCCGCACAGTAAACACACATAAGCCAATAACAATAATAACAACAAATACACGCGCACAAGTAAAAATAAATAAATAAAATACAAAAATAAAACGTAAGCTGGGATGAATAAATGAATATTAAATGGCCAACAACGGACGAGAAAACAATCGAAGAAGAAGAACACAAGTAACAGAGTTGCAATGAACATCTTCCGACTATACGATACTCTGTCCCGAGTTCTTTAACCTATCAAGAGACCAAAAGTGGGCGAAGCCACAATCAAAATCCAAAATTTGCCTCTAGGCAAACAAATATTAAATTACAATTTATTGCATTTTTAGCACAATTTGTCATAATCTGAAGAAACTGTTAAGAATTAATTTTTATGAAAATTATTCAATATTTTTTATTTCTGAGCTGCGTACTCCGTACCTTCCGTATCCACTTTGGCGAACAGTGTATAAAATTATAAATAAATAAATGGAAGGCAAATCCAAGCGATATTCGATACGTAAATACATACCGCAAAATGTTTGCATGTTTGTTTGTTTACCCTATCAATTTGCACTGCGAATGTGCGAATGAGAGTGCGATTGCCAGATTGTGCGATAGGGGGCAGTGGCGGGTGTGGGGGCGTGGCCGACAAAACTCGCACTACAAAATACAAAAGACAAACGCAAGCCCAAACTTAAATTCAATACCAAAACCAAAGCACATGCAACCAAATGCGATGCGGCGAACACTGCTGAAAACGCAGAATTTGATTGACGACGACGACGACGCTGACGACGTCATCGCCAAAGCATTTGCTGCTTGAAACTTGGCCTAAGGTTTCTGTTGAGGCGACGACTGCGTTGCCGCCCACGTCTAAAGTAACAATAA
This sequence comes from Drosophila kambysellisi, assembly GCA_035042185.1. NCBI lineage: Eukaryota > Metazoa > Arthropoda > Insecta > Diptera > Drosophilidae > Drosophila > Drosophila kambysellisi. Next base: position 2,419,284 of record JAWNLS010000855.1, read on the forward strand.
CAACAACAAGCAAAACAACAAAGAGATACTTTTACACTCAGCTCAGGCGAAGGGAGCGGAAGCAAACGCTTTCAAAGCCGTCGGACTCAAGAGAGTGAAGAGTGTAGAACGAACAGCGGAGAATGGAGAGTCGCGGAGCCATGAGCAGCGAGATTGGCGTGAGAGCACCGACGGCTGTGGTGACGAAGTCAACGACGACGTCGACGACGACGGGCAGCGGCTTGACAAGCTTTTGCGGTTTTTAGTTACAGGCCGCCAACTTGCTTAGGCACAGTGGATCAGAAATGTTTTTTTTGGTTCCCATTTAATTTTCTATAAGTCCCTACTACGTCCGGAGACAATGTTAAATGGATACTGATTTGTCCCACTGTGCCACATGCTTTTGTCATTTACATTGTTGCAAGCAATTACATGCGACAAGCCAAGCGGCTGTTGGTTTCTTATGGTTTTTCTTCTTTTTTTTTTTGTAGGCGTGGCCCAGTTTTGGTGTTGTAGTTTGCCACATTTGGCAGAGACAATTTATGTCAAGCCGACATCTTTGGCGCTGTGCGAAAACATGCGTAAAAGTAGCTTCTTAGCCCCTCTATCCTCCTTTGGATTGTGTTTGTGTATGTTAGTGTGTGTGTGTGGCTAATAGGCGCCGAAATTAAAACGCCAGCAAACACAAACAAACTTTTGCGCGCACAGCAACATAAAAGGGTGAATAAATGAAATACACTCAGCAAAAAAATAGACCTTAATATATTTAAAATATATGTGTAAGATATATATTTTTTTGGATAATTTTTATATTCAAAATGAATTTCGAAGCTGCCTTTTAGAAAAAAGGAGAGTTGCTTTTGTATATGTAAATTCTAGATCAGATGTTTTTCCAAGTGTAGCAAGTGTGTGGAGTGTTTATGTGTGTGTGTGTGTGGGAGGGGGGGTTAGCAACGGTACAGGCGAATGGTGCATTAAACAGCGGTGTTGACAGCCGCTGCGAAGACGAAGCTGGCATCTGTCAAACATGTCATACGCAAAATAGCTTAACTGTCATAAAAACAACAAGCGGCGGCCGTAAAACGCTTTATTACAATACTAACAAACAACAAAAACAACATTGGGGCGCACATGGCAAATGTGCGGCTGCGTTTATGTTTAACAAGTGCAGGACTTAAGGCTGACTGGATAAGGGTGGAGATGGGGGAGATGAGTGCATGGGGGGCCGTGAGGAGGTCACGGATTAATTTAAATTCTCTTATTGAGATATTCTCCAGTATTCGGCTTGGTTGTTGTTGCAGTTGTTGTCTCGATTTACATTTTTATGCTTTATTTGATTTATTTATTAACTTCTCGTCGCTCTTGCGGCTTCCCCTTTGTTCACAGTCTGTCTCGCTTGCACTCACTTACTCTCTCCTGCGGCTGCTGCTTCTTCTTCTAGCGCAAAACGCCAACGCCTCGCAGGCACACACACATTCATACATACATACATACTCACTCTGAGAATAGTTTTCTATTTTGTTTTTTTTTTTTTGCCCTGACTGTGTGCCTCAGAGTTAGTGCACGTGTGCGTGTGCGTGTGTACGTGAGGCATTTTAATAATAGCACACACATACAATATAAAAGCTCCCGCTGGAGCAGCAAAAAAAAATATATAAGCAAAAACGGAAAAAATGTTGTTGCACTAAAAACTTCAACGCCCGCATGATGATGATGATGGCACATAGCATATAGCAACAGCAACGGCTCTATACTGTTCCACTACACACCCACACATACAGACGCAAATTCATACACCCACTCGTTCTAAGAGCCCTTTGAGGAAGTTGGGAGGTATGGTTTTTTTTTTTTGCTTGCTTTGCTATGCTTAGTTTGGCCGCCGCCGCAATAAAGCTCATGTTGTCTACGGCAACGGCAACAGTTATATTGATGTATTTATACACACACAAGAATACATCATAGTGATTGGTTGAAAAGGGGGCAGGGGATGAGCAACCCTTTCCCCCAAAAACCGGAAATTTGTAGTTTTTTCAATTAACACTCGCCGCTAAAGAGATAAAGAGAGAAGGCAAGTTGAGAATTTATTTGCTGCAATTGTACATCATAATATGCATATACACATATACACAAATGCATAAGTGATCACACACACACTCTTATTCAAATAGATATTAAGTTGTACATTTTTATCTTTGTATTTGGTGTTGTAAATAATTCGCTTGGAACGTGTTCATTAATTAATTAAATATTGCATGAACGCTTGTTGTCGTCATAGTTGCTGTCATTATTCTTCTTATTATTGTTGTTCTTTTTATGTTTAGTATGCTGCAAAACCCGCCAATGAAATGTGCGACACACATAGGCACTCACATATACAGTGGCTACAAGCTAATTAAAAGCAGCGTCAAGCAAAAATTTCAATTGCCTGTCATGAACTCATTATTCATTATTTTTCAAAAATTCCAAAAACCCATGGCAGGTACATGTATTGACCACCGAAATGAATATATGGCCCTAATAAACGGGAATTTTCAGACCCGTTAGGTCGGCTTATGCAAAAAAACTACCTACTTTATGGTGCAGGCTTATTAAAAGCAGTTACATTATGTACAGTTAGGTTGCAAAAACCTGGGTTTTCCGCCTAAAGTTGAATATTTTCGGTATGAATAGACCAATACTTCATAGTCAGTTTAGTTATTTTCTGCATCTCGAGTGGAACAAGCCTACAAGGACAATGGGCAAACGGACTACCATTGAGCAAAGGAAACTCATCCTGGAACACTTAAAAATTGGATATTCATATCGCCAAATAGCTAAAATGGTCAATCTAAACACCTCAACTGTATTCTACATCATTTGGAGTTTCGTGGGCGAAAATTGGACAGAGGACAAGGGCGGAATGGCACCAAACCCGATTTTCACCGAGCAGGATGAGCCGAGGATCATCAAGATTTCAATGGGAAATCTAAAGCTATCGGCTCAAAAACTGACTCAATAGGTGCAGGATGAAATAAGGAAAAAGTTCAGTATGGAAACTGTGCTCCAAGTTCTGCGCAACCATGACTTTAAGGCCCGAGTACCACAGAAAATGAAATTTTTAAAAGCAAAAAATAGATGGTCTAGGATGACGTTCGCCAAAATCCACTTGTGCAGGGATTTTGTGTTTTGGAACACAATCATATTTGAATATGAGTACAAATTCAACATTTTTTGCCAGGACGGATGGAATTAAGTGTGGCGATACTCCAATACTGAGCAAAATCCCAAAAACATAAAGGCAATAGTCAAGCACGGCGGAAGAAATGTTTTGGTATGGGCATCTATCTCGGCAGCCGGTGTCGGAATTTTTGTGATAATTGAAACAACAATGGATAAATATGTGTACTTTGACATACTAAAAGAAAATTTACTCCAAAGTGCCGAGAAGCTAAGAATCCGACGTACTTTCCGGATCTACCTGGACACAGACCCCAAGCATAATTGCGGAATAGTACAGTCCTGGCTTAGATCGAACTGCCCCCTCATGATAATTCCACCGGCCCAGTCTCCAGACTTAAATGTTCGTGAAAATTTGTGGGTTCTGCTGGAAAATAACATCCGGAATTACAAGATATCCAGCAAACAAGATCTCAAAAATGCTCTGCTGGAGGAGTGGAGCAAGATCAGCCTAGAAACTACCCGGAAGCTGGTATCTTCCATGAATAATAGTTTAAAGGAAGTTGTTAAGGCTAAAGGATATCATACTAAGTATTAACATCCTTATTTAAGCTTTTATACGCCAAATATTTAACTTTTTTAAGACTGCTTTTAATTGGCTTGCACATATTTTTGGTTATGTTTTTAGTTTTTGTCTAATTTTAATTAATTAATTAATATTTTAATAAAAACTAAAGTTTATTTTTGAAATGTGATATAACATTAAACAAATTGGCATTTAAACATTTTGAATTTGTTTCCTTGTTTAAACTTTATAGCACTTTAAATTTTTTGCTTGACGCTGCTTCTAATTAGCTTGTAATCACTGTATATACACACACACACATACATATGTAAACAAAACTCTACCTCTTGTTATTGGCACCTCCAAAAGGGACGCGCGCGACGCCTGCACTGACTCCAAAAGGAAAAGCAAAAGCAAAACAACAAATAAAACACACCGACTGACGACTGCCGACTGCCGACAAGCGAGAGTTGAGAATGCAACTGTAACGGCGACTGCGGTTTGTGTGTTTTGAACTGAACTTTATGCTATTTGCCGCCCCTCTCGACGAAGAGCACAACGACCGTTACCTTACTTTTCGTTTGTTTTTGTTTTTATTTTTTTATTTGCACACACACACACACATACACTTTACTTCAATTCACAAACAAAATTTGTGTTTTAACACTTTGGTACACTCAAGACGCGCGCGCTATTCAAACAAATGCAAGTCGATGCTCTTGCGCTCTCGTTTAACGACTGAAATGAGAAAAGCACCGAAATGAGAAAAGCACCGTTGAAACGGGCAAGCCATTGCCAGCTGATTTTTTGTACAACAGTGCTGCCAAGTATTTGATTTTAGTGCGAAGAGTGCATACCAGCAACAGTGTTGTCATGTGGAGTTCGTTGTACAGCATATGAATTGAAAAAGTATTTTCAACCAGGTGGCAACATACACAACATATTGGCGCGTTAAAGAGATTATTTGAACTCGCATTAAAGACATTATTTGAACTCTCAAAATAGTCGAATTTCTGAAAGTTTTATGTTCTATACTTGAAATAGATACTGACCGATCTTACACTGTTTTTTTTTAAAAAGATGTATAAAACCTTTTCATAAATATGATTTTTAATTTCAGAACATTTTAATATACAAGAAAAAATTATTTTAATTTAAATATTTATTTGTTTGACCGGCATTATATGCTTACATTCTTTCTTGCTTAAATTGCATATTAATTTCAATATTTGCTTCATATCTTAGAATCTTGGCATATTTTTGGATAAATTCATCGGTAGATACACTAACGGCATTTATCATTGCACCATTTCCAGATGCAACCATCGCTTTTCTTGCATCCAAAACCACCCGGATACAGTTCACAGAATTCCTCAGATTTTTTGAATTCACAAGTGTCGCCGGGACAATAGTAATTGTAGCAGGCCGACGAGCAGGTTTCCCGCAGGCCCAGCGCACAACCCGAGCAGTTAAGCATCTCTGAAAATTAAAAATCTATCTGATCAAGCCAACCGAATGATTGAATTATTGATTATAACTTACCGCTCTCGCGGCAATCGGAAGTTAGGCAAGTGGATAATGGTGGATTCGGCGGCATCACTAGCAGCGGTGGTTCGGTTAGCTCAACAATTTCGGGTGGCTTCAGGTAGATGACGGGATGTGTACAGATTCGTTTATCGCACAGCTTAAAGCTGCGATTGAAGCACACCCACGTGGGTGCATAGGGACGACAGAAACGTGGACTCTTCACCAAACAACAACCGGATGGAGGCACTACGCCTGAATATGCTGGCGTCGTTGTTGCCATTGTTGGTTCCGTTGGTGGACGAGACCACAACGTCGTCGTCTCAAAACTGTTGTCCTTACTCGGCTCATATGGCTTAAGGGTTACATATTCCACACGAGCCACATTCTCTGTTACGGTTTTATACTCATGTCGGTTCTTGATCACATTATCTATCTCCAGTATTGTGGTTATATAGCCAGGTGTCTGGCAACTTTTGTTGCGCCACACTGTTCCCCGGGGGCAGGCAGGCGAGAGGCAGCGACCAGCATGGTATTCACCCCGGCTACAGATTATTTGGCGGCACTGTTCCTCAAAGTATATCGAACCGGGCGGACAGCGAACCTGCTCATCGGCAACTTCGCTCGGTGGTTCTATGGGCGGCGGCTCAAATATGGGATCCTCGCTGGTAGTGGTGGTGATTTCTTCTGTGGTAGTGGTTGGCTCTTCTGTAGTTGTTGTAGATTCTTCGGTTGTTGTTTCCTCTGTGGTTGTTTCTTCTTTGGTGGTTGTTTCCTCTGTAGTTGTTGCTTCTTCGGTGGTTGTTTCTTCAGTGGTTGTTTCTTCAGTGGTTGTTTCTTCAGTGGTTGTTTCTTCAGTGGTTATTTCTTCAGTGGTTGTCTCTTCGGTGGTTGTTTCTTCAGTGGTTGTTTCTTCAGTGGTTGTTTCTTCAGTGGTTGTTTCTTCTGTAGTTGTGGTAGGTACTTCTGTGGTATTGTAAGGACAGGGTAATGGTTCTAGCAAATAGCACAACCCATCTGAATGCAGAAAGTATCCTAGAAACAGAAAATAAATAAATAAAAAATATAAATTCAGCAACAATGTGCGATAGTTCGACTTAACAAATAAAATACATTTTGTAATAACCTAACGTTCAATATTTATTATTATTATTAATATTTATTTTTTTACTTTTCATGGTGATTTTCAAATTAGTTTTCGAGAGATAATAACAACAAGAAAAAAAAACTTTCTTCGTCACGCTATAGATTAAATACTTTTTTTTAGATCGTTGTCTAAAAATAAAATCTGTCCGATCGTTTTAGCTTTAAATTTAAATAATATACTTGATGAAGTCTGCGATGGGCAGATGGACAGATGGATTTATGACATTGCTTATTTACACAAACAAAAAGAAAAGAATCGATTATTGTTCAATTGCTCGAGGCATATAATAAATTGTAATCATATTAATTTGCTCACGACATTTGCATAGATTACCTTCCTGACACACATTCTTTCTGTGGCACATGTTATTCTTGAGCTCATAGCCTTCCGGACACTCCAGCCACTATAAATATTGCAAAATGAAATTGTTTGTCAAACGTGTGAGTGAATGATGGTGTTGCTCAATAATGATTACATTGCCGAACGCATCTTGATAACCTTCCACATCGCGAACGCTCGACCAAATCGCACAAAAGTATATCACAATAATTGAGAAGTGCCATGTTGAAAATAACATTACGAGTAATTCTGCCTTATGATCCGATCAAAGGCGATGTTCATCCAACAACTGAGCTCAAGTGACGACTAATCGAATGCGGCGTCTGGCGGAGCTTTCGCAGTGACAAAACAAATCATAATTGTTCCGGCACTGATAATGTTTTCCGAAAATAGGTTTGCATTCGGTAAAACGATGTGCGACTTCCGACGTTCGATTGACAGCCTCAACAATCTTTAAAGACTTAGCAGCTTCATTGATAATCGGCATGTTCGTCTATCAAGTGATGCTGCTGCTGCTGCCTTGGCTTCTCTTGGCCTTAAAGCTGATCAACGCCCAATCTGAGCAAACTGCCGTCGGAGACGTCAGTGTTCCATGCAGCCAGCCAATCTCTTACTACTTCTTTGCTCCATGCCTTCTCCAAAATGGGATCTATTTCCTGCCAGCTGCTGCGCCGAGTGCAAATCGTGAGTGAAATTATATTTCTTATTTTTGCTATCATTATATAAACAAATGTTTTTAATCTTTCTTATTTATTAGCACAAACCAGTGTCAATAGCCCACAACCATTTGTTCCCGTACAAGGTCAGCCACCTTACCTGCATCAGCCTCTACCTTGTGTCCCAATCACTCCATGTCCAAATCAACCAGTTACTCCCTATCCTTCTGTTCCATATCAACCAGCACCTTGTCCAAATCAACCTGTGACTCCTTATCCTCCAGTTCCATCTCAGCGTGCGCCTTGCCCCAATCAACCTGTAACTCCCTATCCTCCAGTTGCTTCTCAGCCTGCGCCTAGTCCAAATCACCCTGTTAGTCCAAATCCTCCAGTTCCATCCCAGCCTGCCCCTTGTCCAAATCAACCTATAACTCCCTATCCTCCAGTTCCATCTCAGCCTGCCCCATGCCACAATCAATATGTAACTCCTTATACTCCAGTTCCTTCTCAGCCTACCCCTTGTATAAATCACCCTGTAACTCCATATCCTCCAGTTCCTTCTCAACCTACCCCTCTCCCAAATCAACCTTTAACTCCCTATCCTTCAGTTCCTTCTCAGCCTGCCCCTTGTCCGAATCACCCTGTTAGTCCATATCCTCCAGTTCCATCCCAGCCTGCCCCTTGTCCAAATCAACCTATAACTCCCTATCCTCCAGTTCCTTCTCAGCCAACCCCTTGCCCCAATCAACCTGTAACTCCCTATCCTCCAGTTCCTTCTCAGCCTACACCTTGTCCAAATCACCCTGTAACTCCCTATCCTCCAGTTCCTTCTCAACCTACCCCTTGTCCAGGTCACCCTGTTACTCCAAACCCTCCAGTTCCATCTGTGACTCCATACCCGTCAGATGAGCATGTACTTGAGCCTGTGACAAGTCCAAGACCCATACAACCCCCCACCCAATCTACCACCCAATCCACCACTCAACCAACCACAACGACGACCATGCAGCCATCAACCACGCCGGCACCTGCTCAAATTCGTCGCTGCCCCAATGGAACCGTCCTCATAAATGACAAATGTCGTTTGGTCTATTGCCGCTCAGGAATTTATGAAAATGGACGTTGTGTGGAGACTCGATGCCCACATGGCACTTATTGGACCGGTCTGAAATGTGCTTCACCCGATCCCATTGAGCTGGCTCCCATTTATCTAAATCGAACGATTATCAATCCAAAATTGGAGAATAAGCCCGATTTGTTGATAAATAATGTGCATAATCTGGTTGTCAATGCCTCAATCACGCTGCCAACAGACTACAGGGATTACGAAGAGGAGGAGGAGGAGGAGGAGGAGGAGGAGGAGGATATGGTGCCTAAGGCACCTCATCCACACAAATGCTGCACAGTGATCGGTCCACGCATCTGTCGCTGTTCTGTGGAAAGTATTCGCTGGCAATGCTACAATGAAAAGCAGACGATTTGTGGCAACTTCTGCAGCGCCCCCAAAATGGCGCTAAGACCGCCTACAGTGAACACCTGGAACGATAACAATAATGAAATGTTGATCATGCCGCCCAATTTTGATTCCGCATGCCAAGAGAGTGGCAAATGCAACCAAACAGCAGGTAACTCAAAATCTATTTGAAAATCCGAGTAGATTTGCGTATGAGTCTTATTTTTGTTATTCATTATAGAGAGGTATGACTGCAGCGGCTGTGCTTCGGGCCAGGTGGTATCCTGTTCCCCTTACTGCTACAATTATCGCTGCATCAGCCCCAACTGCGCCTTCTACGATCAAGAGCAATTTTGCGGCTTGCAACAATTTGTGGGCTCTGTCGGTTGCCGCTGGGAGGATGGCTGGCGTCGATAGACGCCTCATTGGGACAAAAGGTGGTGGATGATTTTTAAGACAACATTCAACTGTAGCGTATATTCAATTAAAAAAAATTCAAACTTTTTTATTCATTATGTTCATATTTTTGTATGTATCCGTATCAATTAAAAATTAAATTAAATTTGTTCATTTAATTAAAACATTTTTTTATATACAAAAATTTGTATGTCGCGTGGCTGCGTAATTATTTCTATTAATTTGATAATTTAATTTAATTGTTGTTCTGATTATTGTTGATAATGGTTGACCTAATTATATAAAAATATTTTATAAAGCGATGCAGAAAATATTAATTTTTTTGACAAACCAAAATTTGAAATAAATAATAAGATAATTAAAGGTTTAGTATTATTGTACCTGTGTAAACATGGTGAATTGTAGCAATTTTAAGCTTACTAAATATGGTCACATTTTCTAAAAGCTCGAGATCATAACGACAAGAAAAATAAGAGAGAACGTAACCGACAGCGAAATACTATGATACCATAGTTGAAAAACAATGAAGAGAAGGTTCCTAATAATCTTCCTTCCCAGTTTGGTAAGTGTAGCTCTTAAATTGCTGGAGATATGGACATTTATCGGTTTTAGGGGGCGGGAGTGGGCGTTGTCCAAATTTTTTTTTTTTTTTTTACAGATTTTGAAGTGTGTTACTAGCAATATAACTTTCAAATTTGGTAAGCTTTCAATTATGGTCTTATCGATTTAGGGTTGTATCAGTTTAGGTAGGCAGAGTGGGCGTGGCCATCCAATTGTTAATCGATCTCCTAGGGGAATTACCAGTAACATACTGAATATGTCCAACCTTCAAAATGCCATAACTTCGTCAAAACTCAACGCATTATCGAAAGCAAGGGCGTTTTACTCATAGTTTGGCGTCTAGATCAATCGTACATTTAAAATTAAAAACGTGATTTTGGGTCGGAACTTAAGTCAAAATTATTGTCCGAAAATCGGCATAACGGCATAGGTCGAACCTTCAAAATGTTGGGCGTGGCATAGGCCAATCTTTGAAGGACATCACCAACAACCTACCAACCAAAATTGGTGACTGCATCCATAAAATTGTGGGAGATATGTGGCTTTATCGAATTGCGAAAATCGATTTTATCGATTTTCTAGCTCCCTAGTGGAAGTAGGACCAAAACCTTGACACTTTAACTATTGAGGGTACTTTCCAGTATGTGTTCAAAGTTTCAAGTTTCTATCTCTAAGAGTGTCGGAGTAACGCGCGTTCATACAGATGGACAGACGGACGGACAGCCATAATGTATGTTACACTATTAGTACTATTTAAATTAAAATAATCAAAAATTAAATGAATCAAAAGACAAATTTTCGGGTGCAAATTTATATGATTTGAGAACAGGTTAATAAATTTCAGTTTTGAGACTGTATCAATATTATCCCTAACGCATTTATATCTATATTACTTAATAAGAGTATTACAGTTTTTTAAAAGAATTTAATAACTATAATTAGACCTATTGAAACGGAAAGCAATGTTGTGTTGGAGTGCTGAGAGAGAATTGCTCTATTAAATGTCAGCGTGAGGAATTTGTTAGTAACACCTTTGTAAGCTCTTATGACACATCTCAATTTTACGTTTGTTAATAATAAACATTAGGCATTTTTTGAAACACTCCATTGATAAATCACCGGATATGACGTCCTCGTCCCCAAGTTAACTTTGAAAAACGCCGGATTGCTTGTACCTTGATAGATAAAAGTCACATTTTGTCATATGCCGAATGTCACAATATATCAACATTTATTTTATATATTACTCTCTGAGCAGAGAAATTATTGAAATTAGTACTCTCAAATACCACTACAAACTTAGCAATTTATTTTGGGAACTGATAAATTATTTTTAAATTAAGTCTTTCATTTATAAGCTTCAATAATTATACCATTTAAGACAAAATTATAATTGCGACATACCCGTGCTCTAAGGTCGTTCTTATTAAGCAAAATTTAAAAATAAATAAAATAAAAGTGCAAACATTTTTGATATTAGCTTATCTTGTCACACATATTTAACATTTTTAACATTTCCTTTAAAATTAAATGTTTATTGATTAAAATAATTTCATAATTTGCATTTATCACCTCTATAATGTATCTCTATCTTATCATGTCACTCAAGTGTTATATATATTCCCGAATCGTGAAATTTTTTAAATATTTAATACATCTATTTTAAATAATTATTAGTAATTACCTTACTTTAAGATTGGTAACTCTTTTAAGTCCACGTGTTTCTCGTTAAAATAAATGCTGTTTAATGTTATTTTATTATTCTGAGCTAAATACAGAAAAATGTAAATGTGTGGAGATATTTTACTTATGGGATAAAGAGCCTAAGAATTTGTAAAAGTTCCCAAAATTGCTCGGTGGGTATCCGCTAGTTGATCTTTCATATTTGAATGGTTCTCACTGAGGTATTTTCACTGCACTCACGCTCAAAGACTGATAAAAGTAACGTAATCAATACCATAAGATAGTCAGCTATCTAATCAATTGGCTAATGTATGTGAAAACATGTAAGAATACTGTATTGTGTGGACTCGACTACAAAATACCCTAACTAAACCCAAAAGCTTTTCAATCTTTATCGGAAAACTAAAAAAACTAAAGCAACGCATATATTTATTTCCAGACATTCATGAGTATAAAAAACAGTTATCGATAAAATTAAATAAACTTGATCTGCTCGGGTTTTACTAGAAATTATATTCAAAATCCACAAACGCTCATCTGTTGATCCAGATTAAGAATATTTATATATCTTATGGGGTCGGAGATGCGTCCTTCTGCTTGTTACAAACATTTGCTTAAGACCATCATACCCTCTTTTTCTATTTTTTATTGGTTCAGGGTATAATAAAAAATAAAAATTTACTGTTTTGACTGCAGTTGAGTATAAGAGTTGTCCGGAAAAAGACCTACTTTTAGTCATTCCACATTCGATGGCGAACATTCCGAAAATTAACGTGAGTTTCGGAAATTTATATATATATATATATATATATATATATATAGATATTGCTGATTATATTTGCCAACCCTCGATTATCATTTTATGTAATATAAATTGTAGGTAAACGTCGGCGTGGCTGTGCTTCTGATCGCCTTCAGCTCGTCGTTGGTTAACAGCGATGACAGTAAGGATCGGATTGTGGTGCACACACCGCTGCAGAATTATGAGCAGCCCTCGCTGCGCGACTACGAGGAGTGCCACAAGAATCGCGACACCTGCATGACAACGTGTGCCGGAAAGCCAGAGTGCGAATCAGAATGTCCGCTTTGTCCAGAGCTAACGGATGAGCCGCTGCTGGTGCAGGGCGTGAACGATACGCTCTACGTGGCTCCCGCTCAGCCTGCCCTCAACACGACCAACATCATTCGCCTGACCAACGAGATCAACAATGTAATCCATAATGATGTTCAGGCCCGCAGCGAGGTGAATGTGAAGGTGCATCAGAATGTATCGCAGGTGGGCGGAAGATTTGGACTCGGCTACAATGAACAGGGCTCCTGTTGCTATGTGGTGCGCCGCGATCGCAACTGTGACGAGGAGAACAAGGAGAATAAGGAGAACAAGGAGCACAAGGAGCTCTGTCAGGAGCATTCCCGCCAACGCGTCTGCGGTCAGCGCTGCCAGGCGCGTGTGATGATCGCCAAACGTATCATTGTCTGCGAGAAGGATCAACCCGATGATTGCCACGAGTCTGTGGAGTATGTGCCACGTCGCCACAGATCGAGGCAAGAGCACCAGCAACAACAGCAATCCGCACCCTGTAGCTACATGAACACTTGGCCTTATGTGGCCTGCGGTGGCCAGGATCGAGATGGCCGTCGTCTTAGACGCGGCGCCTGTCAGAGGTGCCTACAGTTGACCTATGGCTACATATTACAAAACGGTTTACCGGCAGAGTGCGCCGGTTGCTTTCAGGGCTATGCCTCGCCAATGATGGCCGCACCCATATTTTATTCACCCTTTGCACCAATGCCAAATTTTGGCTATAACTATCTGCCGCAAGCAGAGAGCCAGCATCACGATAAGGAGCAGGAGAAGAGCAGCGGCATGGACGATGATGATAATGGATGGGTGTTGGAAACGGAAAACTGTGTCGACGACAATGGACAGCTAGTGGATTGCCCCAAAGATGAGGCTGCTGCTGCACCTGGTAACAAACGGCCAACGCCAGAGCATTTGGAGCAGGGAGACAAAAAAGAGGATGATGATAAAAACAGCATCGATACGGATGATTCGGGCTATGGTGTGCCCATCCAGCGCCGACGCCGCCGTCGTCATCATCATAATCCCAATAATTTTGTGCGTTCCATTTACAGTCGACGCAATGATAATTAAAGGGATTACATCATTTTTAGCCTTAGAAGCTTTGCCAGCTTTTGTATATGCAAATAACAACAATTTATTAAAAGTTAGTTAAACATGAAATAACAGTTAATCTACTTATAACAATAATTATTAATTTAAATAAATGGATTACTTTTTTTTACCAAAACGTTATATGCTTAAATGGAATATCTATATAAGCAAAACCAGAACTTATCTTTCGACTGATCATGTTTTCAACAAGGTAGCTGCAAAATTGAGAGAAGTATATAAAAATGTCTCCAATATTTAGCGACAAATTAAAATTTCTACTTTGCAAGCGAATCAAAAAAATAATTTTCACAAATTTATTCGCAAAGTCGAATCGACTTTGATTTGAATAAATTGTTGAGAATTCCACAATCCACATTTCAAATGACGGCAAACTTAATTATGCCATTTGAAAGATAAGATTCGTTCAGCAACCGTAGGTAAGCTTCGCAAGGCTAATCAACTGTAGCTTGTAGCTTCTAGTTTTGTGGCCAACTTTTTTCCATTCACAAATTGGAATTTTAAAATGTATAAGAAAAACAATAGACTAAATTTTCTTATAACTTTCAAAATAATTTGTATGTTGAGCTGTAATTTGGTTAAAAACGGTTCTGCCCCTGAAGCAAGCAAACAAATTGTTGTTATTATATTATCTAAAGTAAAGCCATAAACATTCCATTACTATCGTGTACTAAATGTATTTTAATCATAGTTGGCTATGAGAGAGATATGGTTAAAAATGTTTATAATTATACATATTTATGTTGCAATTTTATAATTTAATAATTTTCATACCTTTTTATTAGTGGCGCCACCGAAGCATTCATCCGTGCTGCATTTTATCATTCTTAATCTGAGCGAATAGCTTCTAGACACAGTCCGGTGTCTTGGTCAAGAGTGACGTCAGTAATGGCTAAATTTATAACAAGGTAATAACAATAAAAAGCACGCATACCAGAAAAAGTAATCTAGGTAAAACTGGCTAATAGAATATTATATTTAAACGTTGATTAATCAATATGAGGCAGTATATTTAACGATACATTTTGGGCGTTGCTACATAATTGAATGGATTACCTCGAAGGTTTTTACTACATTTCTCATTTTGTCAAATACACAATCAAATATATGTTATTCTGAACATAGTGCGTGTAGCTATTCGAATTGCCTGATTAGCTATAGAATATATGCCATGATAAGGTCATTTAGTGTGGCTGTTGTGTGTGTACCATAGTAAATAATAATAATTTAGTTTGCTTGAATAACATTTGTGTTTTTGTTAATTTGTGTTCGGTGTATGGGAATTTTCTCTGCTTATAGACTAAACAACATGAAATAGAATTTTCCATTATGCAAATATTCTCAAATTGTTCTAACTGTTGCATATGAGCATATATAAATTTGTTTTAAAAAACAGTTTCAGAATAAGGTAGTTTCTGTGTGGGCGTGACCAACTAGTTGACCGCGTGCCCTTTGAACATGTGAAACAAAATTACTAAACTTATGGTAATATTGCGCTGTATGAAGTGTTCGTAAAGCCAGGGATGTCGATGGGGCTGATTTACTTAATACCCAATTCCTTCAACTCAGTTTCCTCATCCACGGAGTCCTCCTCGTCATCGGAGCCGTGCACCGAGGGTGCTGGCGTAGTGTGGCCTGTAAGAAAAAAGAGAAAAGGGCAACAAATAATTTAGAATTTCTTTGAATAAAAAATGTTTAATATCTGCTCAGATGTAATCGAGCTAATTTGTAGTCCTTTATTTAATTTTGTGTATTACAAATCAATGACTGTTGAAAGTCAAATCGAACGCAAGTTGGTTATGATTCAGAAGTTGCGTAAGTCATGTAAATATTGATAAGTTTATGCTCGAAAATAATACTGATTTGAGATGAACCAGCTGCGCTAAGTGATAAGGCACAGCTGTGCTAAACATCATTAAATATATACATAAGCATAGGGTTCAACAACGATTTTTGTTTTGCTTAATTTCATTAGTGGAACTTACGCGATGACGTGGGACTGGACGGCTCACTCTGTGGACGTGAGAACAGTAAATTGCTGCGTGAACCGTACGTGGAAGTCTCGTCCACATAGTCGGGATAGACGGCCTGCAAAGCCTTCACTCTAGCCTGTCTGTAGTACTGCAGGATAGGAATACATTGTACAGATAAATAACGGCTTAAACTGAAGATGAATTGGATAAACAATACTTACAATGCCCAGCGTACGCCAGTCCAGCAAATCGCTGAGGCGCTCCGTGCGATTGCGCTGAATGATGCGCTGGCGGCGATTCAGACGCGAGAACTCCATCATAAAGCTGGATAGCTGTTGTACGCTGTTCTCCAGGCCAATGTAGCGACGATCGACAATGTAGATGCCATAGGATTTGGGATCACTGATGTGTTCCTGCATGAAACAACCGAATCCCGACAGATTTGTGGTCACACTTGGTATGCCCATGACGGTGCACTCGGCCGGTGTATAGCCCCAGGGTTCGTAGTACGATGGGAACACACCCAAATGGCAGCCACGGACAAACTCCTCGTAGTCTATGCCGAACAACGGATTCGTTGAAGTCAAGAACTCCGGATGGAAGACCATTTTGACGCGATCGTGCACTGAATTAAACAAGTTACAGCGACGAATCGACGATAGGACAGGATCATTCCAATCATCGGCCACGTTGTGTGTGGTAACCGGCGGCATTGTATCGCGTTGCATGGCAAACATACAGCGCTTGATCTTCACCAGATCATCCTTTTGCAGCAGCTCATCGGGACTGGGTATGTGTCCCTTGACGCATGTATCGAACATGCGCTTGCCAACCGCCTGCTGCACATTGGTGATGGTGTCGCGCAACTGCTTGATGACCGCATGACCACGCAGCGAGTCCACATTAAAGTTGTTCGTCTTGGTGGGGAAAATGAGGAAGGCCACCACTGTGGTGTCAGGACGCTCGTGCTTCAGCATCGCATTGAGGCGGGCCAGCGACTCGATGAATATATCAGCGCCTTTGTTGCCAAACTCATAACGGCCGGCAATGAAGAAGTACAGCGTCTTGTCCAGATCGAAGTCCATATGGCTGCATAGGAGGATTAGTTGTGGTGAGTTGATCCGTTAAATAAGAAAAATTCGATGCATACCCACGAATATATTCGAATGCAATTCGGGAAATTTGAAAAGCATCCTTCACAGGTATAAAACTTACCCATAGAAATGACCTCGTACAAATTCATTGATTTTCTCCTTGGCAACGGCATGCAAATTCTGGAACTCATGAATGGCCGAGAACTTCTTCACGTTCAGGCCGTTTGGCGTTATGATGTCCGGCTTGCGTTTGAGCAGATGCTCCGCCTCGTAGCCGGTGATCTCCGATACGGTGGTGAAGACATGCGCCAGATGGGTGGCGCCACGCTCAAGGCAATAGCGATGATAGATCTGACGCTTGCCAGCCTCCTCGTCTACAGCGAATTTATCGAGATTGTTGTAGAAATCGGTGTTGCCGGCGCACAGATAGCGACCTAGGAGCGTCGCATGCGTGGTGAACACGGTGGCAATCTCGATGAGACGGGTGCGCAGCACTATGAGTCCCACACCAGCCTGCCACTCGTGAAAGTGGGCAACGATTCGCGGTGCACTGAGATCATTGCTCTGCGAGTAGGCTTCGGCACAGTTGCGAAACTCCTCTAGGAACTCGGCAATCATAAAGCCCAAGATGATGGCATCGTTTGTCTCAATATCCATATGTGGTATGCCAATGTGGCACTTGTCCCACATCTCCGACTTGAACTGATCCAGCTTCCAGGCGGCTGAGCCAATGTCAAACAATATCAGCTGCGGATTGCCATCGACGAGCCAGCGCCCAGTGTGAATTTTGTAGCCTCGCGAACGCATCGTGTTGACGGCATCGAGCAACGGATTTCCGCGTGGAAATTCCATTTCCTCCATTTCGGTGCGGGCACATGCCTCCTTGTAGGGGCCCATCATGCACAGCTGCTCGCCCATCTCCTCGGTGGAGACATAGGCCTTCGACCGGATCACCGTATAAATGCCGCCCACTTTGTTGGCCACCTCCCATGCGACTTCAAAGTTCCAGCGATTCTCGCGCGATGCAATATCGCCGCGATCGAAATAATCCTTCAGGTCCGCGCCGGACTCCACGCGTGAAAATCGTCGATTCATCTGCACAAAAAAAAGGCAAATGCACAATTAGCGATTAGCTTGGCAATTAAAAACGAGTGTGGCTTGAATTGTGTTGCACCCAACCCGCACGGCCATGGACGATGAATCTTGATCTTCAAAGCGATATGACATTTGACGACGCAACATCGTGAAGCTGAACAACCTCACAGTCCACTCAATCGAAACATACTGATTGATAATCGCAACTATTCTTAGCTGCCGGCTGGCCCAGATTACACCCGCCTAACACTCGCAATACACTCAAATTGTAAGCTGGCGCTACGGGAAAGCGTCATCAGCAAAGCCGGCTGCTCACGTTGCATCATCTTGAACAGCAGCAACATCAACATCGAGCTCTCAACTGATAGCAACTGATGATAGTTGACAATTGATAACACCGCTCGACGATCGCCGCTCGCCACATGTGGCAATGGCCCTGACACTCAAAAGCGACGACTTCGCTTGGCAATCGACGCTGTGCATTTGTCGTCCATGAGTTGGATTCGTCTATAATTAGCTGGGTAGGAAATGAGCGAAGAAAATCGCTGACATTGCCAAATTTACGGCGAAATTATGGCACAACAGTTTTTATTGCCATTGCAAAAAAATAAATAGAACTATGTACATACATATATTAATGCACATATACTCATGTATAAATATATATATCTATATATATATAGACAGTTTTAAAACAAGCCCTATCGATTTGTAAAAATATTAAGCGTTGAAATTGTGAAAATTATGTAACCTCACTCGAACAAAAGGAAAAAATTATTCTGAAGAACAAATTTTTAATATATATTAAATCAAATTACAAATAATAATCTCAAATAACTCTTTCGGATGAAATAATTATAAAATATTTAATATGTTTTTTCTATTATCAGTCCAGCTTTCTTTTGGAAAGTGGAACCTGTTTTCCGGGTCTCAAAAAATCACATCGCTTATCATCCCATTTTTCCATCCTTAAAATTATTTATTTATTTTTATGTCCTTAAAAAATTTGCATGGTGTCTCAAATTTATGCTTAAAAGAAAAGCTATTTTTTCTCAGAATTGAAAATTTTGGATAAGGGATTTCTAATGAAAATCCAACTGTACATGCGATTGCGTATAATTCCAATAGCTATAAGCAGTTCCAATTATATCGACTTAATGAAGCGCAAATAATTTAAATAGTTCTCCGTCAACAAATTTAAATTTTGAACAGCGCGTGACGATATTTTGTTTTAATTATAATTGTTTAATTTAACATTGAAAACATTCAAGAGAGAGCATAATTAATTGTAGTCCAAGGCAACACATAATTTTGTTTGTCTTCAATTATTGTTATATGTAGTTTTTGTAGGTGCATTTTTTCTTAACAATTAAAATGTTATAAAATATAAATTCACATTTTTCCCAAGTTCTGAACTTCATTTTCATTTTTCAATTATTAATAAAAATATAAAATTCACGTTGCTCCACAAATGCTATTTAATGTTTTCTACATATTATGTAAATTCATGTTTTATTCACTACCGATAGATTTAGTTATAATTCAGCTCCTAGCCACGATTTTTAAATAAAATTTCTTTCGGTATTTTGTTGAAAATTGTATCATTTCATATTTTTCATTGAAATATTTTCTGAGTATCTTACTTCTTTTATTTGTTATTCAGAAAAGTAGATTTTGAAGGGTATTCTCAGAAAAATCACTTATGTATCTTGTGTTTTATGCAATTCATTCATATAATTTCAACGTGCTCCTTTCACACTTCTCTTCCCGTCTTTCTATGAAAACTATAGCTAGTTTGATCGGCGCACAAACACACACAAATAGTCTTTTATAATTTCCGTAGGTGAGGAAGATTGCACTTTGTGAATATTGTCACTTGAAAATTGTTTAAAAACAATTAGGTATGTGATAAAAATTAATTATTATATTGTTAGGCGATTGAAAGTAAAAGTTGAAGAAGATTCGACATTGAAAGATAATTTTCAATTGCTCGTAGTTTGGCACATGTTCAATAATTCTCTTACGCTTTTATTGAATTAATTTTAATTTCGGCAGCAGCAGCAATGAGGAGGCGGCGTGGCGACTCTTGCACGCGCAACGAGAATTTAGCTACCAATACAAAAACAATTATGTGGATGCGTATAAGTGAGTAGTGAATATGTGTGTATAAATATTCGGGGCTCAGGCTGCGATGCCTTTAGGTGCTGATGCCGGCGTCGCAACGACTGTAAGAAACTTCAACAACAACAACGAGAATAGGAGCAGAAGCACAAGCAGCGCAGTGACGTCTCTGCTTGTGGCAATGTCTCTTTTTTTTGTATTGCCGAGCAGGCAGTCAGGCAACAGCAGCAGGCAGGCAGTAGGCAGCTAAAAGTCAAATAAAGGTCATTGGCTGCGTCGCTGTCGCCGATGTGCGCGGGCAGAGCATTAAAATTTTCAGCATTGTTGGTAGTTTGTTTGGCGTTTAACTCGCTCAACAAGTTTAACTTGATAATAATTTGTTGTTGCAGGCGCGACACACACGAAGGAATCTATTTGTAAATGTGTGTGTAGCATATAACAGCCGGTGCATTGATAGTAAGCAGCGCCGGAGCATCGGCTTATCAGCGCTTTTTTTTATTGTTTATGTTTCACTTTTATCACTTTTAGCGCTAGTGCAAAAAAAAATGTAATTTATGCATTGGCGCCGTAGGCAGCCGGCGTCGGCATTGGCGCCAATGTGCAATATGCTGATAGCGATAACGAATTTGTGTTTTGTCTGTCCGTACGCGTGTGTGTGTGTCTATGTATAAAGGAACTCGCGCAGCTGACAATTTATAATATTTTACGCAAAACCCATTCACCTTGCAGCCGTCGTCGTTGTTAGCAGGTACAAACAAAACAAACAACTGGCGGGCAGTGTTGTTCAGTCATTTAAATTATCGACCAGCGATATCGATAAAGGCCAACGATATCATATGCAATATCGAGTTGAGTTGAGTTTAGCGGTTTAAAGTAAAACCTGCAAACAACTTTATCTTAATCATATTCATATTTGTTACAGAGGTGGTTGGTTAAAGAATAACTAGTTGCTAAAAGTTGCTCAATACATTTTACAGCCCTGGTCTGTAGCGTTGCCACCTTATGCTATATATTATCTTGTAGCAGTCAGCCTTAGACATATAGCAAAAGACGCGGAGTTTTTAAATCTATTTAATTTAGTAAGCCAGATAATAATTATATGTTCTCTTATTAAAAAATTAAAACTATATTTAAGTGTATCATAATTTTGTTTAACTGACCAAACTTAATATTGGCTAACCATTACTGAATCGCTATACATTTTTATTGATTGCGTCACATTTCATCTTGCAGTTCCGCATAAGAGCTCATAATTCAAAAGTGTCCATAATAACCTTGCTCTATAAAAACAATTTAATGTCATTTGTGGCGCTCCGTCTATTAACCTCAATTAAATACCAGGACGAACACGCAATTCTCAATTTAAGCTGAGCTCTGGTCCATTTTTCCATTAATTTGGCAACAAAAAGACAAAAGACTTTCCAATTGATTTGCAACTTGAGTGCCTAATGGGAAAAGCGTGAGTAAAAGTGAAACTTGGTAAATAGGTCAGTATTGTTGTCACTTTTAAATGTTTCCATTTCTTAGTTGATAAAATTCTGATGCATTTTCTTAACTTCTGGCATGTATTTGATTCATGCCTGCCTGCATTCAATCAATTTGCGCCAAAACAATTTGTCAATTGTTATTTGAGTGACAGCAGCTTGGAATTGCGCACAGTCATTATTAAAATGCATCACTCAATTTGTTGTTCTGCCAGCCGGCGACCAGGTTGGAACTGAATTCTGTCCCACCTCAGCATCAGTCACAACTAGAGATGGACAAGTCTCATTAATTTTCTCACAGAACACGAGCCACAAATTTAAAGCATACATACAATTTTTTAAGCACTTGATATTTAATTAATCTTTAAAATTAAATATTTTTAATAAATTGAAGCACAAATACAAATGTTAAGAAATTTATATTTAATTAATCGTTAATAATTTGTAACAATTCTATTTATTTCTTGAAAATAAATAATTAATTAAATTTTTTATACATTGTACAATTATTGTTTTTATTATTATTTTTTTTTTTTGGTGCAGATACTATTTGTTTCAGAATGCTGCTAAAACGTACCATACCATACCATATTTTTTAATTAATAAAAAAATTTAGATGAGAATCAAGAGACCAGCCCTAATAACAGTATAAAAACATATATTATTGACATTCTGGACGACAGACAAGGTCAAATGCCATTTTTTCCGCGCTTTTCCGAGTCTGCTTTTAATGTTTTACCCCATGTGTGTGTATTTGTTTGTGTGTGCGCTCCACTGTGTATGTGTTTGTTGCCAATTCTGCTGTGGATGCTGCATTGTTGTGTTCCCGCCAAGGCAATTGATAACAGACTCAGCAGAAATAAACCCGCTTTTGGGGTGCTATCTTTGTGAATTGTATTTAGGTCACATGCGTTTTTAGTTTTTAGTGTTGCTTTTTACTTATTCAATTTCCGTTTTTTCTTAAAATTTCGCAGTTTGCTTTGAAACATTTGTGGTTATCTCAATGGTCGTTATGCAGACATTAAAACCCTCGCCAAATAGTAAACACACATACACAAACACACACAACATAAACATCCGTTGCACAATTTTCTAATGTTGGTTTTTCCTTCAATGTGCATGCAGCTAAATTTAAGAATATTTCTGGAAATTAAAATGCGCAGAAAAGTAGGCCAATCACAAAATCGAAAAAAAAATTAATGAATAAAATAAGTAAAGGTTAATTAAGTTAAAAATGTTAAAAATTAGAGCTGGACTAAAGCTATACCGTTAACAATCAAATTCTTTATATTATCTATTTTCTTTTATAGTTAAATCGACTTAAAGAATTTTAGATATTCAACAATTAAATAACCTACGAATAATTGTCAAACCTTAAATTTTCAACCACAATCTATTAAGTAATTATATATATTTTTATTTATATTTTCTGATGACAAAATCTATGGCCATGCACTCCAAATGTTATTATTACTAGCATCAAAAGCACCATTCATATTTCAGGCCTATCTAATCGCTGTGCTATATTTGCCACCACTCAACAACTGGGTCAGTTGAAGCGACCTATGACATTGCCACACCACTAAGAGCTTCATTAAAAACTTTGCCATAATTCATTAGTGCCCCAGCTGGACGTGAACTTGAGACCGGTGGCAAAGTCAAGTGCTGCCTGGCGAGCTGACTAATTTCATTCACAAGCATCCGAATACTGCACGACAATAAAGATAATAACCCAAAGTGGTGGCAAAAAAAATAACCATAAGAAACAGCGAACAGTTCGACAAATATGGTTATGCGTCACATAGAAATACCCTGTATGAAATTATAAAAGTGGTGAGCAAAGTGGATTTTAAAAATTATAAAAATAAGGAGTAAATCGATAAATAATGAAATAAAAAAAATATTAAGTAAATAAACTTTAATAAAATTAACAACAATTCTTAAATATTAATGAAAAATTAAACACTTTATACTTTCTTAGGATACGTATTTTGTATGATAATTTTGAATGAATATAAATTTTATGTTAAATATGTTAAAATACTTGCTTTATATGTTTTTGCATTATTAATAATCATTTATTACAATGTTATTGCTTATTTTTGAATAGTTCCGTTACAAGTGAAAGGGATTTTTTAATAAATATAAATTTCGTATTAATAATTTGTGTAATACATATGATATGAATTTTATATATTTTATCATTGGTAATCAGAACTTATCTTTTTATTGCACCATTGTTTGTACCGGTTACGCCACAAGTTTGTTTGTGTGTTAATTTTTGTTTGATTACGTTTTTAAATGCCTCATGAGCTAAACAGGTTTGTAGGGCATGAAAACAGTAAACGTGAAAACCAGGCCTAAAAGAGGCGCCAACTTGCGAGTCGTTGATAGCGACGTTGTCATTATGAATTGTTGCCTACTTATCGGCGCATGCGTCAGGCGGTTGCCGAATAAGAGTACCGAGTTTGAGGACGAGGACATGGACGAGGACTGCGCCTTGTGTGGCATATGCAACACGCTAAAACTAGTCCCATACTACTGTTCTTCCTGTTGTTTGCTTTTGATGCTCTGCCTCTGTTTGGGTCACACAGCGTAGCCCGCCTTCATCTTCAGTAAGCGCAGCAACAGCAGCAGCAGCTGACGGCGAATTTCGAATTTCGAAAACTGTTATCAACAAACAGACGATGTGTGCGTGTGTGTGTGTATCTGTGTGTGCGGCTAAGTTTGTGGTTGTGTGGGTGAGCACTTGATATTGCTTTTGGCAGATATAAACCCATCAGTTGGCGGCTGTTGCACGTCGCGTGCGGTTTCGCTTTCGCTCCTGGTGCTGCCACGTCCTTATTTGTCATTTTACGTTTTCGTTTCATTTCGAGCTCGACAATGTTGAAAGTGTCGCTGTTACGGTAACCGTTAGTACCGTTTGAATATCTAGTCACAAACTAAACTATTACAAGTGCTGAGTTGTCATTTACTAGTCGCAGTTCGCGGCGGGTGGTCGTCCTCGCGGATCTTCTAACGGCAATTTACTCTTGAGAAAAGTGAGAAAAGTATTTCAATTTGAATGTTTAAACTACAAAGATATATATTTGTTATTTGGACAAATTTGAACGTATTTCAATTAAGTTAACAAAATAGTGACTTACTTATTTAATTAAAAAAAGACAGATTGTTTTTAATACAATGCATTTACTTTTCTTTTGATTTTACTAAAAACTTTTCAAAGTTTTGTTATTTAACTAAATAAAATACTGTAGCTTGCTGAATTAAAGAACACTAACAACTTATAAATAAAGCAGATGCATTGTATTAGCAATAATCTGTCAAGTGAATTACAAATATTTTAATTCAAAGAGGAAAACATTTCAATAATAGAACTAAATACATCAAAATTATTTAAATTAGAAAATGAATATGCATAAATAAAACATAAATTTAATTTAAATATTTAAAGTCTAATTTGCTTTTTTGCACAGCAAATAAAGAAGGAAATAAGTACAATAAATATATCTTTCATATATATTTTTTACAAGTTTCATTAATATTTTGATAAATTTTGGAAATCGTATTTAAATTGGATTTAAACTGTTTTTTCGTGTTGAAACATTGAAAGCATCAAAACCCAAACTTATTATTCGATTGCCAACCAGTTAAAATAATTAATTAAAGACCGTTAGAAACGGTAAAAGCAGCTAAAATATTGAAAATAATGAAAATACCTCAGCAACCGACGGTGGCTCATTTAAATTCATTACAAGCTGGCAACAGCCACAGGCAAGTGCCAAAGGATACAACGTGAGCCCAATTGGAGAAGCGGTCGGGACGACGACGACGACGACGCGTATAAATTTTTCAAGCAATTTAATTGAAGAGCGCTCGAGAATTTTTGATGCTAGTCACACAATGCAGCATTAAACAGCAAATAAAATTAATACGAGAGAGAGAATGCCTCGTCTGTCGAGATTCATTTTATTTATTCGTTATGCTGAGTAACTTGGGCGTCACGCCCCCAAAAATTATAACGAAGCACACGTGCAAATTGAGCGAAGCGAATAAAAATAATAAAAAAAAAAACACAAGGAAACCCAAAGCCGAAACCAAAACGAAATCAAATCAAATGAAATGAAATTACATATAAGCGACGACGGGTCGTTTTAATACATTTATTGCACAAGGCTTTTACATATACATATATATATATATATATGATTACGGCCAATTCCCAGCAGTCTTGCAACACGGCGGCAAATCTGCTTTGCGTAATGGAAATCAAAGTACATAAAAAATGAAATTAAATGTCATAAATAAAAAACCAAATATACATTAAAGTCGCTTATATGCATCTTCATGTGTCCCAAGCGACAAGCGGCGGATGATATCGAACTTTCCAAGCGTGCCACACATTAAACATTAAACATTAAAAAACCTTAAGTCAACCCAAAGCAGAAAATAACTGTGCAACATTTTGTGTCGTCTGTCACCTGCCTGTCCCAGCTGCCACTCGTCAGCAAGTTTTCATCTAATTTTTGGTGGTGAGTATTTTTTGGAGATATTTTGATGGTTTTCACATGTGAACACTAAACATACCCATCTGGAGTGTCCCTCAATCGGATTATTCATATTAGATGCATACATTTTATGCGAATGTTGCTTTTAAAAACTGGAATGAAAACTGTTAACAAACTTACATTAGTTTTAGCTTTATAAGTGTGAAAACTCAATAATTTCTTTTGAAATAGAAGCATAATACAAACCTTTGAAAAAATAAGACATATGTGTAATATGCGAGTGTTACTTTCCTCATTTAAATGCAGGTTACTTGATAATGTTGTTCCCTTGATGGGATTACATATGTATGTGCACCTTTTGCCTTAACTGTATTTACACTATTTTCTACTAAAAACCAATCGCAATAAATTTCTTGCGTCTTATTTTCACCACATCATATATATATATATTATTTACATATCCTGTTGGCAGGCAAAAGGAATGGTATTAGAGTTTAATTCCGTGCCTAAGCCTGCATAAATAAAATTCAGTCAAGCCTGCTGCAGGAACCCTTTCGTCCTTTCACGCCTACTTACATTCCTGCAAAGGCGCAAAAAAATGTTTAGACACAATCACATACAACTTTCAACGCAATTTTATTATTTGTTTCACTTTGTTTGCTCAGTTTCTTATTTTATTTTATTTATCCTTTTGTATTCATTTTGTTGTTATTTGTTCTGTTTTGCTGCTGCGGCTTTAAAAAAAAAAATCAATGCCCCAACGCTTTTGGTGTGGTAAAAAGAATAAAAATAAAAGGACTTCTATGGCATGTCCTCATTTGCATAAAAAATACGGAATGCGGCTCAGCAGCAGAAAAATATATAAACTGTTGATATTATTTTAGGGGTGCACTTTAAAGAGCAAAAATCTGTACAATCGCAAGTTTATGTGCCGACTGATTGCGGCTTTTATGCGGCATTATTTTATGCCCTGCATAAAACTATTTATGAAATGCCATTCACTTATTGTATGTCTGTGCAAATGTTGGCTGCATTTGGCCAGCTCCGTTTTAGCCACATTTTTATGGCTGATAGATGACCAGCTCCAAGCTGTTTTATGTGCTACGCCCTGCAAAAGTTTGGCCAAACGCCTCGTAAAAGTTAAAGTGGGTTATTTGGGCCCAAAAGCGAAAAAGAAACGACTCCCGTGACATTCAAAATTAATCAATGCAGGCTCAGATAAATCACATTTCCGGTCATTGCTCAGCTAACGATGCGACTATTGTATATAAAAAAATGTATGTATATAAGGATATAAATCAATTGAAAATTTAAATATTCAGTGCTGTTTTGAATTTCAATTCCTGCTTCAAGATTCAAATTTGGAAATGAAGTCGATTGTGATGGAGAATTAGATTGCTTGAGAGAAGCAAAGTCTCTTTTTTTTTCATATATAAACCAAATAATTACAAGATACAATTAAATCTAACAATTCAACAGAATTTTATTGTACATTTATATTTTATATATAACAGAAATTCTTTTTGGAGAGGCTGTGAATCTCTTATTAATGATGAATATTGACAGGATTGGAGATATACCTAAAGTGCTATATGGTATGCTGTTTTAAGCTCCTAAATATTAAATTTCTCATTTTATTAAAAATAATTTGGCCTTCTTATTTATTATTCAAGTAAGCCATTTTTCAAATTTTTCAAAGTTATTCATATTTTAACAGCTAAAGCAGCCAATTTTGTAGCCAATTTTGCACGGATGTTACAAATTCGTTCTGCGACAGATCAAACTGTCAAAAATGAAATTGGAAATTTTGTGCCTAAAATAGGAAAACATTTCAATAAGAAAATACAAATAAACATTTTATCAAATGGCAGCAGAAAATGGAAAAAACAAAAAAACAAAAGCCAGAAATTGCCACCTGTTGCCAAGAGCCTGAAGCCGTAGTTCAAGACGAACAAGGTGCGGTTGCAGGGTCATGTCAGCTGCTTAACGGCTTGCCGAGCAATCAAGTGGCACACACACGCACACACACACAAACACACGCACACACATTAACACACCCAGCGAGGGCCTGGGAAAAGGTAGACTTGCTGGCTATTGTGTCAATGTCACGAACTAAAAAAGTTGATAAATATAGAGAGGAAACAAAAACAATTTGATGGAGTCTGTTGAAAATTGAATTAGCCTCCGAACAGTTTTGCATAAGCTTTCGAGTGTGTGTGTGGGTGTGTGTGTGTGTCTGTGTAAGTGTCTGCTTGTTTGCTTCATATGTGTTGGTGCGTATGTGTGTGCACACATCGCTGTTAAATTTAATGCCGCCTACAAGCAATTTGCATGCCACTGGATTAGTGCTTATCATTATAATCTACACCAGGGAGCTAAAAAGGGCTGACGCTGCCGTTTTAATAACGCCTCACGGATCACTGTTGCACGACACGTCTGCGGAAGAGTAGGAGGGGCACTCTCATCATTATTTGTTGCGGTCTTATACAGCTCATATTCCCTTTATTGCCTTGCTACGTTATAAGCGCAACACAAAAAATATAAATATATATATATAAAAAATGTCAGTGGCCTGTAACTAAATATATCTTTTTGTGTCGATTTATGTTTATTTATAGACAAAAATTATATTGATGAGACAAGTGCGATAATAATCGCTGGTTACATCCGTGACCCCTATGATAAGCAATCGAAATACTACCAAATACTAGACCACTGCACATGCCCCGCCAATAAATTAATTTTGTTCTAATATTTTATTATTTTTATTATTATTATTATTTTGTTGTCCCAATGGGGTATGCTTATGTGAGAGTGGAGAGAGAGAGAGAGAGAGTTAACGGTTAAATGTAATGTAATATGAAAAACTATTTTTTATAGATATACTAGAACGATGATAAATGTAATCAATCAGTTTTATGTTTCTGTTTGTTATTAAAAAAATGTATTTCACAATAACTAAAGTTAAGCAAATTTTTAACATATGAATTGACTTTAATCGAAGATGTTTTTTGTTACCCTAAATACTTACAGACTTGTGTGTCTGTTACTGATAGGTAAAGTATCTTTACCAGAATCTTAAGTAACAGTATTTTATTTCCCAGATCAGGTATATCACAGTTGAGCAATCTCTGGGTTTATATTACGCATTTCGCGTTGAGTACGTTTTCCACTTGTCGCTTGATTTGTTTGTTTGCTCGTGTTTCGATTTTTTGTTGGTTGTCTGTATTTTTCACCCCTCATCCCGCCCCCACATTCCAGCGTTTATTAAGTTAATCACTCGTTGCTCTGTCTTTGGTGCTGCCGTTTGTCGTCGTTGGCTGTTGTGGCTGTTGGTGTTGTATCTGCTGATAAGCAGTATTAGGTTGCGCCGTGATTATCATCAATTATTGACAGTTGATTAAAGTTTCGCTTAGCTGCGCTTTGTCTGTCCATGAAATTGCGAAATTGTGCGGGCAAATATCAAAGTCCTGGGGCAGAACCTGCGCGTCCTTCTGGTAATTTAGTTAACATTGCCACAACACAGGATTCGCTTCACAGCATTGGAGGCCTTAGATTGCTATGAAGTTTGCTTAACTTACGATATTGGGTGACTTATACTTTTAGGTAGAAAGTTTTCTTCTTATCACCTTAATTAAATTTAATGTAATTTTGTAAAGTATCTTTGATTGAATAAAATTGACTTTAGTATTCTAAACAATTAATAAGTGTGGCAAATTAGATAATAAGGGAAAAGTAGAAATGTCAAAGTTTCAGCAAAAAATTTATTAACTAAGTGGCTGTTCTTAAATTTTTAACTAATTTAAATTAGAGAGCGGTATTCAAAGTTACCTCAAAAATGAGATTGAAAATGCCATAAATTACTCAAGTAATATTTATGTTAAAATTTCAGTAGAGATAGATTCCAAATATGAATAAAGATATAAATGAGATATTCGAATGTCATGAGAGCAATGAGACCTTACCCTATGTTTTAGCTTTGCCTCAATTTTTAGGTATCTTGAACGGTGTTCTTATCCTCCAAAACTTGTTCACAATTGGTTTTTACCACTTAGAACTGACTACACGCGCACACACACTCATCAAGTCTTGGGGCTCAATAAAAAATTAGAGGACGTAATTTGAAGTTGGATGATTGTGTATCTGTGTGAGTGGTGTGTGGGTGTGTAAGTGGGTAAGTGTGTGCCCTTCAGAACCTTCAGTTCACGTGCCTGTGGCTCTGCATTTGAATAATAACTTATGTGAATTTATTATTTAAATGATTTCGCATTAATAAATGGCATGTGCGAAAAATGCGCCCGTCTATGTTGATTTTACTTTGTAATTACCAAACTCTTGGCGACAGTCTGTGCCACAATTTGACCTTATAGGAGTCATAATAGATTATAATCTGATTTTGAATGGTGCCCCCAAGTGGCTTGTGAATTGGCCCGTCTAAGTGTTATTGCCTGTGTGGCCAAAGTTGTTTGCTCTTTGTGGTGTTACGCTGCCAAACGATTTCCAGTCCAGCTGACTGTTTGCTCTTCTACCTAATTTGCATTTTATGTCTATAAGCGATGACTCCCGCTGCCTCTCGCCCTGTCATTTGTTGTAGGCGTATCGGCTTGCTATGTCAAAATGCCAACCATTGTGCTGCTCCGCCCATCACAGCATGTAGTCGAGCAGAAATGAATTTAATTCTTGCCCAGCAAACGTATTCCTCCACATCCGACCGACTGACTTTCTGACTGTCTGACTTTCAGACTGCCCGAAGGGAGTCGTCCGTGTGTGCTTAGCTGCTGTATGTGATAAAAGTCTGAATTATTAAATAAACATAAATCACGAGTCACATAAGCGCTAGCATTGTAATCAGATGGCCAGAGAGAGAGAGTGTGACAGTGCAAAAACCTCAATTTCCCACATCCCTCCACGTATGCGAGGGTGGTTCAGTGAGTTTGTATATCCCCCACAATTGTCGTAAAGGTCAGAGAAGAAATTTTGTGCACGTGGCCAGCCATTAATGTTGTAATAATCGTACAAAATATGTCGTGCACAATAAACCAATTAAAAGTTTTCTATTGCAGTAATTGTTGCAAGGTTGAGTTGCATAGAAATGGAACTACTTGTTAACTAGCTCGTAATAATGCATGCCAGCTGTTGCACGATAAATAATTAAGGAATTGATTTCCGAACGGATTTCTTTAATAAATATGATTTCTTTATAAATATAAA
Organism: Drosophila kambysellisi; assembly: GCA_035042185.1. Lineage (NCBI taxonomy): Eukaryota > Metazoa > Arthropoda > Insecta > Diptera > Drosophilidae > Drosophila > Drosophila kambysellisi. The sequence continues at coordinate 2,450,444 of JAWNLS010000855.1, forward strand.
ATTAAAATTTGCGGGAAATTTTTTTTAAATTTGTAGAATTTAGTCATAAAATAAGATTTTGTGAATTTGAAAATGTATTTCACAAAAGTCAGACCACAAAATGAAAGTGATCGAACCAAATTTAGTGACATAATTTTTCATTTCATTATGCAGTTTGAAAATATGTTGATTATCGCACATCTTATAAATGAAGATTGTAACTTTTTTTTTATTGGATGGAAAATAAATTTGTTGAGCTTTATCAATATGTTTTTTTTTTATGAATAATTTTCTGTTTGGTGCATAGGTACATGAGTTTATAATAACTAAAATAATACTTTTTGAATGTGTCTTTAAATTCGGAATTTACTAGATTTATAGCTTTAAATTTAAATGAGACTTACAAAATTGACTTAACAATAATAACTAATAAAAATAAATAATAAATAATATTAAGTCAGTGTATTATTTACGCATTTTAACATGCAACATCCGACATAGTTATTACGCAATGAATTTTCATTATGTATTACATTTCCATGTGGCACATTGACCTTGACGCAAATTGTTTAACCACTTTTCATGGTAATATCATTAAAATTGCATAGGCCTTGCCCTTGAGCAGCAAATCGTGCTTGTGGCAAGAATATACTTATGTATGTGGATGCCATTATATGCTTGGCTGTGGCATGAGTGTGTCTTGTTTAAGTTTGCCAAGTCCATTAGTTGGCTTTCCCAATCCAATCGATATCATATTTCCCATGTTTACGCATTCATGTGTGCCCATTTGCATAATCAGCTTTCGTGTAATTAAAAGGCTATCGAGAAGGCGAAGCCTGTTCCAGCATGCGAATTAGGCTCGGCTTCCCATTACCAAGGTGCTAAACCGAAACTTAGTTCTACACGCATTGCAAACATTTTCAATTTGTTGCTGCGTGCTGCGTTATTGTCTTAGCCATTTCCTCTTGTCGTTGATTACTTTGGCAACGCAGCACACCTGTTACTCACTCGCATCCTTCGAGGCAGGCACACATCGGGCAGGAAAGCCAATCAGTGGCACGAAATTAAATTGCCAAGGCTTCTGCTACAGGCCTAAACGGAAATGAAGGTGCCGAAATTCAGCGTTGTGCCCCACAGCATAGGAGGAGGCCTACGGGTGGTTAGGAGCGCACTTGTCAAATTGTGTGTTGTTATGGCAAACTTTCCCGCCATCCTTCATAAGGATTACATGTAATTTGAAAAACGTACTTGTGCTAAATGACGCAACCTTGTTGAATTAGAGAGTTGGATACATCAGCACTAAACAAAATAATGAAAACCTTAGATGTGGATACTCATCTAAGAACAACATAAACAAAATAGTTATGTAAAAAATTAAAAGGATTTTAGCTTAAATAACTTTATATTTTTAAACAATTGTTACCTAAAAATATTAACCAATAATATAAAATGAAAATAATGTAGAATATTGTAACTCTTCAGTACTTTTATTTTATAAGCAAGCCCCCCTAATACAAATATTACGTAATAAATTGAAATTTATTAAATAAATTTCTTGACATTTTTGTTTTGAACTTCAGCTACAAATTTCCCACTGAGTTCTCCTATTTTATTTGTCTTTTCAATTTATTATTACTGAGACTCTTTACTTAATGGCCTCAAATTTTGTTCTAAACTTAGCCTATAATTTTCTCATTTCAGTTTTCTTAACCGTATTATTTGACTTTCAATTTTACGAAATCTGCTTAAACACAATTTTTTTTTAAGTGAACTAAATGCCTTAAGCTTCAATGTGTAGAAAATGTTTATTTTGTTGAGCAATGTGGATTTTCTGAGCTGAAAACTTGGAAAATTAGCACTTCAAAGTTATGTCCCTCATCTTGCTTAAAACTTTAATTGGCATTCCATACACAAGTAAGAGTAAAAGCAAAGAGTTGAGATAAACTTTTGCTTTGGCATTCAGCACATTGTGAATGATGGCTCTTAAAAGTTGCTTAAACTGTGAGAGTACTCGACAATGTAAATAACTAATATTTAAAATATTCCACATACGCTGTATAAATTGCATATACGCCCTGTGCTTCAAACTGGTTAAATAATTATTGAACGAATGCTTGTCTATCTGCCTGTCATCCTGTTAGCCACATTAAAAGCCTAAAAACTCATATGCATTTGTCGGCGCTTTTCTTATTATGAATGTGCCTTGGAGCAGAATGGAATTGGCGGCTGCCTCGACCGACTTTTGCCACGTTTAACGCTCATTAATTTGCAGCATGTAGGTTTTTAATGACGATGAGTACTTGCCAGGGCTAACACGCATTCGGGCACATTTTGAGCAGGCCATAATTAATGCTAAGCCAAAAAGTTAACCCAACGTTGGTTAAATTTATCATCATCAACTTTGACAGAAGCGCAACTTCAGTCTTTAAAATTTTTCTAAACACCCGATTCTACTTAAAATGCAAATTGGCTGCTTAATTTCAATTACAAGTAATTTACGCGTATAATGAGATTTTTACTCGAGCTTTAAGATATGTTGGTCTTATCTGTTATTTGAGAGATGAAATAACATTTCCGTTTTTACATATTTGAAAAGAGATTCGAATATATCTTTTGACAACTTACATAAATTTGATTAAGATATTTATTAATCTACAAGAGTCCATAAACGCTTTTCTGGACAAAGATAATAAAACAAATTTAGGTTAGTCCCAATCTAAAATACAACAAAGTGCATTAAATATATTTAGATAGCTGGACTTGATTTAAATTTTTCATTGGCTTTGTTAATTCCATTTATCAAAAAAAATGCATAAGTAGACAGACAGGACACACAGGACTCACAGGAGACACCAACTAATGCAAACTAATCACCGTTGACAGTAAAACGTACAAAAGACATGCCGCAAAGGGAACTGTGAACTGGACATTCGGCACAGGACATTGAGCAATTTCGAAGCTCATAAAAGGGGCTGGCTTATATGATGCACACACATACAACCACACACACACACATAGAAGACAAGGAAACCATTTTATAGCAGCTGCGTGCTAAGTTTTTGTCCTGCTTCGGTTTTAATTTAAGTTGATGTGGCAAAGTGCAAATAAACGAAACAGATTTATAAACAGAGGCGCAACGCGTTGCTTCTCACATCTCCATCGCTTTCTCTCTGTCCGTCACATTGTCTCACTATATCTCTCTTTGTTGCACTTATCTTTTAAACGGCTTGGCTAAGTGAAATATTTATGCACAGTCACAAAAACGAAAAAACCACACACACAAAACAATTACAATAAAAGCCAAAAAGCAACAAAATAACAAAATAAAAAGAAAAAAAAAAGAAAATACACCAGCTTCACATGCGAATAAAGCTTTTGTCAAATTTGCGGTTTCACCCAATTTTAGGTTCTGTTTATTTCCAGGAATTAAAAAACAATCTTTAAATAACATAGTACAAGTTGAATACTCTACTAACTCTTCTTCTTCTCTGCAAAAGCTTACAAAAGCATTATACAAATTAATTATAATTATTTATGACTTATGTTGGTTATATTTGTATTCTACATGACAGTAGTTTTATTAGTCCGGATATCTTTGTAAATGAAAAAAGCTAGTAAGTGTTGTTTTTTAATTCTTATTCCTCTTACGGGACGCTTTTTATCGTATACCCTATAGGGATAATAGGGCAAAGTAAACAACCACACAATGTTGAGCAAATGTGACGAAAGGCTGTGCATTTCATGGGGCGACCACTTAAGTTGTGTGTTTCCTTGAACTAAAATTTAAGTAAATTGCACCCCATAAATTAGTTGAGGTCGAGTGTTGAGATTGTGTTGGTTTTGGATCCTTTTTTTTGTGGTTGTTTATTTAATGAAGATGCGCTGTTCTCAGAGGATTAACGCCTTCGCCATATCTTAATTTTGCTTATGTTAAAGTTAAATTGTAAGATGCTTTAAACATATTTAAGATATATGCACCATTTGATAGATAGTTTTTATAATTAAGACGTGCTTAAATTTAACTAATAATCTCTGAAAAAATTTAAAGAAATTGATTAGTCTTTATTTCTTCATTTTGGTAATGCTTTGTTTATAAATATAACTCACTCTCAATGCAAATAAATCAGTATAGACTAAGTTACACAAAACAAAACCTATTAGGGGCCGAGGGCAGAAAAAAGAGTAATGATCCAATATACGTATGTTATACTTCAAAGCAACCACAAAACCCCAACAAATAGAATCTGTATAGAACAAATTTCAAGTACCCAGAGCAACATGTTTAAAAATGATGCCATAGCAACAAAATAAAATAAAGTGAGCCTGCCTGCCAAGGAGATATCCCGCAACTTTCTGCTTTTTCACATTTCGCATCTGTGTGTTTTTCATATTTTTTCTGCTAACTAAACATGTACAGTGTATACAAGAAATATGCCCTAAGCTGCTGTCTGTCACACGAAGAAAAACGGCCAAAAATGAAAGCTGGCAACTGCTTATAATATTTATTGCGTTCATTCAAATGCCAACTGTCAACGGGCCCGTAATGCGCATCTGCACATATGAAGATGTATTTTTATGAGCCCCAAAGAAGGAAGCGGAAAGCCGCTTATGTGATTCTTCGACATTGCGCATACGTCGTGAATTTGTTGCCTCTGCCTTGTTATACTTAATTCATCATAAAAATAAAGTGCTCATTCATGAGCAAAGTCCGTTAAAAGAGCAGGAGACACCTCCGCATCTGCCAACGAACTACATTTTGATGATTGTCAACTAAGTACATTAGTTTGACATTTTGACAGCTAGGTATTAGCCGATATAATTAAATTATTTTTAAAATAATTTTGTTTTGATTTTAGGCCAACAAAAAATGTGTCAGGTAAATTGGATTTCAGAGCCTTTTTGTAAAATAGAAATAAGATTTTTTGTCAAATTTACAATGATGAGGTTTCATCATTTTGTTGTATTGATTCACTTATGGCTTGAATTGTTGCCAAGGACAACCTCTGCAAATACCATAAGCCTATTTTACTTAAAAATTTGTCAAACAAATATATCTAAATAACAAAAGCAAATATAAATATATCAAAAACGTATCTTTGTCAATTAGGTCTTCGTGCTTAACTCATAACTAAACAGCAAACAAAATACAAGCAAAATAAATATCAAGGAGCGTGCAAAATTTGAATTTTATATTGGACAAGAAAAAAAATTATTTGTTGCTCAGAATTATTTCTGGCAAACAAAACAGAACAAAATGTTAAGCTAATCAGAGGCCAACTTAAAGTGAAGAAATTTCCTTAAGTCTTTAAGTCCACAAACCAAACTTCTTTGGCAAATACTAATGTAATCTGACAAATTTTACACTTTGCAATTTTATCGGATTTTCCTGCTGCTGACAAGGAATTTTCGTTTTAATTGCAGTCAAGTGATAATTAAAATTTGTGCGCTTTTTCGTTTATTATTGCCAGTAGTTTTGTAGCTGCTGGATTTAATTAAAATTATTATATCCTGTAAGTTCAATGAACATAAGGAAGGGTATAACAGAATTGAATTACATTTTGGATATATATGTATTTAATCAGGATAATTTCTAATTATATCCAAGTGTATACATTTTATCGTACATTTTATTAAGTTAACTTTTATTTCATAATTATTATATTTAATTTCTTTATTTATTGCTTCATTTTATTCAGGTGTACATTTTTTAAATATTATATAACAATCATAAAATAATCACAAAAATTATTTATGTCTTATTTAAATGTTTTTTTTAATCGTTTTACAGGTAATCTTTAAGTCAGGTCATCTTTACCAAAAAGTCGACTAAATTGCTGTGCTGCATTTCTTGGCATTAAATGGGCATTTGCTGTTCACATTTCGAAAATAGAAAAGGAGAGATAGATAGAGAGAGAGAGAGAGAGGGAGATAAAGAGAGCAGTGAAAAGCGCGTGAAAGTGGTAAATAGAAATAAATTCAAGTCTCGGCTCTGTCTTGATTCATTCCTACTTTTGCCAGTGAACCACACTTTGCTGGGGAAATAAAATTGAAAACTGTTTACCGCAAGGAAAGCCAAGAAGTTCAAGTCCCCAGCATCGTAATAGAAACGATTGCGGGTTGTCTCAACTTTGACAGTTTTATTGATATGCCAACCTCGAAAAAAAAGCCGCAGGGTAAACGGCAGTCAAATATTTGATAGCTTTTCGAAAAGTTAACGTTGTGTGTTGCATACTTTTAGGCTTTGCAGATGAATCCTGATTCTGTATCTGTTCTCGTGTGCGTGTATTGGATATGTTCAATCGGGCAGAAACCAAATGTAAATAGACAGCTGAAATTGATGAAAATACAAAATGAACTTTAAGACTTGGCACAAAAATCTGTAACCTGGATAATCTGGTTTGAAAACGAGTTGACGTGTGACTTGAGTTCTGAATATACTACAAAATATTTCATTAAGATTATGTGACGTAAAAGTGCCTGAATATTGCAATGTAGATTATTCGTGACAGTTGCAAATTGTTCTGTTCTCATTCGAGAATTCTGCCAGATTATGTAATAGCTTTCAGTTTAGTTAATCTCATCTCACACCTGTCGACACGAGCTACTTGAATTAAAAACTGACTTCTGGTTGTTGTATCAAATCGCTTACAGCTTAGTCTCTCCCTCGTTGTTCACTTGCTTTAATGACTTGGACAAATATAGACTTAAATAAGCATTAACAATAATGTCTTAAGCTAAAAATAAATAGAATTTGTGTTGTTAAACCTTAGTTGTCTCTTACGAACCATTACTCGAGTTCTTCGACCCATTAAAGAATTGTGACCGACTCATAACTTTTGCTTATATAGCAAACAAGTGAGATGTATTTGTTTACCCTCTGGGTTATTGTCGATTGCTATGTCAATAAGAGTGAATCTGTTTTGTTATTTGTTTACTTGGCCAATTGGTGCGTATTCACAAATTTGATTTGTTTCATTGTCAGTGATGCGGACTTTGAAGTGACTCCTCTCGTTTACCCTTGTTCATTATCATACTGAGAATGGCGCTGCTATTCACGGCTTGTCAGTCAACAAATCGATGGTGCACAATAACAAAGGACATCTCAGACATGACAGATCTGAAAAAGTTTAAGTGCCATACAAAAGTCGTTTCAATACAAGCAAATTTGTGAAAATGAAAATGTTTAAGCACAATATAAATAAACTTACTTTTGGCTGTGAACGAGGGAGGGTCGAGTTCATGATGCTTTTGACCCAAATATGAAGTCATTGACGGTCAGCTACAACATTTTTGTGCCCAAGGATATGAAACTCTTTAGGTGCAAGACAAAATATATGAAATGAATGGCGACTTTAAAGATAAAAAGCACACACAGAAATACACCAGGCACTCAGCATGAGGTCAATTCTAATGCTGAATGAATCCAAATTTGGTTTTCTTTCGGACACTCGCTCTTTCAGCAAATGTTATCCAAATCCTAGGCCAAAGTTGAACCTTTAAGAATTTAAAAAATTTAAGCAAATGCCACTGTTACTTATGACAAAGGGTAAATATTCTATCTGACTGCTAACTTATCTATCTACATATACTATTCTATAGTGTCACTTATACAAATAATTGCAAATTTAATTAAGGAACAATTCGAATTGCGGTTAATTGGTCCTTCATTGATAGTGAAATAATTTTTATATTTTAATTTTTATTAAAACAAAAATTTTAATTCAAATTCTTTGGTCTGAGAAAAATGCAGTCTACATATTTAAAGCATCTTTAATGGATACCTTCTACTCGTGACGTTTTAAAAAATATTGAATATCCATGAAAAATCACAGTTGTTAACCAGCAAACCCTTATTACTACTCCAAGGTCTTTCATGTTCGTGATGTCATTACAGCTGTCGCAATGATTTATAACTACTTCAAGACCCGCTGTAATTCTCAAATAATTACCACCCATAATCAATTAAGGCTGTCAACTGATGTAATACACCAGCCGAATAATGGAATCAGTTGAATAAATAACGCATTTAGCGGTAAGCCGTTCAAATTGCAATTCAACTTGACCGCAGCTGTTAAATAAATCATGTTACCACATAAATAACCACTCTTTTTTACAATTTTCATATCTAGTTGTCCTTGAACAAAAACTCAAAACCACAAAAAATCTCAGAGCGCATTTTGAGGTTATGAAAATAGCTGCCAAAAGTGAAAGCAGGAGCAGCCTCACAAGTGAGAGTGTGTTTGTGGCACAAGAAAAAAATGCCTACCATATTTTTCTTTCAATCTGTAGTTCGCAGTTTTCCGCACTCTCTCTCTTTGGCTTTTTGTGCACATTTGTGTGAATTGATTTTCAATTTTTACGCTTGCCTAAACGGAAAATTCATCATGTAACATGGAACATGACAGATTGTACTTGGTGAAGGAGAATCACATATTTTACAATATTAAAAAGTGTTCTTGCTTGCAAATTGCATGCAGTTACGAGTCGGCAGCATTCATATTGAAAATACCTGACGTCACACGGAAAAGCACTCCAAAAAAAACAAAATGTCGTCTTGGGAATGTGCTTAAGGGTGCCAACAACCCCAAAACTTTCGAAGAACCAATTTTGAGCGTATGTCAATTGGCAAGAGTATGCAAACAATTTGCATATAATTATATCTATATGCGTCTGCTTTTACCCTGGCAGGGAACGCCTTTGAGCCCATATTTGGAATATAAATATAATATGAATATAAGTAAGAGTCTACGTTATTGTTATTATTTTTTTTTTTATTTACATATACATTTTTTTTTCAAAAAAATGAAATAAATTATTTAAAGTGTATCTGTAAAACACTTGCCAGTGTGTTAAATTTTCTTCCACATGTTGTTGTATCTTGATTATGTATTTGTTTTTGAAGGGCGCATGCAAATTGACTTCTTTTGTGGGTCATTTGTGTGAAAATGATATAGAGACATATTTACAGAGTTCCCTAGGCAATGGCAGCTGTTGCCATATTTACCAGTAAACCTTTACAAAGTGTTGTGCTTTGTTCAAATAAATAAGCTGCAATAAACCTTTGATATTTGTGTATGTATTTTATTTGAAGTTCATTTGCATGTAATATCCTTAGTAGGAACCAATTTATGGGTATTATATTAATGAGAAAGTCACTCTCATATTCAAATTATCAGTTGGATAATAAATTTGTAAAATTCTATGTAAACAATTCTCCCTGTTGGAATGCATATTTTCGTTTTAAGTGGCTAGTAACTTTCAACATAAGTATGTGAAAATGCAAATAAATACATTACAAAAATTTAAATTGCAGTTCATATTTACGTTCAATATGATAAAATAAGAAACGTTGGTTGTGATAATTTGTAATTGTGATACGCTTAAATAGCTGCAAAAGTTTGCTTGAACTATTTATTTTTTTGTGTATGAATTTAGAATAATGTTCCATAATATATAATTAGTAGTTTTGATCAATCATGGTTCATATGGGCAAACATTGGTTTGGACTGTTAAGAATAATATTTATGGGTGCCAAAATATTACGTACAAATTGTATTAACTTACCAAATAATTTTTGTAAATATGCACCTAATATAATGTGTACATTTTTAGTCTCGGTTCATATTTTCAATGTAATCTGCCTGACAAATATGGTCAGCTTTTTTCATATTCTAGGTTCATTCATATTTCTACTATAACTTGCATAACGATGCCAAGTTTCAGTCGTTTAAGAGAGGCGGAATTTAAAATCTTTACACACACAAACAAGTTTGCACAACAAAAGATAGCCGACAGAGGAAGCATAATGCTTATGTGAGAAAATTCAAAATTCACATGGCACCAGAAAGGTTTTTCCTCAAAGCTGGAAGGAAAATGGCGCCGACGCCGTTGCCTCTGACATTGTGTCCTGATAGCAATCATTTCCGCATCTATAAACCTTTCTGCAGCTTTGGCCTGGCGCAGAAAATGGTCAACATGCTGAAAAGGCAATCAAAGTTGACCTTCGTTTCATGCAGATTTGGCAGCTGTGACAATGTTAGCCGCAGGCATCTAGTCAGTTGCTGTTGGACCTGCGCATAAATTAGCTAGTAATGTCTTGGCCAATTGTTTAATAAAGTGCGTAAGTTATGTGGCCAGAAAAAGTTGGCAATTGGCTGCTTAAAGCGGCGTTGTTCACTTAACAAAATCAGGTAATTTCATTGTGGCCGACTCGCACATGAATCAGCTTATGGCAAATCAATCAAATCGTATCCGAAAACAAAAAACAAAACCAAAGCATCTTAAGTAAATTAAACTTGGAATGATTTTCTTTATTCCTTGGGAACATTGAAAAACTACGTTAAAGTTTTAGCAACATTAACAATGAATGTAGTTACTGACTAATCTGGGAGATAACAACAATGCAGACCAAGTTAGCAACTTTCTCAGACTTTTTTAAGTCAATGGAAGTTTGCGTCTTACGCATAGCTACAGGTGTGCCAAGGATAATGTGAGTGCTTCTTGCCATTGTTTTGTTAGCCATTAGATAGCTGTCTCAAAGCTTTACAAGACAGTTTTGTGGGACCTACAGAGCTTAGAAGGCGGACAAAATCCTTTTTTGGAACTGCTGTAAAAGCAGCTGCTGCAATGTTGCAAAATCGGCAGGAACAACCAAACTAAATAAGAAAGAGTAGTCAGTTATGTTAAATAAGATGCTTAAAGTGGATTATAAGCCCAAACTAGTTATTTATTCCGAATGGAACAGCATGTTGACTTTAGTGTTTAGTAGTAGGAAGACCAAGCTAAATAAGTACACTCAGCGAAAGTGTTTACTTTAAAAACTACAATTATTGTCACATTGTGAATTATATAAAATAAAAATAATAATATAATAATTCAATGTTCATATTTTTGATTTTTAGTTGCCTTATGCAAAGTTAGAAAGTTGAGATTAATTTTGAAGATATTAATTCTCATTTGAGGTCGCCTTTGTAGTCAGTATTTAATGTAATAAATATTGCAGCGATAATAAATAACTTAAGACAAAAATAAGTATTGAAATAAATATAACTATGAGTTCAGGATTGATATTTTCAACAGCTAATAAATATATTTATAAATTATCGTAGTGTTATTAAAAACAGAAAATACCTGATTTAAAAATAATAAAGTATACACAGTGTAGTCCCCTACACAAAATGTGCATTCGAGAGTTGAAAACTTTCGGTAAAAAGTAAACAGCCCTCAGCTGAGCACTTCAAGCCCACTGTGTACACAGAATCTGAATTTGAAACCATAGCTGTTTGACTTTCTCAAACTCAACCCACTTAAGTAAGAAAAAATTTATCAGCATTGACTTTGTGTCATTAACTTTAATTTAACCTTCAATGAAGCAATTAACACCCAGCCAGACTGTTGAGCATCCAGAGAAATAATTAAAGCTGAATCATCGCTTAACCAAATACAAATTATATTGCTGGCAGTTCAAGTAGAGTGAAGGGGGTCCACATCCAAAAACGCCCCGTAGTGTTTGCCAATTGAAATATCCCACAAGAAGCCAATTCAACAAACACTTCGTCTTTGTTTCGATTGGAGACTTTTAATTGAGAATAATTGGAATGTCGGACGAAATGCTTTTCCCCTTTCACATGCATCAATCATTGTGTGGATATTCAGATTTTGCCCAATGTTGATTCAATTTTAGCTCTGTCTTGTTTTTGGCCTTCTAATTCATTTTCATTTGGCCTGCGAACCCAAAACTCGGTGAGGCGAGCAAGATTCAAACCATAACTGATTTAGACTTACCATTCTTTCCACTTTAACAACATGAAGCAATTAAAACCTTTGAAATGAAACGGATACGAATAGCGCTCCCCTAAAAGCACGCAATGTTTCTGCTCTTTCATATGTGACAGGCATGTCAAGCAGCTGCCACTGCCCCATCCCCCCACCCCCCCATACACCACTTGAACACATCACGCCCTTACCAATTAGCAGAACAGTGGCTGTCAGCTCTGGCCGAGTCGCAGGCACGTGCACTTGATGGTCAAAGTTGGCGTGGTCGAAACTTTTGGGCCAAAATAAGTATAAATCTTAAGCTATCCAGAATGCCGTCAGCAACAGGCCCAAAAAATAAAAATAATCACAAACCGCAAAGCCGAAAATCATTGCCACACCGAATTTTGCATACCCTCACAAAAATTTGTAGATAATTAAACTTTTATGACTTATGTAACCAACTTTACTTTAAATATTTGCAGTCAATAATATTACTAAAGTTGAATAAATATTTTCAAGTTTATTAGTTCGAATAGTTATTTTTTTTTAAGTGTAGATGCCAGCATACGTTTGTATGTAAGGATTTCAACATTTGACAGTTAACAAGCCGCAATTGTGTAAGTCAGTTGTGGGAGCAACATCTGAACTAAAACTACAAGTTGAACTTGCCACAAAAATGTAAAGATGTCAAAGCCAGGCACTTTAAAATCTTCACAAAGTAAATAATCGAAATAAAATGAGGAAAAACTATTTATAAACTTATTGTAAACTATATATTTAATATTAGAGAATAATTCCCAAATTTATTACGTATAAAATCACTTTCAATAAGCTTTCTAATATCATACTAAATATGCTGGTGTTTTAAATATTTAAAATGGTCTTTTCTACATGAACACTTAAATAATGCTGAGAAATTAATGATTTGTATAAAGTATGTGTGGCCTTGTAGAAGATTAGGTACAGGGCTTAAATATATGCATAATTAATGTTTGCTTTTTATGCACAATTATTACACCTGTAAAAATAAAACAGCTGCAAAATGTTTTTACATTTTCGCCCAGATAAACGTGTTACCTCCAATGAATTCGAGAAGCGGGCAATTTGTCATGAATATTAAATTTTTAATTAAATGCTTCAGGCACACATGGGCATGACGGCTCTCCACATGACTTGGCAAACGTTTTGAGAGAACAAAGGATCAACGGAACGGACCACACAGAGTACCGAGGGACGCATCAAAATAACAGTTAAAAAGCAATCGAAATGCTGTACAAAATGCCACCAATGAACATCAAATCTCAAAAGAGCAAGTCGCAGCAGCAAATATAATTGACATTGGATGACCTTTGCCAATTGAAATGGTGTGAATCAATAATTAAATAGAAGAAAAAAACCCCAATTGATCCACGTCAAAAAAAAAGTGGCAAATGACCGGCAACAATAAAGAAAAGAAAATTAAGGCGTTCGAACACAATGGAGCGTGTGCATATCCAAGGGACTTCCCAAGGACTCGTTGCAGACTCAGCCCAGTAGCAGCTCATAGACAAACAGCAGGCGGCAAAAACTGCTAAACAATTGCGTGCTAAACGCCAAAACGTCAAAGTCAAAAAAACAATTGCTAGCAAAAAAAGAAAATAGACAGCTTCTAGCTGTAAATGAAAAGATAAATGACATCGCAACATAAGAAATGGAACCATGGACAGTTCCTTTAGCATTTGATGTTCCCAACACCGTCCATTAGTTGACTAAGCTCTAGATGTTTTAAATTAATTAAGGTCACAAGCCAGAGCGCTCTGCGTGTACAAAACAATTTCATTCATATTTGTTGATGTTCACCTAAGACATGAAAATGGTAACACAATTCAGCCCCTCCCCGTTGATAGTGTTCCTAATTTGCCCGACACAAAGTCCTGTGCAACAAAAGAATGTTACATCTAACTTATGGTCCTGCACCAAGTTACTCAATTTGATAAAATGTTGTATTTGGCGACAAAGCTGAAAAACAAGTTTAGTTATGTAATCTCTTATGCAAATATGAATTTTTCACAACCTAGTTCGCTTTTTGTGTTGATTATCTTGAATAAATGGCTGCAACTTCACTTTGAGGTCAAGTTAAACTAATAAGTATAGTTGAAAAACTTTGTGGGCTTTTAGAAGTTTTTATTATTTTTTTTTAAGAATTTTGTGTTTTTTGTTTTAGTTTTTATTATAAATTGAAAATATGCTAAGCCACATTATTGTTGTTGTTGTTGTTGTTGTGTTCATATATATTTACTATGGCAGATATATTCTCTCTTATGCAGTGAAAAGTTAATGTATCCTTACAGCATTCATTTGATTGTTAACTCTAAAATTCAAACAGTTTACACTTGAAATTCGAGTTTTGTTATCAATACAAGTGTGTATTTATAAATATTTCATCTAAAATATACAAAAAAGGAACAGTTTATGGCGCTCCCGATGTTCTGGAGCGGCACATAATTGATTTGATTTTTTATTATAATAAATGTAAATCGAATTTTTGGTTTTTTATATACTTGCACTTAACACTAAGACATGAGCTAAAAAATTGAAAATAAAAACTTTATTGAGAGTTGTTGTTGTTGATTATGTTTTCTTTTATGTTGTTGTTTTTTTTTTATATTTTTATTATTTTTATTATTATCATTTTTATTGTTACTACGGGAAGTACGCACTCGATGGCAATATTGAGTTGGAGGCAGCCCCGGTGGTTGTGGGGCTGGCAGTTTTGAAAAAATTCAATCGTTGTTGAGGATTGTAAATCTACAGATAAGTTTGCTACTTTCATTGAAATCCGGTTCTTGAAGTGGAAATCAAAGCTTGTCGTTGTTTTGGGGACCCCATTGATGCATTCGTTGTTGTAATTGTTGTTGCTTTAAAGTTCGTTTTCGTTCGTTTACAAAATTGAGCGGTGTGCTGTCAAAAGTGATAATAATATTTATATTAATAACAAAATAATTATTTATTAGTTTAACAGATAGAAAACTAGAATTTTTGTTTTAAATATGCGTGCAATTTTCGAAAAAAAAAAAAATGTTTAGAATGTTAAATACATTTTGAATAGTTTTTCGAATGGTTACATCTACGAGGTAGTTACAGTACGGATGCTCTACGGCTATGTAATTCAAGGGATACTACGGGATACACTATACGGCACTACACGTCAGCTACATTTATGTAGTTTTGCATGAACAAATTTTTCACATGCTGCGGTAGGATAATTTTTCCATATAAAATTCTTACCAATTTGTTTGCATTGCATTTCGTTACATGTAATTTATGTAAATTAAAGTACAAAAAAATTACAGAATTGCTATTTGATATAGCATCGCTTGTTATTAGAGCTAACGATTTTGAGTTGTGATTTGGCTTTTTTTTTTAATTTATTTTTTTTTTAGAAATATTCCTCTGCCTCAGCTGTGTATGGCAAATAAATGTAAATAAAATAAAAATTAAAAATGTTAAAATATTCGTATTTATGTAAACTAATTGAAGTTTTTAACTGGCACACTGTTACATGAGTATTGATTTTAACTATTAGAATTGAATTTGGAGTCAACTTTTAACTGGCAAACTATTGCATGTGATCATTTAAAATGCATTAAATGAATTTAAAGATATATTTTTTTATTCTTTTTGTTTTTAATTAGGTATTTTGCCAGTAGACAGCATAAGAAAATATATACAGGGTGCAGGCCTTGAATCGTATTTACAATTACGAAAATAGAAATTGTCTGGCGACTACTTACGTGTCAGAGGCCTGGCTGGATGCCTGGACCAGAGATAACGATTCTTCACCGGCGACAAGTACGAATCGCGAGCCACGGGGCTCGAGGCACGGGGCACCGAGGTGGCACGGAAGGGGATCAGATCATCTACATCCCACCAGAAGGGATCGCGGACAATCGATGAGACCGGCATGTTGGGGCTGGGGCTCAACATATCCCTGAAGCGGTTACGTGGATGGAAGATTGGAAGTCCTATTTTGGTTGGACATATTTGTTGGCATGTATTTATTGTCAAGTAGCAAAATCATCGGTAATGATAGTTGTGTTGTTGTTGTTGTTGTAGATGGAGTGCGTTTTGGTGGGGTATACAATTAAATTTGTAGATTTTTGTTGTGTTTTGTTGTATTGCAATGTATACAAGAAGAGCAGAAAGAAAAATATTTTTTGCTTTGCTTTTAAACTAAAATACAAGAATTAAATAAAAAAAAAAACAAGAAAAGACAACGCTTTAACATCAACAGTTTTTTGATATTTTCCATGCGTATGTGAGGTTTCGTAGTGGAAAAATTTACCAAAAATCTAAAGAAGATTTCAATGAGGACAGGAGAGAAAATGTGGATGGGGTAGATGCCAGGCGCTACGGGAAGCAGTTCAAAAAGCAATGTGGATGGAATAATATAGACTTTAGGCACGGCGCTAATATTGTTTTTGATTCTTTTGTTTTTGCTTTTTTTTTGGTTGCTGATGCTGTTGGTAGTACACTCAACATAAAGAACATAATAAAAATGCTGTTGGGTAAAAGCCAAAGTATATAATAAACGGAAATTTTGACAAATTCTAGTGACACACAGAGCGACTGAATCAGATATGAACGCATCGCGAAAAATATGGCAGCCATTTTTCAATACGTTCATCATCATTATTGTCGACATAATCATTTTATGTCGCATTTGGGCAAAATAAGCCATTAAAACAACAACGAGAAAATTTGTCTCTTCTTGTATAAAGAAAAACGGATAAGGAAAATTTAGATTTTTACCCTCAGCATCATAGGCGACTTCAGTGGGACGTGGTCCCCAGCGACCGGCTTTGACAGGAGTGGGACTGGGCGAGCCGGCACGCTCAAAAAAGCTTGGCCTGGCAGCTGCACCGGCTGCTCCGGTTGCACCGGCTGCCTCAGCCTCAGCAATTGCTGGCAACTTACTTTCAAAGAGTTCATCCAATGGTTCCAGCGAGCTGGCGCGGAAGATTGGCCTCGTGAACGGAGCCAGGCTTGTGGCACGATCGAACACAGATGGTCCACGTGGCACGCTGCTATCGCGATTTCCGTACGTCGGTGGTGGCACATAGGGTTCGCTGCCAGCGCGAGTGGTGCGGCTGGGACGGAACGGCGAGGCCGAGCGGCGTGCTGCAATAGTGAATAAAATACAAAAACATAGTAGCTATAGCAGCTGACAACGCTTATAATTTCAAGAATATTGTTACCAATTAAAGTACCAACTGTCCCTAGGACAATCAATCCAATTATGTTGAACTTGCTCCCTAATGAGATTCGTGCTCATTCAGCTCCCCATTTCTATGATGTAAATTATTAACATACTTAAATATAAAGCGCAGAGCACATTTTAATTATTTTAAGGAAGATTACTTGCATAATTTTTTATATTATTCACACATAATGCTGCTTATCTAAAAATGTACTAATGCTTGCCATAAAAATCTGTTTAATTTATTTCTGCAATCCAAGTTGCTCTCGTAAAAAAAAAAGTTACCTTTTCTACTGAAGTGGAAAAAGTGAATTTAAATCCTAATGTGACAGTTGAGCTCCTATTCAAATATAAGCAACTGTCTTTGACATTGCGCATAATAGATCTGAACAAATCATCTTCTTGAATTGATAAGGCACTGACTAAAATCAGAGCTCTTTCGATAGATATTTAATTTTTTTTTTATCATCAATTTTTCTCATTTTTTAATGGATAACAAGGTTATTTCTCAATCTATATCGTTCTGTTTGTCATCTCAATGCTTTTGAGTTTCTAGCGGAATACTTAATCTAATGGTATTTACAGATCTCAGAATAAAACATGAATTTAAATCCATTTTGTAAAATTATATACATGAGATACTTTAAAAAATTATTTTTTTTTTCTTTTGCAGATATAATGGTACTTCTGTTGTTCGTATCTTTTAATATGAGGTAGGTACTTACCGAAGTAGTTTCGAAAAACACAACAACCCAACGATGTTTATATCTAATATCTACTTTTTAAACAACACACTAAACAAAATACATAGTACAAAATTACAAAACTGTGGGCACGAAACAAGTTACGATATTTTCAGACAATAATTGTGTATCGAGTTTTTATGAATTTATGTTGAATTTTTTTTTAAAAAAATAAATACTGCCAAAAATAAATTTTAAAAATTAAATAATAATAGTTATATAAACATATATTGAATGTGAAACACATTGAACATAATATTCGTTAAATATTTCATTTGATTTAAATGTTTAGTTTAAGTTAAGTATTGGCAGTTTATTTACAGGCACCGCACAGTGTATGTAGTATCTATGTTCTTTTTTAGTAGTTGTGAGCTGGGGAGCGACGAAGAGATGATAAACAATCACATAAAAGGGCGAGGAAAAGTAAAAATGATTAATTTAAATAAAAATAACTTTACAGTATTAAACATAATAACAAATATGTATACAAAAATAGTATGGTACATTTAAAAACGAGTTTGAAACGGGACAAAACTTGAATTGATTTTTAAAAAAAGTATAGATAGGCAAAACACAGTTTTTTATATTCAATAGTTTTTATTAATTCCTTTTGTATTAATCTAAAAATTACTCAGAGTCGGGACAAGACAGTTCGGTTCGAGAGCGGCATAGTATTTATCATACAGCTGTCAAGGATAGATTATTGCGGTCAGTTTCTATAGTACAGCTGTTAGAAAAAATGGATAAGGCTTAAAGTAGTTGGGAGATGGATGTTGGAGTGGGGGGTTTTTTTTATAATGGTTCTATAATGAGCTGATGAGCTGGCGTGAATGAGAAGAGGAGGTTAAAAGGATTAATTCATATATAATTAATTTTAATCGATGTTTTTGTGATATCTTCTGAATATGTCTAAATTAAAATTAGATTTTATTTATGTTTTGTTTGATTTTATTACTTTCGTTTTTTTTGTGTTGTTGTTTTTGTTTGTTGTATAAATAAGTTAAAAATAAAAATTAAGTAAAGCATCATATCATACAATGAAACATTTAACGAAATTGTTTTTTTTTTCCATTTACTATATTGGGGGCTGGATTCTTTTTACAGACAAATTAATTTAAAATTATTTTATCATTACTTGCTGTGCTTTTGTTTAACAATTTTTGCATAATTTTACAATTTACTAAAGCTAAGCCGAAAACAAATGTTTTTAACCAGTTAGCTTTTTTCGAATGTAAACGCTCAGCGCTTCAAACTTTTAGGGCTGCAATATATAGTATACGATATAGTGTTAAAGATACAGTTCGATCAAGCATTTTAAAATATTCTCAAATGGAAACTTGAACGGGGTAAATTTCTAGTGTTTAAAAATTTGCTCGTCAAGTTTCGCTTTGGTGTTTTTTGTTTTGTCTGTAAATTTGTTTACTGAATTTGAAAAAATTCTGTTGAGTTCTTGTTGTTGTTTTTTTCCGTCGAATTGATGTTGTTTTGCTATTTTTTTTCGTGCTTACATTTTGTAATTTCTTGGCATTTTTTAATAAGTAAATTTAAATGTATTCGATAAATTTCGTAGATTTTAATTTAAATGTTGCAGTTGTTGTTGTATTGTTTACGTTTTGCTGATGTTCTTGTGTTTTTTTTGGGCGTATTTAGAAAATGTCTTTAATATCCTTACCCTTGTTGAGTTCTGTCAACAGCTTATCCTCTGGCTCGTATTCCAAAGGCACCAAAGAGTTTGGTGTGAGTGGCTTGTCTCTCAAGTAGAGACCATAGCGAGATGGATATCTGCAATGCATAAGTAATAAAATCAGTCAATGCTATCGATATATTAGTATATATAGTAATTCTACACACCTGCGCTCAATTTCTTGCATGCGCTTCAAATGATCATTCCAGGCCTTCTCTGCATCGTAGTTTGCTGGAACTGTGAAGAGAAAGTTATCCAATATTATATACATAATTCTGTATGGAAATTTATAAAAGCATTCCAAAAAACTTTAAATGAAAACCAAAAACTCAACAAAAATCATATGCTTACATTTGAAGGCGAAAAGAAATTAATAAGACGCTGTTAAACTAGGGCTCATAGCGTATGCGTTTTATTCCCATATGTCATAAAAAAGCAATTGGATATACGTACGATATTTATCCAACAAAAAGCGGTATATAGAATTAATAGGCAGCAGAAAAGAAAAAAAATAAAATTTAATATATTTTAAAAATTGCATTCAAAGTATCTAAGCCTTTGGTATGGAAAGATTAAGTGCACAAAATGTAAATGAAAATGCAAATCATGTTTAAATTCGAAATGCGATACAAAATACCTTATGAATGTCATGAGTTTGAAAATTTGAGTTTCCACAGCACGAGAAATTTTTCAAAAAGAAACTTTTTTTTATTGATTTTCAACCAACAGAACTACATAAGAAAAAGTGCTATAAGTCATTGGGATAATCGTACTACACACAGCTAAGTACACACATATAGAAGCTATTGCTATTGGATTCTTTGCTTGATATTTAATAAAAATATATATACATATATAACTATAATGTTGATTTTGCCTAGAGAGAAAAATTTTGTTGTGCGCTGCGTTGATGTATATATATATATTTCTTTCATTATATATAAACTATAATTTGATTACAATTTCTTTTTTTTTTTGTCGTTAAACATTTATGTATATTCTGAAACATTTATGAGAAAAAAAGAAAGAGAAAAAAAATTGGTTAGTTTCGAAAACGAAAAGTAAATTTGACTAAGGGGCACCAGACAGGGGTGTGTGCGTCTATGTGTGTGTGTGTGGGGTAAAAACTTAATAGAGCTTTGTTATAGGGATACGCAGGGAACATCAACAATGAAGAAAATTATATAAAAAATGTATCTAAAATTGAATGCCTCAGATATTTGATCCGAAGCACGCATGAGCAAATTGAAAATGTTCTCCCATGCCTTATGTACCTGCAAATATACATATATATAAATATGCATATGTGTACAAATATATAAATATATGAATGTGACTGTGTGTATGTGTGTGTGTATGTTCACCAGCACAAAGCTTATGAACATGTGTATATTTTGTCTAAACTTTGTGGGCCTTTGCCAAAAAAATTCTTTGAGCAAACTGAAAATCATTGACGTAATTCTATTTTGGCTGATCTTTTTTCACTGCTTTCTGATTTTTTATATAATTATGAAATCATAGAGAAAACTTAAATGTTATTTTGGCAACGAGTTAGCAATTCAAGGTGTGATGCAAAGCATTCAAAATGCATGATTGACAGATGCAATGATTGAAATGCGCGAGACTGACTGATTGACGGACTGATCGACTGAGCCATTAAGCTAAATTAAAGTAGTAAATTTAAAACGCTTAGGCATTATAATTGTGCGGGTTACTGTTGCTGTAGGATACTTATTTGTCGTACTTAGTACAACAGTTAATTTCGGCCAAAACTCGGACAACTTACTTGTTCTGCTGTAATGATGATCGTAGATCGCACGTGGCGAGTAACCGTAGGTGTCACGGCTCACTGGCAAGTATCTGTAGCCAGATGACTGAACGCGCTCGTTGGCCGTGGCGGGCTCATCGTAGATGCTCCTGTATGTGGGCGAATCCAGGTACGAGCTGTATGGGCGAGACGCTTTTGGGGTCTCATGGGCGCGAATATCCTCGGAACCTGGTGGTTAAGAGAAGACGAACAACATATTGTATCAAATTGACGTACTCACTGTGGTGATTGCCTTACTTCATTAGGTTTTGCGCTATTTTAGCTAT
Source organism: Drosophila kambysellisi (assembly GCA_035042185.1). NCBI lineage: Eukaryota > Metazoa > Arthropoda > Insecta > Diptera > Drosophilidae > Drosophila > Drosophila kambysellisi. The sequence goes on from JAWNLS010000855.1 coordinate 2,471,940, forward strand.
TTGGCTTATTGCCAAAAAATTGATTTCATTTTCGTGTTTCGTATTTTGAATTTTGTAGTTTTATATGAGCGCCTAGCTATTTTGCCTTGGCGCAGCAGCCACATTTTTTTGCTTTGTTTGGCTCATGAGCACATAGTTAAAATATTTTCAACATATATCTATGTATTTGTCTAATATATACATATTTACATTTTAAAAAGAGAGCTTTTCAGCTATATGTGAGCTTTTTTTTATTTTGGTGATTACGCCTAAAATGACACCTGCCAAAAAATAGACCAAAATTCTGTGTGCTACTGCTACTGTGCTATTTCTGTAGCTCTCAAGTCTGAAATACTTCTAATTTTGATAGCGCTCTTTAAATAAGCAACTAAACGAACTATTCATAATTAATGCTTCTTTTTCATCGCTGACTAATTGCATACTAGCCTACAATTTAAATTTAATAGGTATTAAGTAAGGTGTATATGGTTAATGCTTACCCTTGAGGGATCTGATGTAGGATTGCCAGAATTTGGCCTTCTTGCTGGGGCTCTCGTTGCGCCCAATCATTTCCAAATGGTTTTTGAACATTTTGATCGATTTGTTTTGTGTTTGTCAAGCACAAGAAATTTCGTTGAACTCGTTCGCTGCAATACCAAAAAGTTGCCAATTATATTATGTATTATTTATATCGTTATTTTTTTTCTTTTAATTTTATTTTCTTTACTGTGTTTTTTATTCAAATTGTATTTGTTTGCACTTTGCACCAATTTCAAATGTTTTTCTGTCAACGCTAAAGTTTGCGACTCTTAAATTTTATCTCACGTTTTGGCTCTGGTTGTGAGTAGTATTTTATTGTTCAAATGTCAGCATGCACGAGATTGGGACAGCGCACAGCCCAGAGATGTGTGGCTGCAGTTGTCGACGTGGACGTAGATGTCCAAATCTTGGCTGACTCGGCGCTTTTGTTCAGTTCGAAAATAAACAGACTGTGTGCCACTTTAGAGCAGAGCAAAGTTTACAAAAAATCGTACAAAATCGTTGTCTACTTGTTTATTTACAACATATATGAATAAATAATTTTATACATATATTTAAAAACATATATTCAGCAAGATCAATCACTAAAAATAAATTTATTTTTGAAATAATATCGTCAGCATACAAAATATCTTCGCATGTATGTATATATGTATATGTATATATATATATACATATATATACTATACATAAACCTATATGAAACGGCACACTGAATTTTTCACACTCTCAATGTGTATAAGTGAAACTAGCCAAATTATATATATATATATATCAAGTCGATCTGCTGCTTGTATGAATAATCTGTGTGACCGTTTGTGTGCGTGTGTGTGTGTGTGTCTGTGTGAATGTGAAGACAATCGGCGACGAGTGCAGCTAGTTTTGCGTTATTTTTAAATGTCCTTGAGTTGAATTTTTTCCTGGCGGGCGTCAGGTTAAAAAGACGACGCCAAAATTCTCAATTTAATTTCATCGAATTTTTTTTTTATAAATAATTGTCAAGTTTTGTTAGATTTCTTCAAGTTATCGTCTTTAAAATAAAATATGTATGAACTTTTCTTAGGCCATTTCCATTTCCATTTAATTGTTTTGTTTTAATTTTTTTTTTTTTTTTTACAATGATTAAAATGCAGTTTTTAAATATTCGTAGAAAGTTTAACACTTCACAATCGTTTTGCTAATTTTCATAAAACTTATTCAATATTCACTTGGTGTCAAATGTCTTTGGCTATTATATAATCAGCCATTTGCAATAATATTTTGTCATAATTCCATATCAAAATACCCAGTTAGGAAAGCGACCTAAACACTTTTACAAAAATTTTGTTTTGTTCACTTTGTGATTGTTCAATAACGGCACCACATTTATTTAATAATTATTTAATTGTCCCATATAAATTCAGTTCATATTATTTATAAGTATATATTTATTGTCCATATTATATTTGACGCTTGGCTTACAATTTGCTTTACTCCTAAAAAATAGCGGTCTATCCTCAACGAAGAATTTTTTCAAACTGCCAACGATTCGATATTCGCCTCACCAATTTTACTCGTTTCAGAATTTGCCATTTGTTTCATAGCCGACAAAAGCACGATATTCCTTTACGGCGTAGGTAGCCGATCTCTATATCTACTATATACCTATGCATGTATGAGTGTGTGTATGTGTGTGTGTGTGTGTAGCCAAAAAGCTCAGCAAGTTAGGTTATAGCTTTCGGCGGATCTGTGAGCAGTTGAGGGCGGCATCTGGTAAATCGCTCGGTTGCCTGCGCCCACTCATTGTTGGATTGTTGTGGATTTCAATGAAAGCGGTGACGGCGATGATCATAAAAAGAAAGCCAGAAATTAACCCGCTCACACACACATACCACCAAATCCAAATTGTTTTGTATTTTGTACAAATTTATTCTGGTTTCGTGATATATATTCTTGTTCCCAAAACTCTGTCCCATTCATATTTATTCATACTTTTTAGGACTCTGGACAATTCATGTTACTAACTAATTAAAGACATACGTTATCTGAATGCGTCAATTGTGGTATTGAAATGTACATTGACCTTGTATCTCTTATAATATAAATCATTTTCAATTTCAACTCGCAATAATTTAAAGGCTACAAAAAATATACGTAGATATTTTTTGATGAATCAAATTAACTCATGCATGATATTGAAAATTTTGATGGGATATACAAAAGTAAATGTATTGGCTATTCTATCATGGATGAGTAAATTTAATTATATAAATTAAGTTCCAACATTTCATATCTACAAAAGAAATGAGAGATCTCTTTCCGGTAAAAGATACAAAAGTGATAAATCATTTGAGAAGAGGCATTATTATTATTTTACTATTTTTTATGATTTGTAGCAACTCATTCAAGTGGTTCACGGATTTGTTAAATTACAGAACCAGGCAAATAGCAACCCGATAAAAAGATACTAAATGCATACTAAACAAAATTTATGTGGTACTAATAAAGCCAGTACTTATTTATTTGATGATTTAACTCTTTAAATGTAGTGTGTGTGTTTAAATGTATGGGTCTTTTTACAATGAAATCATTAAATTTAAATCCGGAAATAGTAGGGATGGACTAGCTTATGACACTCAGGTTGGCTTAAATGGCATTCATTGTTTATTTATGCTATTCCAATGCAATCATATTTCTGCAATAATTGCATGAGTGCATTTTGTGTAAAGCCAATTTGTGGCTGTTCGTGTGAATTGTGAACTAAAAACCCAATTTGAATGCCCAAGCTATGGCTACCTGTCCAGTGGCAAATGATAAATAAACAAATAGCGCTCATGCATAAACAGTGTTTCAAAAGATAAACAGAACCCGGAAAATGTGCAAAATGTACAACATGGTGGGAGGGAAATTTAATGTGGGTGGATGGATAATCTGTGCTAGAGGGCAGATCACTGTTATGGTTCTACCCATTGGTGGCTAAAATAAATAAAAATTCTTTTATTTATAGTATTGTTATGTGAGCTGCGTAAATGCAAATTTAACCTTTTTAATTTACATCGTGTCGTTTGTTTATTTTTCGTTAAAAATTTTATCTGATTCTATCCTGTTTATGTTCTATACAAAAATCAATTTACGTTGTTGCAACTGCAACGAACGCTCATTTGACTTTGTTTGTTTACCTTACATAAGACTAAAAAACTTGTTTGCCCTTAAAAAGAAAAGTATTTACAAATTGGCTAGCCGTCATTTGTGGTCTTGAACTTGACAATGTCTGCAAGTGCAGTGCACAAAAAACCAAAGAGTGGAAAGAGAAAAATCACAAAGAACTATTGTGAAATACCTGGCAGAGATTTCTTTTGGCAAATCGAAATTTAAGTTCACCTAAATGCACCTAAAAATCGCTTAGACTTTTACTTTCTGGCACAATTTCTGAGCATTGGCAAATCAATTTGGTTTTGTCTTTTTTTACATAGTATTACCGAAAAAAGGAAAACAGCTAAGAAAAATATAAAACCGAAAGTAGTTTAATTACTTTGATGTTCATTTGATTGCCAAGTGTTAATGGCTTATACAAAAGTCTTTAAATGGCATTATAGTTGTTTGATTTGTAAAAATTACGATTGCAATGAGTATTATTCCTCAAATTGTTATTTTGAATTGCATAACGTGATGATACACTTTTTACCCCATGTAAATCATGGCTGAGCAACATTTTCAGATTTAAAACCACTATAAGGAAAGCCAGTCTGATCAGCAAACATCTCATTCAGTTGCTGGGGAGTTTTGACCGTCACACATGACCAGCCATCCTGTCGTATATGATAAAGACTAATCGGTCCACCCGTGTGGCAATCCATTTGGGAAGCATTATGAATGGCATGTAGGGCCAGATTGTAGGCCTCATCATTTTCCATATCCCATTTGTAGAATCTCTTGAGAAGCCCCGAAGCATACAGTTCGCCACTGCCAACGACACGCCAATCAACATCTTCGTGGGAGCCCTCGCAATCAACATATATAAGCTTAGCCCCATCAACAGGATCGTAGCTAGCTAACATCATGCCCATATAGAGTTTGGAGTTCTTAAATCTGTACATCATATTGCTCATCATCTTCGAGGCAATAGCCACCGGCATGCAGTTTCCATAGTGGAGTTCGAAAAGGCGGCATTCTCTGGTTATGGCTCGATACCAGAACAAGCAGTCGGCAGCACAACCGGCTATCGTTCCCAATATATTCTTATGCACCACTATGATTTTCTCCATGCTCTTCGAGGAAATGATTTCTTCATTAGTGATACGCGAATCAGCGCTCAGAATGATGCCACCCTGGTATTTAAATCCCAATGTGGTAGGCCCGTGATTCCAATTACGTTCCGCAAGATTCCGGTTGGATGGTGCATTTTGTGAATACGGATTTTGGAAGATGATCCCTTTGTTCAGGTCACTTGCTTCATATGATCCATTTGCATTGTCCCCCTTGATAAGTCTATTTAGGCCACAAATTTCTTCAAGAGCCATCACTTCTAAAAATGTCTGGCGGAACTTGAAAATCTTGTTTTTGGTTAAAAAATTGCATAATTTAAAATGATTGTAGGAGTATAGCCTACTTGATTCAAGCACTTTTGTTCTTTACTATGTCTCAATGAAGGCTTGGTCTTACTTCGAACTCAATTAAAAATATTTTTCAGCTAAGTCAGATTTAAAAAAAGAATTTTAAACAATTCCTGAATAAACATTTCAACATTCAAACATGTAATTTTTGAATACCTCTTACAGAAAAGAAAAAAAAAAAAACATTTTAATCAAACAAAACAATCCTTGTATTTAACCTTACTTAAGCTATCTGCTCCTAAATCTTTATTTACTTAATGCTGCCAAGATTCCCCTAAGATGAGCTTGCACTTACAATTCCCGAGTGGTTCAATGAACAACCGGCAGGTGTGGCCCTGAAGCCATTAGCCAAAATTACTAATTTTGGAACGTGTACGAAAATTTTACCTTCACGACTTAGCTAAGCTTAAATTAAGGCAAGAAACAACTATACATACATATATATATAATAAGTAAAAATCTTCTAGCCTACAGATCTCGACTAGTAAATACCCTGAACCAAACACATTCCCTAACATAAGAAAAAATTTGTGAAGTATATCTACAGGAAAATCTAATCATGATGATACATTATATATGCTTTCTGGAATCAGAGATGTTTCCTTTTTCGTTCATTATACTTTTCCACAACTACAGTATACCCTCTTTCCCATTTTAAATGGGTTCAGGGTATTCAAATTTAAAATATTTGCACCCAGTGCCAGACATTGTTGCAAGCAGTCCGAATACGAAAATGTATCTTAAATTATATATACGCATTTGAGGTACTTGTGCAAAAGTCTTGTGGCCTCTTTAGAAATGAGGTCAATTATTAAGATAATTATTTTTTGCTCTTTCTATCTGCATTTTGATGCTGCCATTAAATATCGAAAAAATGCCACACTGGCAGCTAAACAGACAGCACCAATTACTTAGTATTAAATATGTATATAAATTATACGTAGATACATATTATGCAGTAATGTAAGCAACAATTTTCATTAATATTCTTTCAGATTTGTAACACTTGAGTTTTAATTAATCGCTATATTTATCTTTCACATTCATTTGAGTGTCAAGTGAAATGCAAATCAAAAATCCCACAAAGACAATTTTCAATATTACGTGCACTTGGCTAGAAAACAAGGCAGTACAAATAAAAACAAATATTTTGAGTCATACATTTGCTAATGCCTGGTTATGGCCATTATATTAAGGCGATTCAAAAATAAGAGCAAAAAAATATAAGATATAAAATAAATATACTTAAATAATTTGTTCGTTCCGCAACTGAAAAAGCTCTCGTCGCTCCATATAGCCTCATATATGTATACTTAACCTTAACATATAGCATCCACCTTCAAAGCGCAAAAATGTTCAAATCCATTTTCTCAAAATATAAAAATAAATATATGCATGTATGTATTTTCAACAACTCTCGTTTCGTATGTGTTTCTCTCAGAATATCTATTCGACCACAAATATATACACAAATATATACATATGTATGTATGTATGTATATACACAATGCCCTGCTAGGGATATTGAAAATGGTATATCATTGCGCTAAGCTCTCGGCGTTACCCACGCAAATGAACTTGAAAATTAATTGTTTGCCTCATAATTATACAAATGTGTGAAACAATGTACATAAGTCCGGTACATAAGCTATAGTACATAAGTTTATTTTCTCATTGCCAGTAGGTGTTGGCTTTAATAATTTATTTGTGTTTCGGTCATTTCGTTCTTTTTTCTTTTTTTGATTTGTTTATAAATTCATTTCGGATTTACGGCAGCCGGGAATGTTTTTGCCTTAATTTTGCATATGACGTGAACTTTTTTGGATGCTGGAAAACATAATGCAAACATGTCGGATGAGACAAATACACGAGTAAATGGAAACAACAGCTTAACCTGTTATTTTTGTACTATTATTTTTAAAGCGAATTGTGAACCAGAGTGTCTTCAACGTGGTAACTCTTGAATCTCTTCATCTTAAGCCGAACCTGTCAAAAACTCTAAAAGCAATTTTCACCTCATTGCAGTTCATCACTCAATGTCGATGGGCATGACAGATTTATACATTATACATTATACATCCAGCGTTTCACACAATGGTCAAGGACATTAAGGTCAAATTGTGCAGCGTCCAAAACTAAGTCCACCTTAAATGCAGACTGCAGTCGCTGAGCACCCTTTTGAAATATGTAGTCAGAACTTGACATGATTGATGATAACATGCAGCGAAATGATTCATACAACAAGAGAATTTTTGGTGGTTTACATCTCTTTTGATATTTGGGCATTTCGCTTACATTTTTGAAAATCCGTTTTGGCATTTCGTTAAGACACTGCTGTCTATCGAAAAATTTTTTATTGGTTTTGAAAAACTGGTGCTGACGGCTTGTTGCAGCTTATTCAGCTTCTATGATGAATATAGCTTATTATTTTTCAATTAAAGTTTATTAGTTTATGTAAAGAATAGGAAAAATAAGTTCAGATTTATATCCTTTTTAGACATTTAAACAAACACTCTGAAATTAAAATATCTTAAATAGAGCTCTCCAGAGGAATTGCACTTCCTTTCGCCTGGGAACACTTCCTGCAATAATCATTGCCATAAGCACCCTATCAATAGGGTACTGACGTCACATAGAGACGCACATCACATCCTGTTTATTATTTTGGCAATTTAAACGCGCAAAATGTAAAAAATAAATATACATACACACAATGTGTATAGTATGCGAATGTATATCCGTTGAGCATTCCATTCATGAAGAAAATCCCCAACGCAATTGGCCGATAAAAACAAGACATCAAAAATGAAATAAAAATATACTATTAAAGCCGTAGAGCTGAATACATGGGACACCATTTTGGACAATGTTTTCGTCTGTTTGGGACAAGTGATAATTAATTTTTTTTTTTTTTGTGAGGGCCTTCTTTGTGCTTAAGGCCAAATGGTGGGATGGTCGAAACTAAAAGTTGTTGCCTATTTTCTTTTTTCTTCAGAGCTGTACAATGTTGTTTTGACAACTTTGTCTAATTTTTTTCTTGTACCACGTCTAAATAAACATTTGAATTTTTCATATTTTTTCTCTTTTATATAGTAGTTCGAACATCATTGTTTTATAAATACGTTGTATTCAGTTTTTTCTTAATTTTTTATTTTAATATCTTATATCACGAATATTCAAGGCTAGCCTCTTTTTATCTAGTATCCCAAATACATTTTAGAAAACATGAACGCAAAATAAACTGAAAAAGCTTTTTTAATTTTTTTTATCTGTCTGACGTCAAAGGTTTGTTTTTGTTTATATGAAATCTTATAGGCAATTAAATTTTAGCCGGAAAAAATTGAATTAAATATAAATACAAATTGATTTTAAACGAAATGAGAAAGCGTAACGCACCATGTCGCAAAGTTCAAGGCATATCAATTGAATCATAAATTTCAGCTTTGTTTTTTTTAAACAAAACTCCCAATCAAGCAAAATGCAATGAAGTAAAACGCGCGAGAAAAATGCAAATGCTGTATTTTCCATAAATTTATGATTTAGGATCTTTCAGATTTACATTCGGTATATTTGGCATTTTTTTATGCGATAAATTTATGAATGGAAAAGTTGGTGGTGTGAGTGCGGATAACCATTAAGAATACAATGAAATATGTTTATGACAAAACAAATGGCAATAAAGCGTAAATAAAGTGAGAGTAATGGATTCATTTGCCATATTGGTATTTGCTGTTTGAGCTTCAAGTTTTGAAAGCTGCTCAGCATATTGTAGAAAACATTTACTTAAAAATATTTTACTGCATTGAAATGGTTTTCATTTAATCAAAATATTGATGTGTAGCTCGTTATCCAAGTGACGTTCAATTTGTGTTCTTTTTGAATTCACCTTCAGCATGAAAATTTTCAATTTAACTTTAGACTCATCTGTTATGCGAGGATGCACTTCGAGGTAACGTAATTTACAGCAGATTGTGAGCAACAGCAGCCTTGAACAGCCAACTAGGGCCCCATCTTGCACAGTGAGTGCATAACTCAATTTACAGCTTCGAATGGCTTACATATGACTTCCAATTGACACGACCATATGCAACTGATTGCAACAGGAATAACAACATATGTCGCGATGCAGTCGCAGCTGTTTATTATGCATGTTTGACCTAAGAATTCCCCAAGGCGGTGCCACTTTGAATGCCTCTCAATTACTGGGTTACTGTAGCTACAGGTGCAGGTGCAGTTGCAGGTGCCTTTGAATGCAATTGAATTAGCGTTGATTTGAGGGCCAGGTATTGCACAGATTGCCAAGACACGCCTCAGTATAAATAGCAATTCTCCTGCGCATTTGCATTTAATTGTTGGCAATGTACAGATAAATTGCCTTGGCTTAATTAACAGCCACTTACACAGGCAATAAAAGTGCATGGAAACTGGAGCAAGTTGTCTGTCCGACCTAAGCTCAAATTAACTTAAAATGGTTTTCTGATATAAACCAATTTACAACTTATTGTTTTTCTTCTGTCAAACGACATATTATTCATCTGCTTATGCCTTATATCCCCTGTTACCCCTTTTGGACAGTGACTCACTTAATTGCATCTTATGCAACTTTCATAATTCAATTTGCCAGCGACTGAAGAGTTAAAACCTAATAAAACTCAATTATCTTGAAGAACTTTTATGCGACAATAATCCTCAATGTATCTTGTAAACAGAATATAAACAAACATTAATTATAAATGAATAAGGAAATGAAAGGAATATAAACAATATAGAACAAATATTTATATGAAATGAACTATAATTAAAAATTGAAATTTTGTATGCAAAAAACTACTTCAGCAGTGTTTATATATATACTATATATAAAATATTACGTAATATTTAATATTAACTTATATAATAATCCGCTATAGTAATTTAATTTTCTTGCAAAAAAAAAGAATGCAATTGCCATGCATTGAATATGCTTAAACTTTTTTAGCTTAATAGCAGCTAAAAATTGTAAACTCAATAAATCAGTAGAAAGCAGTTAAGTATATAAAAATGTTCTATAATTGAAAACGCGCCATTCCCAATGATAAATTCACATTTGTTGTCACATAATCAAAAATTTTCTAAAGCTTGGCATCCCAAGTGTTGACTTAAACCAAAAGTGGTGATGGGGACTGATGAAAACTTCGCATCAAAAGGAAAGCCAATCTATTGACATTTTTTCCCAAAAGGCAACAAAATAAAAATTGAACTGATTTGGCTCTCAATTAAAGCACGAGGCGTCCAATGTCAATGTTTTCCTATGGGGTTTGGTGGAAATTCGCACAGTTATCCATGAAAATTAAATCCACATGGTATAATAAATTGTATTGAAAACTATACGTATATAAAAAATATTATTTTGTAAGAAGTATGTTAAAGAATACAAAAAATCAATGAAACATACAAAGCAAATAAATACTTAGGAATCTTTGTGGGGGTTTGCTGCAAACAATTGGTTGAGAATTGAATAAGACCATGTCGAGGACTTTGTGACCAGTTGTGGTGCAGTTTAATAATTTATATTCTCGTATCAACGTCGTATGCTAGTATTGTATTTATACAAAATTATAAATTTTTGTAAATTATATATAACAAAACACATATATGTTTTTCTTAATACCAATAACCTATGTAAAATGTATTACTTTCAATCTTATTCAACAGATGAAAATCATTGCAATCCACAGCAATGTTAAACAATATAACAATTTAATTGAAGTTAAGAACTTCATACGGTAGATAAATCCAAATTATTGGCAACATGTATGGGCTGCTGTTGGAGAATCTATCGGAGTACATCAAGTCCGTCTACGGCGAGGAGAAATGGGAGGATATCAGACGTCAGGCGGGCATCGATGCGCCATCATTTAGTGTGCATCAGGTGTATCCCGAGAATCTGCTGCAAAAGCTAGCCAAAAAGTCTCAAACGGTGAGTGAAGTAAAAAATTTTCTTTCGTTTTTGTTTTAAATCTGGAAATAGATCTTGGTCAATTTAAATACAATTGAAGATAATATTGTAAATAAATATGAACTTCTTAATATTAACAGGTGTTGGGCGTTTCGGAACGTGAGTTTATGGATCGCTTGGGCGTCTACTTTGTTGGCTTTGTGGGTCAGTATGGCTACGATCGCGTCCTCTCTGTGCTGGGCCGGCATATGCGAGACTTTCTGAATGGCTTGGATAATCTGCATGAGTATCTGAAGTTCTCATATCCCCGTATGCGTGCACCCAGTTTCATTTGCGAGAACGAGACGAAGCAGGGCCTCACGCTCCACTATCGATCCAAGAGGCGGGGCTTTGTGTACTACACAATGGGGCAGATACGTGAGGTGGCACGCTACTTCTATCACAAGGAGATGCACATTGAACTGGTACGCGAGGAGATCCTATTCGATACTGTGCACGTGACCTTTCAGCTGACATTCGATAACCGTGCCTTCACCCTTGCCTCTCTGGCAATGACACGTGAGGAGAAACATTTGCCCATCAGTGCGCACGTCCTATTCGAGATATTCCCATTTTGCATAGTGTTTGGGTAAGCGAGTACACATTATTAATGTCCTAATGCCTGGACACTCAGTTACATCTCCCATCCCTCCCTCTTAGTGCTGATATGGTTGTGCGGAGCATTGGCAACTCTTTGATGGTCATATTGCCGGAGCTGTTGGGCAAGAGGATAACAGCCTGGTTTGATTTGGTGCGCCCACTAATTGCATTCAAGTTTCAAACCGTACGTGCTCTGCTTTGATTTGACATGTATTCTTGTATTTACAATAATTATGCTTTATTAATATAATCTATACATTAGATACTTAATCGCACCAACAACATATTCGAGCTGGTCACCGTCGATCCAGTAACAGAGCGTTTGGATGCACAAAATGAGGACCTGCTCCTGCACGACGATGGCAGCGAACCGGAGAAATCCCTCAGGTTGAAAGGTAGAATTTAATAAGAATTATAATATGAATTTAAAGTGAATTATTCTTAAAATGTTAGATTATATTTTGTCATATTTTATTCATTTATTAATTTAAGATTATCAATCAATTATTGTTTAGGTCAAATGGTATACATGGAAAACTGGCGCATGATCATGTTCCTGGGCACTCCAGTTATGCCCGATTTGACGTCACTGATCACAACTGGTCTCTACATCAACGATCTGTCCATGCACGATTTTAGCAGAGATCTCATGCTGGCGGGTACACAGCAATCCGTGGAGCTGAAACTGGCACTGGATCAGGAGCAACAGAAATCGAAGAAACTCGAGGAGTCTATGCGCAAGCTGGACGAGGAAATGAGACGCACAGATGAGCTCCTGTATCAGATGATACCCAAGCAGGTTGCGGATCGTTTGAGACGCGGCGAGAATCCCATAGATACTTGTGAGGTGGGTGTTAAATTTAAAATATCATAATAGATATCTGTCATAAATAGATATGTATAATTTATATTTTCTTCAACTTCCTCACAGATGTTTGACAGTGTCTCAATATTATTTTCGGACATTGTCACGTTTACTGAGATTTGTAGTCGAATTACCCCAATGGAGGTGGTATCCATGCTGAATGCAATGTACTCCATATTTGATACACTCACCGAGCGAAATTCCGTCTACAAAGTGGAAACAATTGGCGATGCCTACATGGTGGTGGCTGGCGCACCCGACAAGGATGCGAATCATGCTGAGAGAGTCTGTGATATGGCGCTGGATATGGTCGATGCCATAACCGATTTAAAGGATCCCTCCACGGGACAACATTTGCGAATGCGTAAGTCAGCAGAAATAAAATTAGAAATTTATAGATTTATAAATTTACGAATATTTCAATAAGAATCCGAAAATCATTAAAACTTTGGTGCAGGTGTTGGCGTTCATTCGGGCGCGGTTGTTGCAGGCATTGTGGGTCTGAAGATGCCGCGTTATTGCTTGTTTGGCGATAGCGTAAATACCGCCTCCAGAATGGAGTCCACTAGCATTGCCATGAAAGTGCACATATCGGAGTCGACCAAGGTGCTAATTGGACCCAACTATCGAATAATCGAGCGTGGCGAGATCGATGTCAAGGGTAAAGGCACCATGAAAACCTACTGGCTAGAGGAGCGCGAGAATCGCTTGCCACTGCAGCTAACAGGTAGTCTCCATCCCATGTCCGCTGGACCGACTATGACACCCATGCCAAAGGCCACTTTACCCAAGTCACAACCACCCACCGCACCATCAACAGCGGAGACGCTAACGCCGCCGGCGGCGGCCATGTCGAGTGTGGTGCTTGGTGCCAGTGGTGCTCTGGTTGCGGCAACGACATTGGCACATCATGCGCCCGGAGCAGTTGCTGCAACATCTACAGCTGTCGCGCCAGTCGGCGATGAGCGCAACAGTCGAATCTATTCGCCAGTTACTTTCAAGGATGTGGCACGGCGGAGTATCGCGAACTCGCCAGTGCGCAGCGGCGCTAGTGGTGGCCCATATTCGGAGCAGAATAGGCGACGAGAATCGCGCTCCAATTCCACTGGACACGTTTTTATGCGTTCGCCTAGCGACATCTTTGGTTCGCTTATTCTGGACACCGAGGAGTTTTTGGAGGATTTGCAAATCTCGCGCGGCTCGTTGGTGAACAGCAGCAGCACCAACAATAATCGGCAATCACCTTGCGAGTTTAGTCCAACATTTCGCATTGGCAGTGCTCCGCACAAGCCACGCGCCAGTAATCCTGACCAGTTTACGCCCGAGGAACTGGCCGCCATGGATCAGATGACGCCACCAGCAACGGCACCGCCACGCGAGACGTCAATCTGCAGCAGCGCCGGCCTGAGAGCATCCACATCAAATGTCTCACTCGATCGGGAGAAAGCCCTCAAGTTGAAGTAAGTCCTGAGTTTGGGTTTGACTGTTATTTCCATCATCTCCGCTCTAATTAGAAAAATCAGTTTCTCAACCAGCACCACGTTGGAGGCCGCTAATACATCATCCCAGCCGCCAGTCGCCGCAATCTCAACTACATCCAAGGTAGCCAGTGCGACTCCAGCTGTTGTGCCGGCACCTCGCGTCTGTCCCATGAGCACAGCACCAGCCGTGGTGCAGGCGAGCAGCAGCACTAACCGACCTGGCACTAACGATTCCATGACATCCGTTTCATTGCATTCACCTCCACCGCATCGAACAAACTCGGCGCCAGCCAGGTCAGAACTAATCATAAAACTGCAAGTGCAGACATCAATCAACTTTGTTTACCAGATTTTATATTCATCATCTAATCTAATGATAATCTCACTTTATTTTAGACCCCATTCCATGTCTAAGGCAGCACGCAAGGCATTTCTGGCCGCCAAGCAAACAAAGGCCATGGAGAAGTTGGACAAGATGATAGAAGAAGCGCATGACATGGAATCGCAATCGGCAGCCAAGGCAGCTAATATGCGGCTGGCTGTTTTCGGAGATGATGGTGGTGGTGGCGGCGATGATCTGGCATCGGGTGGTTGTCCGCTATTTCTGCCACCACCGGCACCACAGGCACTCAGCCGTGCCATGCCCAGCTCCATATCCGATTCCAGCATTTGTAATCATGGGTAAGAATCAACCCAACATAATCAGAGTTCATTTTAACACCAAGAAAATTTTCATAGGCACAGTCATGCGCCCAGCTGTCATTATGCTCTGCACGATCCCAAGATGAGCAATAGCCAGAGTTTCCAGCACACACGGAGCTCCGGCCCGATAACACACCAGTGCTGCAGCGGCTTTGGACACGGCAATGGACGACACTCGCACCGCATGCACTCAAATGCCTGCAACATACTGTAGAGATCGAAAAATGAAACCAAACCGGGCAGTTATCGGATTGAATGCCTAACCAAGTCATATCGCCTATATCTCAATATTCCGCGCGCGCTTGTTATTAGACTGTAGCTCAGCAATTATTAGATCTTAAATTATAGTTAGTTGTTGATCTGATGTATGTATCTGTAGTATGTGCAACTGTATAGTTTTAGATGTATAGCGGTAGCTAGTTGAAAGGCTTTAACGTTTTGGCATTTGCCAATGACTATAAAAATCAGAAAAATAAAACTGTATAAACTGTTACAATTCGAATAGTTATACTATATATCTATATATATGTTTGTAAATGTACCTAGTTTAATGTTAACCGCAAGATACAAATTTCTTGACCTCTCATAAATACAATGACAATACAAAGTGAAATAAATAAAAGAAAAATTTATAAATCAAATTTTTAAAATTAGGGCTTCACACATCCCGAAATATATATATATAGATGTGCTCAAATACACTGTATACTACTTATTTATGTATGTTTATGTACTAATAATATCAATATAATATATTCTTCACATAGTTAAAGCATTAAACATCTCGAAATACTTAATTATTTTTGTAAAATACGAGTGAAAAGTCGGCACAAGTACAAGCAACATTTTTGAAAAGTTTATATTTGTATATTTTCAGAAATGCATTAATTGTATGGCTTAAACATTGTGGCAGCCACAAGTTGTACTTTCAAAAAAATATATATAGCTTAAAAGAGAGTTAGGTCGAAGTGAGCGCAACGCTAAACGTATTAGAAAATTTGTCTAAATTTTGTCTTATTTAACTTTAGTTGGCTTTAATGAGGTAATTGAAAGCAAACAAACTTTAAAATTATTTTTGAAAGTTTTGAATCTATTTAGTTTAAACGAAAGCCTTGTTTATTCTAGACATGAAAACCATCTCAACTTAATTTTGAAACACACAAATTTCAATAGCTGTTCAATGAGTTAACTTATATATGTATGTACTTGAATACAATTAAAAATATCTGTTGAGTATAAAATGCAAACTATTTAAATAAAATAGTTTTATTTTTTGTGGAACTGACATAAATGCATTTGTATTTTTGTGCTCATCATAAATAATTTGCTTAACATAATTTGAAAAACCGAGAGATCATAATATAGATTATACATATTATACATTACATTAACTATTACACTTGTTGGGTCTGTATTTTGTTTTCTGGCTCTAAATTGCACTTTAGCATATCACATCGGAAATAATTGCAAGCATAAGGCAAACAAAATGAAAAAACTAAAGATTAAAATACATAAATATTTTATATAGTGTGTATGTGTAAATAACCACATGTTAAGCGTAGCAATTTAATCTTCAAAATGGTGACTAGATTTTTGATTGGATTCTTGGTGGGATAAATCAAACACAGTCCGTAAGTGTTGCTTGTACCGCCTCCTCGTTGGAGTAGATGAGCGTGCCATCCAGTGTCTCGATGGTTTGTATGTTGGTCTTGCAGTAGAAGCACAGTTTGGAATTCATCATGTGCTGCATGATACAGTCACTGCAGGACTGATGCTTGCAGGGCGTAAAAACGGCAGTGATTGGCTTGGCACAGCAAATGGGACATAACGAATCCTCCGACGGCAGCATAATGTCCGAAAGAAGGGCCTGTTTGATGCGTAAGTTTTCGATCAGATGACGCACATCTTCGATTTCTTCAAGCGACACATGCGTTGGATCTGTGAAAGATAATGGACTTAGTTAAATTAAACATAATTTAAATCATACAATTAACTCACAATCGATCAGTGCAAATTTAATGATGGGCGGATCAGCGCGGATGCGCTTGGAATTGTTGAGTTGCGGCACGCGCACATCATTGGTCAGTGGATCAATGTGCGGTCGGGACGACGGATCAAAATTGCCCCGTGGTATCTCCTTCTGCTCCAGCAGCGGTGTGCGAACCTCGCCCAGCGCAAACTCCAGCGTGGCAAACTGAAAACTGGGATCGGTGAGAAATGCACGCGATATACGCGTCACCTTCTGCGGCGTGACTTCATGCTCAATTTCGTTGCGAAGCAATGCCATCAATATGCCCAGTGCCGCAGAGATAATGGGAAAATGGGTAACGGCGTTCAGATCCGCGGAGCACATATCTACCACAAACTGGAAGCAGCCCGGCGGCACTGTAACGCGTGACAGCACCTGACTGATCAGCTGGCAAATGCGATTCAAGATCAGGTCGCTATTTCCACGCGACTCATCGCCAACAACATCCGGTGCAACAGTTATGATCATTTCCAGGCAACGCATCAGCGAAACCGTTAGCTCAAAGCACATCGAGCAGATCTTCAGCTGCTTTGGCTCAAAGAGAGTATTCTCCTGACGTTGAGCCGTGTTTTGTATCTAAGAAAACAGATGTGAAGAAAAAATTTAAATTATGGAAACAATATGCCAGTTGTAGCAACTCACTTCCTGCAGCAGCAGTATAAACTCTGAAAATGCCCAATTTAACTGACTCAGCACAGAGTTGAGGAACGTGGTCGCCAATGGTTCGTCTTCGTACAGCTTGGTGCCAATCAAGCGTTGAAAATGCTTGGACGGATTGGCTGGCGCCACATTGTGCAGTAGTCCGGTGTGTGTCTCGTTTCTCGAGCGACTGCGACACAAGCCATGGTGCAACGGAAGTGAGCCACCTTGCCACACACTCGGCTGCCGGGCATCCTTAAATGCGAAGCCCTCGCCAAGCCAGAAGCGCAACAGCAGCCAATTGCTCTGGCCCCAAGCACGATTCTCATAGGGTCGGAGTAGGGCGCGCACCAAGGCCGTCTGTGCTCGCTTCGAGGATCGCTCCAGGGCACGCACGCCGGATTTGTGGCAGGTAAGCGTACCCAGTGCCTGCAAAAGCGAATCTTTGCAGGAGGCAAGCACAATACGCGCATCCGCTGAATGCATGGCTAGAAATTCGGCGGCAGCATTAATGCCACACTCAGCATCCCCAATCTCGAACTGAGCGCGCATATCGTGATGACTAAAGTCCATCACAGTGTCAAGCAAAATGGGCGTAGTATTTATATAGACCTCGGGTACAAATGCAAAAAGTGAACCAGATCCAGAGGCACTCTGTAATTATGCAGAATATTAGTTTGTACTTACGATATTCATGTCAACTTTTGCTTACCGATAATGAGCGTAGAATGCGCTCCATTAGCCATATCAACAAGGACCGGCGGTGAGTATTCAATGCGACAGCACGCAGCCAGACTTGTTTCCTCGCCAGCGATATGGAACGTGTCTGCGGGCAATAGTGAAATAATTTATAATTTATCAATATTAAAATATACAAATTATAATGAATAGTTCAATATGATTTACTGGTCTATCAACAATGATGATAACTAATTGACAAAAGCCATTAAATATTGACAAACTAGTCTCTTAAACTATTAAAATCTCAATATTATATCAATAATAATAATAATACTCTGCCTGTTATCAAGTTGAATATGAATGTCACTCACCGCAAAAACATTTTGTCGCTGACTGAACTTGGAACGCAATTCGGACATGATATGCTGATGATTGTCATTCATGCAGACATTCGCATGCTGTTCGAGGGTCAACAGTTTGTGTTCGATGTCCTCGCGATAGAATTTCGTCTCCTTGAGCACCTCGTTGAGCATGGCTATCTCATCCCGCACCGATGCAATCTTCACTATATACTTATGCCCAGCCGAGTAGTAAAAGAGCACACAAATATCCAACAGCTCGCAGACACTTGACTCTATGCTGGAGTTGCCTGGTGCTGTGTCCGGATTTTGTGGCATACGCGGATTTATGAAGTGTGTAAACGTTGAGTTGTTAGCGCCTTGTGTGTGTCCAACCACGGCCACATTATTAATGTTCTCGCCCAGCAGGTATAGTGTAGTATCTGAAAGCGATGTAACTAAAACAGTTAAACGAACGTAAACAGTTGTATTATTACGCATACTCACCCACTTCAGTGACCCGTACCGAGTTATGGTCCTCATCGTAAATTGCCTGGGCACGCTCTTCACCCAAATACGCAGCGATGTCACCTCTGTGCACCTTGCGGAGATGCGACAAGACTCCGCCAACGCGATCAAAGTGCATATAATCAAAAGTACCATCCACAAAGTAGTCTATGCCCACTTCCATTACATGACTCGGTAGCTCATCCTTGAACAGCGATCGCACCTGATCGATGAGTATGGAAACAAACGCGAGTGCCACTGGTGAGTCCAAAGGATGCTGTATGCTCGACTGCATAAAGAAAAAGGCATGAAAGGGCTGCAAAATAAAAAAATATTGATTAACACAACTAAAATTTTTCTGCTAATCGCAATCACTAACGCGCTGCTCCATGCTAAGATCCATTACATAGCGTCTCATTTTGTTGAGGAACACCTTGCGAGTAGAGGGCGCGTCCGCGTTGCCATCAGAGTTTATCATCAGCGTATTGAGAAAGTCCCTTTGAGCTGCATACAACGATTCTGTGCTCTTGCGCACTTTTTCCACAGCATTCGCATATTTATCCTTGGGTCCATCAATGCCCTCTGTCCAGGCCATCTGATCGGGCAACAGCTCTTCCATTATATAAAACTCCAGCGGACTGATGTACAAAAAGAGGGCAAGGCTAAAAAGCAGTTTAAAATAACTGGTTAATTAATGATATTTAAAAAATTTTACTCCTACGACTAGATAAATTCAGAGATCTCAGCTTACCAGTGCTTTTTGAAGAGTTTGCTATCGAGCAGATACTTGCGCGTCTGCTCGTGCAGACAGAGGCTGTGGAGGACGTTCAACACCTGCCGATGCTTTGCATAGTCCATGCCTTGAACTGTGTGCGTGTAGGTAGCCAAAAGAGCATTGACCATCTTGCGTAGCACAAACTTTATTTCATCGCCCTCCATGAAATTCCAGAACAAGGACAAGAGACCATTAAGGACGCTATGCGGGTTTTCCTTTTCAGCAGACAGTGTTGTCATACTTGAAATGCGCGCCAGCAGCACATCCTCAATGATATACGGATCGAATACCCCATTCGTAAAGCGTTCAACGAGCAGCGTTGCAAATATGCAGTAAACTGTCTTCTTGGTCGACACACGCACTTCGCCAGCCATTTGGCTGCTTGACCTTGTCTGTGCGTTATAGTGCGAGAATATGCCCGCCAGATTTATAAGATAGTCCATCAGCAGATTGGCACGACGCAGCTTGAGGATGGGACGTGCCATCAGGGGCTGATATCCAACCAGCGGATATACGAATGGACGATTGCCAAAATTGGCCTGCACGCCCTGCGTGTAGCCCAACGAGATGGCCGGGAAAAATGTGATGCCAGGTCCCTTCTGTATCTTCTCAAAGGCAATGCCCATGGAGCGTCCATTGCGAAAGAATTCAATAATCTCGCGATCCACATCGATGGTGACTCCTATGATATCACCAATTTGCCACTTGTCGCCGTATCTGTGTGGAAATTATGATTAGTATCGGACATATTAATATATTTATCGATTGAAAATTATTACTTTTAACTGTTAATACTATAATTTTTAAGATCTTTAAGAGGTACATAAATAATATATGTAAGGTGTTGTTAATTCACAACTATATTTTCGGATATGCTCAAGGGTTTTTACAGCCGAAAACTAGACTTTCTGATGTCTTAGTTTTTCCTTAAACTATTTCTTAGCAACGAGTTATTTCTCAAAGAAAATAAATATTTTCTGAATGCATATTTAAAAAGCAAATTACTCAAAATGTTGAAATTATCCATTATTTTTTGACTGCATGCAAATGTAGAAATTATTTCACTTACTTTCTGGTGGAGATGTGCCAGACCTGTTGCTTGCTGCCATCATAGCCGTAGCTAAAACTGGTGTCGCCCACACCGCTGTTCTCATTGAAACTACAGCTGCCCGACGACCAACCGATTTGCATAACGCCCTTCGTGTGTAGTTGAATCTGATAAAGGAGGAGGAGCAGCAGGAGTAAGAGAAATAGGAGCAAAAGCAAGGGTCATTAGTTTTTGTTTTTGTTTTTTTTTTTTCGATAACGCGACGCGCACGTGCAACTCACACTCCCCACATAAACCGCTTTAGATAGTTCAATGTCATTGACCGTTGGCCAAGCAACCACCAAACGAAACCAAACCAAGCCGAATCAACCTTCCTACTCTTCCCCTACTGTATTCAGCGATGATTACCTCATACATCCAACGGCCGCCATAGACGCAACAATTTGCGCGCACCGTGTTGAAGCTGCCTTGGGAGCGCAGGTTCAGCCTATCTGTGGACACTCGCACCGTTGTCGTATAGTCCACGTCGAAGATGGCCAGATCGGGTCCGATTCGAGCCTCCGTCTCAATGTAGAGTTTGCGTATCTCCTCATTGCTGTCCGTTTGTATCTGTTGGAATTTGTCGTCCAGCCAGTTCCTCACAATGGCCATTTGCCTGAAAAGGATTTAAAATGTTGTTAAGATGGTTGCCACAATGGTTTATGTTACGCACTTTGTGACGGAGAGTTCGCTGATCTTTGGCGTACGAGGATCCGGCACCGTGGTGCAATTGGCACCTTCCAAATCATCTTCCAAGTCGGAGTTGTCCTGGTCTAGGTGCCCAAATATGTCTTCATTAAATACTTTCACAAATAATTTGGATATTGACATCTTGGCACGGTTCGTTAGTAATACATCGCTTGCTTTACACACGTACGTAAATTTCTTTTTACATTTTTGCTCTTTCGACTTTTAATCCAGATTTAATTTAAAAATAATAAACTAAAGATTATGTGTGACCGTATATGAGGTTTCGCAAAAATACCAATTTTAACTTGAAGCAGTGCTGACCATTTAGCCTTTTTTGGAACAGATCTGTACTTGTTTTACAAATGGCATTACATTGGTGTTATTAATCTTACAAAATACTTTTCATATTACAGCTGTGTATTTATTTAATTTGTTTATAAAATAATATTGATATTCTAAGAAAAGAAAAATAAATTAATCAATCAGCTGATGGCTAAAAAAATTATCGATAATTGAGCGACAGCAATCTACATTTGTTGACGCGTCACATTTCTGATTGGGATTAAGTCGAACATAATCGAGTTAATAAAATAAAATAAATATGAGCAGCGATTGGGATGAGATTAAACGCTTGGCCGCTGATTTCCAAAAGGCGCAGCTGACATCCACGCTGCAAAAGTACGTGCATAGCTGTTAATATTGTTGATTAACCAGCTGTGTCAAATAATTAACGATTTCCATTTTCCTTTAAGGCTCTCTGAACGAAATTGCATTGAGATCGTGACTCTGCTTCTGGAGAAGCAACTGTTGGATGTGGTTTTCACCAACGATGGCAAGGAGTACATCACTCCTGAGCATTTGGAGCGCGAAATCCAAGATGAGCTGTATGCCAATGGAGGGCGAGCGAATCTGGTGGAGGTCAGCAAAACATTAAATGTGGATCTGTCCAGGATTGAGACGCTGGCGGAACGCATTGCAGCTGATGATCCGCAGATACATCTGATGCTGGGGCAGCTCATCGATGAGGAGTACATCACGCACATTGCGCAGGAAATAAATGAGAAATTGTCGCAACGTGGCGAGATTTCGATTTCCGATCTGACGTCACAATTTGATCTGCCGTCGGACTTCCTGCAGCACCAGGTGGTGGAAAAGCATTTGGGAAAGTTGATCAAGGGACGGCAGGATGCCAGCAATTCACGCGTCTTCTTCACTCAGGCTTATATTCAGCGCTGCAAGGCGAAAATCCGAGGTGCTCTGGCGGCCATCACGAAACCGACCAATGTGGCCGTCATATTGCATCAGATAAGTGTGCAGGAGAAGATCTTCCACTCGCTGCTGGACGAAATTAATCCAGCCGGACAGGTGACCTCCAAGCAGGCGAACGCTCAGTATGTGCCACACATCTATGCCAAGACTCAGGCCGATTGGGTGAATTCGTTCTACAAACAGAATAGCTTTCTGGAATACGATGCCATTAACAAGCTGGGCATCTCGGATGCCAAGTCATACATACGCAAACAGTTTCCCAACGAGGAGTTCCTATTCCTAAAGCGTGTTGCGTTGGGCGCTCGTCTCATCGAACTGACCGTGGTGGCATCGTTAAATGAGTGCAGTGCCACCAAGCAATATCTGGACTTGTCTACCATTCTACCATCCAATCTGTCGGAGGAGGACATTGAGGAGGCCTTCAACGCTGTCATGGCTCAAAAACAATCCAATCCTAGTCAGTTTGTGTATCTGGAGAGTATAGGTAAATGATTTATTTTTATTTAGTATTATAATTATTTTCTATACTTTGTGGCTGATTCCATAAGAGCTGGCATATATACTAAAATCCCTTGCTGTAGTCTTTTCTCAGGCATATCTCACACAATTGGTGCAACCCTGCCAGGAAATGGCTCAGTCACTGGCCAAAACAGCGATCGACAACGGCGTCTATCAGCAATATATTGTGGAGAAAACTCTCGCGCAGAAGGCTGGCAACACTTTGGGCTCCGCGCACGATGCTGACGAGGACAGCAAGCTGGACAAGCGGGACGAGCGTCGTAAGAAGGCTGCCTCTGGCAAGGCGGGTGGCGGTGCTCAGGGACGCGAAACGAAAACCAAGTCAACCAAGAAGCACCAACGTGGCCGTGCGGCCCACAATAACGACAGCGATGATGAGGAGGACGCAGTGCAGCAGTCTACCAACAGCTCGCGTAAATCCGTAAAACCGTTGGAGCTGGTCAAAATTTCGGACATTACAAACCTAATCAAAGGCACGCTAGACGAGGAGGGACTGGAGCATCTGGCCAAGCCCATTGCGCTGCTCTACTTAAAGTAAACTGTTAATTAATTCAGATCATCACATGATTATCTCATTTACTTTATTCTCAAACTAAAGCCAATTAAATCAGATGGCGCTGTCTAAAGCCCAGGAGCTCTACGAGGCTGCTCCCCAAACGAATCGGCGACAAACGCATGCGGCGATTCAGGAGCGCGTGAACACGCTGCTCGTGGACATCCGTCTGTACGAGAAGGGTCTGAAGTTGTTCAATGCCGACACGCAAACGCAGCTGGTCAAATACCTGCTGAAATCCCTGGGCAATGACATTTGCAACGAACTCACGCTTTATGTGGCAGCCGAGTGCAGTCTGACGGTCAAGTCCACAAATCTGAATGTCGATCAGCGCGTCAAACTGGTGCAGGAGTGCGGTAAGTCCTGCCAATCCTCTCCATAAAGGTATTTAGTAGTCCATATAACCATTAAATCCCTTAACAGATGCACAATATCGCAACGCGTTGCTGGAACAAAATAAGGCCCTGAACAAAAGCATCGAGGAGTTTGAGGTGGCTACGGAGGCAGTGCTCAAGGCCTGCAGCATGATTATCAAGAAGGTTGACAAGAAAAAGGATCGCCAACTGATTGTCGGTCACAAGGAGAAGCTGTTGCAACAGCTGCTGGAGTGCCAGGAGCCAGCGCTCTTACTTCATCTGGCGGCACTGATACTCTTCACGACAATCACTGGCTGCATCCTGCATGCATCGGGCAAATTTGTGTCTTCCATATTGCAGCACATTCGTGCCGCACTAAATGAACCGCAAAATGCGCTTCTCCTGCGTTATCATGGTATGATTACAGCACTTAAAAATATATTAATATATTTAATTATGTATATATATAAAAATCTGTAGATCTCGTTCTGCAAGTGCTGCAGCAAGCATCACCCGATAGCGCCGAATCGAAGTCTGTCAACGAACAACTGCAAGCGCTGCAAACGGAAGTTGTGGATCTGGCCCAGACCTATTCACGTTCCTCCGTTTCCAAGGCTGATTAAGCTACACTCCAGCAACTTTTGTGCTTCAAAAAAACACTGTTTTGATTAAGATGTTAATATTTGAGATTTAAAAACAGTCCAGCTAAGTGCTCTCTTTAAGCTCACTTTTAAATTGGTTATGGTCATGCACTAAAAGTAAACTAAATAAATATATTTTGGAATTGTTAATGTATTCTGTACATAATTTAAAAAATTGTTTTTATTATTGCTATGCACGCAAGTCTCCTAATTACAATCAATAAAGTTATAAAAAAGAGTGTCTGAATTTGTATCACTTTTTAGATATAGGTTTTCAAGTATGTGGTACTTATCTACGAAAGACTATCGAAACAGAAGGCTGTGTCTGAGTCCCCATCGAGAAGTGCAAGATTAAAGACTAAGGACGCTTTTTTAATTGCATTTCGGTTGTCTTCACTTTCGATCAACGAACAAATCAAATAATCAAAATATTAAAATTATCAAAGGCGAAGTATGTACAGTATTCGTATTTAAATTTATAAAGACATATTCTTGAATAGTTTTTGACAGCATTTTGAGCAACGATTTATGGAACACCCAATTATTAAGGAGTTGAGATATTGGTAATTTACCTATCAGGAGTATTTGATTGTTGTTGATATTTCAAAAGCAGAAACACATCGTTGAGCTACGATTAAAATGTGTTAAAGAGTTGTTTGGTATTTTTGTAGCTTCTTTACACTTATAAGCTATGCAGTCTTTGTAGTATCTGCTTGGCCTTGTCACAGGATTGCCTATGGATGTAAATACATATATATAAATGTAATTTTAATTTTGAAATTCTCGTTTTATATACGTACATAAATAGTGGATTGTTTGCATCGCAGTTCTCCAGTGTTTGACGAATGTAACTAATAAATAGCTCAAGATTCTTCAAGGTGTCACTGTTGGGCAGCAACCAAACTGTTGGCAGGGTATTTACAATAATATAGGCCTTATTTATTGCATCATTTGGCGTGCAGACGCGCATGGCCAGCAGCAAATAGCGATTAAGCAACGCTCCAATGGCCAGCTCCCGCAGCGCCTTATCCGCCAAAATACCCTGCCAGCTAAGAAAGTTGCGAAACAGTTTCAGACCACTGCAAAACTGACGCTGGAAGAACGAGCCTTTGGCCTCCTGCACCCTGAAGTAGACAAATTCACTCTGTTATTATCAATGTCATGGCGAATGCTTGACTTTTACTTACTGCTTGGGAAATATGGGTATAAACACATCGTTTTCGAGAGCGAGACGCATTCGTTCCAAAATGGACTCAAAGAGCTTTTTCAGCTGCTTGTTGCTGCTGTTGAGTGGAAATTCGCGACCCAGACGATTGATAAAACCCACCAGACGCAGCGTTTGTGTCGTGGACAGTGGATCCCAGCATTCTGTAACCAAGGCTGAAAGTAAATAAAAATGAATAAATATAAAGTTGTTTTGAATATATTAAAATTGACATACCATTTACTTTGGGCAGTACAATTTTCTCCATAAGCGAGGGCACCAGATTAAAATCGGGATCCTCTTTCAGGCGCTCCACAGTTTCATCTGGCTGACAGGCATACAACATGCAGGATTGATACCAGTGCATTGTCTCAATGTCTGTGTATTCCTCGAGCAGGGGGGACCAGAGCAAGAGTTCGTGACGAACCAGCGGTGCCAACAGTTTGGGCAGACAGAGGCTAACAAACGCATCCTCATAAGAACTCATATCCGTTTTGCGCCAAGCATAGAATTTCACAAGTATCAGATCAACTTTGCAAAAGTCATCGGTGACATCTTCGAAAGCCTCCGCTGCTTCCGTTTTGATTAGGCCTGTGGACGCCAGGCACTGCTCCTGCTGCTGATCAGCAATCTCATCGTCACTAGACATGCCATCCAAATGGGAGGCGAGCAAATCGTTGCGTTCCCGCTCGCAACGTCGACGCGTTCGACGACCTTCACGCTCGGCGGCACGACGTATTTGCTCCTCGTATTCCGGGCTTCGACGTACTGCAGCTGACACGGGCTCTGTTAAGTGATAGCAAATATGAGTACAAAAAATTAAATTGTTTAGAACTTTAGCCAACTTACTTGACGCCTCCGACATTTCTTTGGCCTGATCGCGAACATCTTGTCGCCGCCGATTCACCAGATATCGCTGATTCTTGCCATATAGCTGCATGACACGCTTCTCCAGCTCATTGATGAGTGGCGACTTGGCGGCCAGGCAATCGACCAAATCGTTGACATAACACTTGACCTCCTGATAGAATTTGTATTTAGCCGCCGCTGTGGGCGCATTCTGTTGACACTCGAACTGCTTCAGCTTCAATGACTTCAACTCGGCTGCAATGCGTGCAATCCTGGAATTGTGTTCCTCGTTCCGCTCACGCAGTTCTGTGAGACGCGCCAAAATAGCAGCGCGCATCTCCTGCGGCGTGCGTAATGACGTCGGCTTGGCCTTCTCTTTTTTGGGCTTGATATAGCTCGAACGCAGCACTGATGCCATTGCGCTGTTTCTGTCAATGACAGCGGTCTTGGCATACGCCTGCTCCAGCAGCGTTGCTGTTGAGGGCGGCGCCTGTCGCTCCATATCTTCCAGTTGCATGGCGCCCTCACCGTTGATCGCTGCCGGTTTGATCATGAAGCGGGAAAGCACAGTTTCATGCTGAGCATGCACCAGTTGAGCGCCCGTGACGCCCTTGCGTATCTGCTGATTCTCCCACTCGTGCATCTCGCGATCAGAGTCTTCCTCGGTTACTAAAGTGCAAAATTCAAATTCAAAAGATTAAACAAATTTCTTACAATCAAAACTCAAGTGCTACAAAAATGTGACGTGCAGTTGCCGTCTGACTGGTCGAGGAGACAGGCACAACGTAATAGCTATTTAGCTATACGACTAGACTACTACATACAATCATTCTCAACGGCATAAAACTGTTCGCGGCGCTCTTCACGCTCCTTGCGCCCCGTTATGTCGCTCATATCCACGCGCTCCTCATCGTCCGACTGATCGCCCTCGACATCTTCACGCGCCAGCCGCGTGCTCAGCTTGGGCATCTCCTTGGGCTCTTCAACGGCTATATAATCACCCGCGCCTGTAAAATACTTTTTTATTAGACTTGCCTTGGTTAAAATTATGCTGCGGATTTACCTTGTTCTCTGGCTCGCTGTCTGCGTTTGCGTGCCGCGTGTATCATGGCGGCATCTGGTATTGAACCGCTCTCAAGCATTTGCTTCAAGTGCTCGGGCTTTGAGAAACGATGCCGCGTCTTATCGTTGTCCCCATCATCCAATTGATCTTCGTCGCTCATGTCATCGCGACCAACGCATAGCGCGGCACGACCATTTAAAACCACTTCAGGAGTCTCCGAGTTCTTGACCACAAGCTGGTTTTGGGAGCAAGAGTAAACCAAATATTATTGTACGAATTTCAAAGCGGATTAAAGACATTTATATATATATTGTACACAGTCCAAGATAAACATGACCTTTGAATGGAATTCAACATTCAGATTTAGAAATTTAACTTTTGTACATTTGAATTAAATTGATTGCTAAGTGAGAATCAGCTCTGGAAGAGTAGTGATCCAATTTATAAGCAACCAATATATTTATTTTTAGTCATCTGTATACAAAGAATATTTTAAATGCATGCTGATTTTGAGCTGTGTTCTAGCTTTAGAAAGAAACGTGCATTGACTATTTACAAAATTGTTTAATAATAATAAAAATAAAATAAAAAATGAACACCTATATGAACCTCCAACGTATTTACAAAAAATTGTTATAATATTAAGATTCGAACAAGGATGTATCTTGTGGCTGTTGTAGCTGGTTGCATTGTTTCTGAAGCAATTTGTGCACGTATATCGCCAATTTTTGAAGCTAAACCATTAAGCCAAAGACATATCCAAGAATTTTTTCCCATTGGAAATTAAGACAGCTCCACATTGTTTTAATATTTTTGTAGGTTTTGTAGGTAAATCGTAATAAATGGATTTTTTTTTTTTTTTTTTTTTTAGAAAAAATTGAATAATAATAACCTTACCACAAAGTCGTCTGTGCGTATTTCGGTTTGGATCATATGATTATCACACTTTTTACTTTTACTCTGTACGCTCGCATTGTCGCTCGCTATCGACGCACATTTCATATATCTACTAGAATTGGCAGCAGCAGAGCCAGGAGCATTCGCACTGGACGACTCTAAATGCTGTGTTGTTGTTGTACTACCATTCTCATGGGTGCCCGGGTGTCCGGTGGGAAGTGTGCCTGTTGCATGATCCGATCGCCCCTCACGCTTCTTCTTGCGTCGCTCCTTGTCCATCATTCGCATCACTTTCTTGCTGTGCGAGGATTTGCGCACTTGAAACACCTCACCATCGTCCTCTACTCGAAGCAAAACGAATCGAATTAATTAATCAATATTCTCAATCTAATTCAATTCACACTCACCGTCGTCGGCAAAACTCAGCAGAGCTTTTGACTTATGCTGCACAGCACCAGGAGCAGCGCCAGGTGCTCCGCTCTCATCGGTCTGTCGAATTGTTTTCTTGATTTTGTCTTTGTCACGTTTGCCGGACATGGATATTATGGGCGGCGGTGGTGGGGGCGTTACCAAAACGTCCCCGTCGATGTCCATTGAGGAGGCGTCGTCGTCCTCGTCCGCATTGCTGGAGAAGACGCGCCGCTGAATTTTCTTTGGCTTGCGAAAGAGCGACATTTGTTACACTTGCTTGCCTATTAAGATTATCGTAAATGACAACAGTTAACAATAACTAAAAGACAAATATAGCACACACAACGATTTCGCAAAAAAAAAAGTCTTCTTTGCTTTTCTTGTCGATATCACCGGTTCGATATAAGTGAAACAAATCGAATGGCGGCAAGAGTTGAAATCGCAACTATCGATAGTTTTATCCTTTGCTTCGCAGTAATAGTTAAGATATTCCCACAAACTAAATAAAAGTGAAAATGCTGTCTTAATGCAAAGAAAAAAGCTTTTGGTTATTATTATCATTAAAATTATTTAGCCACATTTAGGCAGCTAAAGGGCAGATTAGCTTATTATAATAAATATCAAATTTGTTATAGATTTAATATTCTAAAAAAATTTCCATTGCAGTGTTAACAGTAACGAAAAAGTATTTATTTTTATTTTGAACTAAACGAACGGCAATCAATGAGCTAGTTCTTAGGTGCGGCACACTGAGATGTTCGATCGAACACAGCTCTAGTGTTGGGCTTGGCTGAATTTTGTTAGTCTAAACAAGTCTTGCTTATTTTTACGTGACAATAATAAAAAAACAATGGGCCTCAAAGGTTGCGAAGTGTTATTGGATAATCCATGGAATACGTACTACGCTGGACAAACTGTCAACGGACAAGTCAAATTTACCTTTGACTCGACAAAAAAAGTACGAGGTAAGAGTTTAATTTAAATACGTCGTTTAAGAAAAATCTATTATATACATAAATTTAATTGCGCTCGCATTACTCATAACAGTGACGGCATCTACCAAGAACAGTGCTGATTATTGTATATATTATACATAAATATATTTTGAATTAGTTTTTGAGACAGCTGCTTTTCAAACATTTCCATAACAATCTCAGTAAAAGCCGGTACCGTTATTTATATGAGCATACCATACTTGGGTAGACCTTGTTTGTATTTATTATTATATTTTTTTTAAGCTATGGATCGCATTAAATAGAACAACATATTGTCATAGTCAATCATTTTTTAATTTCGAGAACATTTTAAACCTAATTATCCCTAATTATTAACGACAATTAGCAATTCAAGTTGGATTGAGGTCAAATTTATTGCTACGCAACAGTGGCATGATGCTGCTGGCGGTGATGTCACTGCTTCGGCAGTTGTCAGAGAGAGGGACAGACTTGAAGTAGCTGGTTATTTATAGTCTCTTGGCGAGATAGACACGTAGAATGTGATACTAAATTCTTAGCAAATAAATAAACAAGAAAATACCTCACACAACTTTTTCGTTCAAGAACACTACATTCTACGTCAATAAGTTCTTAATTCTATCTTGGAATAACTTTGACTTCATTGTGGCTTAAGCTTGTTGATCTTTTTCCTTTGTTTCTAATCAGTTTTGCCGCGTTACTCATTTTTCCCGACAATATTGGCATTTCTTTATACAAATAATCTTCTTATTCCCATAACAAAAGGTGGGGAGTGCGGAGCATTTTATTTATTCTTATATTGTATTCAGTAACACTGTTAATTTATCGAAATATATAGTTTTCTACGGTTTTAGTTAAGTTAAGTTAAATTTGTCAATTTTCTTTCACAAGGAGTAGTACCATTTAATCTTTTTGTCTTATGCCCACCAAAATTAACATATCTTTGGTTGCTTCTCGAAAGTTTGCAGACACTGATTTAGTTATTGATACCTATTTGCAGGCATTATCATCCGATTCCTGGGGGAAGCCAACACGGAATGGACCGAGGAGAAAAATGTAACAACGAGCGAAAACAAGACTGAGAGAGAGACCACGAATCTGACGGGACATGAGGAGTACTTTAAAATACAATATTATTTGCTGGGCGGCAAAAACAGTAAGCAATGAATTACCCACAAGCTCAGTCAATTGTTGACTGATCTTTATCTTTATTTATAGGTTCAGAAACCGAACTGCCTGCAGGCACTCACACGTATCCGTTTACGTGCGCCTTGCCGCAAAATTTGCCTTCATCTTTTGAGGGTGAATTTGGACATGTGCGGTTCACGATTAAAGTAACGCTTGATAGACCATGGAAATTCGATCAACATATGAAAATGGCATTTACTGTAATTGCGCCAGTCGACTTGAATCTAAATCCGCGTGTAAAGGAACCGTCTAAGCTCGATTTGGAAAAGTCATTTTGCTGCTTTTGCTGTCGCTCTGGTCCGCTGGCCGTCATCACAAGTATACCACATACTGGCTATGTTTCGGGTCAAATGTTGCCCATTGTTTGCGAGGTGGACAATGCCAGCAATGTGAATCTGACCTCTGTTAAATTTGAGCTGCGCAAACTCGTCACGTTCCGCACGACTCAGCCGCGCAGTGAGAAGCGCGAGGAAAAAGTGATAATTGCCCAGTTGAGCGTTGGACCCGTCGAGGCCGGAGAATCGAATTCGTATAGGCAGGAAATTAAAATACCTGCACTGCCCCCAACCAATTTACTCAATTGCGGCATCATTTCTTTAGACTACGACTTGCACGTGGAGTGCGTTGTTAGTGGACCACATAGTAATCTCACCGGTAAAGTGCCAATTACACTTGGCACAATACCACTGGCTTCTGTACAGCCCCAGTCAGATGACCCATCGTTGGCTCCAACACAGCCGGTTAGTCCAGTCAGTCCACGCGGCGCTGGTGGTGCTCTCGGCTGGAATGTAGCAGATAGTGCTGGCGGTTCGCTTTATCCAAATATAAGTGAGCAAAAAAGCAATGCCTGTTATTTGAAGACACCAATTTACTTAAACTACTTCCTACTCTACTTACAGTGCCACCGGAGTTTGTGGAAACGGATTACCGTGCACCAATCAACACCAAAGGCGACGACTCGGACCACACACAAATCATTGGGGACAACACATTCGCTCCGCGTTATCCAACCTTTCAGTTCCAGAACGCTTCAGCCCCAGCAATAAGTCCCTAAATCAATCTTAGAATAACTTTAAATCCAAGTGTGCTTCAAAAATTGTTTAATCCGTTTTCGCCATTCGTTGTTTGTATTGCGGTTATATTATTTTCGCATTTATTTGCAAGCTTTCCGTCCAAAAGGAAGCATAAACTTATTTGGCAGCACAAAAACATCAAGTCAATTTTGTAATCTCAATTCTGTAAGTCCGATATACCTATGTATGTATATTTGCCTTTGCGTTAGCGATATAGCACAAATTAACAAAAATAATCTCGTGATAAAATATACACAGCATTGTATCTCAAATAAATTTTCACTTTATTTTTTTGCATTTGCTTCTCTCTCCTTCAGGTACCGTTATCTTAACTTTTAGTGAAATTGCTGATCATCGATTCACAAAATCTATTACGTTTGATGCATGATTATCTGCAAATATATGCAAATAAGTATTAACTCTTAATTTTGGGAAGTGAATCCGATTCTTTGTCTTGAAGAAAGTTGAAAGTTTAACCATTTTGTAGGTCGCAAAACAGCTACTTAAAAATAATTGAGTATAATTAAATAACAATAACTTACAGTAAAATGGAATACGGTTTTATATTATATTAATAATTACTATTTAACTACTACTCGATTACTATTATCTTGAACGATTTACTTTTAATATTGTATTGTAATCTTTTGCATTCTTTTCTTAATTTATATATATTTGATTTTTGTTCAGCTCGCGAGGCAGTCTTTAAACTATACTTTATTTTATTATTTGGGGAATTAATTCGTTGTAGCTTATCTTAAAACACTTTTTTCATGTTTTTACTTAATTTCTATGCATAATTTCTGAATCTTATTAATATTATTTTTTTGAATACCAAATTATTGCATTGATTTACAAATGTTATATGGATTTATTAATTCTATTTAAAGTTTATCAATTTGTTTCTAATTTTGGAATTGGATGTCGCTTGAAGATTTTATCACTGCACTCGTATTTAAGCCTGTTCAGCTTGATTTTCGGTTATGTGTTCTTTTATATTTCTCGGCATTAATCCTTCGTTTCTTGAGTATAGCATTTGCACCTAGTCCTCGCCTTGGCAAATCCGGCGAAATATAAACATCTTCTCTTAACTCTTTTTTACTAGATTTATTAACCTTGCCCCTATTTTTGAATGATTTTTCAGAGTTTCGAGCGTTAGAGGAGGTGGTTATGCGTCTACGACCCTTGAGAATTTCGTAAAGATATTCGGTGAACGTCGAGGGTTTTGTTCTTGGTAATACTCTGTGACGCTTTATTGCGTCACCTCTGCCACCCCTTTTATTTTCGTTACGTTTATCTTCATTAGATTTGTTTTCAGGTTGATCTTGATGACTTATCATCTGTGGCGTTCCACTTTCAACTGCTTCGTCTCCTCCTTGTGCGGAATTATAAATAAAACCTTGTTTAACATCGTTTGTAGACGATTTTAATGTGAAATCTTCGGTCGATTGATTAAGTTTTGCTATGTCCTCGGTATTAAGTCTAACCCACTCTTGTCTTATCTGACTTACGATTTTACTTGCAAAACGATCTTCAACATCTAAATTGGAATTATCAATGTCACGAAGTGTTAGATTGTTTTTGTATGTGATTTGGTTTAAGTGGCTGCCGCTTTCTGGGTTGTTACGGTTCTCGCTTGAGAAATTGATTTTTGCAGAATGGAAATCTGTTTAAGCAATCGTGAGTATTTTCATAAATTGAAAAATCAGTTAAATCATACTTACGTCTCTTTTGTATGCTCATTATAATCACTTGTTTGCAGAAACTAGATGCTCTTAAATAAGCTTGTTTGTTCCAGCTTAAGGCATTTTGAGCAAACATTTTTACATTTGATTTAGAATTGGGGCACCGAAAAAATTTTAATTTAAAATGTGAGCTTTACTTCATAGCTAAACAAGTTCGAAATGACAATAATTTTCTTGCATACCATATGAATACAGCCAAAATCCAAATAAATTTGTCAGTTGAAAATCTAATTTTTCTTTTGGCACTTTTGTTGCTTTTTACGGTAAATCTTACTGAGATGCTTATAGTTGATAAATAATATAAAGATTCTAACAAAATTGTCTGACGATTGAAGTCGATGAAAAAGATATGTTCTTGACATTTAATCGGTTAACTTTATCCCAATCAACGTGATCCACCACTCTTAATCCTAATTCATGTTCTTCGAGGTCTTATGTTCCTTAATAAAATAAAATCGGAACGTTTGAGAAATATATCTGCTAAGCGATTCGCTAACATATAATTAAAGCTCCTTTAAATCAAGAGGAATTGACGACATGGAACGAAAGCAAAACACTTTTCAGAACTTTTTGCTTACTGACATTTTCATTGAATTATTTTGTCTATTTCTTACAGCGCCAAATTCTTTATGCTGTTAAATAATAGAGTAATTTCAGTATTGTCGCTAGGCAGAGTAGCCAATGTAGTCAAGTTCTATTTAAGTTCGTATCCTGACCTGTTGACAAAATTTTTTTTTTCAAAAAAAAAAAAGCAAAAATAAAGTCTGATTAATGTTTTTGCACATTTATTAAAATTGACTTGACTTTCAAGTGAAATTTATTTGTATTATTTTTCAGTTTTTTCTTTCAGTCCTATTTGTATTTACAAAGAATCTGGCACAACTGACGACTACTGAAGTATTACGTGCCCTAAACATCAGTTTCTTCCAGCTCTTAGATCTTCCCCGAGTACTTTTCAGAGCTACCCTTGAATTGGAATTTGTTTTCTCGTGTTTTACTTTTTCCTTGCACTTGTGTGAAATCTATCCAGAATGTTATTAAAAGTAGCCAAGTTAACAATATGATTCTCAGTTTTGGTCATATCCACAATGATCGGCTTACCAGGCAATGGCAATGGTGACTTAGTACCTCAATCCTTATGTGTGGCTCCTGCATCCGCGCTTTTGCAAATCCGGCGCTATAGAGTAGGTGGTCATGCTTCTACGACCGCTAAAAAAATCGTAGAGATAGTCGAGGAGCGTAAATGGTTTTCGGTGTACTTCAAGAACAGAAGAAGTGTCTTTCTTTTTCATTTGAATTTCATTTTCTTTTGTTGTTTTTTGATAACTTTTCTGCGGCGTCTCTGTTATGGAAATTCTATGGTTATGAGATTTCAAATCACTTTCAAATTTAGTTTCGGCTGATTTTGGTGAAGACTGTTTTAATTCAATAGGTTTTCTCGCTGGACCAGGTATTTCTGTTGAATTGAAACATTATATTAAACAGATATTCGGAAATTGTTATTAAGTTTACCTGATCGATCAATATTCGTTTTGAGATCGAAACTAATCTGGTGTTCAGGAGTGCCATTTTTAATATGAGATGAAGATTTTTTTTCATCAGAGCTAGTTGGTAATGTAGGTCTTTTGACATCGGAATTAATCTGGGTCTCAGGAGTGTCATTTGTCTCAATTTTAATATGAGATGTCAAAAATTTCCTTCCATCAGAGGTTGCCAGTAATGTAGGCGTGCTGACATCGGAACGAATCTGGGGCTCAGAAGTGTCACCGGTCTCAACTTCAATATGAGATGTCGAAGATTTCTTTATATCAGAGTTATCCAATAATTTATGTGTTTTGAGATAGGAACCATTCTCGGCCTCAGGGGTACCATCAGTCATAATTTTAATTTTAGATGTAGATGATTTCTTTTTATCAGAGCTACCCGGTAACGTAGGCGGTGCTTGGATACCGGCTTTCTTAAAATATTTATACTCTTCAGATTTCAATAAGGGAGCGTTATTAAAAGTAAAAGACATCAACATATCTTCAGATATTGATGCTGCTGTACTTGCTGTTGGTGAATGGCTACTTGTTGCTCTGCCAGATGACTCCCACTTGTTGCATTCGTTTCCTGGATTGTTTTCGTTCAGGGTGACTTTAGCACTGCTCTTATCGTGTTCGTTAGTGATTTCTTGTTCAAAAAGGGATTTAATCGACCCTCTTAAAGGCGCTTGAGGTGCTATATATTT
Source organism: Drosophila kambysellisi (assembly GCA_035042185.1). Lineage (NCBI taxonomy): Eukaryota > Metazoa > Arthropoda > Insecta > Diptera > Drosophilidae > Drosophila > Drosophila kambysellisi. The sequence continues at coordinate 2,508,394 of JAWNLS010000855.1, forward strand.
TGCACTTTCTAACCAAATCGATGGTTTTTCAGCTCGGAAAACTTGTGATTTCCTATCATGTTCTGCATTTTCGAACAAAGTGGATATTTTGCCATATTTGCCAATGCCATCCGAGCTACGAACTTCGTCTGAGACTTGGGAAGATTGATCAATTACCTTCGATACAGTTTTAATTGGATTAATAGCATTTTTTTTATCAGCTTTGATCAACGATCTTATTTCTTCAACTACAGAACCAATAGTATTTCGATTTAATTCACTTTGCTTTCGCCTAACCACAAAGATCTGCTTGGCATCTTTTGATTCATTTTCTACTTGCGTTGGAATTTTATATCCAACTTTAGCTTGATCGGAATGTGACTGTGACTTATCTTGACTCCAAAAATATGGTTTGGTTTCAGCTTTGACCTGTGTTGCGGGCGATATTTTTAAGTGAGTTGTGAAAGGAACCCTTTTGAACGCAGCCTGTGAGGGATGGAAAGATTCTATTGTTGCACTATCAGCTTTATCTGAATAAGTGGCTCCAGGTTTAACATCATTTGACTTATTTTTATCGGTAGTGGGCTCAACAAGTGACTTTGTGTTTAGAGTGCTTTCAGATATATTTGTTGAGTCTTGATCGACTGAACTTTTTGAATCATTTTTATCAGTTTGTCTCTCAACTGGCTTTGATGCAGCTTCTTTCAGTGTAACAAATGCCTTCACTCTGTTTTCCAAAGACAATTCATTTGATTTTACCTCATTAGGATTTATAGTTTCAACTTGAGATTGTGTAGGCACTTTCCTAGCTTCCAGCATAATATTGTTTTGCTCAGAATCGGATTCAATATTTGCGCTTTTATTGTTGCTTAAATCATTGCCATTTTCCTTGTACATCATGTTATAAATTTCGTTAAAAGAATCGCTATCTGCGGCATTTTGTTGAGCTAATTTTGTGATAACACTTTTATTCTCATTCTTTATTATTTGCACCAATCGCTTTTTGATCTCGTCTCCATCATGTAAATTCCGTATTATTACAGGAAGGGTGCGATAGCGAGCACTCCTGATTGACAGATATGTGTAAGCACTTTGCGGGAAACGACAATAGAGCATATTGATAATGTCTATTAGTTTTGTTAGCCCAAAGATCAAACGCTGAAACTAAACAAATATAATACTTAATTCAATTTTGGAAAATTCGAATCTATGTACAAAGTCAGTAAATTTATTATTATTTTGCTCAATACGTATTATGAATAAATGAATTACGATTCAAGGATTGCTGTAATGTTTAGTAAAAAATTTTACAGGCGATTTCTCTAAAGTCGTTTGCATATTTTTAATAATCACTATACGTAAACTCTACCGGAATAACTATTGAGATGATGCAGAAACCAATTAGCTAAAACCTTAAGAATATTAGGGATATTGTGATATTGTAGTGTAAATTTATGATTATCCCTTTTTATGAAGAGATTAGTGAATTTATTCTATTTATGATCAGAATCTACAAAATGCTAATAAATTTGATCTGATATCTTAGTTTTGAATGGTACAATTTATTTGATATGCAAGTTACCCATGTTTAACAATTTTGTCTCTTAAGATTAAAACTAAGATTAGTTGGTATAAATAATTAAATTATAGGATAAATTAGGTACAAAGTGAATTTGATTACAAGCTAAGTGTGTTAATTTAAAACAAAATTTTACAAGACAGATTTCGCTTCGCTACTGTTTTTGATTTCGACTGTAGTTATTCTGGAAGACATCCGTACATACTACATAGAAGGAAGGTCAAGGAAGAAGTGCAGCTACGTTCCTAACAGTGCTTCTGGGATTCTGTATATGCAGCCAAGTATTGATGCTTGTTCTATGGGTTCACTTCTACTTTGTGTCAACGGAATACATAGAATCCTTCTTAAACAACAGTCCTGGGTTATATATGTTTTTCAGAATCGTATTCATGTACTTTTGAAAAATATCGTTTTTAATTTTGTTGGATGTTTTGCGAGGTCACCTGAGCCTCACTGAAATGTAGTCGGAAACGGAAAATTGTATTCATTGAAATCTGTAATCACAAAAATTATATATATTTTAAAATATTAAAATTTCAAACTGCTTAACTGCTCACCCATAATAAAAGCTCTTCAAATATGCGGTGGATTAATGACATGCAATTCGTTGGATATAGCGATATTTGTGTACTCAAAGCAATCCTCCTCTTTATTCTGATGAAATAAAAGATTTTTATTGTTACAAGTTATTGATCCAAGTAAATCAGTTTTCACGTTATAACTATTGTGTTATGGATCAACTGAGATCAAACTAATTAGACCTTTCACGTATGCAAAAGGTAATCAAAATGAAACTGCAATAAAAAAAAACAATAATATAGGGGCTCGTATTCAGATTACCGTGTGGTGATAGCACTGTTGATTTATGAGGTGTTATCAAGTGACATACGTACATAGTATAAATAAGCACTAAATAAAGTAGCTGTTGTTCACCTCGGTTTGACATTGTGCAGTGATGATGTGGTGCCCTAATGTTATAATTATCTCTATAATAAATTATACAAAAGAATAGCAACACCTTTTGTCAGTGTCTCAGTTTCAGTTAGCCAAATCGCTAATATTATGGACTTACCGTACTCCCAATAAATGTTATTATATTTATATATGTTTACAGCAAGTAAATAAGTATTATTGCTTGTTGGCAATTTGTGCATTTTATAAAAAATATAAATTCAGATATGATTCAAAATGTTTAGTAACTTTAATAATCTGGCTTTCATGTGTTCATGAAATGAAATTGTTTTTGAGTTATGAAAAAAGGTGAACTAAGTTAAGAAAAACTTAAAATTTGACAGGATTGTTGGCATTCCTTGCTTGTACGTGGATCATAACTTTGATTGCACCGTCCAGACCATCGCGAGATGTTTTAAATGCCTTCTGGGTCTCCGTAATATCGAAATGATGCGTGACAAGTCGCTTTACATTTATCCTGCCAGAAGCAACCAACGCCAGGGCAGCAGAATAGCTAAGAAAAATACAGAAATCAGTACAGTTGGCTACAAACTGAAGACAATGTAAAAGGTGCAACTTACTCATTACAATAACGGAATACACCGCGAATGTCGACCTCACGAGCTAACGCATTGAACAGAGGAAGCTTCATTTCTGGGGGGCCCATGCCCACGATGACAACGACTCCACCAGAACGCGTAGCCTGCCGTATGCAAGATTATCATATCAAAGCTAAAAAATGAATCTAAGGCTCTTACAAAGATCGACAGACGAGTGCTGCTCTCCGCTCCACAACAGTCAATTGAAATATCGGGCTGCTCGCTCATTGCTTGGTGCACACGTTCCAGAGTTTGTTCTGAGGTCTCGTCACGCTTTAGGAGAAGCGTATGTGTAGCACCCAGCTCTTTGGCTACATCCAGACGCTGTTGCACTAAATCCGTAATCAAAATCTCAGTGGCGCCCATCGATTGCGCAACCTTAAAACATTGAATAAAACTTAACTAGAGATACGATTTGATCAGATTAAGATTAATACTTACAAGAAGAGTAACCAATCCAATTGGTCCTGCACCCAGGATAAGCACTTTTGAGCCTAAGGTCACTCCAGCACGGTTGCAAGCATGCACACCCACCGACAGCGGTTCCAACAGAGCACCCTCCTCCATACTGACATGATCGGGTAGCTTGAAGCAAAAGTCTGCTGCATGTTTGTAATACCGCGTCAAATTTCCATCATAGGGTGGCGTTGCACAGAAAGCCATCTCTGGACAGAGATTGTAACTGCCCTGTTTGCAGTGATCACATTTGTAGCACGGCACACCAGGCTCGATGGCAACTCGATCGCCCACAACCAGATTCTTAACCTTGCTGCCCACTTTGGCCACGACGCCAGCACTTTCGTGGCCAATCACCATAGGCTTGGTTACCACAAAATGACCAATGCGACCCTTTGTCAAATAATGCACATCTGATCCGCAAATACCAACGCTATCCATCGCAATCAAAACCTCTGCCCAGAAGAATGTGTATATTTGTATATTCAAGGATAATTACAGTTGTCCTTATCCAGTTCTAAAACTTACCCTCATCGGATATCTCCGGAATGGGACGTTGCTCCTACAGATAAATATAGAATGACGTATGAAATGATTTTGCTTTTAGCTTGATTCTGCTTGTTTTTTTATTTTTTGTTTTGGCTTACCAAGCGCAGGTCATTAATGCCATGTAAAACAGCCGTCAGATTATCTTTTGCCATTTTGATTACTCTACTTGAGGATGAAACTGTACTTAGTTGGATTTGGCTTATTTATAGTAAGTCCGCACGCTTCGAATGCTGATTTGCTACTGATTCCATGTGCTCAATAAAAAGTTGCTCAATGTGCTGTCTATAAGCAAGTGGCTTCTGCTCACTAATAAATATATGCATATAGACACCTAAATGGAAAATTCTATGACAATTTGTGCTATCAACTAAATTAAGGCCTTCTTTACTAGATTGTTCATAATAACAATTAAAGTTTTTCGTTTTATTTGTTATCATCGCTTGGAAATCAGCTGTTCATTTCGCTTGTTTACATTTCTTTAAAAGATGTGTGTATGCCGGGTGTGAAAGCCGGCTTTTCTTTTGAAACGTCAAGGTCACCAAGCACATAAAAAAAATTACTTTTCTAACAACAAATTCCATTAAGAAAGATAAGAAATTCCTATAGAAATTTTTGATAGCGGAATTCTTAAAAGTCGGTCGAAAACAAAAATTGAAATCCACAAGGCAGGGCGTTGCCACACTCTCAATTGATGTGGATTGTATAAACAGCTGTTTGAGTTTAATTTGCGCGCGCAGTTTGAAAAGAGCTGCAAGGGAATTTATTTATTTATTTCACAGTACGTACGCAATTACTAATTGGATATTTGTTAAGTCAATTTAAACAAACTTTTATTACCATATTGTTGTACAAAATTGAAATTCATATGAAAACAATAATTATGTATTGAGAGATAACAATTTTACTTTTAAAATTTTATTCGGCTCTAAAAAGCACAGTTTTTGTTGGTATTCATACAAATATGTGTTTAAGCTTTAAATATTTTTCTTATTTAAAAGACTTAATGTTGTACATTCTAAAAAATGTTATGTGATTTTTTTGTTTTGGAAAGTTAAAGTCAAAACATACTTTCATTTCAACAATTCAAGTTCGAGTTATCGCGCATTGTTAATATTTGAATATTTCATTCAGATGACAAATAATTAATAAGAAAACATTAAGAATTCATTGAAACCACATACCTGACGTCTTTGGATGAGTCGGCAGCTTTTGCAAACTGGTCGCTTTTATCTAAGAAGATAACCCCTATAGAGGGGATTACGCTACTACATTTTCTAAAGTAAACATACAAGCATGTAAATCAGTTCAATCGCCAGTGCAAGACAGAACAAGCTGATAACAATGGGCAAATGTGGTGTTCTTATGTGTATATAAAGCCATTCCAATGTCTGGCCTGATATTAGTCTCTATACTACTACGACTGGGATCCACTCAGAAGAAAACGAAATCGAATCGCCTTAAAATGAAATTCGCAATTGTTTTGCTCATCGCCAGCATTGCCTGCATTGATGCCCAGGTAGTAATAAAACTAATCTTGTGATCTGTTGAATTGTTTATAACCTAAATAATTTGAAATGCAGGTCTTTGGTCCTTTTGCGGGGAGTAATCCATACGCCGCAGCATTTAATCCGTACCTGAATGGAGTTTTCGCTGCAGGACCACCTGGAGCCGCTGGACCCTCAGGTGCTGCCGCCCCAGCTCTTCCACCATCATCCTTTGGCGGCTTCTCCGTCTCCGTCTTCTTCCAGTCCGTCGTGCTGCAAAGGGAGGCCGACCGTCAGCTCAATCAGGTGAACTTCCCTGCTGACTTGGCCGAGCGCATCCAGACCGTGCTCGACAATGCCCAAGTGGGTTTTGCGAACTGTGACACTGCTACACTGCCATGGCTGCAAATCCGCTGTGTCAAGCCCGCAGTGACCATTGCCAAGGACCAGCTGAAGGCCATCGATGACGAATGGAAGGCACGTCAGGCGGCATCCACAGCGGCACCAGCTGCCTAAGATGAGCCTCCCAAACTTTTGGACACCTCATGAAACACTAAGTGCAATACACCAACATTGATTCGATATGCTTAAATAAACATTTTGAAAGCACCTTAGCTTCAAGTGGATACGAATTTTGTGGTAGGGTTCGATGGCATCCTTGACCTGAGCCAGGACACGCTTTGATGTGGCTCAGTTTGGTCAAGTGTTTAGCATAGCTGTACTTTATTAAATTTGTGCTATTACGAAATTTAGCATAGCCTCCCCCGTTTGCGCTTTTGGGGAATTGGCTGCAAATATTTTGCTATCCCCCCACCCCAAACACGACATCGGGCAACTTCACAACTGTCCTCAGCAAGGTCAAGCAAAAAACTTGACGCATTTTTCCTAAATATTTGAATTCCTTCACTTTATTTGCTCGTTTTTCCGGCATTTCTTTGCCATTCACGCCCCACCATCGCTTTATACTCTCAGTACGAGTACACATTGTGCAAATTGTTGGGAGCGCCGCTGGCGACAGACAGCCCTTTATACATTCATCATTTTGCCTTGACTATGTACTGCCAAAAAAAGTTTCCAGCGCATGATTTTGGACGCATTTCAACCCAAAGTGCTACTCTGTGTTTGTGTCGAAGCCCCAATGTTGATTTATGTGGCCAATGCAGTTTCAATTATCATTGTCCTGGTCATTGTCATAGTCATCGTCCTGTCGCCTGTTCTCTCAATACATCCTTCTCCTCTGTGTGGCAGCTCAGAATTTGACTTGCTATGTCTGTCGCCAGCAAAATGAAATTTTTTTCAACACATGTAGAGATAGAGAGATATGGAGAGAGATGGAGAGAGAGAGAGAGAATGCGAACCGGTAGCATTAAGGGGATTAAATGGTTTGGCTTAACGAGCCAAAGATTTGCCGCAAATGACCAAAACCAAGGTCCATGGAGGATTGAGCCAAATGACGCATACGCCTCGTTGACGTTCCAAATGCGACTAAGCACATTCAAATTCAAATTCAAATATGTAATTAAATGTAAATTTTGAAACAGCCGCTGGCTATATCAGCGAAGCACTTGCTTGCCACACACACACACACACCAGTACACACACATACACACACATATACACACACAGACACATACATAACACGATGACAAGGCGAATTACAAGGATCAGGCAAGTGCAAAGTTTTGTCACTTAATTGAAATATTTGCCCCAAGATTGAAACTTGCGTTCTCTTGTTTGTGTCATTACAAATACAACAAATATGCTAACGTCTAAGTGTGTGTATGTGGCATGAACTTTGCTAAGGTTTGTGGTACTACCAACCACGCCCATTTCCGACCAGCCACCCAGTATTTCTGCTAATGCAAAAGTTGCCGCATTTCCAGCGCCTAAGAGAGAAGTGGACAAAATAAAACCAGGCCGCATTTGGCAGCCTTCTGCCAAATATATGCTAAAAGTGCTAAACAAATAAAAAAAAAAAGAAAAGAAAGAGAATATTTTCTGATGCCGAAGATAAAATACTCTATGTATACTATTCTATCTTGTGCTCTTTACTCCAGTTCCGAACAATGTAATAATATAATCGTATAATTAAAAGAATTATTAAATATATTTTAGATTTTTTTACATACTTAGACATATACATACATATATCGGCATATGTATTTTTAGCGTGCAACAAATGATTTTTGATGTCTTCAAAATAGAAAGACTTTCTTGCATTGAAACAGACAGACGGCTATTTCTATTGATAGTCATCCAAAATGGATACGGATATGCCTTGTTTCGTGAGTGAAAAATTTAAAATGCCACCAGCTACAGTATGGAAAGCTGGAAGCACAGGGACCATGCTCCGTCCGTTTGTCCGTCCGTCCGTCCGTAAGCGCATGTATGTAAATTGGTTTGGGCTTGTCGCAGGCAACAGCAGTTTTTGCGGCTGGGGTATGTCCGGCTTTGTTAACTGCGAGTGTGGGTGTGGCTTGTTCGGACATGTTGTCGTTTTGGTCAAAATGAATTTAGCCATAATGGAGCAGCAGTAAAGTGCGAGTGACTATCGCCGCCGTGACTCACATCCGGCTTTGGCTACTCGGCGTGTGTTATTTTCTCACCTGTTATCAAAGCTGTTATATTTGCCTAAGATTTGCGCCAGATTTATGCTAGACTTGCCACTTGTAGTGAGACTTCCGTTGCTCACCGATAAGTACAACTATCTTACAAAAAAAAAAAATTAAAAAAAAATAATAATTAAAAACTCACTTAACATTGTTATGTAAAGCGGCTATAAAAATGTAATTGGGTTAAATCCGTTAACAATGTCACATTGCGACTTTATCATTGTTATCTCGAAAATCTAAGATAAGATATACTGCTATATAGATGCAGTCTCTATGACTCTGTCGATAAATTGTCCACACACTTAGTTATCAAACGCAGCCAGAGAATGTCGACTGCTGTGCTGCTCGTGATCTCAGTTTTGGTCTGTCTGGTAAGAGCTCGATGTTAGCTGAATAATCATCTATTGTAAGGGTTATTTTTTATTCCAGCAAGTGCAGACTTATGGCCAAGAAGCATCCATTGAGAAGTCGCTGGAGCGCTCTCAACAAGCGGAGCAAGCTGTGAGTCGGGCGATCGAGGAGAAATTGCCACCGACTGCAGAGGCTCGCCTGGCGGGGGAAGAGGTATTGGCTTCGTTGCAGGCAGGCCTAAGAGCGTGCGACCAGCAACTGCAAAGCAGCGGGCTAGTTGGCTTAACTACTCATAATATATGCGTTAGCACCCTTCAGGGCCTGGCTATGGCCTCAGTAGGCGAATTGGCTGGACAGCATTGGGCCAAATCTGGAGCATCTCGTCCCACACTGTTCTGGTAGGAATGCATTTTGTAATAATACAACTAGTAATTGAGGCAGTTACTTAAATAAATGCTCAATCGAGGTGATGGTCATAATGGTGCAGTTCTCTTTCACTTACTTAGCTTAGCGTCATCAAAATATTCAAGATTTATCATCTTGTCACAATAACAATGAAACAAAGAAGAAGTGGAGGCCATCGAGTCGAGAGACTCCTTCAGAATCAGCATTTCGGTGGCAGCATCTGATGAAGTTTTTGGCAGAATCGCTGACGGGCTAAAATTTATCAGTGCTGCTTGCTTTGGCTTTGTTGTATTCTAATTAGACGGTTTGAGTGTGCGCCACTCTGTGTGTGCGTTTGTTGGTGTGTGTGTGTGTTAGCTGCTTTTGCTCATTAGAGCCAATGTGCGGGATGTGGTGTGGGGGGAAGGAGGCGTCGCCGTGTGGCGCATATAACTGAGTAATTATCATCATTAAACACAAGGCGAAGCAGTCAAAGCAAATAGCGACATTAACGCTGTGGAAATGGAAATGGAAATGGGTGCCAAGGCAGATGAGAAAAGCAAGCCAAAGCTGAACAACCGGATATGGAATCAAGAACAGACTTTTTTCAAGTTTTAAGTAGATGTTTGAGTGGCTGAAGCAATTGTTGCAACTTTATCCCGTACATTTCATTTAACACGAAAATAAATCTTTGAAATGAACCGATCAACTGTAAAACCAGATTTCCAAGTTCATCGTTACATATGTATATATATATATATTTTTTACATTTTTGCATCATTTACAGATAGTTGCATTTGGTATCCTTGAAATAATAACCTTAATTATTTTTTATATTACCAGATTTACGTTCATTTTCGTTTGGATAAATATATTTTTTTAATAATTTTTGTATCATTTATTGATAAGTTGCATTTCTTTATCTGTTATTTTTGATTTTGGTGCCCTTTTATGGCAATTGCTTTAATTGTTTACTGATTTCCCTAGGCTTTTGAATCCTCTGCCGTGGTTTCTGTATCTGAAGGGGGTGCATCTGGCTTGGGTTCATCAGTATTGCCAATAACACACATTGGGCACTATAAATAAGAATAAAATGTTAATAAAATATTTCTCGAAAATGGTATAAGATAAAGGAATATATATCTATATGACGTAGAAATTAGATAATCATTATTTATCTTATATTTTCTCGATTTTCTAAATTCTATAGAATGTTTACTTCCGACAGATACCTTTTCCTTAAGCACCAGACGATACTTGGGATGGCTAAATAAAAATAAGATATATTAACAATACGTTAAGTAGCAGTTTCGACCCCTTACCTTATGCCGTAGACAATGGGATTATAGACAGCGCTGGTCTTGGCGAATGTGGCGCCCCAAATGGTTGTCAACGGCGTCAGACCGTCGATCTTAAACAAACCAAAGTAACAGATGACCAGATACGGAGTCCAGGCCATAAACCAAAGTGATATAGTTGTCAGAGCCACCTAAAAGGTAAATAAGAAAAAGTTCTACAAATGTTAACAGATTAAATACGTTTACCTTGGCTAACTTGCCCTCAGCACTCTTATCACAGTCCTCGGAGCTGCGCAGCGACTTGACATTCATCTTCTTGGCCTGCTCCCGCATGGCTTTCTCGTGAGCAGCAACGGCCTATGAATTATGGTTTTAGTTGAATGGCAAACATTGATTGATGACAGCAGCTTACAGCAATTATATACCAGTACGAGAAACAGATTAGAAATAGTGGCACATAGTAAACGAAAATCGAATAAGTTATCAGATAGGAGCGCGGATTCCACTGCCTCGTCATGTAGTCAATGCTGCAAGCGGTCAAATTACCCTCGGGGACATAGCTGCTCCAGCCGATTAGCGGCATGATTGTCCAAAACGTTGCCATCAACCAAATGAACAGAATCTTCATGATAGCCAGCTTAATTGTCATCGGCGTTCCATTAATGCCCTTTACAATGACATTGTAACGGTCGAAGGCGATCATGCACATTGACCAGATCGACACACAGCCAAACATTGAGCCACAAACGGCATAAATGTCGCACCACAATGGCCCCAGAATCCACGTTTGATAGTAAAAATTAATCAACATTATCGGGGACTGTGAGGACATCATGCAGAAGTCAGAGAACGCGAGATTCAAAACGAGGAGATTGGCAGGTGTGCGCAACGATTTGGTGCCTCCAAAAATGAAGACAACTACTCCATTGCCACAGCAGGAGATGATTAGGATAATTAAGGTGAACACGCCCAGAATTTTGCTCATTGTGGGATCCATGGGAGCAAAGCGGCTCCAGTAGGGATTGACAAGGTTCGCCATGTCCGGTAGCACCTAATATGGTTTAAAAAAAGATGGGTAAATAATTTTGTTTTAAAAAATTTCAGCTTAATAAGTTTGGTCTCCACAAAAAGAGAAACTTTATTTAAATTTATTCTGTGAATCGTTTTAATTTGCATACCAAACAAACATAATAAATAAAAATATACTTAAATAAACAAATGATGGATTTATTTCCTTTTTTTTTGTAACTAAAAGAAATACATTTTGTAGTATTGAAATGTAAAAAAAATTAAATGTAATTTGTATGTTAATGGTTGAATTATATTTTTGTAAATCGACCGTTGAGATGATTAATGTTATTGTGAATTTTAATGCATAAAATTACAGTTTCTCTGCACGATGATACGCACTAAATACATTTGATTAATTTTTTTATTTATATATATTTTTAAAGTTGAAAGAAAATCATTTAAAGTTTGTCAATTACTCAACTCAAACTCACATTGTCCAGCACAGAGCCATTACCGCTTGCCTGGGCCTCGAATCGCGGTCCAAGTTGAGTGCCAGACATGGCAACCGCGATTGTCTCTGGCATCAAACTGTGCCCCATGCTCAGCTCTAACCGATTGCGATTCGGAAGCACACATTAAGAGACCCGGGCCAATAGAGCTGGCTGGTTGTTAGCAGTGACTTTTATATAGCCAAGTATATAAGCCAATTAAGCATAGTTCGATAAAATATGCAAAGCTATGAACAAATCAGACAATTACCAGATTAGTGTCAGATTTTTTTCTTTTTTATTTATTAACAAAACTTGTGCAATAGGATGGTAATTTGGACGCGTCTTTCAATTTTGTTATACCTTTTGTTTTTTTCGTCTATTTAGAGCTTGGCCAAGAATTTCTGCCCACACTTTTGGCAGAGCTTTTTCTGATGAGTTCTTGGCACCGAACATAATGAACATGAAATGTTGAGGAAACTTCTTGAGGGAAACTGTTTCTTGCATTCGATGTCTAAAGACTGTGGACTTTCACTGGAGTCCACAGTTTGTGTTTGCCTCATCCTCTGATAGTAGCGCTCATCTTCATCATCGGTGCTGGGCAAATCATATTGCACAATTTTTACTTGCTGATCGATGATTAGCTTCTTGCAGCACTCCTTGATTTGATAGTAGGCATTCCGAAAGGATTTAACCTTGTGTGCCTAAATGGTAAGATGGAAGCAAATAAAATATACTTTGTCCAGCAGGTGTTCGTTTACTTACCGGCGATAGATGAATGAGCGACTTGCCACTCGACCCGAAAGAGTCAAGCATGATCACCTTGGAGGTTCTGTCGACGTGATTGGCTTCCATCCACACAAGCAACTCCTTGTGTACGTGCATGTTCATGGTTATGATATAGTCAAAGTAGTAAAAGTCCTGAATCGATAACTGCCAAAAGAAATATGTAAATCTTTATCTTTATCTTTTTGTCTACCCACAGCTCATATTTACCAGCCGGCAAAAGTGATCTGTACGCAATCCGTGCTCTCGCAAAACTCGCAGGCATCGTTCATGTGGTCGCCTCCCGATGTTCCAAGTGCGCAATGCGGCACTATCAACCTCCCAGTATAGACTGGTCTTCACCATTAGATTCTGCATGATGGCCTCCGCCATCGGCGAGCTGCAAGAGTTGCCTGCAGCGGAGGCAATCAGTGTTTGACATAGTTATATTCATTCGGCAGAGGGATACTCACCCATGCACACGAAAAGTAGTTTCTTAAATGACATTGTTCATGGAACTGGGAATTTGGCTATGTTGTAATAAGTCTACTTTTAAGTAAATATTATGTATTTATGTCAAATATTCAGATTTTTTTATTAAATGTTTGTTTTTGTCAGTTGAAATGTTACTGAGTCGACTTTCAATTAGTGCTGCATATCATTATCGGGTCATTGCCGTTGGCACCACTTTCAAATTAACACAAATGAGCCATGTCCCAGTTAACGTACAACAAGACTCTAAATGCGACCCGCAGACACGACCCACCTCATGAACTCTACTCTGTTCGTTGCAAGCATTCTTATCGCTCCAAATTACATAGTCCATTGTCCATTGTCTCAGCTAAGTTTGAGTTTGTGTGTGTGTGTGTGTGTGTAAAAGTGTGAGTAAGTGTGTGTAAGTGCACTTCTGTGCCTCCACTGGCTGTCCTCTGGACCAACGACAACTGTATACCGTCCCAGCAATAATGTACAGTGTGTCACACTATATTTGTATAATATGTAGAAAACAAACATATTTTATCGCAAATATGACTATTAATAGATTGTATAAAGATAGTTTTAGATTACAATCACTAGTCTATTAACGGATGTACACCTACGTTAAATTTAAATATTTGTAATGTCATTTATTTTATGTTTTGCAAATTTAAAAATAAATGTATGTAATGATTAATTTATTTATTTATAAAATTATAATTTTTTTAAAGTTTTAATATTAACAGATTATTTAAGGTTGGAGTTGAAAGTTCAGCTAGTTGCTGAGAATTTGAATTGAAAAATATAATAGTTTTAAATTTAATATAGTTTTAATTAACCATTTGAATTTATACGTAGTTGGCACATTACAACTTGATATCGATTATCAATTTTGTATATTTATAATTTAAAGGCACTGTGCGAGTAGGTAAATTAGTTGCAAGGCGCTGTCTGTTGACTTGGCAAATGTTTGTTCCCTGCCCACTTTCATTCGTGTTGCAGTGGGGCAAAGTCAAAGGCATTAAAAATATTAGACTGACAGGTGGGCGACTCTTGCCACAAGGAGTGTCAAATGCCAGCGAGGTGTCCGCGCCGCTACGTGAAGCGCATTCCAAATTGGCTCCCAAAGGAGCGGACAACGGTTAACGGTCGGGTTCAGCGAACTGGACCCATTCCGTGACCCATATATGCAAGTGCACAGCTCCGTAGTTTATCCCCCTGTGCGTATATTATAATGATAGCCTTTGCCGGGCTATGTGTGCATTTGAAGCTGCTAACTGAATTTGTGTGCACAATGGACTTTAATTCTTTTTTGTTATTTTTATGCAATCAGACTATTATTAAGAGACGGTCGGATTGCCAACATTTTACGAATGTTTCCCCCTTTAAAAGCGGCAAAAAAAAAACTTTTCAACTTGCTGCGGCTGCAGCCAACTGAATCCCTGAGCGCTGAGTGCTCCCCTTTGCCAATATCCAATTGGAATTGCATTGAACGGCTAAATTGAAAACTGAAAAGCATATTTCACTTATCACTTTTCACACAAAACACAACCAGGAACAAAGCGAAAAGGCCGACAGAGAGGGGGTGCCTCGGTCACAGCGGATGAATACAAAACGAATGAAATGAAATTGTAAAAAGTAAAACAGTGCAACAACTGCAACAACAACAACAACAACAATTGCTGTCTGGCTGCCCAGGCAATACACTAATAGTGACTGTGTGTGTTTGGGTGTGTGAGTCGATCATTGGATAGGTAAGAGGAATTCTTTGAGTGTGGCCCCCATTGTTGTTTTAATTAAAACCAAACCCGTAGTAAATGGAAAAAAAAGGGAAATATTCAAAAGTGAGCAGTAGACCAGTAGAATATCCGGTATATAGACAGAAAGAAAACTGTTGAATATTTAGAGCATTGAATGACTGAATACAGAAGGTAGCCGAGTTACAGACAGGCAGAAATCTGAAACTGATAGAGTGCGTCTTTGTGATGGTGTGTGTGCCACAATTGTAACCCAAGTGCTGTGGCCATTTAATTGGGTTCTCTCTCACACTCCCACACACACACACACACCCACCCACACCCACCCACACTCAGACAAACATAAGCCAAAGTAAAGCCAGACAGCCATTTACGAAGCAGAAGTTGGCACAAGGCCGCAACTAATGGCGTTTTAAATGAAACAAACAGCAAAATTAAACTGAAAAGCAGAAATCAACCAAAAATGTTAAAACAAACAAAATAAAATGGAGGCATGGCTGACAACGTGAATTTGGTTGTTGTTGTTGTTGGTGTTGCACTTTGTTGACCGCAAATGCAATTTACAGCGCCACAATCAGCGGCAAAAGCAAAAAGCAGCAGCGTCAAAGAAGAAAATAACAGAAAAAAAAAGTTTTCCTCTTGTTTCTGTTGCTGCCGTTGTTGCAGTTGTTGTTGTTGTTGCTGCTGTTGTTCACGTTGTTGTGCAAAACACGAACAACAACTGTTTTGTCATCAGCAATAAAAAGCAGCCAGCCAGCAACTACATTAACTGACCAGTCCGAGTAGCCGCGGGGCAATGGGCGTGGTGTGTTGCTCCTGCATGGGGTTGTGGCATTGGCTTCAATTGTGTTGAATGCATCATAGTTCTGGCCAAAACACACGCACACACTCGCACACTCACACACTCACTTGTAAAGTGGGTTGTCGGGCTGTGCTTGAAGTGCGACGCCGCTGATTGAGGTTCAACGAATTTCTGGGTTTGCGTTTCAAATTAAATTTGCCTGAAGCAAGTGCATGTTTGTGTGTAAATCTGGCAACCCTAGTTGAAGCCATTGCTCCTATTCACTATTCGACATCCGCTTTAGTTGTGCAGCATATCATGCAACTCGTCTATTTCTAAATAAACCCCATTGCTACGTGTTTATTTATGTTCGCCCACGTCTAATGAATAAATAAAAATGCAGCACATGCTGTATTGCATTGCGAACGGGGTCACCGGAATCAAGTTAGTTCTCCATGTCCCAGGACACACTCATAAATATTTATGATCTCACTTGCACTTGCGAGAATCTGTTGCTGGTTGGCAGTATTGGTCAGCCGAGTGGGGTTCAAGTACTGTCATCGCTTTATGTGCTTTAAGCTCCATGATTGAATTGGCCATCTCCGACGCAGGCACCAACACTTGGTCTGACACCTGGAGCCCCTTGTTGCCAAGCACAAACCGTCATTGGATCAGTGTTGGTAGTTCATGTCAGTTGAAGTGACAGCAGCAAATAAATGAGCCTGTTGTGTTGGCTACTACTGAAATGGGTTGCCTACTCCTTAGATTCGCATCATTAATGAATAATGAGCGTGGCAGGAAAACAGAATAAATGCAAATTTAAAATTAAAAAATTAAAAAGTGGTCCGCTTACGCTTACTCTGTCAATAACTGTTTCTTATCTCCAAGCTTACAACTATAAATTATCGAAAACCATTTCGATTGAATTTGCTTTAGAACAAAAACTGTCTGATGTTAAAATTTATCTTGATTAATCTTTGATTAATTGATTAAACTTAAAATTTTATTACTAACTATAACTTTAAAACAAGATTCAATAATATTGTAACCTGATCCGAGTTGTCCCAGTTGGATTATATACATAGATGACATTTAGTAAGATTTGAGAGAGGTGTAATAAACAAGAGTAGGTCACTTAAAAGCCAACATCGACTTGACCTGCTGAGATTGCGAGGTCGACTGCGATTTGCCTTTGCCGATAATGCCGCACGTAACGGCAATTCGGTAAATGATGATGCAATGAATGCCGCAACAGGGTTGTGGAGAAGAATGGAGAACTAGCTTATTGAGCGGAAGATGAAGGCACTGCTAGGGCACGTTCCAGACGGTAGTCAATCGTCTGCAACATCTCGTTGCGGACTCCTTTCCGGGGCAGCCAGCTCGTAAGTCATTTAACATTTTGAGGTATTTAATGAGCCAAAAAGTTTTTGCCGCACATAAATTAAAAGTCCGACGCGGCCTCCAAAAAACTGACCCGGACAGTCGGGGGCCAGTTTGCGTGCCAGGTGTTGGCTGACCAATCCACTGGCTACCGCTCGCTGGCTCGACAAGCCAATGGCTCTATTAGCATGCCCATTAAAATTAGACAAATGGTTGCCATTGCTTCTGCCTCTGCCTCAGCCGTGTCCGTTGCCGTTTCGCATATCCGCAGTTTTGGCCATGCTGCAGATTTATGGGCCACTGAGTGGCGAATGCAGGCTTTTGTGGATCGGTCAGATTCCGTTCGAGAGCTGGCCTTGATTTTGTTTGCTTTGGCTTCGCTTCTCTTGGCACAATCATATGTGCCACTTGAGAAATGCCATTTGTTATGATAAATGATTATGTTGTCAGTTGCCCGTTGCCTGGTGCCCGTTGGCATTTTAAACACAAACGGGACTCGTTTGTGAAGGTCAGCGAAAGGCATTAGAGAGTAATTGGCAATAGCTATGCTTTCTGGTCTAAGCTTTAAGCTATCTTGAGCAAATCCTTGGCTTTCAACTTTCCATTCATCGATACTTTTCATTTTGGCCATTGGAGTGAGTGTGTGATACGATTGAATTTGTTGTGCCTTGTACTCCACCTTTGTTGTGAGCTTGTGTGTGTGTGTGTTTAATGTAAGCCGCTTCTGTTTGGCCAACCCTTTGGCAAATTTAACCCTTCACTTCATTAAACGTATTTTCCAATCCTTTGGGGTGCACAAATCACTTTGCCGCAGATACTCACAAAAGCCAAATCTTAGGCGTTTCGTGGGTGGGGCCATAGAAATTTGACAAGCAGCCAAACAAAAGCCTAATCGTGCAGCTGCTGCTGCTGCTTCTTCTGCCTTGTGTGGTTTGGGCCACACCTTTCCAATTGTTGAGGAGCTGCCGCCTTTTGGCTGTAATCCATCAAGCGGCTTCGGTTCGGTATTTGGGCCACTGTCACTACAACAAGAGCAACAATAGTCAGCAGCAGGCAGTAGGAGGCAGGCAGCAGCATGAGTAAACAGGAGCTAAGCAAAAAGCATAACCGTAGGCAGCAAATTGTTTTCCAGTCTTTGGATGTTGTCATGCCACTCCTGTTGTTGTCTGTTTTATTCCTGCTGGTTTTTTTTTTCTACTCCTCTGCTCTTGTTATTGTTCTCAACATTGTTGTTGTTGTTGTTGTTGTATTAAGCATTTAAGCAGTTAGCCGGTTGGTCGGAGATGGATCGTCTCGTTTTGTGGAGTCTATAAGTCATTCCAGTTGACATTTCATATTTTTTCCTGTTTGCCCTTTTGTGCCAAAGGAATGTTGGTGATGTGACAAATTAGAGTCCAAGTTCAGCGCCGGTTTAAGGGTGCTTCCGCTGCTGCTGCTGTTCCTGCTTCTGTTGCTAGTTAAAGTTGTTCCTTAATTGGTTGTTGTTGTTGCTGCTGCTGCTGCTGCTGCTGCTGCGGACAGCTTATGCCTGGTCAAAATGCAGCTGGCCTGGAGACAGCTAGCGAGTGTCGCTGACATGGTCAAAAGAATGACTGACAGCCTGAGACTGACCATACAATTGTCTTGTCGCGTGAAATATATACATACATGTACATATATGTATACATATATATGTAAAAGGCAGGCAGAAGGACACCATAAAATGTTTTCTTTACCAGCATCAACAACAGTGTCTTTCTAGAGAGAGAGAGAGAGAGAATTAATAATATATGTCCTCGTGTAACATGCGCAGACCATGATTATTTTATTTACTTATATCGATTAAAATCGATAAATCTTACGCTTCCCTGGGCTGCCTAACAAACATGCGACGATTACCGAAAGCAATAAAACCACAATTTTAAGGAAATGGAATTATTGCACAACTGCGCAAAATCATATCAACATTCTGAGGCAAAATCTTTTTAAAGTTTGACCTATTAGCACACAATTTAAAACATAGCCGATCTCTATAAGCATATACATATATATTTAATATATTTTCAACATAAATAAACCTATTGAAACGATATAAAACATTTATTTAAAGAGGTAAGAATAATAACACGAAATGAAAGTCTTTAACATAAACATAAAGATGGTTTTAAAAAGTAATACATAAGATTAAATGCTGCAGAGGTCGCTGTTGTGGAGGAGCTCTAATCTTGTGTTTGACCCAAGTGTGCCAGCCAATTAGTTGATATGGTTATGCAACCGGTCATTAGAACGACTCGTCGATTGATTTGCTGCATAACTGTCGGTTGACCGAAGTGGTTGTGCAAACAATTAGATCGCATCATGAAGTTCTCGAAATACATATCCCGTGCTGATCTCAGGGTGTAATTGGAAAGTTTCACAAATGATTCCAATCTGTAACTGCAGCTGTTTGTGTCCCGCCACGTGCCTCAAATTCAATAGCACTCGCACATGTCGTGGCCACAAACTTTGTTGTTTGTTCGAGACAGGCACCCTGAACATTCTTTGTGGGTTGGTCCTCGAGCACAGGCAGTGCTTATAGTGAAGGTCTCTGTTAAAAATGCAGCTGGAATAGGGGCAAAAGCAGATGGTATACTTTTTTGTAGTTTTCAAAACTTGAAACTTTTCTCATTTGTGCGTGTGCAGTTGTAAGTTGCTGTCTACTGTCTGCTATCTGTTGTCTACTGGTTGCATTGCTGCAGTTGCACTTTTGCAAATGATGTCCAACTGTGCCATCACGACTGCTTGCTGGCCATGCGCGGGACAAGCACGAAACTAATCCGCAACATGATGACAAGAAAATTGAATTCTTGCAACTGTCAAATTGAATCTGCCTTTAGACCTCCTGCTGAAACATAAAATCAGGGCTTCAACTTTTTTGTAAAGCTACTGCCGTCGTTGCCCCCCGACAGCCAACGTTCCCATGTTTCCCCATCCCATACAAAGTCGACTATTTGTTTCAGCAGGGTTCGAGGAAATTTGACAACGCCGAGCGCCAAAGGCTCAACGAACAGTGTGTCCTTCGAACGACGTTTATAGCAAACACTTTTTTGTTCCGTTTTTTCCGCTTAAGTGTTTTCTGTTGCCAGCTTCGACATTTTGGCGTTGAAAATTTTTACTTATTGACTTCGTTTTTGACAGTGTCAAGCCCGACAGTGGGCCAGACAGGGGCAGCAGATGCAGTGCCAGTAACAGCGAAGGGCTCACGATAATGACAGACTTCATCGATTACGCGATTATCGCAATGTCACTTTAGAATTTTCGAAAATTTTCCTCATTTGAGTGGGCCAAAAGCTTTTAGCGAGCATTTTAGCAATGCCACCCACGACCCACGACCCACGACCTACGACCCTTTCCCTTTGCCATTCCATTTCCCGTTCCCTAGGATTCTCGTTGGACCGCGCATTTCGCATTTTGTGGATGAAATCGCTGCGCTCCAGCACCGCCTTGCCCCATCCACAGAATCATTTTTCTTTATTTATTCGTTTTTGTATCGATATAAGCGTTCTGCCCTCGGATCGCGACTCACATGTGTCACAGGCAAAAGGCCAATTGAAATGTGTTTAGCTTATTGGCGTTGAAAGGATTTTGCTACCATAATGCAGCAAATCGTTCCAAATTTGTAGTCAGCACAAGATGTATTTTAATTGTCATTAGTTTGACAGGCAACGACGAGTGAAATTGTTTGTATTTAGACGGTAATGGCGAAACGAAATCAACTGAAATTTTATAGTCACTGCTTCCTACCTGTTCCCCGTTACCTACTTGCAATAAAGAGTCGGACATATGTGTGTTCTATGGAAATTCGTCTGTTCAACAGAAAGCAAATGCAGTTTACCAGATTGCGGAGCTGTTATTTATGTTCTACTTATTTTTGCTGTGTGCGCAAGTAAACAATAAAATAACGAGTCGTCTGCAAAGCAAATTGCATAAAAGGACACGACAAATGCGCTAAAAAGAATAAGAGCAACAACATACATAACTACGACAAATACATGTATGCGAACATATTTCTGTTCCCATCCACCTTAACAGATTCTACCTTTCCATTTCCATTCCCATTCCCCACTCCCAAACCCCTTTCGCAGTCTATGCACGTGCCAAAGGCAAACAGGCAAATGTCTTACGCTTCCCTGGGCTGCCTAACAAACATGCGACACGGCAACGCAGCGACTGAATCAGCTAACAAGACAGCCAGCAGCAAGTTGGGTGGCTACCCAACCCAATTGGGTAGTGGGTAGTGGTACTAACTGTCTCGAGCAGTTGCACTGAGCGCACGCCACCTGGCCAGAACCATGTACAATTTTGTTCTAGGCTGTCCTTCGGGCCAACTCTTTGTATTAATGTTGCTGCTGTTGTTGTTGTTATTGTTGTTGCTGTTGTTATTGTTGTTGTGCTCTAAGCAGGCAATGCAAACTAGACTAAGCGTTCGCTTTACATTTCAAATAGGTGGCTCTCGATGCCTGTTAGTTATCCGCTCAATATTTAAAGTGATTTCGCTCAATAATCCCAGCAGAAACAAAATCAGCTTTTCCCAAAGGAGGGGGGGCGGAATTTTATTTGCGTACTGTTTTTTTTCGTAGTTCGTATCCTTCGGGAATGAGCAAATGCAGTTTTTGTGCGCTGACCAAAAATACGCAAAATATCTTTCCGCTAAAAATATTAATTTCGGTACATACAAACGTGTGATTAGAAAACATTGATTTATTTGCAAATTGCAAAACTAGGTTCTTGTGTGTAGAAAACCACAGACCAAAACGGATACGGAAACGCTGGTTTGATGTGCACACATACACATATGTATATACGTATATATATGTATATATATATACAATATTGCTTACATTTATTCGTATAAATTGTATGGCAATCGAATTTGCAATTAGTGAGTTCAATTCGAGACCAACTTTACTCGGAAAATTCGTAACCAGCTGGCGAACGTAAATTCACATTCAATTTAAAGCTCCAAATCGAAATGTTGCGTGACTTAATTAAATTGCAATGCCATTGAACAGTAACAATGACACTGCCACACGCACACACGGCACCCATGCCACCCACTTCCGTGTAGCAGCAATGGCAACGCACCATCAACATTATCCATTTAGAAAAGACAATAGAGGGAGACGCCAGGACACGTGATATGCAAACGTGGGCAATTAAATTTTTGAACTCGATACCTACACGTACAATGGCATTTAGTACCATACGCACATCTAAGGCAAACAAACATGAATATGCCATGGCTAATAGCTTCATGCTGCTGATGAGATGAGCGCTAAACAAACGTTACACGTTTGAATTTGAATTGGGCACATTGATGCAGCCAATTTAAATGGCCGGCAACCACCCAACTACCACCCATGACCACCATTTCCACGGCCACGCACAATCAGTAAATGACATACGGCATAATTATCGGATTGGTGCAACTAGTCAGGGAGCGATTCAGTCTTGGCAAACGTCTCCATTGTCGTGGCCATAAAAGAGACTTGTAAATTGCATTTGAAATGACAAGTGAGTGAAGTACCCACACACAAACACACACACACACACAGACACTCGTCCTTATACCCACTGACGTTGGCAAATGTGAGCGTGGGTAAAGGGATAACGCGCCAGGAGTGTGACTAATGTCGACGTGATGATGATTAAGTTGTTGTCCCATTGTGTGCGCATCGATGGCGGCTCCTGGGCGACGCCTGTGGGCGTGACGGTATACAACTATTGGTAGAGTCAGCGATTGAGTTAAGCTCCAGTGCCTGGTTTTAGTCCCAGCTCCATTTGCAGAGCCCTGGCCAATTTCTCAACCCACGCACGTGATTCAATTAGAGGCCTGGCCATGCCTCCAAAAAAAAAAAACCACAACATTTTTGCCAATTGCCAATTTGCCAATCAGTCAGTGTCCCTCCGGGATTTGTAGCGTTGACTTCTAATTATGCGGACAATTAGTTAAAGACGTGATGCCTTCGAACTGCTCTTAGTAAAAGATTAAACCTATAACAGCCTGCCTGCAAATCTTAATAATAATTATTATTACTTATGTTTAGGGCGATATTACAATTTTTAAGGTAAGTGGCTCGATTTACTGTTTACATTAATTTAACAATAATGCACAATTAACTGTTGATTAAAGGTAAGGGGATCGAATGACCATTTTAACCAGCTGATAAGGAGCTATTATGCAATCGGCTAGGACAGGCATACCCATGTTTAAAGAATACCTATATATACCTACGATTTGTGACTGGTATTTGGTTTCATGGCCAATTCCAGATAATTGCAACTGAAATTGCATCTTTGTTGGCGTCAATTCTGACAACGCTTTGCGTATACTGACAGTCTGGCGAATGGCAAGAAAACGTGCGAAAATATGGAAGAGCTGGGACAAGGATATTTGCGAAAGCAGTGCAACTGGAAGCGGTAACCTGAACTGCCAGTCAAGCAGGACTTGCGGAGACAGGCAGGATAACAAGCTGCACTTTCCCATTACCCCACCGGGCTGAGCGTAGTGACAAACACAAACTGTGGGATAAATATTGACAGGCGATTGGTAGCATTCTCGTTCTCATCTGACAGCAGCAATTTGAGCTTGGATTTCATGTCTGCCACTAGCCAGCGAATTGGATGGCTCCACATTTTCGGCGCTATCGTCTGTGTCGCACTTCTCAGTGCGTCTTTGAATGCTCAATTAAATTTGCGACTGCAAAACCAACGACCAACGAACGGAATTGAATTGTAATTGGGTATTGGCGATTGCCGATTGCCGATTGAAAATCCCAATTTTTTGCATTGGCCTTTGTCTGTTGGCCACTCAAAGGACAACGATTTGACGCCGTGACCTCCTTGACAATTTGCTGCTCAGGCAACTTTATTGGAAAATCGGCTGAGCTTAAAAAAATCGCTGCCTCATGAATTATTTACGGCTGCAGTTCAAACGGTGCACGTGCTGCAGGTTTATTGATATGTCAGCGGGCGCAACTCCAAAAACAACAACAACAACAACAAGAACTGCAAAAGCACAAAATTATTGGCAGCCATTTCTATAAGTCATGTTTACAAAACACTTACAAGTCGCCCAGAGTTTGGCTCAAACTGGTCGGACTCGTTGGCTGATTGGTTGACTGAATGGCAGATGAATGAACGAAGTTAATGAAAGTTTATTGAGCGCGTGGCAGCCACTCGAGCAGCGGCAGAGTGATTGACGGATTGACGAATTCAGTGACCTCTCTCTCTCTCTCTCTCTCCTGCTGACTGAATATGCCGCCATTTTGTAGAGCTTAATGAATTTTGCCAGTTGAGCGGAAACGGAAATAATGCGCCAACATTTCGTAATGTGTAGCTAAACAAAACAGTAAACGGTTCATGTGTGTGTGTGTGTGTGTTTGAGTGTGTGCGTGAGTGTATTGGCATTTTCTACTTGGCAATTGCAAAGTTTTCAATTGTGTTGGTCTTCATTGAAACACTTCTTATTTGCTTGCTTGGTTTTTCTCATTTATCGCAGTCATTAGGCAACGACCTTTGCCGCCGCCCCCCCCACTCTTCCCCTGCCCTACCCAAAAGAAGAACCACCTTCTTTTTACTCTTATTGTTTTATCATTGCTGTGGGTGTTTTGTTTGCGTTATCTTCTCGTTTTTCCCATTCGACTTTTGTCTAAAGTTTTCCCAGATTATTCTTTGCTTTGCTTTGCTTTGTTTTCATTTCCCTCTGCGCTTGTGACTTACATTTGCGATCCTCGCAACAAATTTACATGCAAATAACTTTTTCAACTTTGGCACTTCATATGCCACTGCAACAACAACAACACAAGACACCAATATGTGCACACACACGTGTGTCGCCTCAATTGCCACTTATCAGTTCATCGAAGAGGTCGAAAAATAAAACTTTTGCGGCTCATCGCCTGACCCCCCCACCCCCCCCCCACCAAAAAAACAAGTTTATTTATTCGTTTTTTTTTGCTTTGATCTGGCATATTTCTTTCTTTGGCAGTCAGTAAATATCTGTCATCAATATGCGATTTTAATGGCCACATTAGTTTTGGAAAAATCAAGACCTTTAATGGCCCTAAAGGGGTGAAAGCCACACCCAGCCACAAATCATTTGAGCTATGATGCCACAATCACACACACACACACACACACACAGAGACAGACATTCACAAACATTAACCACAACACGTGTGCTCGAATGGTTTAACCAGTTAAATCATAAATTACGACTGAGACCACATCAAACATACACACGCATCAAGTGATAACTTGCACAAACAGATCGTTCCACCAACGACACCACAGAGCCCGTTTGGGGCTTAAGGTGAGTTATTTGGATGGCCGCAAGTCGGTTGGAGTTGCAGGTGTCAAAGCTGGCCAAAAATTTGTCCTTTGGTCAGCTTGTAAGTGATTTGTTTGGCCGGGTTGCAAATGCAGCTACTGTCCGAGTTGCAACTGGTGATTAAAACGCATTTGTGCCGGCAATCTGGCAACCAAGCGTCGACATCCCTCTGCAGTCCTTGGGGTCCCTTTGATCATTTCAAATGCATAGCATGCAAATTAGCTATGCACCGCGATTAGAGCCACCAAATTGGGGTTAGCTAAATCTCTCTCTCTCTCCCTCTCTCTTTCTCTCCTTATTCACCTCTTGCAGTGCGAGTGATAAATTTTCATCAGTGCCCAGCTCAAGGCTTAAGGACTCGCGTCTACCTTCTCTTGCCACCGTTGCCACCGTGGTATGCCTCGTCTCATACTGTTGCACCGCTTCGCTAACTTGTATTTGTTAATTTTGATTTGTTTGCTGCGTTTTATGTAATGTCGAGCAGATTTCACTGCGCCAGGCCCATGAAGAATTGATTTCGGTAAGCGATTTTTATATTGCTGTTCCTGTTGCCCTTATTGGCACTGTTTGCCAACCAATTTCGACCGGTTTTTGTTTTTGGCAAGTCAATATGCGTTTCAGCAAATATTTTTGCATGTTAAGTGTTCTGAATATCTGTGTGCCCTGTGTGTGTGTGTGTATGTGTGTGTATGTTGTTTGCCATTTTTGTTGATTTTGTATTTACCCTGTACCTAATACAATTTTAGGTCTGTCCTCTGCTTTTTAGCCATTTGAAAATTATAAAAAAAAACAAAACTTTTTCAGAATCTTTGTTTAAAATTTCAATTAAGTTGAGAGACTATGGTTAGGAAGAGAAGTAATATCATCCGTCTATTAATATACCTGTCTGAAAGAGTATCCTATGTAAAGAGTATTTTTCAACATACCAAGTTTCATTAAATTTTTTGTTGTTGTCAAAATGTTTGCTTTTAATTCCGGTTATTTTCAGAGCACGCCATTTTAATAACGATAACAAAATATCTGCAGCGATGAGGCAAACGCCATTTTTATAACAGCGAAATTACTCATTTAATATAATAGCTTTTCTCGGTGAACACAAATTTTGTGTTATCCAACATCTAGACGATGCAATAGAAATTGAAATTGAAATTTTCATCAACTATATTTGACATTTTCAATATACACCTTCGAAATGTCTTTGAAAAGAATTGGCTATGTCTTTACTTATGTGGCTAAATATTCAGTATTCAAATAAGATTCGTTAAAGGTTTAATGCTATTTAAATTGGTTGCCTGTTTCTGCCAACTGCTAGATTTATTGCCAAAACAGAAAGTGGGAAAACCCATTCAATAAGCTTTAAATTTAAGGCACTTTAATTTATATATTACACATAATTTTTATGACCGGCAATTCATAGACAAACATTCCTAATTCATAATTTGGCCACCTCTCTATTTTCCAATAAATTATGAAAGCTGATAATTAAATTTACATTTAAATTGGCAGAGGCTTTAAAAAGGACACAACTAAATGTTGTTTTTAAATTTATGTAATACCTTTGTGATATAAAAAATACGTATACGTATTTATAATTAAAAAGTGTTCAAAGTGTACAAATATACACAAATGTATGCAACTTGGTAAATGATTTCAGATTAACATCGCATTATTTATGCATGTGTATGTGTGTGTGTGTGTGTGTGTGTGTTTGTTGTGCCGGCATTCAGATATGTGGTATGTGGTATGCTTATATGCGGTTGCTGTCACCCAAAGTGCGGCAGAAGCGGATGTTGCAAACCGGAAATGGTAATAAACAAACAACGTCATGAATTAATGCGGCTTAACGCCGTTTGCAATGTGTTACGTAGTTACGGATATTTAATGTATTTGTTGTTGAGTTGTTGTTGCCCAAATTTATTATGCAATTGATTTCTCGTTTCCCGTCCTCAAACATAATGCCCGCTTATTAATAAAAACAATGGATTTTCCCTAGATTAACGTTGATATATTAAACAAAATGTTTAGTTTACAGAAGCTTTCAATGTTTTTGTGTTGCACACAATATTTCCAGCTCATTGGAATTTAGCACTGAGTCTTCTTGGGATGGGGGTGCCAACTGGTTACTTGGCAAATGGCACATTCTGGCACTATCCTCGCTTGGCTGTCAGCGCCTTTTTAATATTTCGCTGTTGACATCTCGCCGTGTGTGTTGTCCTCACTTTCTCACTTTCTCCCTCTCTCGCTCCATCTTGTTGTATCTTGTTTCTGTCACTCTGCATTCTTTATACGCTTTTTGTTGTTGAATTTCATTAAAATTTGCGCCCATTTGCCATAATTTGTAATTTTCTTCTTTTTTTTTTTTTTGGCTGTCACACAAATGACAGCTGCGTCCCAACCCTCAACGACCCGTGCAACCAGTGAATGCTACAACAGATGAGGTTGACAAGTAAATCGCATGCGATGTTTCTGAGCAAAAGCAAATTGAAAAAAAAAACAACGTTTATCATCGATATTGCTGCACTTAACGATTCCCTGTAAGAAAGTCAGATATTAGATATAAGGAAACATTCTTAATTCTGCGAATATATTTATTCCAGTAAGACAAATCAAATCGGTCTTTTAGTCAACAATTGTCTAATATTTTCTAGGAAATTGTCATCTGAATGTTAAGTGTTAAGTGCAGAAAACAATACATAACCTTAGCTCAGGATAATAAAGAACTTACCTGTGAAAAATATATTATTTTATTTGAGATTGAAGACACAATTAAAGAACTGAGAAATGATTATAATGAAGTCAACTTATCCACTTCGTTGGTCTTTTTTTATACTGCTCAAGAATATGTGGTATTTAGAAACATATAAAACCATGCAACCAACAGCATTTCGCATTGCTTGGTGCAAAATGTATTGCAAACCAATGGCAGAGTCAGAAATGACATCGGCGTTGAAATGTTGTATATATATTTATTTGTAATAATGAATATATATAAAAACAAAATATATATATTTGATTTTTCTTGTGCAGTCTAGCAAGGCTGCATTCACCAAAAAATCAACTTAAGTGATTAAGGGGTAGATTTATATGCTGTTTTGTCATAGTGGGCACAGATTTTTACCATTAACCTTATATAATTGTAGCTATTTGATTAAATACTTTAAAATTCACATAACTCATTCACACTGTTTGAACTTTAATGCAGTCGGCCGTCAGTTAATTAAGTTGTTTGGCAATGTGTGTTGAAGCTGAGGCTAATGCATTTCGCATTAATTTTGCAACACGGCAATTGGCAGTAGGATGCATGCGAAGATGAAAATAAATTGCCAAATATTAGTTAAAACGCATTTGACGTTTCCTAAGTTTGGCGTTAAGTTTTGGCTGACGACACGTACACGGCTCAGAGCAATGAGGGAAATGGGAAATGGGTTTGGCATAAATAGTTATACAACAACGGACATATTGATAAATGATCGCATTTGCGAAGCGCCTTTTGGGGCTGGAGGAACAGTCAAGCAGCAGCAACAACAACAACAACAACAACAACAAAGCATTCAACTATTTCAATGGCAAATGGCTCGAAGCAAGCGCCGCTGCGATGTTGGCGAAAAATGACTTTAGTGCCAAGCGTGAGAATTTCCAACGTTCGCTATGTGCACACACATATACACACACCCACATACACTCACGTACGCACACACACAACACACACATATATATATTTATATCCTGACACACGGGTTGAGAAACAAATGCTTGCAAATATTTCTGCAGCTGTGATTCCCTTCCCACCACACAACAACGCCATGGAACAAATATAAATAGAAAAGAAAATGGAAAATGGGGGGTTGTATTGCGTTTGGTTACAGTTGGTTCTATGCCGTTATTTTTCCATCGAATACGCCACAATGAGTCAATTTTTTAACATTTATTTGACAGAAATTTTCATTTATTTTGCTTAGCTCATTTCAACGTTGGCAAAACGAAAAAATTTAATTAAATTGAAATTAATTTGACTGGATTCAGCCGCCACCGCCAGAACTATTAATAATGGCCACCATGTGAATGTACGCGTAGACGCGGCTGAGTGAGCGATGAGTGCGTGAGTGGAGCCCGAGTGAGTGTGAGTGTGTTTGTGAGTGTGAGTGCATGTGAGTGCTGTGCTATGGCAAGACAAATGCGCGCAAAATAAATTCTCATGTTGCGCTTTTGAAGCTGCCCGTCAGAATTGCACAAGGGAAGCCAAGCCAGAGCCAGAGCCAGAGCCAAACAGACACATTTACAGACACTGAATATCCAACCAACAACAAAACAAGCAAACCAACCACCCACCCACTGGCACCACTCAACCGCTAGACTCGTAGCAATAAATCATTGCATACGCTGTGGCACACTGAGTACAAAATTCCTCCAACCAGCGGCGGCACATAATTAATTAAATTTCACTTTTACACAAAAATATCGCACATACGCGATATGCCGTTTATTGGACTTCACTCTGACACTTGGCATTTACATACGCACAAACACAATATAGACAGATAGATAGATAGATAGATAGATAGAGATTCCAGGAAATTTTTGGGGATCTGCGGAACGTGCCCAAAATATATCCTTAACTCGCACAATGCAAGAAACTTTCTCCGAGGCGCGCTATAAATCGCGTGCTGCTTCACTTTTTGGTGACGCTCGGGCGCCATTTTGGGAACGCTTGAATGCTGACAGCTGTGGGGCAATGCGATGGGGCAGACGGGTTTCACTGGGCGTGGCATGTCTTTTAAAGGTTGTCGCTGGGCAAGAGCTAGCACCAAATACCACGCGCCAAAACGTGCCCAAGTCAAATAAATAACAAACATTGGCGGACAGCCGCTGAATTTATGGCCAGGAGTAAGAAAGTGACATTTTTTAAGGCAACTTCATATGGCATAAGCCAAATGAAAATGTGTGTTAAGCAGCTGATGCTTTAAGTAAGGTGGTATTGGGACTCATAAAACCGACTTGCGGGTCACATCGTTAATGTCGCCACTTTCGGTATTGGCTGGCCTGCTGTGATAGCTCAAATGGGCAAATGGGCGGCTCGGCGAGCTGTCATCTCTGGCGTCCACATCATTGGGCATTAGGTATGCATGCCATTGCGCATTGGCGAAATATGAGCCATGGGTCTGAGCAATGCGCCCAGAGACAATGACAAGGACGATCAAGTGGCGAAGACAAAGATGAGCAGCGATGCGTGGCGACAAATGGTAGCCTCTGCTTCGATAATGAAGTTAAAAATTCCATGCATTCAAACACAAAATGACTGGCAGGCAGTCGGGCAGATGAACGGACTGCAGAGACAGGCAGTGAGAAAGACGGACAGACAGACAGACTGACATCTAGACAGATAGATGGCTAAGCGTCTGACAGAGAGACAAGCTTGCAGCTGTTCTTGTTCTTGTTCTTGTTGCTGCTGTGCGGCATTTGGCTTTGGTATTTATGAGTACGTTGTCCTTGATATGCCAGCGGAATTACTAAATGTCCCTGACTTGACACTAACTCACACGAACACACACAGGCGACACTCACAATCACGCATCATCAGCCCTTCATTCATTCATTCATTCATATACAAACACTCGGGCTTCCGTTTGCCTGCGTCTGAGCTGTTGCCTAACAGTGACTGCAATATGTTTGTGTACCACGCCTACATCAGCTCCAGCATCAGCACCAGCAACAGCACCACAAGCAGCAGCAGCTTCTGTCAGCTCCCTTGGCAGCTGCACACGTACACCTTTTTTCACATACTTACGCAGGGTATTTCAAGGAATACTCGACATCCTTAAACACATATTCGTTTGATGTAGATAATTTGTTCAGTTTATATAGTGTCTATATCTACTAATAGTTTGTTAACAATGTTCATCAGTTTTCAAATATTTTCTGGAAAGCGAATTACAATTTAAGCTGTATTTGGACTTTTTGTTGGAAACTTAAATATGCAATTAAAAACTGAACATTAACCCATTTATCATTTTAACTGTGTGACAATAATGTGAATTTACAAATTTTCTGCCGGTTTACTGTAATTTTTTTTTGGATTTTCCGCTGCATAAATTATCATCTGTACTGATAACAAGTGCGTATAAGTATTTAATTTTTTAAGTATATAATTTTTTAAGCCTATTTAATATGCCAGCGTACTCAATATTTATTGCATATTTAAGGATTTTGTATAAAAAAATACATTCCCAATAGTTAATTTTAGATTAACAATATTTTTTTTATAGATTCATTAGTGTGTCTGTCAGGGTATTCACCATTCGACAGTCACTGGGAGCACTATTCTTTCTTAATATTTGCTGTATGTATGTATGTATGTTTGTGTGTGTGGCATGTGTATGTGCATATATTTTTTATCTTATACGTGCAGCAATGTCTGGTCATGTCTTCAAATTTAAATAGAAATAGCATGTTGACGTTATTCGACGTAGGTTTAGATTATATTTAATTTCCGAGTGTAGTGTAGTGTATGTGTATGTGGGTGTCTCTGTCTGAGTCCGTGTTTTTCTTCCATAAATACATATGTATTTTAATTTATTTGTATGCAAGCAAGAAGCTCCAACAAACTAACAACATCAGCACACAACAACAAGGGGTAAATCCACTTGACTGCTCTTGAGGCATGCTTCCATGAGTGGCACTCCCATTACAGACCCAGTGGAAAGTGACTCTCGTTGTAAGCTCTCCAAAGATGCGTGTAAGGCGACACAATGTCGAAGCGAATGCAATAATGTCGACCTCGAATAAGGTTGCAGTTTTTACTTCCTGGTGTTGACATAGTACTCTGTTGCGTATACGCACCAGTGGACAGAAATCACAATTTTAGCTAGACACATAAAATGCTGTATTGGGATATAAGAGTCGCAACAGCAGAAGCAATAGCAGCAGGAACAGCTCAGCTCAGCCCACTGGGCAAAAGATTGAGTGCCAACAAGTGTAAGTTGCCTGCTTGGCTGATCAGCTAAGTGCAGATAACAAGTCAAGTGGCCTGAGAGCCAGGTGTGTGCTTAAGAGTGTTGTGTGTGTGTGTGGGAGTGTGTGTGTGCGTATTTGCAAAAACTGTACTTGAGTTTGTGCATGAAATCAAGCAGAATGAGAAACCAATTTGTGTGAAAATACAAAGGCAACAGAGAAGAAATGAAATTGGCCAAAGGGGTGTCTGTCGACTTTTTCTTAAGTTCGCATTGGATTTAGGTCTTCTGGTTTGGGGTTTGGAGTTTGGGTCTGGGTTTGGCAAAAACAAACTTTTTAAATCGTTACAAAGTCGAAAGTAATAAATTGCCAGCCAACTTTTTCTGCCATAAGAACTTGTCACAGGAATTTTAATTCAATCTGACCCTAAAAAGTGCAAGATGAATCAAATAAAAAACCTAGCAACATAGCTTTGGTTCATTCAGAGTAAAGGAATCCAAGAATTATTTAAACGGAAAAAGAGCGTAAGCTCCCCTATGTATATATAGTGGTCGGTTCTGTGTGTGTGTGTGTGTGTAGTGTGTGTGTTCAGACTGTTGTGCGGTGCACTCAAATGCTGTACGGTTAACCGACTTGGGCCAGGGAGACTAACATTATGTGATCCACATAAATGAAGCCCAAAGCCAGTGGGGCATGCAACAGCCGAGTCCTGCAAGTTGCATGTGTGTAGACCAATGCAGCTTTGCGTGTGTGTTTGTGAGCAAGGTGTGTATGTTTGTGAGCAAGGTCGTTTGCCCACTCAATTTTGAGAGAATGTGACGGCAACGGCAACGGTGGCTGCGGCTGCGACTGCGGCTGTGACTGCGGCTGAGGCTGCGGCTGAATGTGCGCAGCAGTGGAAATGCACCCGAATAAACACAAAATTTATATGAACACATGGGAACACGTGGTCTACTTGCATTCGAACCACCATCTCCACTCCATGTCACCAATTTAACTAAATCTGTATTCGTGTGCAGCAACAAAAGCAATTTTGTCGTTTTATGAATTCCTTTAGACTAAAATGGGGTTTAAGGCTTTAATCCCGTCCTGCGGCACATTTTTGTTTGGAAAATAGAAACATGAACTAACATTACATTTAGTGGCACTCTGAAATACCTACCTTTTATGCACTTAGATAATAAATAATTTTAAGATAATCAATAAGATTCCAAAGGACAATTAGAACCATGAGAACAATTTGAATGAATATACCCAATATGTCCTTGCTGTCAGAATGTAAGCAAACGGCAGCAGCAGCATTTTACAAATCCATTTTCATTTTTCATTTGGGAAAATCATTTTGCATCTCACATTTTTGTTCACTTTGTCAAAGACAAGACGGGCAGTCGGGGAACCCTTAGAAATAATGTTTTCGGGGGTCGACTACTGGACTACAAACACCCCACACACACACACACACCCACACACACACACAGACACAGATACACATTCGCTGACTTTATGTGGCACATCAAGAAGAAAACT
Organism: Drosophila kambysellisi; assembly: GCA_035042185.1. Classification (NCBI taxonomy): domain Eukaryota; kingdom Metazoa; phylum Arthropoda; class Insecta; order Diptera; family Drosophilidae; genus Drosophila; species Drosophila kambysellisi. Next base: position 2,542,120 of record JAWNLS010000855.1, read on the forward strand.
TTTTTGGTAGACCATAAGTACGGTGTCATTTTTATAGAGTACAGTTTCGGCCTGATGTTCGCCAGAGGTCTATCCGGCGAGCGCATTTTGATAAATGCGGCACATTCTGATTGACCTTTGGCATATTAAAGCAACAACACGAAAAAAAAATGGCCACGTCTTCCACAGGTCACCTACTTACTGAACTTTCCTTGCAAATGATGCCCACAACTGTCTTCTCCCATTGTGCCTGCTCTGCATTTTCGGGCTACTTTCAGTTTATACCCTATACTCGTAAAAATCTTAATATTGACATAATAAAAGTGAAAATATATATATTCTTGATCAGCGTCAGCAAGTCCTTTGCACCTGAGAAACTCGGTTTAAGTGTGGGCTTAGGTTTTCATATGGTAATTTAATTTTATTTCTTAATTCTGTTAATTTGTATGTGCGATTGCCAATTACTGTTGAAATGTTTGTTAGCTAATTTAAAATTATTGACATATTTTTACAATTTAATATTTTATACAAATTTAATTGTGGAAGTTCACATTTTTTGTTAGACCTTTTGTGCCTAAAGGGTATCTGCCAGTTAAGCACACTCGACTAAAGCATTTTATCTTGTGTCTTTTTTTTCCTGCCCTCTTTTGCTCAATGGGCATATAAAACTCAATTGGGTCGTTAAATAAAAAAATTGTGATAAATAATCAAATTACACGCATTTGATGCTTGCCAAGATTTGGCGCTTTTGAATTTTATGCCAACGAATTTTGGATTATTTGGTGGGATTTCCATTTTTGTGGGCTCGCCTGCTGACGAGGCGCATTATTTATGGCCAGGCGTTGATTTTGGTAAAGCGATTATGAGGCCTGTTAGGCATTTGGATAATGATACGAGTGAGTGGCCCGAGTGGTTCGGGCCAATGAATTCAATTATGTTTCACACGCCCGGCATTTGTGACAGGCATCCTTGGACCAACCACATTGCGGTCAACACGGACGCTGCTCAACCGCTTCAAATTTCCAATTAAAACTAACTAATTTCATGCAAATTACCCGAGGTGTGCGAATTTTCTACTGCCAATTACGTTCGTGGTGCGAATTTATTTATTTTTTTATTCCGTTTTTTAAGCAAAAGAGGTGAACTTAAAAGCAACACTATATGACTCAATAGTTTTGTGGGTGTATGAGTGTGTGTGTGTGTGTTAATGTATGTGTGATGCGGTTTAATGTGAATGTTAGTGGTTTTTGCCGTTGTTGCTGTCACTTTAACATATTTATGTGCTGCCGTCAACGGCGTGTCTGTTGATTCTACCTGATTGACAGTTGTTTGTCCACTGCAACTGAACACCCACCGCTCGCTTGCCCCACAAGCCTTTAAAGTGTGTGTGCATTGTTTGGTGGTGACAGGTAAAACAATCGACTGTCAAAAGCAATCGCAGGGCTGCATGCAATTGATGCGGTCGATCAGTTTGTCTGGTCTGCCATTTAAGAGGTATTCGTTTAGCAGTCGGTTGTTAAACGGCACATATATACATACATACATATATATTCATTAAGTTAATGTGGCTGCTGTGCTTAAACTATTTTAATTAGCCGTAAAAAGATCAGCTCTCGAAATGGCCATCGACCCGCAGACAGGCCTTTGATGTGGTCTTGACATTTGCACTGACATTGCTCGTCTGACATCCAGCATACTCTGTCAGTGCGTCATCGCTAAAAGCCCACCGGCTCGTGAGTTGAGAGCCAGTATCGGCATCGGCATCAAAATCAAAGTCAACGGGGGCCATTGGCGACACTGTCATGGGGCCATGTCAGGGCGTTATTGGATACGCGAACCGTCAACGCGCTGACAGTTTGCACATTTTTCATAACTCGTTCGTTCGACCAGCGGCAGTTGCCACTAGCAGCAGCAAAGTGCCGCACTTTCACTTTATCGCTGTTGATGATGTTTTAGTTGTTGTTGTTGTTGCTGTACTAACAGCTTACAACAAGCACTTGTCAAATTTGTCTATTCTGGTGGGGTTGGGGTTCGATCAAAGGTGGGAAACAGTTCTAGTTCGCTCTGTGGCTTCTATTTGTGCTCAGCGCTTAGACTATATATATATATTTATATAGTACATATTAACTTATCATCTACGTGGATGTGTAACTAAATGTGAACTGTGTGTGGATAAGAGTGTGTGCGATTTTGGTTATTCATTCGTCGCCACAGCGCGACTCACAGCTCTTCTGCGTGCAGAAGCGATTCCGATTTCCATTACAACCTTTGTAGGTGAAGGGGAGGCAGGAGCCCTTGTCGTAGTACCAGCGGGTCATGGTCTTTGTCTGGTCCTTGCTGCTGCAGTAGTTGCCCTCGTTGCGGCCCACATAGCAGTTGAAGTTGTCTGCAAATGTCGCAAGGGAGACGTGATGTTTAATTAAGCAACTAATTGGTTAATCGATTCCTTAAAGTGCTCATAAATGATGCATTATTTCTGCGCTTCAATGACTATTCCGACCAAATGGGCTCATTTGGTGCAATTAAAATTGGTTTCCCTACGAATAAGCTACATATTTGCTATTACAATTTTGGCAAAGCACATTTTCCTACATTAGTTTGAAAAGGTGGCCGACAATACTTTTGGCAGTGATTCCAAACCACAATTGCGACGACATTTTTAAGTGTGTAACAGAAATTACGAATTATTTCAAAACGTATAGTTACTTATAAGATACAGGGTGGTAATAAAGACAATACTATTGATAAAATTTTATTTTAACTTTTAGTTTCAGCAAATGTTTAAATAAAATGCTACAAAAGCCAAAATAAATATCAAAATCAAATCTTTTTTTTTTGTACAATAAAATTTTATTACAATGGAAAACAAAATTCTACAAAACGTATATTGTGGAATAACAAAATTGTAATTGACAAATATACTAACTGAATTTGGCCAAATAAAATAGACGGAATTTGTGAGCAATAATTACTTTTAAATGTCTTCTGCCATAATGTCTAATGTCTAAATAACCAACTAATAAACTCAACATCGATGGTCTCGGTATGAATACCGCGGAATGGAATGGATGTTTTAATGACTAATCCAATTACCAGACAGTAGTCAATGGTATTTATAGAATTTTGCAATATTCTTTTAGCAAATATACTTAGGAATAAAACTCATTATTGGAATTTATAGTTGAATTTCAAAATTGCCGGCAATTGTACTTAGCATGGGGTCTATTTAATGGTATTTTTAGACAGAAATTATGTTCTTTACTTACTTAGATCTTTGCATAAGACGTCTCCAGGTCCAACTGCCCCAATTTCGACAGTATGAGTCAACAGAATGACAGAAATGAGGCAGACAAGTGCCATAGATAGGAACGTCAAATTGAATTTAAAATTCATGTTTTTTTTCACACAGCGCACCTCACAGCAAAAAGTAGCAGAATGCAACAAAACGAGGATCGACAAGAGAAATATACTTGACTGTGGTGGATTTTGGTGGCTATTCAAATAGTTGATTCGTTGTATATTTTGAAGTGCTTTGCGTCACTTTGACAATAGCCGCGACGTGGACCGACGAGTCGAGTGAACTGAACATCGTCTGGGACATACCTTTAGTTTATATACGAAATGCCGGAAATTCTGACGAGAATTTGGCCCGAACTCGCGCTGAACATATGGCTGGTCCCATTCTCGCGATACTTTTGTGGTCTGAATGTTGTTGTTGTTTCGAAATTTTAAAAATTCGAAAATACTTTAAGCAATTGTCCATCTAACCAGCCACTCATCCATTTAGCCACTCATCCATCCATTCATCCATCCATCAAGCTAGCCACTCGTGCCACCTCCCAAGCGCTTTGTCTCCATACCCGCTAAGTGGGGGCGTCTATTTTCGGTCCACAAATAAATTTTGCGGAGCCCGGCAATTGCACTTAGCGTTATCTAGAGGCGTTTACTCTGCGCTCGTTTGCATAATTTCCAACTTATTGAATATATTCCACATAATTAATTTTATTTTTTTTTTGTGTTCTCTCTTTTCATGCAATCATTTGAATTTATTTTGATAAGAAAAGGCCAAAGGGTCGTACGGTCTCCCGGTCGAATGTCGACCCAGTCAAGGGTTCGTTTCCATTGTCCCTAATTACAATTGGACGGCATTTGTTTTATATTTTTCAATGTCACACCCTTTTGCATAGCACCCATTTGACAAGTAATCGCCCTTTGCTTCAAGTCAAGGGGCACGCGCTAAAATCAATCTTCATTTGAAAATTAATTTAAATTTTCAAGTATTGGATTTGGTGGGGAAAGAATCAAAAATAAAATCCGTTTATTTCGACTGAAGAAATTTAATTCTGCACATCACAAATGGTGGAAACTAACTCGGCGCTTAATCAGAACCTTACTTAAGATGAAGGGGCATTAAGTCGAAATGTCCTTAAATAAGATACTGATGTGTCAGGTTTATGAAAATATATATGGAGTATGGGGTAGATTGGATTTCAGTCTGAAAAAGCATTTTTCAGTCCATTGAAGTCAGCGATGTGCCTGAAATTTGGTACCACACGTTGTTTGATTAATTGGCATCAATGAATGAATATTTTTCGCGCAAGGACGACCATTAATGAAGCTGTCACCCAATCAGGCAACAGCCAGTTCGCCAGCAGTTTTCATCGCCCCACGGGAAACCATGACATGCCTTATGTTTGCAGTCGTTGAACAGAATTTCAACTTACATTTTAATTGGACGCTCTGCATTTAAAATGTTCTCGCATGGCGAAATTGGTCTGGAAAAGCAACATTGTAAAAGGATGCAACAACCTCCAAAACGGAAGTCTTAACGAAAAGCCCGACTGAGGTATTCAAACTCACTCAAGTGAAAGGAGTTGTCATGATGACAAGCACCAAAGCTGACCAACAGCCAGCTGCGAACCGCGGTGAATGAGTTGATAAATATGTTTATTTATATCTGATATATCAGTGGCAGTAAGTTTAATACGCACTTAAATGCATAAGCCACATTCAGTAAATATTATTTGGCTACAAGATTGCAGCTTAAGCAATGTGATTAAACCGCAAGTGTTTTTCCTTTTAAATATTCATTATTCCTTAAATGTATTTATCAAATATTACATTGACTCGTCAACAAAATTCACCAGTTGATAAGAACCTAGACGATTAAATAGATGTAAGAACACTTCATAGTTCCAAAACAAACAAAACATGGAAAAAGAAAAGCGAACGTTGATTTCAGAGTTTCCGCTACAAGTTACAATATTGTAACTTATGATTTTCCACTTGTTTTGACAATTTGGTGATTTCCAATTTTTACGTTTTCAATTTAAACGGTCGTTTTCCACGCAGTGGACGAAAAATGATTTAATGGCCGCACTTGAACGTGCCGAAAGGCGATGCGAGTTCAAAGCATATTTTCGCTGACTACATCCACAACATGGGGCAGCGAAGGTATGCGATTAGGGACAGAAACAGAAACGGGCTCAGAAAATATTTATTTTTCTCTATAAGTTATAACTTTAAGTTTTTTTCAGTTTATTCTTTTAAAATTCTTGTTGAATTGCTTCTTGTAAATTTGTGACTCTCTTCGAGTTTTGGGTTTTCCTTGAGCTGCAAATTGAGGAAATGAATCATTTGAATGATTGACTTCCGGCCCTTAGCCAACAGCTGCAGTTCTCAATAGAAGCGAAAAGAGTTTTTTTTTGCCCAATTTCAAATACGTTAGTAACTAAAGCTGGGTTGAAATTTTTGCATGGGTTTTTGTGTTCATGTATGTATTCAACAATTTTTAAAATAGGAAATTAGGTGACACACTTGGCCGCAGACTTTGACTATTGAAGCTGAAAATACTTATTATTGATTTCAATGGGTTGGAATAGCCAAACGGCTGGCAGTTCCTTACGGAACATTGGCATAGTGACAATGAAATCTGTCGGCGCTGCCAAACAACAATCGAGCCGGAGGTGCTGAAGGCAGACTTGCGGCTGTGTGTTCGGACTGTTTTAGTAGAAATTTTACAATTTGCAATAAAAATTCCAGTTTTGCTTTTTGGAATTCAGTTTGTGCTTGTCGCTGCTCCTGCTCCTGATCCTGCGGAGCCAGCCAAGCGGTCTGCGTGCCCGTGTCTCTGCTGTGTCCTTGTGCAGCTGAGAAAGTAGACCGTTATCCTGCAGCACGCCGAAGCTGGATGCTTCATGTGGCTACCCAAGCTATCAGCTAGAAAATTATTATGCGTCGTGGAGACCGCACTGGGGGAGAATGGAAGGCGTGCCAAGGAACAATTTAATAACAAAACATATTTCACTTGCATGCCAAAGTTGTTAAGGAATGCGCTGCGAACAAAATCGAATGTGCTTAACTCATCCATGTAGCAGTGTGCACTGGGAGCACAATACAATACAGAGCAAACATATATTATTTTAAAGCCTTGACATTTGCTAAGCCAAAAGGACTTCTTGGCCCACAGCGAGTAATGTGTTGGTTGCTTTGGTTCACCAAGGATAGCCAGTGTCATGTTGAACTCGCTCATTTCCGACTCAAATGAATTTTGATTGTCTGCCTGGGCCTCCTACTGTCGCCTGGCTTCCCCATCTCATCAGTCAGAGCCTGTGATGGTTGGAACGTGTCTGCCATTTGTCTGCACACTCATTTGGCAGCCGCCGCCAAATGACTTTCTTTACTTGGCCGTTGGCAGTTGGCCGCTTACTGTTGACTGTGAGCTGTTAGCTGTTCGCTGTTGCTTCGGGGTCATTACTTTTTATTGTAATGATTTCTATTACCACACTGTATTCTACTACTGCTGTTGTTGCCACTACCACTGCTGCTTTTGTTGTTGTTGTTGCTTTTGCTGCAGGTTGCAGTTGGCACTTGGCACTTGGCAGCTTACGTGGCCATCGGGCTTAATGAGTAGTTATTTCCGCTTGTATTTCTTGATAATGCCAAGTCGTGCGAACATCGCCTTTTGTGGTAATCGGCGTTGTTCCGAGACACGTTCCCATATTAATTGCGCCTTATCCCGCTGTGGCATAAATTCATTAGCATGAATGCTTTCTAATTAAATGTATGCATATTTTATTTGGCTTTCTGAACAGCATTTGCCCATATTTATGACACACTTATATATTTTTATAAACACACTTTGCATAAATATTCTAGGTTTTTATATTTTACGCTGTGTTGAGTGCTTCGTATTTATGAATTAAATTTCGCAGCTGTCACAACAGAGATAATATAATAAGAAAATCGACAACAAAATTATTCCCTTAATTTTTTGCTGCTTTCCCTCTGCTCTAAAATAATTACATAATTAAATAGTATTATGCTTTTTAGACTGCCTGCCTATTATTGCGAAAATCCCTGTTAATCTGCGGGTTTTCGCCCTTTGTGGAGGCTTTCTTTTTTTTTGGCATGAATTATATTAAAAACTTACACTTGTGTATTATTATTGCATTGCAAATGCCACTAATGAGTAGATTCTGGTATTTGCTTGTCATTCGTGCAGCTCCTTATTTCCAATTAGTTTCACAACCGCCAATTTTAATAGCTCTTCTCGCAGATTGCGCGCTCCTCTTTTATGTGGTTTCACACAACAGTTTCCTGGTAAAGAGCGCAAGCAAACATGGTTGATGGTTTCGTATTTCACCCACCGGTTGTACGAGCAAACCACCACCCAAACAGGAGCAACTCGTGCCACATGCTGATGATTATCAATTTGCGGAATTCGATTGTTGTATGGAATCGAGTGGCAAGTGAAATCGAATTGAGCCACAGACAGTGGTTCAAGAGTTTTCGATAATTTATCTACCATTTTTAAATAAAATAATTACCAATTATTTATTGAAGTCAATATATTTAAGCGTTATATTATATATTGTGAATCCGCTTACGCATACGCTATTAGATAGAATTGAAATAGTAGTTTTGCTCAGTTTTGTTTTAAATGGGCTTGCATGTTAAATTCCTGCAATATTAAAATTCCGTTGCTTTTTCATTTTATTTCCAGTCGAGCCTAAAATTATGCTACACAATTTTCTGACTTTAAGGTGCTAAGTTGAAATTTTATTAATGCAAAATGCAACATTATTATTATTATTATTATTTTTGAATAGCCAAGTGCAAGTTTTTTTTTATGGCTAAAACACTGTACTGAATTCCACATGCGCTAAACCAAATGGAAACTACAAAAATAACAATTAAAGTAAAGTCGCTTTTGCGTTAAAATACTCGTTTCAACCTCGAATCGAGGCGCCGGAAAAGCGCTCGTTTGCTTTTAGAAATTAATGTTACCGCAATGTTTTAAAGTTGGCTATTTAATAAAGTGACTCAATTTAAATAAAACTATCACTAGCTTAATATAATTGAATCTGCTGAAAGTTGGCCAACTAATTACCAAATGCATTAAATATGTAGTTGTCAAAGTTTTAAATGCATAAAACAAGTAAAACAGTAGTTTACATATCTTGACAAAAAGTCGAATATATAGTTTTTATATGGCCAGATATGTCACGCTTTGTTTCTTAAATTATACATTTTCAATTTAATTAAAACCATTTTTATTTTTTATTTATAATGGGTTGAGGGTGGGTGGTAAAAATGGAAACTAGAGTAAGGAAATTTATGCTAATTTGTGTGCAACAAAGTTGCGAGCTTGTTTGCGTCCCAGTGATTTATATGACCGCAAGACCGCGAACCCTGCAACTTTCATTTCACATTTCCTCCTTCTCGACCGTAAGTTAAATTTAAATAATGCAATGAACACAATGAAAGAAACCAACGTTTGGAAAACAATGCAAATGAAGAATAGACTTTGAGTTGCGCATACGCCCGTTGGAACGGGCCCATTCAAATGATAATATTTAGTAAACGTTTATATTTGGCCAAAACCGCATGAAAGCATATCAACCTGACGCTCTCCAAATTCACAGGTGCTATCAAACTTGACTTCTATCGATTTTGGCACTAAAGTGCTAAGAAAGCGTTTCACAACTTGTCAAAAACAGTCAAGGAAAGGCGCACGTGCAATTCGCGATACACTAAAAAAATTTAACACATATTTTATGCATTTTATAAGATTTTTTTTATGTAGAAAGCTTGAAAATATATTCCTTTAGCAATAAAAATATTGCACTTAACTATATTTCTTCACGTAAATATATAAAGTTGTCATAAAGTGGACTGTAGTAAACAATATTTTTTAGGGGGAAAAAATGAATATATTTAAATTTGTTTTAGGGTGCAATCCTAGTTTTGATTTAAACTACGAATAGCAAGAAAGCAAATTTACAAAACTTGTCAGTGTTTGATAAGAAATATATATATACAATATATATAATATGTAAGTTTAGCCAACTGCACTAAAACTACACATTGCACAATCGCGTTTTCCTATGGTTAGTTGAAAAGTAGTTTTTGGGTTATCTCAGCTATGTTTGTTAAAGTTCTCTTTCGCCTAGTGTGAGTTTAATATTTAATTTTTCTTCATATGTAAGTACATACTTACTTACATATACTATGTATGCAGTTGTCATGCTTATATTTGTATTTATATTTGCTAAACATATATGCTATGGCAAAGTATAGCTTATTTTGTTAAGTTGGTACTTTCACCTTTGACTTTGATTTGCATAATTAAATTCTACTGCTTGCAACAATTTTGGGCAGAGCAGAGATAAGCCGTTGCACAAATTGCATGTTGCATGCAATTAATATGCAATTGTAAACAGTGTGTGTCCTTCAATCTTGTGTGGGGCAGGGAAATGCCTTAATTGGCTTGCGGGCAATGTAAATGAAAATGGTTGCCTACTTTCCTGAGCATGATGTCGATACACGACACAAGATGCACGATAATTTAAATAAAGTCGACCATAATACACTTTACACATAATTTGGTTATTAATATCGACAACGAATGTGGAATTCAGTTAACACGAAAATCAATTGCAATCAACGACAGACGTGTGTTGGCTGCTTGTGCTTTTCAGGAGCCAAGGAACGTGAATGTCTTTATTTGCATTCAAGTGTTGAAATGCACACCTATGAATCTGTCTGTCTCTGTGTGTGTGTGTGTGTGTGTGTGTGTATGAAAATTCTGCTTTTTGCAGAGGGGAAAAATAGTCATTTCACATGCGCTGCAATCTTCTTGCTCACTTCAATTATGCAAATTGTGTGTATGTTTGTATGTCGAAACCAATTCGCATTACTTGCCAGCTCATGTGTGTCAGTAATGTGTGTGTGTGTGTGTATGTTTGTCTGTTTGTCTGCCTGCTGTTGTGCAACCCAAATAGCAACGCGACGCATCGTTCGTGGCTCAATGTTGCTGCCAAGGAAATGCGCATCAGCTTCTGCATTTCCAATCGGCATATGCATCAATGTTTTACATGCAATTAACGTTGCTGTATACGATCGTAGTAGACACAAGTGTGTGTGTGTGTGTGTGTGTGTGTATGTGTGTGTTGGACAATGCTACACTTGGGATAAATACAATGAAAGCTCCAGCAACTACACACGAATATTAATAATGGAACCCATCCAAAAATGCTGAAGAAGAACTCATTATAATTTTCTTCATCGCATTTTTGTTGCCTGCCATTCAATTCGTTCATTAAAAGCACTGATGTGTATGCCGCATGTCCTGCGTCCTTTCACTGGTCCTGCCAGTAATTTAATTTACATGAGCTGCTTCATCTCCGGCCGTCGCAACTGGTCGCAAAATTATCCATCGCCCAAAAGTTTTGCTAGTGACATTTGCCAGGACCCTCCCCAGCAACTGTTAGCTGCTTTCCCCCAGCCATTTGTCCTATATTAATTACTAATGTGAAAGTTTTGGCCTGTGTGCTGTGGATTATGAGCACATTTAGGGTCTTTCACACAGAGGATGGGAGAGTATGAGTTGAAGCTAATTTTTAAACTTGACCAAGAAGTGTTAACTCAATCAATGGTAAAATATGGCTAATGTTGGCTTGAAGAGCAGGCGGTAGACGAAATTCTATTAGAGCTGTTGGCAAAATCAAAATTAATATAACTTTAATTGGCCCTTATGCTGAGGTCGTGCTCCAATTTGCTTCCAGATTGCCGGCCATCTTAATTGACTATCCTAATCAGGCAGACAGGCAGGTCATCATCTGCAACACTATTTGTGTGGATTGTGAGGCGAATGATCCGGTGTCGATTTGTTTGCCATCTGTCTGAAGAGTAACATTAGACTTAAGTGGGTCAGTCATTGAGGCTTAAGTGCATACAAATACCAATTGCATGGCTTTTCGCTGCTGCTGCTGATGGTGCTTCTACTACTGCTATTGTCTCTTTGCCTCTTGGCCACTTTGGTCAGTGGTCAGACAACCACCGGTAGCTGAGGTAGCTGTTCAGACAGCCATTTTGCTCCGGCCTCGACGTTTGCTTCAAGTTGGCCGTAAAAACTAAATGTGTACTCAATCCGTCGAGCGCACGTAAACTGAAATGTTGCATTAAAAAGTTTGGGGCTAAAGCAAAACGCGATTAAATTTAATTAGAAAAGATTTTGGCAACTAAAAGTCGGCTACTAGGAAGACTTTTATGTGCCACCGAAATGGTGCAAGTTTCATGCTCGGCATATTCAATAGATATGCACTTTAGGTTTACCTTCAGTTTCAGATTCAGCTTCCGCGCTCGTTTCCCGCTGCCATTTCAATTTCTGCCAACTCATGCAGGCATCAGGTATTGGATGGAAAATTCAATGATACAAAAAAATTGTTACACGGAACTCGCATCAAGACAGAGCAGACATATTGAATGGAAAACTGGTGAAGCAGCGCAAATTTGATGGATCACCAGCCGCCAGCTCCTTATATACATATTTATACATACATATACATACATACTTTGACTGAAAAGGTCAATTTCGGCCCGCCTCTGGGTCATATTTCACATTTTATAAGCTGGCTGCTAACATTTCCCATTGATTTGATAAACTTGGCATGATTTTTGTTTTGCCAGCTCATTATTCGTCTTTCACTTTGTGCGTTGCCATTTTTTTCTACCATTTTATGCCAAGCCACGCCCCATAATGTAACGACTCAAAATGCCTTTTACTTTGTGGATTTCATGCACAGTTTTTTTTCTTTCTTTACATATTTATATATACATATATATATATGTATATATATATAAATATATATATACCCTTGCATTAATGGACGATCTGTTTATTTCGATGCAAAGTAAAGAGTCAGAAATTTAGCATAACTACTTATTGCCTATAAATAAGTTATTTCAATCTAAATATCTTGATGCCAATATTTTAAAATGGTCATAAAAAATAGCGCTCACTAAGATTATGATTAGCATAATATAAGTAAACCAAGTCAAATTTTCAATTTATAGGGTATATAAGGGTCACTATGACTTGAATTTTTGGTTTGTTCTGTTTTTTGTTTTTTTTTTTTTTTTTTTGGTTTTGGTGCTACTTTGAATACCAATGCTGTGAAATGTTGGTGGCGCAGTTTTTTTTATGAAGACGCAATAAAAAAGTTACTTTATGCGGTCTATACGTGTGTTCTTCTCTCTCGCTCGCACACTGCTTAAACACTCCTGTGTTGTGTGTGGTTGTGTGTGTGTGGTCTAAGTGCGCCTTGTTGAGGTTAAGAAAATGTAGATTTACCTGAACCTTTCATCTGTCTGCTGCCAGCCACTGCTACTGCCAGCTTCTGCTAGATGATTTTTTGCGATTGAGTCTTGCGGGTTGTGCCGACACCGGCAGCAGCTAGCTGGTAGCAGGTAGCATGTAGCAGGTAGCAGACAATAGACAGCAGACAGCCGTATTCAGGCAGCTCGTAAAGGGCTCTCACACTTTGGCGAAATGCAAATGTAACGCCTGCATAGCAATGAAGTTGTGGCCCATCATTTATTGGCAGCCATATAGCCATATAGACAGAGTCAGAGACGGGGACAGGGATGGGGACAAAGGCGAACGTATGCATTGTATTTTGATTTCAAACAATCATCTTTTGCGCAAATTGCAGCCACGAATGCTGCTTAAAGTTGGCCAGATGAACTGCCTGCCTACCTAGGTTAAAGTACAATAGACATCATGTTAACCAGAATGTTACGCTCAGGTGTAATTTTTGCATTTAGTCTTCAATTTGCGCACGGAACAATGCCGGAGCATCGACTTCTTTTTTGGCCATGTTCTGCGTCGTGGTGGGCGTCTTAAATTTTTATTGCAAGAAAAGCGGAATCCTCGGTAATTGCTCTCTGGGCGCACATAAAAAGATGTGTAGCCAAGTAAGCAGAAGAAGCAGCTTCAGGTATCTACATCCCACGACACGCAAACTATTACAAGCTTGTCTAATGCGCAAACACAAACACACCCAAACACACACACTCACACAAATACACACAAACACACACACACACACACACACACGTTGGTAAACAGCAGGTGTGCGAGTGAATGCTACGTTTTTCTGTGTGTTTTTTGAAGAGTCCCTTGATAGCTCGTTGCTTTGCTGCTGGGCCAACAGAGTCTAACAGTAATCTGTGCGCCAGCAGCTGTGCTACACGCTGCAGGTGCAAACCGGCGGATAGCTCTGTGGAACTCAAACGCTTCCTTACCCCTTGTTTGGAAGTAAGCCTATTCATGTACTCACCCACTCCCTCCCTTTATTTTTATAGGCGAATTGCCAAGTTGTTGGCAAGTTTGGGCCTAATTGCAAACGAATTTGAGTGGCATTCAATAAAGTGAACGAGTGCTCTTAAGCTCCATCGGGCAGTTCATAATTCAGACGCCAACTTTTGGCAACAATTGCGAATTGACAAGCTTATTAATCGCTTAATCGGCTTGCAAAGTTTCATGTAAATCGGCTGAATTAAGACGACACCCGGTGGGATGGATGGCATTGGCACGGAGGCCGGTTCGGGATCGGGGTCGTGGTACGCTGGGGGGTAACAAACTTTTTGCTTTTGCCTCTACTGGCTGCCAAAAGTTTTTGATAATTGCGCTCGAATGGCCACGGCCAAAAAGGGTTGCTCTCCAGTTGCGGGCGAACATTTGCTTGAACTTGGCACAATCTATTGCTTGGCTTTGTGGCAACTGGCAACTGTGCCAAATTGTTTTGTTTTGGGGCTTAGCTTTAATGAGGGCTACAGAAAAAAAAAAGAAACACTTAATGACTGAAGCACATCATACTGTCGACGGGATTATGCAGCAGCTCGCTGGGGTTCCCACAACAAAAGCAGGTCTGAGAGTCTGCTGAGTTAAGCTGAGTCAATTCTCAGAGAGCACAACTGTTCCCTCTAATCACAGCTTTCGTTTGCATTTCACAATCTCATAAATAGGAATCAGGCAAAGCTCAATTCTATACGGGCTGCTCCATTCCAATCAGCTCAAGACAACAGCAGTTGCATTCGTACGAACCAAGGCAATCTGGTGGGAATTTAATTTCCGTGCTGTTTTCATCCTTGCCAAGTCTCAAATTATTTTGGCGTTGGCTAAGCCAGAACTCTGCGACTAACTGCCAGCTTTATTGTTGTTGGAGGTGTGTTGGCCAGAGCTCCTCTTCGTTTCGTTTAGTTTCAGCTTAAACTTCACTTCTTATGGCCAACATGGACAGCAAGGACAGTGGCCACCAAATAGATAACATTAGCCAGTATATACACAAGTCTGTTGCTTATATATATAAATTTTTGTTTTTTTTGTGGAAGCGTTGCAAGTTTATGAAGCTGCCACTCCGGTCGAAACTCGCCTGTTGTCATGGCCAGAGTGCGCCTGTTGGTGCTCAGCTGGCGGATTAGTTGGTCAGATTATGGAGCGTGGTGTCTATAATTTGCCGTATCTTTGTGGGTGTCTTCGCATCTGGTTCTACTTTGAGCCTTGTAATTTTATTCAATCCGACTGCTACTTGTTGCCACTCGCTCATCAGCTTATGCTTTCCAATCGAAACACAATCAAAATTGTTGCCTGCAATCCCAATTTATTTATTCATTATACATTTCCAATTTGAAGTTTTAAGTCCCACAACAATACACGAAAACAGCCAAAACCGAAACAAATCTAAATAAAAATGTAAAAATTTAAAAACAAAAAAAAAAAACAAGAAAACAAAAAAAAGTGAATGTGTTTTGCTTTCCAAATTGTTCAGCGAAAATGTATGCATATTGGGCCGCTTTGTAGGCAACTTTTGAAGTTGCTCTTTTGCTTTTGGCTCTGCTGCCCGATGCTCACCTGAAACATTTCTGGGTAAACTTTTCAACAGTTTGTTATGTAAACTTTTTCGCTCTAGGGCTTTTTTGGCCAGCTGCGAGCCCCCTTGAATGCGATTTATTCTATTGCCGGTGGCCATCTTCCTGTCGCATTTATTTTCCATTGTTTGCCCAAAAACAACTTGCAGGTATCCTTATAATTCGCATTATTGCATGGCCTGCAACATATTTCGTAATTCCTTTTATATTAATAGTCAATCCTCAGCTGATTTACATACAGATGTCTCGTTTCAATATATATATATATCAGCAGATGGTTCGATTTCGATTTCAATTGTTTTCTTATACCATTGCCAAGAAGTTTGTAACGCATTGAAAGAGACGTCTTGTATATATATTTTTGATAAGCATCACTAGCCAAGTCGATATAGTCATGTTGGTCTATCCATCTGTCAGTCTGTTTGTGTCCATCTGTCTGACTTTTTGCGTATAAACAAAATTGCCTCAGTTTTAAAGCTGTCTTGAAGAAACTTTATATATATCCGTAATTTACCTGTATTCACTACATATGCCAGTGCCAATCGGATCACTATATCACACAGATCCAACGGAACAAATCCGTCCAAAGATGAGTTATATGTTAAGGCTTAAAGATACACGTGTTCTTAAACACAAATGTCGAAAATTACGTTCTCTGCAAGACGTATATTTTAGAGGATTACAACATCCTCCGAATCATGCTGATTTATTTGTTTATCACTTCAAGGTCAATTAAACATTTAATTAAACATATTTTAAAATTAATAATATAATTGACTGGGTGTTGGCGTTACCAATTTTAATAAACGCACTTGCTGCTAAATTACCGCTAATCAAGTCGATTATGAGCTTTGCTGTTTGCAAATGTGATAATCACAACGTGTGCATGAAATGCCACAATATGCTAATATACTAATATGACCAGTCCAGGGGTTTAATAAACACGTAAATAGCACACACACACACACGCAAAACACACACAAACACACACACACCAACACACACACAGTACAATTTCTGGCACAACAAGCGAATGTGTGAACAAATATTTGCTAGGCCACAAAATCATTGCGTAAATATGCAAACTATGCGCGACAATGAAACATTTTGCATAAGCAGTTGCAAAACTTTATGGAGGCCCATTTGCATGCCACAACGCGTAGCAAGCCAACAACCAAACGGCAACAAGCAAAAAACGGATAGAGACAGAAAAATTGTTGGCATTACGACATTTGCATACCCTTCAAAATAATAAGCGACACTCTGACTTTGTTCTGGGTACATCATTTACATAGACTTGATTGTAAAAGTCTATTATTTTAAACGGGTTTTATTTGATTGAATAATAAATATTTAAAGCAAAAAAGACTAAAGTTAAATATTTAATGTTCTTGTTCAGTTACGTACAAGTCTTGCATACGTTGCATATTTAAAGAGATCATTGTCATTCCCAGTGTCAGGCTTTAAAAACAATTTCCTTTATTATGTTTGTGTGGGGCCAATAAGCAGCCGTCTCCGGCTTATATTTTTGCACGGCACAAAAAGTTGCTACAGCTACACAATCAACAGTGGTTTCAGTGGTTTTATTTTACGGCAATCACCATTTTTTTTTTTTTGTTAACAAATCGACATCCATGTTAAAGAGGAACCGTCGAGTGGCAGTCGTCAAATTGCGCAGCACTTGAATGCAACCGTTTGATGAACATTTCCTTGTCCACTAGAATGAAAGAGTTTTAATTGGGTTTTGGGGGCGGGACACCGCAAATACTCAATTCCAACTCTGATAAATCAAAGTTGGCGGCTATTTAGGGTAAACTTACCAGATTGCTTGTGATTAAAGATGGGGCGTGCCGTGAGCGCATTTAAATAAATAATTTAGCATGTGTTGGATTTAAATTAAATCCCATCCTGCGACTAACCAAAGACGTTAGTCACGAAGCCGCCTCATTGAACAGTTTGGCCTAACTCAAGTGTGATTAATGCTGAGCGAGGCGTTAGATGAATACCTGTCACGCCCACAAATAGGCACACCCACACACACGCACACAACCACACACAGATTTTCATTCGGCTTTCATGTTTTTGGCAATCACAAGTCTCAAGTCCTTAGTGGCATGCAAAGGGGTTCCAATTTGATTTAATGATGCCAGGACAAATTCAACGCGTTAGCGACACCAAGATGGGTACACAAAAGTCAATTCCATCAAGTTCCGGATGCTGCATTGAATAACAACGAGTTAGAACCTGGGCGGCATAACCAGATCCAGATCCAAGCATCACCGGGACGCAGTCCACTTAAACTTTTGCGGTATCTACGGCGACGGATGTTGCGTTTCACAGACGCCACGGGCGAGGTTTTCATGTCAGCGTAAATTTCCGTCTCAGTGCCACAAGTTGCCTGTCTGCACACATTCATCCACACGTGCGTCGGTGGCTATGTGGTCTATGCTTTGTCCTGCAGGTGGTAGACTGTCAATGACTTCATGCATAATAATGAGCTCGAATGTCCTGCCCCGTCGCGCTCAGCTGGAAGGAGTTAAGTCTCCATCTAGCTTGTATTGCTGATGCTGGTACCTTGGGGCTGTGAATCCTTTCGTCCACATTCGTTTTGCCATTTAAGTTTAGATTTACTGGCCGATATTGCTTGTCGAACACACACATCTAGACAAGGCTCAAATATTGCCAGTGGCAGCTGTTTGACCCCTCTTTGATCAAATTGTCCGTGCTGTTTGCTTAACATTTTGTGAAAATGTTTTTCTTTCTGGCTAATATTTGCTTTGAATGCATAACTTTATTATTTCTTGAGCAGATGCGTTTTTGAATTTCTTTAGCTCACAATTTATGGATAATTGATAGAAACAATTGCTGCAGCATTTCACATTGTTATTCAATTAAAATGCAAATTCCAAAATATCCTACATTTATTTAATGTTTTGAATGCTATCTGTTATTCATTAGAGCATATGGATGAATGATGCTAATTTCTGGTTCATAACTTGGATTATTTGATTAAATGCCAAAAGCATTTTGAATGCAATTAAATTATCTTTTACTCACTCAAACGTAAATGCACAGAGCGAAATAATGTCATTAAAAAGCAAAATAAGAGTTTGAATCTCACAAAAGAATCACATTTTGGTTTACCAAAGCATGAATTAAAATAACGACTGAAAAACTAACAAATTTTCTTTCATTGAATATTTTAATGAGTCAATGAACATCATTTATTTTTATTTTTTTCGATTTAATCAAATTTTATTCAAGTATATTCAATTTATCTTCTTGAGGAGGAAGTATTTTTTTTGTTGTTGTGGGTATAAGCAAAATGTCTCACAATTGGAATTAATGAGCGCTACTTTAATCAAATTTTCTCCACCGAATCACATTCATTAATTTTGTACGCAATTATTATGAGGCTCCATCTTAGGAATGCCCGGGCCTTTGTGTCCGCCAGTTTAGCAAACAAAATACACACAATCAAGCGAATACGCCGCAAATTACTTTTCATTACAAGTGTTGAATAAGCCGGGACTGACCAGCATGGCAATTGTCAAGTGGCGGATCCGGCTGAGCTTTGGCATTTTGGCACAACTTCATCATCATTAGTGACTAGTACTACAATGTAAACAAGTAATAATGATATAGTATCTACTCTGCTCGAATAGTAGATACCCTGCTCTAAGGTATAAGGTAACCCAAAAGCACAACTATATCGATTTTTGGCTTCATTTCTATATATTGGTATTTAAGAATTTGAAACTGATTTTAAAATGTTAAAAAATAAGCTTTTATCTTCAGTTATGTAACCATATTAGGTATAGGTAGTAAATTATCAAAAAATCCCATTGTGGCAACAGAATCTGTCTCATCATGAATTCTTCCTTTTACTGTGTCCTTTTAGACAAACTGACTCCTTATTGTAAAGCTGAATCGAAAATGCATTCTGCTGTCTGTTAAGTCTTAGCATATCTACCTTATGCAATTGGTACAGGGTATACAAAACCTCTCATAATGCTGATTATGCCGCATAAATACAAGCCAAATATGTTAGCCTGTGTGTGTGAATGGGTATATGTATGTGTGTGTGTAAGTGTGTTGTTGTGTGTGCTTATATCCTGTTGTGTAATGAAATCATATTGAGTGTAGATTAAATGGCGGCACGTCGACATGTTCACGCATAAAAATCCATTAGATTCGGAAATGTGCAGATATCTAGTGGGCGGCTCCCAGAGTGTGTATGTGTGTTTGTATGTGTGTGTGTGTGTGTGTGTGTGTGTATGTGGTATGTTGTTGTGCGCGAAACGAGGATAGAGTCACTACGGTATGTAATCACCCCTATGCCACTAAGAGCACTTCAGCAAAATCTACAAGCTGAATAAATATCACTGCCTCCGATGAGCGCCCCACGGTTCGCACTCAGCGTATTTAAATGCTTACTCTACATGGTTACATATGTATCAACTTAACCCAATTTTTGTTAATTTCCTTTCATGCTCAAGTATCAAACGAAGGATTAGTAAGAAATGTTCTTATTCGCAGTGCCACATTTCAAATGGGAAGAGGAGACACAGTTCAACTACAGCGTTCGAGTGTTTTCCCAAATGAAGATGCACTCACGATTTGATTTAGCTCTTAATTCATTTTTTTTTTTTGTTTTTTCAGTGCTTGCATTTGCAACAAGTCTCAAGAGACGTGCTGCACAAACTGCGGATGACTTTTATTTCTTTAGCGACAGACAAGACAACTTGAACTTTCAAAAGCTGCCACCACCGACGACCCGTCAAAAGATAACTCACACATGTGGGGCAAGAAGAAGTCCTTGCGGATGGCTTAAAACTTTATATGAACTACGTAAAATTGGCTTCCCAGGGCCTGGTTGAGTAGCAGACAGCCAATGAGAAGAAGTATGTGCGGTAGGTGGCAGGTTTGTCAAAGTTTATGTGACTGGATTGTGGGTGACTTCATAAGTCATTCATAGACCCGCCAGACTGCCGCAAACAACTATCACAATTTTTGCAAAACTTACTGTTGCAATTATTTACGAACAAAACGAATGCAAAAATGCATGTTTTTTGACAGTGCGAAAGTTTCTTGGAGCCATTCTCTTACCTTAATGAGACACTCACTACTATTTGACTGCATTTGTCTGGCAACAAACAACAGCGATTGTTGTAATGTGGCCTCTGTGATATATTTGCCAGACAATAACTCAAAATCGTAAGCCAATTTTCGTTGATTTAGTTTATCATCAGCCTCCGCATCGGGCATTAGGAACAATACCAAGTTCCAAGTGGCAAATGCCAATGCGTCGCTTTATCTATCCCCAAAGCTTGAAGTCGCATTGTCAATTTGATTTATTGGCACAAATTGCCCTATATTACATTATCGCTTTGAGTTCCACTATGTGTACATACTTAGTAGACCGTGTGCTGCTGTTGTGGGTTTAGCTGATAAGTTGCCAGACGCAATACCTTAAAGCATGCGGATCAACTTCTGCACACTTCGATGATGAACTGCTGCCACAATTCAGAGCATTTTTCAATTACTCGATTCGTTTTTGGATGGACGACATTCTCCAGAAGCAAACCTTATCTTTATTGAATTTTATTTGCATTAAGCTGCTTTGGCAGACCCTCGCCTCAGATTTAGATCAAACACAGACAAATGGCAGGGGGAATGCTTGAAATGAGTGCGACAAACTTATTTTCCCCTTGGCGATTCCAATTGGACTCGAATCCAGAACATGATGCAATCTTGCGCTGTACGCGCGATATTTAAAACGCCATCAAAGTATACCCTTTTCGGTTACCCAATCCGAAATCCGCAATTGCGACAGGTGTCAGCTGGAGATGGGGCGATTGCGAGCTGGTCCCGTCCCATTCCGCTTGATTTGGGTGCGGTTGGTAGCCAGTCGTTTGGATTTTATTCAGCCTTTTAATTGATATTCAAATTCTGATTCAGATGCCAGCAGGCGTTGCAATAATTACGTTGTCTATGCATTCAATCGCTCCCACTTAAATACAGAATGTCTAATTTCAATTAAAATGCTGCCAGCCAAACCCACGTAATTGAATTACAAGCTGTAAATAATTTTGGCCAGCAAACACAATAATCATTCGCATCTAAATAGATAAATTGCACTAACGTTATTTATAATCAAACAAAAACAAAAGCAATTCTAGGGCACACTGTAATCAAGCTATTTAATCTCTTAAGTGGATATTTTATAAAATTATTTGTGATTTAATTAAACATACAAAGAAGCTTATGAACTATAATTTAGTATAACAATTAACTAAAAAATAGTAGTCAAAAATTTTAAATGCTGCTTAAACAATGAGTTCATTAGTAAATTATCCATGTTACTGTTTACTCATATGGTATACAAATTTTTCGTTAATTCAGATTGCTAATTTGGTATTACCGATTTCATTTCTAAAAGTTGAAGCTTCACCAGCTTACCAAAAAAAGCTAAGTCTTTGTGGTTGTTGCAACCAGAACATACTTTCAGCATTGGTATAAAGTGAATTTGATAGCAGTGTTGGTGCACCTAATCCATTTTTGCCTTTTCAGAGTAATGCAGTCTTTTTGGCTTGCTTTGGTTGCAGTCAACATTTTTGTGGGGCACAATGTGGCCCAACCATACTTGTGTCCAGGTACACATTTTGTAAAGTTTTGCACGATGGAAAATTGAGGCCGAGGAATGCACTACCCATGCCCAGGATCATTATTCACCCACCCAAAAATGCGTTACTTTGTTAATTAATTGTGGCTGGCAGCTACTGCGGCTTTGTGCTAGGTAGTTTCATAATGGAAACCAATAAATTCGAATCGGTATCTTAACTTGACTCGACTATCTTTAAGGGAAACAACCAGGTGCGTTGGCCTCAATTAAGTTTCAGCACGTTTCACGCATGTAAGCGAAAAGTTTTGGCTCCAAATGAAGCGAGGGTCAAGTCAAATGGCGACATGGCCATGGCCATGACCAACTAAACAAGAAGTCACAAGTTGAAAGGTTGAGTCGAAATCAGGAAGTTCATTAAATAACTTTCTTCTTTCGCACTTTCTTAACGATATATGAGCCGCTGTTAAACACTCGACCTCACACATATTAACCGAACTGAAACATCTTTAAGCCGATTTTCCTTTCAACTCAATACACTAGCCACAACATTGTTTTTTTTTTGAGTATTGAGTATTATTATTCAATATTGATTTTTAATATAGCCTTGAAATTGTTCGTGTTATGCAAACAGCAAATAAAATACTTTTGGACAATATTATGGTAATAAAAATTGAATATCAAGTCCACTTCTTTCTGATTTAATCAAGAGTAAACTCTCAATGTGAGCACTTAGAATTTTGCAATTATTTAGAAATTTCAATTGGCGTTTATTTCATAGGAAGCAGTGGAAGCCAAATAGTTTTCCTAGTGGTTTGTTGTTTGGCAATGTTGCAAACAAATTATTCGCAATCTGCTTTCACGGCAATGTGCACAACGAGTGGAATGCCACATAAGCTGTTGTTTGCTTATAGTATTGCCCGATCCGCAGACGGGGCTGTGACCACTCTGGTCAAATTGAATGAGGCTTTGGCTAGGCAATTGTGTTGGGGGCAGTCTAATAGCTTTCCATTGAATGCGGCCAGGTCAAAGTGCCTGCCAAGGTGGCCAGACGACTTTTGGACAAATTGCCTGCCCAGTTGGTGATTCGTAGAGAGCTGCACATAATCGAGGACGTGGCAAACATCAAAATGCTGATTGAAATGCAATTGAATACGATGACGATGCACTTACTCCCCGGTCTGCCTCATGGGCGTGTCTAATGCGATGTGCCTAGGTAGCTGTAGCTGGGTTTTATGTTAATGCATTTTACTGGCAACAGCCTTGAAAGCCAAGTGCAACTGGTTTGAAGTCCTTTCAGCTGTTGCCACACCAGCTAAAAAGTTCAGATTTTGGCAACGCAAATTACATTTGGCTTCCATTAATTTCGGCATCTTATTTGCATAATTTGATACATAAGTAAAATTTCGAAGAAGTGTCGGAAAACATTTTCTCACGAATCAATTATGTCAATTATGCTCGGCTCCTGATTCCAAGGAAATTATTTATCTGTGCCTCGCTTTAATATGAAGCTTGACACATGTTGCAACAGCAGCCGAGTATGTTGCATTTAATGTTGCCGCTTGTCATTTCATGTGTTTCACATTGCAGAAAGATGCACACATACAATCAACTTTGTTCTACGCAATAGTTTTCAAAATTCACTATGCGGCAAATATAAAAAAAAAGAAAATTTTATGCAAATATTTGCACTACTGCAACTGATGGAGCCAACGCTGTGCTGGCCACACGACGAAACTTCCACAGATGACACTATGCAAATGTATTCAAAATTAGTTTCCATTTGCATCTTTTTATTTTTTATCAAAGACTTTTTAGAAAAAATACTTCAAACACACCATGCACATGCTGAACTAGGGGCAGCTGGCGGCACTAGGTTTGATTGTGCAAAAGTTGCTGACAACAATCTACAAAAATAATAAAATAATTTAAATATAGTAAATAAAATAAAGTATTCAATGCATTCGCATATCCGATTATAAATAAAACTTTATTAATCCTTGCACTCCTCCGCTGTGCAGCCATTTGTTAATTAAATTACCTTCTATTAATAATATATATTATGAGTAGCGAAGCCCCTATTATAATTACAGAAATTATCTAAAAATTATTTTGCGGAAAGCCATGAAAATATTTTATTCGCAGTGCCGAAGTTTGGTTACCCTTTTGTGTTTATACTATGTTTCAAAGCATACTTCGATAAAGTTTTGGGATTGCAGGGTATTCTTGTTCTAAGAACTTATTAAAGAATTAATGAAGCATACTTTTGCTCGCTGTATGGCATCGAAACAGGAATGAACAGAAGAGCTACACAAGATACTAATTAAGTCATAGGGTTTTGTGTTCCCCAAACCAGATGCGCTTTGTGTTGCAAAAATTTTCATGTCTGCTTTGGAAAACATTGCCACAAACCAGTCGTTGTGAAAAGTAAGCAAAGCGGCAGCTATGAAAAAGGCCAAAGGCGACGCGACGCAGGAAACTCAACGCAACTGTTCAAAACTGGTGGCGGGTTCCATTTACAGGTCCAAGTTTTGATGTTTGTTCGGCTTGTGCACTGGACACACACAACGCTACGTCGTATAATCATCACGCCCGGCCAACCCATTCAGCCCATAGCCCACATGCCACATTCCGCATGCCACAGCCCAGAGCCCACAACCCATAGGGACCAGAGCTCACCGGCCGCGGAGCACACAACGGTTTTTGTGCCGCGTCGCTTTTGTTATGGGCCTCCTTTGGGTTTGTTTTTGCTTTGTTTTATTGTCGGGGCAGCTAATTAAAAATTGTTTAAGTGTAATATGAAGGCAAATTTCAGCGCTTTTCTGACTGACCCGTCACATAAACAAGTCTGAATATTTTACCTGGATACACGGCTCCCTGTTTTGGCCTAGCTGCGTCATTTTTTTTTTAATTGGTTTTTTTTTTTCACACAATTTTTGGGGAGCATTAAACGCATTAATGTCGACAAAGGTCCTTTTATTAGTGTGCAGTCGGGCAGCAGGAATCGTGCGACATCCATTGGGCCATAGATACGGGGTGAACATACTGATGTATTTTATTTACCGCGCTGCCTCTCGGCAAACGACCTTGTGTCGCAGCAGACAGCCGATTGTGCCGCAATTAGCTGCACAACTTCGCCTTAAGATTAATGGCACTTTCTGGCAAAGTCCTTTAAGTTGTCGCTGCCTTATTGACTATTGCCTCAAGGAGCCGCCGAACCACCGAACCACCGACCGACCGACCCGTCGGCGGTGTCAATAAAACGCTTGTTTTAAGTGCATAAATAAAAATAATAAATGATGTCGCGAGCCCCGTCAAAAGTTTCCCAGAAAACAGCAAGTAATTAAGCGAATAAATTTTATGACATCTGACAGTGGCACATTTTGCAGTCAGTCTTTAATGCTGTGTGTCTTCTTTAAGATTAACATAGAAATTCTTGCAGGATAATTGTTGTAAACCGGTGAACGATATCTGATACGTTTTGTAAAAAGATAAAATATACAAACAATACTTAAAGAGGGAAACGACCCTTTTAAACATAATGGAAAATAATGACTGAATAAAACCCCGCTGGTGTTCAAATTTCCTTGTTCAGGAAAATCGAGAATTGTTTGCATCCGAATTTCCTGTAGCTAATTTGATGCTCGAAGCGCATCCATGTCACATGAATATGCAGGCCTTATTGGTTGGATTGCTCATTTCCTGCCTCCCATCAAATTTGCCCTCTGGCCCTCAATGGAGGTTCCCAACTGTCAATTAGGTGCACGTGTTTCTCGCGCTGCCCTCGGCTAATTGGCGGACTAATGGCCAGGCGGTAAGCAGGAAAATCAAAATCCTCATCAAGAGATTAAAACTTTAAATATTTGGTACGGGTCGACTTGCGATGTTATCGCCATCCAAATAATGCTTTCCGCCATTAATTCGATTTTGTTGCGTATTTAATTTCAATTGATTGTTGTTTCAGCACGGAGCACGGAGCGAAACTCATTCATAAGGAAAATTACTATGATTGTGATTGTGTTGATAATTTTCTATAATTTTCCATTGCGCCTGCACATGAGCCGCATTGCAAAGAGCCGTATGGCGGTGCGGGCATAAATAATTGCCGTTGACAGGTTGATAAATGAGTGTTCAGCTGAGTTAATGAAACTAAAATACGGCACACGAGCTCTGCCTCCTCCTCGACTGACTCTGAGTGACTGCCCGACTGACAGCCAGCAGCCTGTCCAATGTTGTGTCTCGCTTGTTGTGACGCGCTTTTTAAATTAAGATAATGCATCGCGAGGCGACACAGTGCGTATGAGCAACGTAATTTCCGTGCACAGTTGTGAGAGGGGTAAATGCGGGGACGGGCGGCTAAAAGCACACAGAACAGCTGCTCTCCTCAGCGTGACGCTTTTAACAACATATTTCTGGCTAATGCGAATGATAAGCGCCCATAAAATATTCGCAGCCATTAGCGTGTTGCATTTGCGCATTTTTCAACTGGAAATGTTTTATTTTGCTACCCAGCTCAGATCTACAGAAAAAAAATTGGCAAT
This sequence comes from Drosophila kambysellisi, assembly GCA_035042185.1. Lineage (NCBI taxonomy): Eukaryota > Metazoa > Arthropoda > Insecta > Diptera > Drosophilidae > Drosophila > Drosophila kambysellisi. Next base: position 2,568,478 of record JAWNLS010000855.1, read on the forward strand.
TGCTTCTCGCTCTCAGTTACGCTGTTTCAGGCTTGCCAAGTTTTTAAAAAAATAAAGAAAAGCACACAAAAACTAGTAAGTATCTAAGTGTTGTAATCGAGAGTGCTCGACTAGGAGACACTCTGAACCAAACTTAAAAATTGTTTCCTTTATCGTTATCGAAACCCAACAAAATTTAATAAACTTAATTTGCGCTTCGTATAAGAAAACTTTTATTTGAAAGCCACACTTATGCTTATACAGACGGACAGACAGTCAGACAAACGGACATCGCTACATCGACTCGGCAACAGCCGATCAAGAATATATATACTTTATGAGATCGGAGATGCTTCCTTTATATACTTTAATAAATTTTGCAGCAACTTCGCTATACCCTGCTTAACAATTGTTAATGGTTTCAGGGTATAAAAATATTTTATATATATCTTAGAAGATTTATGGGATTGGTAAGCGCGGCACTCATTCACCCAGTGACGCCCCCATTTTGTAGTTGCAGTTGCAGTTCGTCCACAAATCCGATTTCATTATGCAGAACGTGCGGCGAATTAAAATTAGATTTAGCCACAACGACAACTTCAATGTAGAAAAGGCGAAGGTGCCATTAGCGCGGTGCTGCAATGTGCGTGCTGCAGCTGCAGCAGCACAGAGGCATACAACATGGGGCGGCATGTGAGCGAGTAATTTACGCATTTCAGAGATTTGCGCATTATCTAAGCCGTCAGTTTGCAGAAACCCTATGCGGCGTATGCGCAATATGTCATTAGATACATATGTGTGTGTGTGTGTGTGTGTTGGTGGGCGTACAAATGATTAGCTTGACACACATACACACACACATACACACACAAATGCAAGCCTAGCCTAGTAGAAGAGGTTGTTAATATAATCAGCGCTTGACAAGCAATCTTCTGTCAGGGAGTGACGCAGAGAGTTGTCGTTGTTGTTGTTGGTGTTGCTCTTTCTGCTGCCTGCTCTATTTGGCATTTGTCACTTAACTAAGTGTGTGTGTGAGTGTGTGTGAGTGTGTGTGTGTGTGAGTGTGTGAGTGTCTGCCTTTGGCCGTCACAGCAAATAAGTTGCTGTCTGCTTGTTTGTCAAACGTCGGCCCTTTTCAGATTTATTATGTTGATGTCGCTTTGCTGCGTGTAATTTGAAATTATGCGCGGCAGCAGCAAAAGAAGCAACAGCAGCAACAGCAGCAACAGCAGCAGCAGCAGCAGTAGCAGCAACGTATGTTTAACATAATCAAATAACTCGAATAACTCATACGCAGCGTAGACATTCAACGTTGCAGGTCATAAAAAAAAACTTCCAGCTTTCAGTTTGCGCTCAACTTTTCATTATCATAATAATTTCTAGCTGATTTCATTGCTACCCCAGCAGCAGCAGCAGCAACAAAAACCTGTTTGGTTTCCCGATTGAGACGCTCAACTTGGCTTTTCAATTATGTGCCCCAAGCTACGTGACTATCGCGCATAATGTGCTTAAATATATACAGAAATCCACATATTCCATTAGGTATAGAGAAGTACCTGTGTATTGTGAATCCGCACACGCCTCTTAATGATGCCTTCATTTTTGGGGGCAACTTTAACCGGCCGACATATTTAAAGGGTCAGCCGACCTGCCACCTGCCGCCTGCCGCCTTCCGCCCGCAGCATTCGTTGTAAAAAAAAACAAAGAAATCAGCGATGTGGGTTAAAATAAAAAAAATGTTAACAATAGGACGCATCGCACACACGGGCATCGTTGGCATGGCCAACATTTGTAGCTAACACACACACACACTCACTCACAGAAAACGGTTGCAACAGCCAAGTGTAAAACGTGAAAAGTGCTGCAACAAATGGGTTCAGCTTGGGTTTTCAGTTTAGGTTTAGGGCAATGGGACACACACACACACTCACACACACACACATGCACCCAGAATCGACCAAAACAAACTCACTTAAAACGTGCTAAAGAGAGAATTTCCCCCAAAATGAGTAAATTTCCCTTAAGGTGGGAACATGCCGAAGAGCGCAGAAACTACGACGACGACGACAACGAATGAAACGCCGACGATGCGAAGCCGAAGCACCGCAACGGGGCACAGAGGCTGCGTGCTGCGTGGAAGACAAACTTTGGTAGCAAGTGTTTGGGGCCCATTCAGTTAAGATGTGCATTTCCAGCGGTGCAAACGTGTCGCGGCCGCGTCAGCTGGCCCACTAGCCAACAAAAACAACAAAAACAACAACAAAAAATAACCACAACAAGCACATCACATCCGCAACAATATCCAAAGTACCACAAAAGCGAATTTCGTGAAACGAGCGCGCGCGTTCAACTCAAAGTGTAAACAAAATAAACAAACAGAGCAAAAGATACATTTTGAGGACGGCATTTGCATACCACAAACACATTCAATTCAAACTGTTGATCAAAGGTGCAAAAGTGAGTTGAATTGCGATGCACGCGGACCAACAATAACAGTGAAGCCTGAGAACAACAGAAACAGAAAACGCCGGACGCAATGTGACTTGTGTGTGCAACAAGGATATCGAGCAGATCGATGAGATCGAGATTTAGATCGTGGGGATCTTGTGTGCCGCCCAGGCGATGAGTCCTCCCAATTGTATATAGTCAATATTAATTAGCGGGCAGTCTTTTTCTATATTGTATTCGTGTAATATTTGTGTGTGTGATTCTCCTACTCGCTCTCTCTCTCTGTCTCTCTGTCGCTCTCTCGCTCTCAGTGTGTCTCTGTCTATCCATCTGCCTCTCTATTTCGGTATTTCATACATATATGTGTAAAAAAAAAATAAATCAAAACCAAAAAAAAAAAACATAACAACATAAAAATATATAAAAAAATTATATACAAATTAATTAAGAGTCGCGAGCGCGTTCGCGTTTTTCAAGCGATTTAAAACGCGTGGCTAAAAACACACACAAGTTTCGGTGCAAAACGGGTAAACATAATCGAATTATTGCGAATCGCAAAACTATGCTAGGCATTAGATAAATTATTTAGAATTAATTGGGTGTAAGAAGAACACGAGAACACAGAAATCAATTTGAATAAAGTTCGCACAGGAATGCAAAATTCGCTGGCCGCATTCTCAATTCAAATATTAAGCAAATAAATGTACAATATTCAATATTCAAACGACGAGGCGAGCCGTGCGCCAGCATGGGACCAATCAGCCGCTAACTAGACACAGATACAGATCGATACAGATACAGCCACAATATACAGATAGAGAAATAGAAGGATTTCGAGTGGAACAGGAACAGGAACATGGACTATGCGAAAATGGAGGCGAGCAACATCAATACGGGCAACATCAGCACCGATGACTTTCTGGCCGTGTTCAGAGCCAATGCGACGGCAGCAACAACAACAATAACACCACTGTTCAACACGGGGAACACCCTCAATCCTCCCCTGGTCACAGTCGATGGGCAGGTGCAGCTGCAAAATCTGTTGGATCTGCCGGCGCCAGTGAATGATACGATCTATCTGCTAAATGGGAGCTTCTACAACAGCAGCCTGCAACTGGCGGGTAGCTATTACAATCAGACGATGGCCAATCTCAGCCTGCTGGGTAACACTGGCAACAGCAGCAACAGCAACGCCACCGAGGTGCACTGGGATGGACGGTATCCGAGTGGATATACGCTGACGCACATTGTGATCGCCTCGATAATTGTGACCATTCTGATGATCATCATTGTCGTCGGCAATATGCTGGTGATCATTGCCATTGCGACGGAGAAATCCCTAAAGAACATACAGAATTGGTTCATTGCCTCACTGGCGGTTGCCGATTTCTTTTTGGGCCTGATCATCATGCCCTTCTCGCTGGCCAACGAGCTGATGGGTTATTGGATCTTTGGCAGCTGGTGGTGTGACATACACTCGGCCATGGACGTTCTGCTGTGCACCGCATCCATAATGAATCTATGCCTCATCTCGCTGGATCGATACTGGAGCATCACGAAGGCCGTTGACTATCTCAAGTCGCGGACGCCCGCCCGTGCCGCTGTCATGATCACAGCCGTGTGGATAATGTCGGCACTCATCTGCATTCCACCGCTGCTCGGCTGGAAGGTGAAGATGCCCGAGGGACCGCTGCCAAAGTGTGAGGTAAGTGCATCAAAGCAAATGACTGCAATTGTCAGAATAATTCGCCAGATATGCAAGCGAAATTGAGACCGGTTGTTGGCAATTGATGCGGCATGCCACTTCACAATTTACCTATTTGCAAACAATAAAGTGCCACACACACACACACACAATCAGCCCCTATGCAAATTTATTGTCTTCAACTCCATATCAGCCCCTATATGCTGATTCCCCATCTCAATATTTGCCAGCACAATTGTCGGCCCATTTTAATGCGCATTGTTACGGGATCTGTGCGAAAAAGCTGTGGCGCGTCGCAAAGTCACGCGGCAGAGTCGAAAGCCCACAAATATTTATGCATAGGAGCTTAAGTGTTGTGTGTGTGTGTGTGTGTCTGTTTCTAATTTGGTGCTCGCTCACTGAAACAAATGGCAGGTTCCAAAAACTGGGCAATAACCCATCAAGATATGCGTATTTTCATGCGGGTTTCTCTATCTCTGTCTCCCTTGCTCTCTCTCAGATCCTGTCTCTGCCACAGCCCACCAATGCCTTTTGCATACATTTACATTTTCGTTGCCAAACACTCACATCCCCAAAATTCTTGCCCACATTATGAATGTGTTGCGCCCTTTTCGTAACAAGCTAGCTGGAAAATTCACAAGAGACATTCCTTGACGGCAACAACAACAGCCACGGGGCGAGTTTTCCGAGCTCATGTTGTCGCTGCTCAAGTTTGAAAATGCTTTAAATTTTGCCACAAATTCGAAAGTTTACTTCAAACATGTGGCAGGGATGGGACGGTGGGCAGCTGGGCAACTCAGCAACTGTTGGCCAGAGCCTTCAATCAATGTGTCAATGAATGATTGACTGACGGGCAACGCTGCTCCTCCGGCAAGCGATATGCACTGCGCAGTTTTCCCAAAATGAGAGTATGAAATCCAAACGCAAAGCTCAGTTGGAGCAGAAAGTGATTAAGCGCTTAGAATTCAAATGTATTCAAATTTAAAAAATAAAAAAAGAAACATATTCAGACAGCTGTCTACGTGTCAAGATAAACAGCAGAAATATTTATTGCACTCCACAATAAAAATAAACTGAAAATGTTGCAAATATTCCGTATCGCAATTCTGCACGAAATTCTTTAATATTTTTTCCGATTCGGGTGCTTTAAATAATAAAATCGAAAGAAAAAAAACAAGAGCAAAAAGAGCACTATAAATAAATACAACATTTTAAAACAAAGAGAAGATCAAGAAGAAGAGAAAACAGAATACGTAAGTTTCGGCCATTCAAATTAACCTTGAGACAATAAAAGCCAACTCATCTGGGATGGCGGGTTATTTACGGGTGCATGGGTTCGATGCCAGGCTCCGCCAAATGCGGCGCATTAATCAAGACTAAGTGGCCAGGATAACGTGCAGCCAACTGCTGGCCAGTGCCCCCTTGTCTCTTTTTTCCAATACGGCTATTAACTGGAGGCTATAAGCACTATTTTACAATAAAGAGCAATAAACGGCCAGCAAAAATGGAGAAAAATACGCCAAACAAACATTTTTATGGTTGTTTAAAATGTTGTTTAAGGGTTGACGGCCTTATTTTGCTTTTGTTTATAATATTCAATTAGATAAATTTTAAATTTTATTGTTGTTTATTTATTGTTATTTTTTATGCAAAATATTGCTGTAATTTGAAATAAGACGAATACCCCTGCTGGGTCAATATACCGCGTCCAATTTGGAGGTCAGTTTCGAAAATACCAAAATCAATTAATCTTTTACGCAATTTACGCATAGTTTCATTTTGCCAAAAAATAATGATTTTTCCTTATTTTCAATTTCAAGAGTGTGAAAAATATTTTTCATATTTAAATATTTAATAAATTTTTATATGTAAAAATAGAATATGTTTTTTGATGTTGACAGGTTTTTCTGCCATTGCAGAGTGTATTTCGATTTGGTAATGAACTTTGCAGCACATCGAAAGAGACCATATTTTGATATCAAAATTGTATCCAAATATATATATAATAAAAAGGAACAATTCAGATGGCCAAAATACTCCTTTCCACAACTGCAAACATCGTAATATAAGCCGCTAATAATAAAGCAGAATTTGGGTTAATTTTGAAAATCGATTAAGTTTAGCGAGTTGAGTTACTCTCACCTATTTGAACTTGTCGTAATACTTCAAAACTCTGACTTCTGACAGTGAAGAGCAATTAGTGGCATTTTTCTTATAGCCCATAATAAATGGCTTCCAAATGCGGCTTAAAAGCGACCGCAAAACCAATCAGTTAACCAGCTACCCGTTGCGACCGACCCGTCAGCAAAAGTGGTCTCTTAGCACTGGCACCCACTCCCAGTCACCTATTCCCACACCAGACGAGACCATCATTAAAAATGCCACCCAACGTAAAACCAAACAATAACGTTGTCGTTTACGGAGGCAACGTCTCCGTCCTCTGTTTGCTTGCTCCCGAGTGGGTGCCGCGAATTTAAGGCTCCAATTTGCTAGCGATTCGAACAGCGCCCACAGCCAGGCGGCAAGCAAACAAAAACTAAAAGCACACACACACACACGCACACACAGAAGCACTGGCAACAGCACACAGATACACAATGACATGGCCTGGCTGAACATTTTAATTATGACACCATGTTGACATGTTTAAAATTGTTGTACGTTGTCGACGTCGTCGTCGCTGTCGTCATTGACATTCGCACAGAACATTGAACCGCAGCACAAGCCACAGGGAAGAAGCGCCACTGAGTGTGGCACGCAGAGTGTAGAGTGTTTGGAGGGGCAGCGGAGTGCTGCACATCCTGTCGCTGATTTGACACTTGCATGTCGCATTTAATTAATAAAATCACATTTTAGAGAATTGGGTCGATGATTTTCACCGGCAGGTCGAAGCCTCCAGCTGAACAGCTCGACATCTGAACAGAAAATAAGAGCACTTTTGTGTATACATATGTTTAGTGTTTGTCTATTTATTTGCATATACATATGTATGTGTGTTGTGTAAACATTGTGACGAACGCAACCGATGAGGCAGCAACTGTTGAGAGTTTTCAAATGTTTCAACAGCCGGCGGACTCTGATTAAAGCAAAGTTGCTTGCTTTTATGCGGCATTTGCCTAATGAGGTGTTGGTAATTATGCATCTGTCTGTCTATGACACACACACAGTGGCATATGTGTGTGTGTGTGTGTGTGTGTGTGTGTGTGAGTATCTGTGTGTGTGTGTATGTGTATGTGTTGTGACGCGTTTGTGGTTGCTGTGTTATTTTTGGGCCGTCGCTGCTTAATGAATCCCGCGGCGCTAGTGGCATGCAAATCAGCTGCTATTGTTCGTCAGCTGGCTAATGATTCAGATTTGGCCATGGGGGCGATTTGATGAATTTAATGGAGAGCAGATTGCTTTTAAGAACATAATTTAGTGCATTATGCGCACAAAATGCAAACAAATGAAAATTGCTTAAGCAGCTTCTCTTCATCACTTGATGGGCATCCCTTTGTGGCAATAACCGCAGGCACAAAAGTACCCTGATTATTGTAATCCGTTAAGGGACACAAAAACCAACACACAAACTTTTATTAATCGAACTTTATAGGGCATATTTGCGGTCAAGGGAAACCACAATGAACAAAAGAGAACACAACAGAATTGGACAATGGAAGAACAGCAAACAGCAAAAGGACTACGGCTCTTTAAACTTTTTGCCTCAAATTCATGTTGTTGAAAACAAGAGACACTTTTGGTGGCATTGTCAACGACAACATGTCTGGCAACAGCAGTTGTTGTCGGCTCAAGCTCGAATGGGTCGGCCTGAAAAATTGCCACAAAGAGTGTGGCCAAAGCAACGATGCGTATGAGTAATGCCACGATGTGCAAACGCTCTCACACCCACCTACACCCACCTACACACACACACACACACACACACACTCATGCACACAATAATAACTTAAGTCATCGCCTAAGTAGCTCATTAGCGTCGGTTTTGGCCCAGAGAGAACGGCTATCTGCAACACACCGAAGATACGATACCTTTGCAGACTTATAACATTTAAATCTCATTTAAAAAACCACTAAATTGTTCCTATAAAACAGAAGTCAGAACAGAAGATTTTGGTGATTTTTTGTCCAAGTGTGAGTGGCAAAATAAAATAAATATTCAGTGTTTGTTTTGAATAAATAAAATATTTATTTTATTAAAATATATTATATTGTTTCTATGCCAACTATATGAAATACATATCAGATTCAGCTAAAATACTAATATATTTCCAGTTCTATTAAGGTTAAATTAATACTGAAAAATGAGTTCGAATTTAAGCAGACAGTAGACGAAATTGACCGTAAGGATTCGGCGAGAGATTCTAATCAAGAATTTGTGGTTTCGGGGAAGACTCCTTCCATTCATTACAAACTTCACAACAAAATTATAAAACTCTCTGTACAAGGGTATAAGAGGCAAAGTTGAAAGCAGGCGGCACTCATGCCACATGCGGTCTTGTCTCCTTGGCCAGCGGCAAGTTGCAAGAGCTTTAAGTTGACATTCAGCTGCTGAGCTGCCCGAGGGATTGAGTAGAAAATATCAAAAGTGGACTGTGGCACACTTTTTGATATTTTCTCATTATTTTCCCCCGTACGTGTGTGAGTGGCAGCTGTGTATGTGTGTGTGTGTGTGAGTATTTGTATTAGTAATTTAGGTTTAGGTCTTTGTTACACACACTTGACTGGTTTTGCATTAAGTCTGTCCTTGCTGTTATTGTTACTGTACTTTACATGCATTCATATCACAAGCCAGTGTATGTGTGCTTATGTGTGTGTGTGTGTGTGTGTGTGTGGGTATCCTTTTTTCTGCCTTATCCAAATTTTTACATTTTTCATAGAGAAAAACACGCGCAACTAATGGTCTATGCTGTAGGGGTTTGCCTAGCATTATGGGATACTCTATGAAGCGTTTTCTTGGCCATTACCGACTGCGGCAGCTCTTAAGATCATAATCAGTGGCATTTATTTTCAATCACATTGTGGCAACTTCCCCTTGCCGCTCTCTTTTTAAATCGTTTGCTCTCAAAGTGCGCGCATTGAACTGCGTTATTACATCCTTGATTTATTTATAACCGGAAATTGTTAACCAAAATATATATATATATATATATATGCTGGCAAAAAATGAACAAAATCGAATAACCAGCATACGTGGCATACGTTGTTTCGTTGCCATCCTCCACATGTGCTTATATCGTTTGCCAATTTCCGCTCACGCCGAGAATGCGGCTAAAGATGTGCGCCAACACGGTTAACGGGGTCAACAAAATATGTTTTAAATGTCCGCTAAGCGGCAAGCAGACTACACACACTACACACACACACTCGCACACCTTCCAGGCACATTTGAAGCACATGCTCTGGCGCGTTTAATGCGTGGCATAGTCAAATATTGACATTTGGGCTTGTGCCACACGCACCACTCGAGACACTAACTCGAGACGAGTCGAGCAATCCGCATGCTTAAATTAAATTACTGAGCAATTCTTTCCGGCTGCTTTCTTTCTCTCTATTGCCGCTGTGTGTGAGTGTGGCATGCCCCATATAGCGAATACAATTTGCGGTTGTTTCTTAAACAACAAACAACGACAACAACTTAAACTTCATTTGTAGTCCCCAATCCTCGTCTGCTGCAGCTGTGTCGTGCGAGTCGCATATTTTGCCAATGGCTTCCCGCCATTTGGGGTGTGTCTGCCGGTGTGTGCGAGTGTGTGTGTGTGTGTGTGTGCTCCTTCTACGATTTGATTAAAATAAAGAAAGTTTTAAGCTCGGATTAGTGTCAGAATTTGTTGGCACACCGCAGTCAGTCAATTGTTTGGCTTCCCCCTGGCATTGGTCCAGGTCTACAGGCGGCTGGCTTCTAGCCTCGGGCATCTGGCTTAGTGTACATGCGTTTTTAATATCCTCTAGCTGATTCTCAAGAGATTCGTGAAGTTAAAGCCGCTGGTTTATTACTTATAGAATTTGCGTTGCATACCCGTCGACGGTCTGAAAAGTTTTTATTGCATTCCCCGTAATTGCTGCAGCCCGTGGCAGAAAGGCATTCTTACGCATCCCTACATCTGCCTTCGGGTTGTGGGTTTGCTACACATAGCCTTAAGCCGTTGCAGGCAGACAAGACAACAAAGTCTTGGAGCTCTTACTCATTGTACACTACACAAAGAGCATTTAAATCTTCCGATGAAACATGTTTCGCATTACGAAATCGGCTATGAGTTGAATATAGATGCCTTTTAATTTTTGATATTATGTTAAACAAGTACAATTGAAATAAAATGCTGTTAATTTTTCACCTATCATAGGGTCAGTTGAAGGGCATTAAATTTTCCATGTAGCAAATTTCTTTCTAATACCCCCTGTATAAGGTATTATTTTACTTACTTGTTTCTTCAAGTGTGTTGTTATTCTAATCGCACACGGCACTCGCTCCAAACTTTACCACTGATACTGAGAGCAAGATATATACACACACATACACACACACACACACACACTTTTATATAATACACACATGAGCTAAAAATGCAGCTTAAACGCGCTGATGTCATCTTGTATCAAGAATATTTCATTTGCAAAAGTTTTCAACATATTTTTTTTTTTTCCTGTCGTGTCTGTTGCCCGATTTGAAGGGCCACGTGGTAAAAGCGCCTGAAAAATTCGCACGCGTATTAACTTTCACTTGCCAAGCAACATAAACAAGCTTACGACAACAATAACAAGAACAACAACAACAACAACAAAAACACAAAACACAAACAAGAATGGAATATGAAACAGATTTGAAATTTATGAGTTTGGCGCTCTCACATTTCACCTTGTCTGCGGCCATGCAGAGAGTTGGGCAAAGTAAATTAAAGTTGGCAAACAAAAATTGTAAAATAAAAAAATAATAATAATAAAAAATTCACGGAAAGAATTGCTTCACTACCATGTGCCCTGTAAATAGTCGAGCTTTTTTTAAATAGAACGCCATAAAAAAATAATATTTCTTATTTTAGCAGTTGCAAATCATTCACAAATTGAATTATAGCTATTATCACGGATTTACTGAATTCGAAAGTATAAAATTTAAAACTTTAATTCATCTGTGGATTTTCAGAGAATAAATCTTAAATCCTTTCCCAACTACACTTTGTCAACAATTCGAGTTCGGTCCTAAAATTTGTTTAACTGTTAATTTATTGCGAATTCGCGGAAAAATCGTCGATTGCCGCAAAGTCGCAAAGTCAACTGGCGCCTAATTGGCAAAACAAGCGGAGAATCGCAAATTACAGAGGAAAATGCAACTTTACTTCACTTTCATCGACACCATTCCCCAGTATCTACATCCTTCCTTCCCTTCCCTCCTCTTTTGCCAATCATCTCAGCTTGAACAGGGACAAATATACGCAAATTGCGTATACGCCCCCAGTCATATTGGTCGTCTGGCATTTCCCTCAGGCTTTGAGACTTTCCATTCCGCTGGGTCTTTTTTTTCACTTTTAACCAGGCATCGCGACGGCCTCAAAACGCCAAATTGGTTTCTCTGGTGGTTTCTCTCTTTGGCCGCCTGCCAGCAATTTGTGGCCAGCGAAGCTACTTCAGTGCTGAGATCCTCAATTAAAGACGGTTTGTTTTGCTTAATGATGGAATTAAGCACCCAGGCGACCCAACACACGCATACACACGCACCCACACAGACAGACACACACATACAAACACACACACACACACACATACACACACACACAAACACACGTACAAACAGTTTGTGTCCATGCGCTCATAATTCTTAAGGAAAATTCCCAAAAATTGTCGACATTTATGACAACATTTGCATACATGAACACCATAAATTAACCCCGCATGTGCGTGCCTCCCCTCCCCCCTGCCCATACTCCACAAAACACCCAACACCTATAAGCGGCAAGCACCGCCATCATTATTACTGTTGTTGTTGCTGCTTCGTCATAACAATGTCAAAACTTAAATATTGACAATGCCATCGACATTGACGCCATCGCCGGCATCAGCATCGACAACGGCAACGGCAACGGGAACAGCAACAGCAACCGTGCCCTGGTTTTATAGCCACGCATAATTTTTCGATATTTTCACTTGTGTCAAAGTCAGAGATTTGGAGAACCCTTTCGCACGGCACAACATGGTGCGTCTTTTTGCTCAGCTTTTATGTGCAAATTGCGCGCAGTAAATAAAAATAAATGAGTATGAAAATTTTTACTCCTATCAGCAATATTTTTTATTTGCCAGCTCGGCATGGCGGCACGAGTCGACCATGAGTCGTCGAACCTATTGCTGGCTACACACATTGCTCCCGCAAGCCAACCAAGCACACACCCTCTCCCTCTCCCTCTCCCTCTTCACTTCTGCCATCGCCTACCGTAATAATCGTAATGAATGGCTTATCACGCCAGCTGGCATTGTCAACGATTTTCCATCAGTTGGCGCCTTTGTTGGTTCGATACACTGTGAAGACTGTGGCGGGATGGGGGGAGCAGCTGTAGCTGTAGTTGGGAGTGGGAGCGGGAGCGGGAATGGTGGCTGGTGGTCGACTCGTGAATCGCAGGAAATGGTTATTAAATGAATGAGTTGCGCAGACGACGGGCTCAAGTCATCGGATCAACGGTTCCGCCAGACGTCGCGTCGGATCGCACGATTTCACTTCCAAATGAAATTTAGCCATAGAATTTAATGCGTTATTTGGCGTAAACTGTGCTCTATACGAAGACCAATATTGATTTACTCAACCACCAAGCTAAAAAAAAACAAAATCACTCAAAAACAAAACAACAGCATTGACTTTTAGATAATTGCCAAGAGAGAGAGAGAGAGTTAGAGGGAGAGAGAGGGAGAGAGAGAAACGCTAACACATGAGACCCGTCTGCCATATGTAGATTTATGGCTCCTGATGCAGCGGCTGCTGTGAAATCAAATAACAATTTCGCTTTTCATTAAATTCAACTCAGAAGCCCACTTTAAGGCGCTGGCATCAGCCGGTCTGAATATATATGTATGTATGTCTGTATATTTATTTGGACCTTTAAAATGGAAATGGGTTTTTGGCTACCATATTTTGTCGCAGGAACATAAACACTTAGGAAAATGCCGCGACAAAGTAAAACAAAAGCGAATAAAAAGTGTCGTAGCCATTTGATACCCTCAAACGATGGCATATTAAATATAGCATTCAATTTGTACATTTACAGAACTGATCGAGTCTCAGTACGTAAAATAAGCAATATGAAGTTAATTAGCCAAATAACCCATCTTAACACGTTGGCTACAAGTCATGTATCGAAGGAGTGCTCTGTAATTAATTAATATGAGACAAGAATGAGTGGAAACCGTTATGTAATCTTACTTAGTCAGCATAAGGAGTATGAGGACTTAATTATGTAGATGAAGTGGAACACGAGTATAATAAATGCAAAGACATGTTTGGGTGATTAGTTACCCGAAACGTTGGAAATAAGGAAATTAAGGCAACTAATCAATTATCAAACTTAATAAGAGGTCAAACAAGCAACTCGGGAGAATGAAAAGGGAATCGATCGAAATGTTGATAGAAATGATAAAAGAGACAACTGTAAAAATACTTACCAGCTTGATTTATTGAAGTATTAGTCAGGATCAGTTGTGGGTTGAGGTTTTATTATACTATTTACGTGTTTTTTTGGGGAAAACTTTTGATATTTCATAGGTTATTTGTAGATAAAGTTTCACATTTAGTGCAAATTTACGAACAAATGTGTAGGAAAAGATAAAGGATACACAAGTAGTTGTTGAAAATAAAACTCCCCAAGTTGTGTCATTCTTTTTTTGATTACATTTATTATGATTATTTTATGTAATTTGGTGAAACATATTTTATTTTTTTATGTACTTTTTTTTGCCAAGAGTATTAAAGGTTCTTTGTGTAAGCGTTCTCTTTGTTTCTGTGCGGCTCACAGGCGGCATAATCCATTTTAAATAAAATTCCAAATGAACAGACACAATGAAGGCAGCCGAAAACCTGCTCCATCCTTTGTTGTTGTGGCGGTCGTTGCCTTTTTTTTTGCTCTGCCGGATCGGCGAGGCAAACACACTAAAAACATGAGCACGGAAAACATTTACATAAAATCGTCTTAGCGCATTTGCCGCCTCATCGTCATCGTCATCGTCATCTTCGTTTTTCCTTTCAACATGGCCCTGACCGAGGAGTACAGCCCGGAAGGCGCCGGAGTGAGCAACGTTGCGCCTTTGGGCCAAATAAATTACATGAAGTGTCGTTGGGCCCGTTCTGTGGGCCATTTCATCGCAATTTAATATGCCCCACAAAAAACAGCAAAAGAAAAAAAGTGGCAAGCAACATCACGTGTATAGACAAACTTGATGGGCGTGGTCGAAGTTGATGTTGGGCTTGGAGCAGTTTGAGTGTTTCATATTTACAAACTATTTGCAAACAGTGCTCTTGATAATTTCCAGCTAATTGCATTTTCTGCCAGCTAAACACTCAACGAAGCTCCAACTTTTAATTCGTATTTTATTCATTTCATTCATTTTACGCTTTACAGCAAATCTGACTACAAATGAGAGCTTAATTAACATTTGCCAAGAGCTGAAGTAACATATGTATTTCATAATTGAATTGAGTTTCCAAATGCATTGCGTAAATAAATTTCGTTTGTAGTTTAAATTTGTTGTGCAGAGGGAAAACTTTCGTATCAGATGTGCCGGCATCAGTAGCAGTGGCAGTGGCAACATCAGTGGCAGTGGGTCATGCTAGGGGACTGACTGGCGTGGGTTCAGTACGGGGCATGTTTAATACTCGAGAGAAATCAAAACATAAAAACTTCGAAATTAAATGGACAAGGGAGCACAGAGACGGTCTGCTGTATATCACTGAATGAATGGCAGCAAAAATATAATTTAGCACATGAGCTTGGCTTTTCAACAGCTTTTCCAAATTGAAAAGAACAGAGAACAGTTCAGAACGGAACGGAACGAAACAAAAAACGGAAAAGACCTGATTTATGCAGCTTCTTCTACTCGCTCATAGCTAGTAATTATGTAAAAGTTTTTGTTGTTTCAGCCGAGCACTTTTTTATGGTGAGTCCGTCCGTCTGTCCGTCGGTCCGTCTGTCCGTACCCAAGGGTCAATTTTAATTACGCTCATTCGGAGCCGAAAAGGAGGCGCGAAATAAAATAAAATGAAATAAAAGCAAAGTAAAGTGAAGCAAAGCAACGCAAAGCGCTTAAAGTTTTTGACAGGCGGCAACGAAGTGAAAATTGGTGCCGCATAATTGAAAGCATTGCTGACCTGAAAGCCAGGCTAAAAATTGGGTTCTTTGGTTGGCTGCTATTCGGGTGCATAATTAAAAATACATTGACATTTAATGGCACGTCGTATTATAAATAATCAATTTTTTGCCTTGCTTTTCATTTTCATCTCATCGTTTTTTGTTTTTTTTTTGTTTTACATTTTTATTTGTGTTGTTGTAATCGCTTTCATTCTTTATTGTTTGTTTGGCTCAAAGTCATTTTGAAATTCCGCTGGCATATTTGGCCGTTGGGTAAGCCTTTGACGTGCCAGGGCACCTTTCTAGCCCGGCTCGAAACGCGCCGCATACTTTTCAGCATTTTGAAATGCCGTGAAGCCATTGGCAGCCAACGCGGCGCATTCTTAACAATTCATTTGCGAAATTCCTTTTTTTTTATTTTGCATACCAATGTCCTCGACTCAGCAGCTCGGCACCTCGGCACCTGTACAACTTCGACGCGTTTCTACACAGCCCCTTATAATCATCAATCATCATAATTAAAGTACTTCATCGCACACATTGCGCATACGACCCACCGTTTCGACTAAGTGACTCATTTGCACCCAAAAAAAAAAGCAGTCGTCACTTTAATATTGTCATAAAGGCTAAGTTGCTTTTGCTTTTGATTAACCCAACGGCTCACCAAGAAGCGTGAAGTCTCCCCCCAAATGTCTAAGTTTAATACAGATTTTCTTTATCTTGAAATTGTAAGTACAACATTCATTGTCACTTTAGGTTACACAAGCACACACACATACATATATATATTCTGAGGACCTCAAAAAGTTAAGCACTTTGAAGACTTTGCAGACATTCTCAAATGCATTAAAGTAGCCAAAGGCACTCGTTGCCACAAAAGTTGCTGGACCTAGTTGAAAGTACGATAAATTCATTTTTGGCTGGCGCATCCTTTCCACACAGGGACAATAAGTGTCTGCAGCATTTGAGGCATTTTTATTTCATTTGGCTTTATGAAATTAGTAAACGCCGGCCCGTTGTGATTGTGGCAGCCGCTTTAAGAAATTCCTCTCCACCAAGAAAATCCCCACAGAGTGGAGCACAAACAGAGTGCGATGTTTTTTCTATTTTTCCTCTTTGGGGTTGTTTGTTGTTTTTGTGGCGTTGCGTCCGTATAAATGTTAAGATATGATTTGATATTATGGCCAAGCACGCCTCAAAGACAAATGGACGGAAATGGTTTAGTCCAGGCAGCTGCCATGTAGCTTTGGCATTTGTTATCCTTTTTATGAATTCGAGCATGCAATGAGGACGCTCGTATTGTGAGCCACAACAGAGAAACAATAACAAGAACAATAAGCACAAAGATAGCGGCCCCCAAATTAAGTGTTGAACGTCATTGGAATTTTGATTGCAAATACTTGAAGCAAAAAATCTGATCCGTTGTGCAACTTGGGGTGGATACAGAGATAAAATCAATTTAAAGCATACATACATAAAAATGTTAGCTACAAGGCATACAATGTAAGGACTCAGAGAAGGAAGAAGCCAAAGGACACTACACCAGTTTACTAAACGTGAACTAATTTGGCAGCCACGTGTTTTTCATCTTCCAAATCATAAAAGCACTGGCATAAGGCCATACACTTTACACACACACACACACACACACACACACTTTGTGTAACGGTAAGTGGCCACAAATGGCAGCTGCCTTACAATACTTATGCCTACGAGCATAAAAGAAAAGGCAAAACTAACTACAGTTTGGCATGGAAATGAAACAGCGACGGCTTAAGTGGTCGCCGTGAGAGCAAAACCCGGACCCGGACCCAGACTGCGACCCAAATGGAACCGAACCGACCTGAGCTCAACTAAACTGGGCAGAGTTGAGTTGAGTTTAGTTGGTGGGGGATCAAAGTACGTAGGAAATGCGCTGTGAAAATAAAGTCAGTCAGCCGCAAGGCAGACAACGACAGACGTGTAAGCACAGCTGCTGGGCCCCTTCGCCTGGGATAACCGAGGAGTGCCCCTGTCCATGTCCATGTCCGCATGACTCTCCATTGTCCATGTGTTGCAAGATTCTGTGACCGCATTCCCCGGCGTATGCTCAACGTCAAGCTCAGTTGCCGATCATAAACTAGCCACACACACACTTACACACACTCACACACACTCACACACACTCATACATACACATGTACATACATATTTATGTTGTAGAAATAAATAAGGCAGCGCAAGAAAAGCCAACACAACCATTGCAGCAACGTTTACAATTTCCACCCTCCTCCTCCACCCTCCTCCAGCACTCATCCAGTACAAGAAACAACACATCATTTGTAGCCCCACATTATAAAAATTTTGTATTTCTGGTCTCTTCCTCTCCTCATGGCTCAATTTAGGTGGCTCCTTATAAATCTTTACTGGGTGTATATAGACATAGATACATTGATATATCAAATACATATTGGGAAATCTACAGACCCAATATCATTTAAGAGTTTTCTTAAAGCAACTTGACTGCACTAGTTTAATTGTCAATTTACAAGGTATTTCTCAGTCGTTGCATGTTGACTGGCTCACTTTGGTTGTTTTCTTTTAGCTATTATTGTCATTGTTGGCATTGTTGTTGCTGCTTGCGTTGTTATGTTTGTGGTTACACTTTGCGTGCTGTGCATTGGTCTCCCTCCTGCTGGCAGCAGAGTCTGCTCCCACTCTCTATCTCTCTCTATCTCGTTCCCTCTTTTAGTTGTAGTCCCGGGCCGTATCTGTGTCCGTGTCCGTATCCATATTCCGTTGCTTTTTCTGCCTTTTGCACGCGTCGCACTGCGGTTGCCGTTGCCGTGTCTATTGTGCTAATAGGCAGCACTATCGTATTTTAACAGCTTTTATTTACACATACATATGTATGTGTGTGTGTGTGTGTGTGCGAGAGTGTGTGTAGATGTGCACACACTTGCATACAAACAAATAGGTGGCGCAAGCATTTCACTTGTTTATCATAGCATGTTGCTATTGTCGTCCATTTATACCCTGTACCAACTTACAGGAAAATGGGTATTTTAGCTAATTCTGCAAATGCGGAATATTTAGCAGAATAATTATTATTTATATGCAGCAGTGGGGCAGATATAACTATAATAAATTATTGAGGGATCTTCGAATAAAATTGATTATTACTGTTTATGATTTATTATTATTGTCTTGCAAACTAGAGATAACTGAGATAACTAACTTAAATATTAGATCTAAGCAATATGTGCAATTATAGATACTTATACTTATAGATACTCAGCAGAATATCTCTCAGTTGAGTGCTCTGAACTATATTATTCATACACGTGGTATTTGGGTAATTTTGACGTATTCATAAAGTATATTAAATCGGTGGCATGTTTATTTTGGTAACGCATCTGTCTTGGCCGAGGTAGTCCTTTAAGAGCAAGCTCATCTGTCCATGCATTGCTCTCGCTGTCGCCGTCAAAGGATCCCAGCTCAGTTCAGTTTGACTCAGACAGCATCTTGTCAGCTTTTGACTTTGTGTGGCGCCACGTGCTCCATGTCATCAACATGATTGCCATTCTTGAACATATTTTTCTGCATCAATAATAAAGGCAAAGTGACAGGTTTTATAATTGGCGATAAAATGCCATCAGCGTGGGATGGCAGCAGGCGCCATCCTGCCGTCGTTTTGAGCTCACGTGTTTACCACCTGCGACACCGGGTTGCATACCCATAATGTTCCTGAAGGACTCGGCAACAATTGGAGCAGCTGCAGCCTTAAAGCTGCCTCATTCGTTTGCCAATTTGCCAGATGAGAATATGAAGAATATTTCCGCATAAAATGAACTTTGACTTTCTTTTCGGACATGTAATGCCAATAAAATTGTTAATGGACATCGCTTGCTGAATTTTGATAACGCATCAGGAAAATGTACTCATTTTGTTGAATTGCAACATTTGACGCTTAACAACTTAAAGCTGGCAACAGTGAGTTATATGTGGCATTAACTGCCGCTCAGATAGCACGCTCAAGTTTCCGTTTGTTATGGGGCCCATCTGTGTTGGCTCTCTATTTGTGTGTGTGTGTGTGTGAGTACTCTATTCGGCGGAAGTTGCAAGTAACTGAACTTCCCGATGGGCGCCAGTAAACTGTAATAAACACTAAAAGGCAGTAGCTCGAGGAAGCTGCATATTTAACTTGCCACGCCAGCGCCATTTGACTGACAAATGTGGCCGGCAAACATAGCGTCCAGGAAATGGCAAGGAAATTAAAACAAATATAAAATGGCAGCAACTAGGCAGCCAGAGGCGCAACATCACAGCAACAACAACAGCAACAACAACCGGGAGCTAGAGACTTGCAAAGCCAAATGAAAATAAATATGGCACAAAACTTTGCCCACAGCCAATCCCAGCCAAGCCCAGCCAAGCCAAACCGAGCCGAGCCGGGTCGAACCGAGGCTGAAGTCTGCCGCTGGGCATTTAAATGTGGCAAAGCAGCACTTCAACAGCGTACGCGTCAAGCGTGTGTTCCTCCTTGCCCCAGTCGGATGCCATAAAAGTCAACAACTTTCGCTGCCGACTCACTGATAAAGGCCAGCCAAGCAATTCCACAATCTCCACGTTTCGTTCGATTGAGCTACGCGTAAGCGTTTCGAGTGCTTACAAATTAAATTAAAAATTTATTTACTTTAAAAAAAAAATGGCAGTCTATCGCACCCGCCAGCTTATCACAGTAAGACGCACACACACACTCGCACACTCGCACACACACACGCAGCGCCAGCTGCGCTGCCAACGGCCATAATAAACCGCAGAGTGATAAGAAATCGATTTGTCACCAGGACGTGAGACTCAATTGGCGCTTAAGCAAACAAAAGCCAATGCGAACGCAGTCATGAGGGCATAAATCACGCGCTCACATCCCAATACACAAACACACATAAACACACACACAACCACACACACACACACACACACACACACACACACATAGAGGGGAGCTGCAGCTGCTGCTCAGTTGATACAAAGGTGCTTGTTCTCTGTCTGGCTATGCAAGTGTCTGTGAGTGTGTCTCAGTGTGTGTGTGTGTGTGTATTTTTATCTGTGTGCGTGTGGCACATTTAAGTTTATTACAGTTACTCCCGCGAGTTGTTTTCAACTAAATCCCTTACAAAATACTCAATGCTTTTGTGCAAAATGTGCGCTGCTGAGATGCGGATTTACTTGTAATCATACAGAGGAGACACACCCATGCACACACCCACACCCACACACACACACACACCCAAATACACACAGGGCTGGGGGGCGATGATGAAATTGCAGCAAATTTTTGAGTCATGCCTTATAATGAGCCAAATAAAGCCCTATCCTAAAAGAAGTCTGGCAACTTCAGATGGGAACATTTTCTTTAAAAACACACAAACAACAAAAGAAAAGCGAAAAGAGAAGAAAAAACAAACAAAATGCCGCTATGTTTTAGGCACACTCCCTAATGACAATGTTAAAAATAACGGGATAATAAAGTTGCAGGTGCTTGTGTTGATTTATTTTCGATTTACAAGTAAATCCCCCCAGTGAAATATAATTTCAATGTGTTTATTTCTGCAAAATTTGCCACTGCGATTGAGCGACTCCTTTCGATCCGAGGCGCGATTTTGACAGACTTATTTGCTTGGCTGTGCCTGCCTCCTTGCCCCGTGTCCCGTGCCCCGTGCCTCACGTGCCAATACATCGCATGTCACTGGCTCCCGTTGGAATAGTAACAGTGGCTGGCAGGTTGTTTAAAATAAATTGATGCCAATTCTGCTCAGCGGCTAAAACAGCTCTTCAATCTCGACATTGAGAGAGAGAGAGAGAGAGAGAGAGAGGGAGAGAGAGAGTCTCCGTCTTCTTCACGCTGCTCCCCAGAGATGCCGAGCTATTTGCGTCTTAGTTACTTTAACAACGGGTGTTATGAACTTAAGTATATTTTGTTATAAGCTGAATAACTTTAAAATTAAGAATTAAATGTTTTATTGCACAAAATAATGCACATTTTAAGCAGTCTGGCTGTAAACACTCGAATCTGAAGTTGAAAATGTACAGGGTATAAAAAGTGATGTGTCTGAGTTAAGTTTGCCCCAGCTATGTATCTTTTGGCTGTGATGCCATTTTTATGGGTTGTTCTCTGTCCGCAATTCTTGTTCTTCTTCTGGTTTTGGCTGCTCTACCAGGTCTCTGAGGTAATGTTTTTTTCCTCAGCTGCACGTGAAATATTTTCGACAGCCACAGAGTAAACAAGCGCACACATTAACTTTTTGCAGCTTCTGTGTGTGTGTGTGTGTGTGTGTGTGTGTGTGGGTGTGTGAGTTGTGTGTGTGTTGTGTGTGAGTGAGTGAATTCGCACACACTCTGAATTTAAACGCTTCATTTCACTTTATTTCGACTGCGATTTCAATTTAAATTCCATGACTTTGCTTTGCTTTGCGCTTCAACGTCGCTTATTTCAGCTTCGGAGCGCTTTCAACTTTGGCTTTGGCGTTTTACTTTTGCCGCATAATAAATGCTCATGAAACTAAATGGATTCTGGTGATTTTAATTTTTAATTTGGGATTTGCGGTCCGCACAAAATTTGTTTGGCTTCGTTATTCGCTTTATTAATGCAGCTCAAGGATTGTTTCCTCATTTACTTTACTTTAATTAAAAATGCAATGCTTATTCGGTGGCGCCACTTAAATTGATGTTACGGTCAGTCCACAATTAGCTTTAAGATATGGTGAAATGGGACAAACCTTTTCTCCATTTTTCTTTCTTCACACTTTTTACAACTTACACTCCATTTGGATCACCCTTCAAGCAGAAGAAGACAAGGAGAAGAACAGAAGCAATGCCATTTGACGAGAATCTTTTAATTAACTTTTGTTTACCCAGCGCCCAAAAAGTTTTTCATTTACTTGAACTCGGCTCAAATGCTGTGTGCAAAACTTTACAGCTTTTTCAGCAAAATCGCTGTGTGTGTGTGTGTGTAGCGAGTATGTGGACACTGCTTTATTGGCGCCACTGTTTTTCAAGCATCCCAGAAATGTAGGCAACGCTTTTTATATATGCGGAGAAGCGAACACCAAATTGCGTACTAAAATTGATTACTGTTTACTTTCAATTTACTAGCACTTCATCCCCATCGCTTAATCTCGAAAGCGAATCCTTTTGTCAAATCAACCGCACCGCACCCCGTAGTATAAACATTTACACTTACCATTTTCCATCCAAGTGCCACTTGGCTGACTGGCTGGCTGCATTTTAGATTAAAATGTTGCAAACATAGTTGCTGCAATTTTAGTGCGCTGTAAATAACTTTAAATAACTTTTAGCTGCATCGAATTCCCCAAAAAAATAGAAGCAAAGACAAGAGAACATTGTTTCGCTAAAAGTATGCAGATGCAATTTTCCGTACTTTGGA
This sequence comes from Drosophila kambysellisi, assembly GCA_035042185.1. Lineage (NCBI taxonomy): Eukaryota > Metazoa > Arthropoda > Insecta > Diptera > Drosophilidae > Drosophila > Drosophila kambysellisi. The sequence goes on from JAWNLS010000855.1 coordinate 2,591,357, forward strand.
AATGTGCAAAAGTTTCATGTGTGGCACGACTCAGTTTGTGTTTCATTAGCTTATTGCTCGAATGGTGCATCGTTTCCCAAGTTACGTCATTGAACGTGAGCTGAACTTATGTGTGAGGTCAGCAAAGGTGATGCACTAATTCTCGGAACCCCCGCAAGTTAAACACTTTATCTGCAGCTCGGCCTCTGTTAACAGAGCCTTGGGGCACAATTCGTGGCATCAAATAGTGTGCCACAAACTATCAAAATGAGTAAGTGGTGAGTGGCTGGTTGGCGGTTGGTTGGTGCAACACATTCTGGGGTATTAGCGGTTGCCATTGCTGTTGGTGTTGCGGCCATTATGGCAACGATGACGCGACAAGACGACACTAAGAGTACCATGAAAAGTGCCAGGAGGAGCAGAAAGATAGGAAAGATAGACAGCAGCACTGCAGCACAATAGCAAAGGGGAGGGTGTGTGGTCTGCATGTGGCATGCGACCGAGGCCTGACCAAAGCCAGCTATCGGTCTGCGTTCTGTGTACCAGCAAAGTGACAAGAGCAGGCCACATACAAAGCAACCAGTGCAGCTGTGGCAAGTGGCAAATGCGACAGGCTGCAGCCAGAGCAACCTTCTCGCAACATAGATAAACAAGTGTCTATTACTGCTGCCATAACCGCATATATCGCTCGTAAACGCAGCCATAAAACGCAAGCAAACAACCAACAAAGTTGTGATAAAAACGTCAACAACTAAATAAGACTGAATTTTGGTGTACGTCCATTTTTTAGTTTAATAGTCACAAACAGCAACGGGACATGAAAAGTCACAAAACGCACACGTTGCTCGTATAAAAGCGTCACTAAAAAACTTATCTTAAATTAGTGCATCGTTTTATTTACTTTCACTTCGAAAATGTATTATTTTTTACTGTTCTCTGTTTGTTTGCTTATAAATAGAAAATCGCATGACACGCTTAAGCACTTTTAAGTAGATAAAGACCAAGTCGTCAACACTGCGTATGAGCATTTATACTCTACGTGATGACAAAATAATAGCATATAATATTTGAGTAATGTTCGCTCGTAAACTTTTTGCACACTATTTAAGACAATTTTCTTGCAGAAGATATCATAAAAAAAAAAGACTTCTCAGCTAGCAAAATTGTATACTGGTATACATGTATTTAACTTAATATATATGTATGTATAAGTATATTGGTATTAGTATTTTTCTCCACTCTGCTAAATTATAGTCAACATTTTTTACTGGTATACATGTACCTAACTACATATACATACTTATAGTATAGTAAAGTTTTTCACTTAAATAAATATCTTTGAAATAAATTTAAGTTTCATAGGATTTCTGTACATTTCTTTCAGTCAACAAATGAATTTGTGAAAAACAAAATTAAACTAAAAACATTTTCCCACCTTTCCAAACTTAATCTTTTGTATACTGCAAACAGAGAATGGACCTGTCGGGTGTTTTTGACAGCACCATTTGCATCGGATTTGCTGTAGGATTTGTTTTGCTCTAACCTAATTGTCAACGCTTCCGCGAATTAAACGAATTAAGAAAAAACAACAACAAAAACTGGGAAAGCTTAGCAGACTCTGCTCTGTGCCTCAGTGCCTCAGTGTTGGTAAACGTTCACCGTCCGTTGAGCAGAATCAACAGCAACAAGCAACTGCAGCCAAGTAAACAAACTGTTAATGGAGCAACTGCACAGCCAGCAGACAGCATCCGCATTGATGTGGATGTGGATGTGAATGTAGATGTGAAACTGGATGCGATCCGAATGGACAGCAGACGATGGTTAAGGGAAATGCTTGTAGCGTTTTTCCCAGCATTTAGGTAGTATTCTTTTTGCGCCAACCCAAAAGGAACGAATCAAATTCAATCCCATCCCACAGCCCCACAATACCTCCCTGAAACACAACAACATTGCAGACTGGCAACGGAATATGCACGCCTTATTTGCCATAAGCAGAGCGCGTCGCATTTGTTGTTGTTGCCGTTTCTTGGTTATGGTTGTTCCTCAGAAAGTAGGCTACGTCGTCATCGTCCTCGACGTCCTCGGGCCATCTCCTGTTCAAATTAAACTGAAAGTCTTGTCCGCTGCTTTTTAGACAAAGAGCGCAGCGTTGTCTGGCCTCATAGCACGCCCCACTGCACCACTCAGTCCAGCTCAGCTCGGCTCCGTTCAGCTCCGAAGACGCCAATGGCCTCGTCCGCACTGGTCGAACAATGTTATGAGCCAAAGTGGCAGCACTTTTTCTAGAACACTCAGAAGCACGGTCTCTCTGCAACCCATCCCAGCAAATGCTGTAATTAAACTTTATGGATTGCGCAAAGTTGAGAACTAGTTGCAAGAATTCGAGGCAACAAGCAACAAGATAACTCAAAGAAGTCCAGCAACAACGTTTAACAAAAGTCTGAAACAAGACTCTGACATACACGAGCAGCAAGAGCCCCAACACGGTCAGCTGTAATAATCGATAGCTCTTTAACTTTGGCACACAACTGTGACATTGATGGGTTAAGCTCGCGCTTAACGGCCTGCTAAGTTGACACAAACTGGAACTGGGAAGAATACGGGAGTTGGTTGCTGGTAACACAGTTAACTGGTAGTAAGCCATGCGACGGATGAGGGGCGACTGGCGTCTGGTGACTGCTGACTGCTAACTGTTAACTGCTAACTGGGTGACGAGTGTGAGGTGGCAAAACTTTGCTGTTGATTTATTAAATTAATTGCTGCCACATGCAGCTGCCCCCATAGCGCCCAGCAGCGAGGTTGCCGTTTATTTGTATTTAATTTAATTTATACGAAATGCCGCAAAACTTTTTTATGACAACATTCATTCGAATCGCTTTACTCCTTCTAACTCAGTTCTGAGGGAACTTCGAACATAGCCAGCTATTCCACGACAAACATTATTCATTCGAATTATTTATTGCAACATATTTGATTGTTTAATGGTGTTTTTTTTTTACTCTATATAAAATGATAATCGAATATTTCAATTTACATCGTTTTGATATTAAATTCATCTCGCAAGGAGCAAAGGGACAAACGTCAAACACAGTATCCTAATTTTTTTTTTGCCCTAAAGCCAAAAATGTTACCTGCAAGTAATCATTTTTTATATACATTTTTCGTTTAAAAATTGAAATCAATTCAAAAGATTTTCACACACATTCAATAAGATTTTTGCAGAAAAATGTTCAAAGATGTGCAATTAATTTAGCTTGCTCAACTTTATTTAACTTTTGATATGCACAACATCAAAAGGAATTTTTCACTGAAATAACTCTGAAATTGCAGAGAAAATGTAGCAATTATGATTTTAATTAAAATAACACATTCGATTGGTTTCTGGGAAATTGGAAGACTTTGAATATTTTTGCGTAAATAGTTTTCTATTGTATTGGCAACGCGCCCGGAAATTGAGTACAAGTTATTATATGGGTAAAAATGATTTATTCGATCGATTCACACACTGGAAACGCTTAAAGTGAGTGCGGCAATGGACCAAAATGAATTGCCACACTACGTGTTGCTGTTCCACACAATTTCCGGAGGGACAAGACTAGCACACGAGACTGCTGCGGCTGCTACTGTTGCTGCCACTGTTGTGCCCACCTCATCACTCAGAGAGCGAGTCGGCATCCTCAGCTTGTGGGCCGAACCGGGCAACAACATGACATCGAATCGTTTCGCACACAATTTTGCAATTGATTTAGCATCCTGGATGCGAGGCAGGTAAAAGCGAAATGCGGAAGGGTCTTCTCAGGCTCGCCACTGATTCGATGGCACTCCTTAAAGTGTGCGATTTGTTGCGTTTGCCAACTTGGGGCATTTAATGGCGTTACAATTTGCCTTTGTTATTGTTGGCGTCCTGCTTGCTTGCCACTCCAATGAGAGCCAAAGAAAAATGATGCCACAAAACCCAACGGTACAAAATGCTCATTTATTCTAGCCGGTCGGCCGGCAGGTGGGCGGGTCTGCAACAAGGGTAGTGGCAACCCTCCAGAATATGTTGCACGTTTAACGTTCACTTCAGAATTTATTGCTGGGCGGCTGCGGGGTTGACAGTCGAACGCATAAAAACTTACTCGGTGTTGGGGCGGTTGTTCGGTACTTGTGGACCAAGAATCCTGAGGGAGAGGGGTCTAAAGGTTGCCCATTTATTGCATTTACAGTTACTTAATTCCTTTTGCATGAACTTGCCACATAAAACAATAATAATTGCAAAACCTTTTTAACTCACAACTTTTTTCCTCTGTTGCTTACTCTCGAGTTGCAGGTACGAATTGGAAATTGTGTCACTTGTGCGGAAGGCATTCGGATTGTTGGTAGCTCTTGTAAATTCCTGTGAAATGGCATTTTTGGGGGCATGCCTCAGCAATCGCTTGTTCTGTTGTTGCGGCTGTTGCTTTCGTAACGGTGCGTTGATTGTATTATGAGTGACGTGTACCGCAAAAAAGCTTTTAAGTCATTAATTTCATTTGCAGCAACGCCCTTAAAGGATTTTAAAGTGCAGAATTTTAATGCAAGACCTGAAAAAGGCTCGACAGGTAAATCGTTTGCCACAATTGCACACATGCAACAAGAAAATATATGCATATATACTTGTCTATGTACATTTGGGTATATACATTTCATTAGACAGTATGAATGTGAGCAAGATGGTGAAAAATGTTAGCTGAAAATAAATCTACTAATAACTAAGATTTATGCCACAAAAAAAGGCACAAATTCAGATTTTATGTACCTTTAAACGGACCTTTGTATCTCCGGCAAGCCGAGACTCAAAAATAAACCAAATAGTCAACATATAAAACCAGCAGAGATAAGCCACAAAAGGACGAACATTTTCTTTATTTATTTGTGTGTGTTTTGTGTATCTGTGTGTGTGAATTTCGGTGCTTGTGAAAATCAGAAAACACAATCTGCATGCAAATGAATCAAATGAGTTAGTTTGGCAATTTTGAAGCCAAAGGCAATAGAAAGAATAAACATTTTTCTAACAGCTTCTTACGCTTGAGTCGGGGCTTAGCTCACTAAATACTCATGCCACATACGATATATATATATATTTATATATATATATATATATATATATATATATATGTTGCTCATTTCTCTGGTTGTTCGCAAACTTTTGCGTTATTTGATTAAATAATTTCCATTTAACTTCTTACTTTATGTCCGCTGTCAACATTGTCGACGACATCCTCTCGAGCCAAAGGAATTGACAGAAGAGTCAGAAGACACACATTCATATACATATGTAATTAAAAGCAACAAATGCGCACTACACAAGAAACGCGCATCCATAGCTACAGGCACACACACACACACACACACGCACAACAATTTAGATAGCAAATTAGTATGGCAAAAACTTAATCTTTGCACCGCAAGCCAAAACCTCAAGAAATAAAAGGTATGCGCTCCAAATGAACGACTTTTGCCTCGAGAAACTACTACTATTGATTATACATGTACATGTGCATAAGTAGATGTACATAAATATATATATATGTATATATTACATATGTATGTGAGCTTGAGTTGGAGGAAGCAGGCATTTGAAAAAAAAAACCATCAGTAGCTGCGTCAAAGTCCAGCCCAGTGGCTTGGGTCTCATGACAGCTAGATTTAGACCGCATATATACTTAAAGCATACACTGATCATAAAATATACATACAAACTAATATAATTAAAATTATAACGGTTTATTGCTATTGTTAGTGAACAGCATTCGCATAAATAATAAATTTATAGAATAATCACTTGAGTAACGGAAAAAGATAAAATAGGAAAAAGAAAGTTTGAGTTGCAAGAATGGAATTGTGTGGTTTAGATAAAATATATGGCATGAAAATTAAGAGTAATTGTATCGAAGAGTAAAGTAAATATTTAATAATAATGATTTAATGATTTAATATTTAAAATATAGAATGATAATATGTAATCTCGTATAGACTCAAAATAGATAGAAGAATAAATCTTAAGATTTGTGTGAGTAGGAATTAAATAAAAAGTAGTGAGTTTGATTTAATAAATCATTCAACACAATTTAAGCAATTGTAATAAATGATGCCAGCAGAGATCCATTTAAATTTAATATTTAAGTAATTTTCTCAGTGTACATTGTGCACATATAAGTAAGTATACGAGGGGTAGGGGGCCAAGCAGAGATGGATATAAATGCCTGGGTGGCGCCGTTTGGCTTTAAGTATATAATGTGGAAATAGGGTTAAAGCAACAAAATCCAAGCAGTTAGAAATGAGCTAGGGGAGATATTTATATATATATATATATATGTATATGTATATATGGGCGTAGGTAATGGGACATAGGGCTGTAACATGGGTTAGCAAATTGTATTGTTTTTGTGTAAATTAGTTCATTTTGCTAGTGCGTGTGTGCGAGTGTGTGTGTGTATGTGTGTGAATGTTGGATGGCTGCGCTCAATCCTCAACTTGGACGACGTGTTTGGTCCTTTTAATTTGCATGTTTTATGTTCACTTTATGAGATTTGAGTTGGTCTTGTGGTTTAGCATAAAATATTAAACTGGCCACATGTGCGTGTGCACGTGTGTGTGTGTGTGAGTGTGTGTGTGTGGGTTTGGGTGTGTGTGTTGGTGTTGGTATTGGCCTATCTGAATAAGGTCTCAAGTTTGCTGCGATCATAATTTATCGTTGCCCTTTCTGGTGTGTTCAAACCCAGTTTCAATTTGAGTTTTTGCCTGACATTGCCACAAATCTTGCTCATGTTTTGCTTTGTTTTGTTATTTATTTAATTTACTTATTTATGTCGCTCACTAAAACCTCTTTAATCAGACCCCAGCGACATGAGCGGCTCATCTGGCCTCGGAATTAATCCAACTATTTAAGCCAGTCTGATTTAGACCAGCAGTCATTTAGTAATAAGCCGTCAACACGCACGTCGACATGGCTAACTACACGACCCGCTTAATGACATCCCGTCAGTCGGTCAGTCGGCCAACTGATTATATTTATAACAAACTTTTACGACACACTGAGCCTGGCCAACGGTCGAAACACATGCAAATCCCTGCCACAGACCTAAGCTGCCACAACAAATTATTTGACTTTAATTTGTAAATGTTTGCATATCAGAGTTTATCGCAGACAAACTATGAATCTGTTTTTGGGATCTGAGAGTAGACGTCACTTGAGTGCGACTGTTGCTCAATTTGCTGGCAAACACATTTATTATTTAAGTGACAGACTGAAATTCCCAAACATAGTTGATTCGTATTATAAATGGATTCCTACGTGCAAGCCGAATGCGTTGTGTATTGGACACCCGAGAAGATATTGAAGCACATGTTAAACTCTTTACACTGACATAAACTACGAATGAAAATACGTGCGTGGCATGATACACTACAAGTAATTGGGGCCAACGACAGCAGCAGTGTGAGCGAAGGGACAGACGCATGGATGGATAGATGGATGGATGTTTGAATGGAACGAATTGTGGCATCCAATTGATGAGAGTTGTGTGTTTGGCTTGTATCGATATGACAGCAACACAACGTCCAATAAAACAAAACAACAAGAAAAATTACATTGTGATCCTTTCCTGTGGCAGGCAAGGCAATCAACTTGCAGCGACATATCCCTGACTCTCTCCATTCCTTCGCATCTATCCGCCTGACTGATGTGTTGCCAGTGAGTGCAAGTGAAGTGCGATCCCATGCCTGCATGATGCACAGGAGATGCCAAAACGAAAAAAGAAACAGCTTAAACTGAAGATGGCACATTGCTGCCGCATATTTTCAACGACTGTCAACAGGAATGGGACTGTCAGTGCAGCCATTCTGCAAAGCATCCTGAACTCTGAGGTTTTCAAATTGTTTGCATTGAACGAGTAGCAGGGGAATAGCAGGGAGGTGACCTGCACACGTTACCATAAATCTGGATATGATATAAGAGCACACTCTTGTGTAATTGACATTTGGTCACTCAAATTCGAAACGATATCGAATGAGTAGCGAGGCGTTGTTTCTCCCACTTCCGCACTCACCCATCCTCAACTCGGACCCTTCCCTTGTTATCCGCTTGTTTGCCCGCATGGTCAGCAGCGTAGAGTTGAAGGACTTGCTGCCAGCACGTACCACATGTAAGTGTCCCAATGACCATAGCGAAATATATGTGGTGTATGGTGTGTGTGTGTGTGTGTGTGTATGTGTGTGTCTGTCACAAACACATGCGTCAATTTAATATCAAACAGAACAAGCTAACAAGCAAGAGAGTGAGAGCGAGAGAGAGAGAGAGAGGTAGAGAAAGGTAGAGTGCCTGAATAGCACCAAAATAAATGAGATATTACCAATTTGTATTGAATGCTCTGGAATGGCATAATGGCCAAAACGATATCTCTCACGTTGCTTAACTCTAGTTGTGGTTGTTGTTGTTGTTGCTGTTGTTGTTGTTGTTCCTTTTGTAACAGTTTCGCTTGTTGGGCCATCTAATGTCTACATCGTGGTCGTTGCTGGTAATCATTTTGTGCTGTCTGCAAACGCAATTAGGACGGAACAGTGTAAACACTTGCAAGTCATTAAGCGTGTCAAAGGCAACGCATTCCCATCACATTTATTAAGTATACGCCATGGGGGTTTTTGTCAAGGACATGCTAAGCAAATGGGTAAGCATTTGTATAGATTAGACAACAGTATTCCATATTAATCGAAGAGACAAACTTAAGTAGACGTTCAATGAAAATCGATTTCGTCTTACATGGCTTAAACTAGAAACTAGTGATATAGCTAGCTACAAAGCTACAAAACAAAGACACACCATGAATATTTTAGGCAGTGTGCATTAAAGAGAAATATGTTCAAGATTTGCTAACCATTTCCTCAACGTACACACAGCTAAATGGACAAAACATGTGCCAGGCTAAGCTGCTGGCAAGGTCCTTCATAGCATGAATTAAATGGACTACAAAGCAACAAAAACGAGAGTAAAACAAAAAGCAAAAAAACAAAAAATAAAACAAGAACAAAAACAATAAAAGAAAATACAATGCGGCAACTGGCAAATCGTAGGCAACAGGGGTACAGGGGTGATGTCGAGGACAGTAATAGCAGCAGCAGCAGAAGCAGCAGTGGCAGTAGCAGTGGCAGCAGTGGCAGCAGCAGCAACATTGCAGCAGCAGCAACAAAGGAAATTCGTACACAAATTGTAAAGAAATAAAATTTTAGTATGCGCATATTGATTTTATGATCAGAAATAACTACGCATAGACGACGGCAGAAGGCAGAGAAGGGTGTGCGGTGGAGCATATATTTCAAAAGTGCAAAGCAATCACGAGCTCGTCCATTTTACTGTATCTGTATGTGTATGTGTGTGTGTGTGTGTGTGTGTGTGTGTTAGCCTATTTCAAAGCAATGTTAAATTGCTGGGCATGAAAACGAAATAAAAAGCGAGAACACAAACGATGACTACCATTCGGCGGTTGAGCGTCTGTTTGCCTTGATTTTGAGTCCCAGTTCCAGTCCCAGTTCCAGTTCCGCTGTGCTGCTGGATGACAGCTTGGCGACAACAGTAAAGTATCTGCTGCCCATACATTTGACAGTTGTAATAAATTTTTGTGTTAGCAACACATTTATGCCAGCCCAGTGGTCTTGCTGGTTATGCGAAAAGAAGAAGATTCCACTCACCAATTCCCATTTTCTGTGGCATCTCTAAATATGTTTCATTTAATGCAAATTGATGGGGCGCTCATTGCGAGATCCTTCTTATTTATGAATTCGCTCGCTCGCATAGCCACAATGTCAAGTTCAAGGCTTCGCGCACAATACACAAATAAAACATAAAAAATAACCCAAACGCCAAAGTTTCTATTTATGTAAGTAAATATAAAAATAAATTCTTCAAGTCCAAGTTGATGCGCCCTAGGCGGGCAAAGTTTTTAAACTCATTTGCTCATTTTTCACATTTTATGCTTCATAAAAATGCTATAATCCAATAAACCTTCTGCTCCATTCTGATGGCTGCTAAAGGCCAAACAAATTTCAAAATGAAATCAGACGGCACAAAATAAAAAGCGAATTCTTCGACACATACCAAGGCCAACAAAAATCAGTTAGTTTTGAGGTGCCGAACAATTAATACGCTTCTAAGCATATGGCAAATGTGTAATTGATATAGTAAACCTACTTTAAAAATTTTTAGCAATGTGTTGATTGTTGTTCTGCCAAAAACAAAAACAAATTCATTATTCATAATATTCTATAATAAATAAACTATAAATAGACTAAATAACTCACACAAAATAGAGCTGACTTGTCACATGAACATTTTGCAAAACTGTAAGATTAACTTAATAATTATTAAAGGGCTTAGCTTGAACTCTTAAGCAAAACTAAATTAGGGTCAAGAATGTCTCCATTAATATGTGGCAAATTGCGTGACAAAATTGAGATACCCCCAAAATAGCAAAATAGAAACGAAATATTTAAATTCCTTAAATGAAACTGAAACCAACAATGGAATCGAAGCTGAAATCGAGACAAGGCAAAAGCAAAGAAAAGATGCCGTTATTCTAGGCAGATGCCAACCAGACTACCCCACCCCCACCCCCACCCCACAAACGCACAAATGTATGCCACAAAATGTTGTTTACAAATCTCTTCACCAACGCCCACAAATTTGTATGCAGGGGGCATTGTTGTTGCGTTCGCTTTTGGCTTGTGGTTCAGAGGTTGTAGATTTCAATATTTACTTTGGTCAGCAGCACAGGAAGCAAACAGAAACTTTCTGCTTAGGCCGCCTAATGATAGTAGCTTAAAGTTTTGCGTTGCGGATTGTTCGCTTTATTAAATTAAATATGGCCCCCAGGCTGGATAATATGAAAAGGGCGGACATTTTTTCCAGCTGACATATGAGCCCTGAGCCCGCCATAAATCGACATGCGGAACGGAGCAAAACGGATCGGATCGGGACGCTTCAGTGGTGACGCCAAAGCCACACGACTGCCATAAACTAGAGCTGTTGAGTCTGTTGAGAATGCAGACCGCCCTTTAGCACATGTCCAGCAACCACTTGGGGGTTGTTCCGAGCGCCCACTTGAAACAGCCTCCAATTGCGCTTGGGTCTCGAGTTGCCTGATATAGACACAAGTGTGTCAGTGTGTGTGTCTGAGTGTGTGTGGGTGTATGTTAGCTGTATAATAATTATGTCACTTTTGGGTAAATCGATGCACAGTTTGGGACGGAAGCTGTCGCACACCCTTCAACAGTAATTTAAACTTTAACTTGACTTTAAATGCGACGGCAGCAAGCAACCTTCTGATGCTCTGATGCCAAGACAAGTCATGACTTTATTATTGTCCTTTAAATGACATTTGCGACCACTGCAGTAGGGAGACTGGCAGCTGCTCAAATAGCAAAAATAAACAACGAAAGCAGACAAAACTTTAACAGGACGACAGCAAGAATAAAGCGGAAAAAATAGAATGTGTCAAATAAGAAACTAAATCGTATTTCCGCCACGCCATTTTTGTAGCTTTGTATCTGACCCTTTTGTGCTTTGTATTTGGCAAGCACCTCGGATGGAAGGCTGCTCATTTATCGCTTTATAGCCATGTCGGAAAGTGGCGAGGGGTGGGGGGAGGAGAAGGTCGGAACGGTGGCCGGGGCGTGGTAATGCGAACGGCAATGATGTTGCTCCATTGGGGTCGCCGCTAGCCCCAGGGCGGCATTTAATTACGCTCGTGTTCGTTGTAATGAGGCAAATTGCTTTTTGCTGTCAATTAAAGTAAAGTTTTCCCTTTAGCCACCACCCATTAGAGCCAATCAAATATGGGGGGAGTCAGTAACATGGACAACGTCGACAATGGCATCATGTGCTGCTGAGATTTTTATAGCATTACCGGCTGTAAAGTAAAGACTATGCTTTAAAAACAACCATCAGTAGTCGCTTGGTTTTAATTTCAACTACACAAACCACACACAATCTCTCATTCACACAACAGGCACATTTCTATTTACCTCCGCTCTGCGTCAAACTTCACTTCCGGTGCAGCACTGTTGCCTCAATTTCGCATCGTGTTCTAATTTTGCTACGCTTAAAAACTGACAGTGAGTGCCTGTGTCTGAGTGTGTGTTTGTGTGTATGTGTCTGTGTATGTGTGTGTGTCTGTGTCTGAGAGTGGGTGTGTTCAGCGTCTTGGAACACGTTTGTAAACATCTTAAATGTGCTTTTAACGAGCAAGCTTTCCCATCCAAAAATTAGTAAGAATGTTGTTGTCGAGAGAGCACGACTTGAATTTACCCTTACCTCTGCTAGTATTTACATTAAATCGATTAAAATACAATATTTACACTCACTTTGATTATAATTCTGATAGCATACAAAATCCATTTTGGCCTATATTATATATCAATCGGATAGCTATAGTTATAGGTAAAATAATATAAAAGCTGTGATTTGTATAAAAAACTTACAATCCAAATTTGAAGTCTCCAGCTCTTATAGTATATTATATGGACTCGCCTCCTGATCCTGATTAAGAATATATATACTCTATGACTTTAGAGATGATTTCTACTGCTTATTACACACTTGTGCATTACACCCCTTCAATCTCTAATGGGCTCCGCAACCAGGCAGCTGCCATGTGCTACATTTGATCCTTGGCTCCAACATAGCTAACTAGTCTTTTATCCTTTCTGCTGATGGCATTGGCTGGTTTCACTTTGCACTCGCTGGCAATCGTTTGCGATGTTGTATTTTAATAATGTTAATTAGCTCTCCAATTAGTTGTTGCTTTTCGCTCGCATTTAATGCGCCTGAAAAATGCAAGAGCATCGCTCCAAGTACATTTGTATATATAATACTATATATACAATCGCATGCATGTATACCATTTAATGGTAAGTGGCTGTTGAGTTAAGTCAGTCGAGGTCCAAACGAGAATCCCATTCAGTGCCACGCATAGCCCCATCGAGAGCTGCACTTGTTGACCGCTAACGCTTTCATGCAAACTGCCATTTAAAAAATTAATAAGCATTTTATTACAATTATTGCTGGAATTTAATATAACAAAACGTTCGGTGGGTTGTAGCCTTTGTTTTTTATTGCAGGCAGCCACATCCCTTCCACTTGCGTGCAGGTAACATATTTGGCTTTAAAGAGATCAGGAAATAAAGCTGCAATTAATTGCATTATATTTCAACCGAACAACACACGCTCACTTGCATATATTCAGTGCTTAATTGACACTTTGTATTGCAAATCAAAAAGCGCAATTGTTTATCATTTTGTCGGTGTTGTTGTTGTCGTTAGTGGTTGTAAAAGTTGTTCAATATGTCATGCGAAATAACAATTCATTCAATGTCATTAACCAAGTACTTTATGCGCAACAAAATGTCATATTATTCCCAACAATTTCAGTTAAACGATACATTGCAGTAAAGGTATGTTATTATAATCTCATTGATGTAACGGGCATGTCGACAATGAGATACCCTGCACCTTTGATTATTGTAACATCTATTAAAATTACCATTTTATTAGTGTAAGGAACAGTATAGTTAGTAGACAGTACTACAGAATTTGTAGTTTCATAGGATGCTAACTTAATTCATATTTAATAAAAATAATTGCATTTCTAGCATAGATAAAAATGATTCAATAATTTTTTTAAGAATTTTCGAAGCAAAAATAATTTGAACAAATTTATAGAATTTAGAGAATTAAGCAAACAGATATTGCTGCCATTTTTGGAAATACACATTTTCATAATTTTGCGTGAGCCATTTTGATTTATGCATCGAATTTCTATTCACATTTGTGTAATATATTCAACAAATTATGAAATGCAAAAATTTACAATTTCCATTAAGTTTTTATTGCATTTTTATGTGAAAGGGATATTTTAACTCGTTCAACATCAAAAATTCTGTATTCTTTTCAGCCTCATAACCACAATAAAATGGAATATCACTTTTATTGCTCATTAAATCTTAATGCAATCAAAAATTTAATTTCAAAAACCTCTAAATCGAATAATATATATAAATGATTGAATTGGGAGCAAGGTGAAACTGACATCATATGAAATTAAATTTAAAAATAATTCCCAATTCAAGGTAAAGCTGGCTATGAATAATATAAAGTTAATCAAATTAAAGGAAAATTAAATTAAAATTAAAAATTAATAAGCTGACATTTTGACTACCAATATTAGAATAGAAACTCTTTCAACAGAAAGCAGTTCGAATATATGGCAATAGTTGAATAAATATTTTAGTTTTGATAACAGAACTTAAATGTATTTTAATGCAAATGGGCTTTCATATGTGGATCTAAAAACGGAAAGGTTAAAGTAAATTTATTATCATGTTTGCTAACATTTTTGTCAGTAAATTTTCTTTATTAAAAAATGGATGTAGAATTTATAAATATTCAAATTCAATAAAGCACATTACGTGCATACTGTTTTTTATGTATGTGCATATTTAAGACCATAAATAATGGACACACTTGGTCTGAGCTAGAGAGGAGCTAGGGCAAAGGCAGCGCCGGAGGCAGAGGCAGAGGCAGAGGACGAGGCAAGGGTTTTATGCAACAACAGAAAAACAATGAAAATTGCGTGAGCTGTGCAAAACTGTTGTGCTTGTTAAGAGATGGTCAACAGCAGCAACAGCAACCCCAACAATAGCAACACCAACAACAACAACAACAACACCAACAAGCTTTGCACTTTTCGTAGCTGTTGCTTTGGCAGTCGTTGCGGTCGAGCTTGTCGCCACCCACTTGCATCCCTCCCTAACTCCGGACACATAGAAGAAGTCGGCCAATGGGCCTGTGCAACTTGTGCATGTGCTGCTTGCAGCCACAGTTGTTCACTTGTTTGGCTCACAAGTGTCATGCTGTTCGGCCCTCTACCCACTACGTGTGTGTGTGAGTGTGTGTGTGTGTGGGTGTGCCAATAACCATTAAGCGTTAAAATTTGTGCAGCTTTGTTGCTGGCTGCATTGGCTAGTGCTGGTTGCATGTACATATGTATATTTGCCGCGTGTGAGTACGTGCAACTAACAAGATTTGTTAGCCTGGACAAAACACTGTAATTATTTTATGGCCAGCAGGCGAGTATTTGGCCCGATGCAAAATTTGGATATAACTCGCACAAACGAATATACGAGTATAGACACTGATTTCCCTCACGCTATCCAGTTGTTTTAGCTCAGTTGTAGTTGATCATTTAAAATTTCCAATTGGCTTGACAGAAACACACACACACACACGCACACACACACACACACACAAGCACACACACACACATTCACTCGCTCCGAAGCACAACCAATGTGGCAGTTTAGTTGTCGGCCATGGCTATGCCTGATTAACTGCTCGTCTGGTGTGAGTCCGGCTCCGGCTCCGGCTCTGGCTACAACTACAACTTCAGCTCCGGTTTTGCCAAAATCGAGGGTGCTTGTATTTAATTTACTGTTGAAATTAACGATGCGTGCACCAGTGCTTGTGTGTGTGACTGTTTGTGAATGTGTGTGTGTGTGTGCAAAAGTCAAGCCCCAAAACAACAATTTGGCAGCAATTTGTTACAAGGATGGCGACTGCAAATGATTAACAATGTATGCGACATTGTGGTTAAAAGCATAATATTATCATACATTTTCTGGGCGAGCCCCTCCGAAGAGCGCCCCATTTATTTATATATGCAAAGGACTATATGGAAATTAATTTTGTGCCATTTTACTGGGGATACACACATCAGCCCATTAGCTTATTGTGATATTTATGGGGACGCAATTAGAGTGAGACAATGCCCGTATTAATTACACATTTCATTTATTTCCGATCCGCCAAAATGGCCAAAACCAATGATGCAAAATCAATAACTAGCCCCGAGTTCTCAATCATGTGCTGTCGTATACACAAATTGAGTTATCATTCACAATACCCGTAATCTAATAAAACGGAATGCAAATCGTAATCGTTATAATTATACAAAGACGTGTAACGAGCAAACATCAATCAAAATTTAGAGGGTCTGGCTAATACTTGTGCTCCAAAAGTAGTGACCAGTAGGTGAGGCAACAAATTGCCGTGCAGTAGGTCAGTACACACACACACACACACACTTGCATATTGTGTCTGCGTGTCAACAAGCAATTTCCGCTGTGAACGATTTGGAGCAAAAACAAAAGCCAAAAATTACAAAAAAAAACAACACAAAAAACAGTAGAAAACAAACAAAATAAAAACAAATGCAATAGGCAAATACGAGTACCCCCACCACACCCCGCAGCAACAGTTGGCGAGCTGTGGTTTTATTTTTACGATAATATTAAGCTGAACCGTCTGGCGGATAGGCCAGACCAGGCCAGGCCAGGCCGGTCGAGGCTGGCAATCAGCATAAAGTGGTTGGCATTAAAAATTGTATCAGGCCGAACAATAAAAACGCCGTTTCGCAGCGGAAGTGTCAAGCGGAGGAGGGGCGGAGGAGGGGCGGGACCATGGGCTTGCTTGTTGCCCATCAAGCACTGTCCGGCTATTGTTATTTGGCTATTACATTTTGCACCCCTCCCCCTTTTGTTTTGGCCACTTTTATGCAACATAATCATATAATAATCCCATAAAACTGCCGACCACAATTAAAATGCCTCTAGCATAATTACAACTTTTCGTTGCCTACTTTTTTGGGCGCGCGATTACGAAATGGTGCCCAATGCATTTCCGCATTTCCGCAGCCATTAAATTGTGGTAAAAAAATTGCAATTTAATGAAGCATACCGTCAGCCACAATTAGGCAGCAATAACAAAACAGTCAACAAAGCTGCAGGCACCAAAAAGTAATCTATATAAGGCAGGGTATATTGATTCATTCGTAACGGATGAGAGCAGATTTGATTAGGGCCTTAAGGCTGTTCGCAATTTGTTAAGAAAATAGAAAGGAAAAATAGTGAAAATAGCATTAATCCCCATAGTCCAACAGAGAAACCTTCAATTCTCATACACCAAAATATTTTTGATATTTCTGTTATTATTCTAAATTATTTTTAAGGTCATATTTACAAATTGAATGGAAACCAAATATTTACTATTGTAAAAATAAAAAAAAAACAAAATTTGATAGTTTATGATTTCAATACAAAATTCTTATTTAATTTATTTATTTATTTGCAAATCCAATGTTTTTATTTTTGTAGCTATAATCGCATATTGATATTTGTGGGCATCTGTTAAATTTTTGTCAATGTGGCGCTTTAATTGGCGGGGCGCGTGTTGGACATTCAGTGGCACTCTAAAGTGGCGTCTCAAAGCGTTAGCGCACAGCATTTAAGTAGCCAGTTGAGCTTCTATATTTTTTGTTGTTATTTTTATATTTTTTTTTCTCTTTTGGGCAATTGGTTCAAGTTTATTGCTTGTGCGGGATAGCGTGAAGTTGAGGAAATGCGCAAGGGACAAAGGAAAATAAAGTCAACGCGCCACAATTCCAACTAGCTTTGAACTGGGGTGGTGTCACACACACAAGGAGAGAGAGTGAGAGAAAGAGAGAGAGAGAGGGCAGATGTAAGGAGAATGCAGTCAATTGAAATGCAAGTGCAAGTCCAAGTCAAAACTAGTGCAAAAGCGAAAGGAAACTGCCAGGCAAATTGGCAACGCAAACTACAAAATAGTTGCTCCACTGAGCAGCGACAAACAAGAGGCAGCGGCAGTTGCAATGCAAATAAGTATGGTCGGTTGTAGGGTAGGGCTGTGGGGGGGGGGGTTAGTCATTCAAGTACTGACAACATTGTCAAAGCTAGCAAAATATGCGACGCGAATTTCTTTGGCAGGCAACTGCAAACTGTAGTCCCTCTGCACTCACTGAAGATTTATTGATTGTTTCAACAGCGTTGTCCTTGTGGGTCTAAGTGTCCTGCATAGCTGTTGTTGCCGCTGAGACTGCCGCTGGTGCGACTGCCGCTGCTGCTGCTGCTGTGGCAGTTGCAGTCGTGCCACTTCAACGTCAACGTGTGTCTTGGCTTATTGCAGTAAACAAAAAAAAACTAAAAGTTGCTGCACTAATAGCAACAACAACAACAACAACAGCAATAATAACAAAGCAAAACGACAATGTTGATGATGACAAGAACTGGATCCCTTCGACAGCCCACCCAATTCGACCATGTCATAGTGCTGGCGTCCTCGGGGCAAAACGCACTTTTTTACTTTTTTTTTTTATACTATTATACTAAAAAGGTATAATAGTATATTGGTTTTGTGCAATGTCCGTCATGCTGTCTGTACGTCAATTCCGATTGTAAATCGATAACTCCGTATATCTCCGAAAATTTTAAAGATAGAGTTACCAAACTAGGAAGGTAATTTGCTGGTAACCTCCTCTAAGGATTGTCATATAAATTTTTGGACCACGCCCACATCCGCCGCCCCCAGGAACTTCGTCCCTATTAATTTAAAATGCGCATATCTGCCGTAATTTGCAAGCTAGAGTCGCAAAATTTTGTATGTATGTTACTGGTAACTCCCCCAACGATCGATAAAAAAAATTGGATGGCCACGCCCACTCCACCTACCTAATTCGATACACCTGTTGGTGTAAATCGATAAGCCCACATATCTCACGCAATTTGAAAACTTAAGTCACCAAATTTTAAAGGTATATTGCTAGTAACACCCTTCACCCACAAAAAACGATAAATGTATCTGCCGCAATTTAAGAGCTACAGTATTTCGCTGTCGGTTACGTCCGACTGCAACGTTCTATCTTGTTTTTTATTTGTTTCGAGAACAAACACACACAAACGCACACAAACACACACAAACAGGCAGATGCCGGTTCGTTATTTTTCTGTTTTTCTTTCGCTTACTTTTTTGTGCAAACTTTTAGCAACGATTCGGTTTGAAATTCTTTTGTACTTACAACGGTATTTCTGCGTTATTATATGTATGTATGTTTATATATATTTATAGTATGTGTAGTATGCTGTGATGTAAGTGTGATGCTGCTGCTGGTCGCTTTTATTTATGTGGCTGCCACCAACTGTAGAATTGCAAGCGGCAAGTTGATTTGGTTTCAAAAAGTGCGGGCTCAAGACTTTAAGCATTACTCATGTGGCACGTAGAGCTGTGTGGTGCTGCCTGGACAACATTTTTATCTTTTAATTACAGTCATTTCTGTGTGCTGTTGGGCATGTTTACATTTCAATAAATTGTGCGCTTCCATCAACACTTTCCATTTTCCACTTTCCACTTCGTCCTTGTCGTCCCTTCTGGTACTTATGCTCATCAACAGTTTTTATTGCCGCCGTCGGTTCGACAACGTGACTGTCGGCCACCCCACCAACAATAATGAGTTTTTGTTTTCAGCAGCTTAAGTTCTGTATAGCGGCAACAGGATGAAGACAAGGAGCACAACAAAAGCAACCCCAGCAATTTCCATTGCCATTTAATTAAAAATTGCAGAATAATTATTTTTCTTTTCGCATCTCTCCATTTTTTGCAACATGGACTAAGCGTCACGCGCAATAGAACTTTTTCAGTAAACAAAAGAGCTTCAGCTCTATTTGCAAATCTGAAAATTAGCACAGCACAAAAGAAAGTGGAGCGAAAATAACAAATGCACAAGTGGCCAACTGCAATTGCAGAAAGTAAACTTTGCAATTACGTTAAGTCCACCAGCCAGCACCAGTTTCCCACGCACACTCCATGAGCAATTTATTTAAAACTCTGCAAATGCTTAAGGCAGTTCGCCTGTTGCAAGCTGCAAGTTGCAAGTTGCAAGTTGCCTGTTGCCAAATTTAGTGCTAAAATAGTGCTTTGTCCAAATGCGTTAGTAAAACGTTTTGCTCGGCTTTACTAGATTATCATATACGCAAACTTGTGAGCACTGTGATACACCCACAGACACACCCTCAGCCACACTCACGTGCACAGGTGGTGTGGATACGTGCTCCGGCATCAGGACCAAGTTTTATGCCTATGCAAAAGACTTTGGCACACTTATGGGCTGTAAAAAACCAAAACACCTATATACATATATATATATATGTATGTGGCACGTCTGCTGGGCGTAACTTACGAAAGCAAAATGTTTCTTCAAGTGCTTCAGTAGAGCTTAAATTTTGATATTATTATCGGCTGTTTCAGCTTGCTTAACTAGTTGTGGGAGCGCTGACAAATGCTGTCAATATATCAGGAATAAACCGTAAATGATGAGACAATTTATTATAGGGCTGCCGTTGCTGCAACAGCCGCATCAGAAGGCGGCCAACTGCAGAAGCAGCAGCATCGACTGACGTTTGTTGCCTTTCGGCTATAAGCTGGAAATATCAGCCATGCCACTTAAGTGGCTGCTGGCCCCTGCCACGCTGCCTGCCACAAGCAGTCTCAACCTGCCACTTGATATGCTGTGCACAAATATATATGTATATGCTGCCAATATACATACATACATATATACATACTCAGACGTAGACTTGCTGCTTGCACTCATTGTAGTATATGCACATATTTATTTTGGCAACATTATACCAAACGTTTAATACTTTATGCTGATTTTGTTGCGGCAACTTGTGCATGTTGAAAGACGACAGCCAGACAAGAACCAGCCAGAGAATGTTGAAACCAAATTTATTTTGTGCTGAGGGTCCGGATAGTCAGATAGACTGGGTAAAGTTCATACAGGCTGTTGTTTTTGCTGCTTTCTGTGTGAGTGCGGCGTATGATAAACCCGGATGTACTTGAGCCACTGGCTCTGCAGACTCCAAGGAGTGCAACAGTTCACTTATTGCTCAAAAATTCAATTTAGGTGCCTGCCGCGTTGGCCGCCCTGTAACTTGATTTCAATTTAAATAAATTAAATTTTCTGTGTTTTGATAAAGTCATATTTTTTCTATACACTCTGATATCGTGGGTATACATAAATTGTATACCCGTGGTACATGCCTGCCAGGCCAGCAAGCATTATTACCTCAAGTCTAAACAGATGGCCAAAATTGTGCTTGACTTTTGGTGAGGCAAACAGGTCCGCGACAACGGCGGCCACAACGACTATGCAACAACAACAACAACAACAGCAACAACAACAATAATTGCAATAACAATAGCTAAAAGTGCAAAAATGCAGCTGAGCTGCTCCTGAGCAATCTCTTCGCCGCATCAAGTGCACTTTCCATCAAAACACTTAATTTGCATAATTTTGTGAAGAGTTTTCCAGCATAAACAACCAGCAGAAGTGGCAAAAGCGAAACAGGACCAGCAACAACAACAAAAGCAGCAGCAGCAATATATATATATATATATATTTGAGGACTACGGCGTATTTAATTCCGCCAGCTTTAAATAAATGTAATGCCACTGCTGAACAAAATGGCGTCCGTTTTGCCAGTCTCACCACTCTGCAAGTCGTGCCTCCCCAGAAATTATCCCATCCGCTCCGCCACAGTACGGTAGACTGACTCAGAAATATTGCTCTGCCAAAGCTTTTGTGTGCTGTAATTTAATATTTTTAGTTCATTTAGCGTTATAAGATTTCCGTGCAAATCGTGCACTTTACAATTTTCGCCCATTTTTCACGTCAGCAGCTGACAAAGCATTTCCCACAAGCGTAGCAGTAAATGCATTTCAATATTAAATCTAGTCTTATGCACTCAATAACTAACAGAGTACTACTTACCTTAAGTGCCAACGGCATAAGGTAAAACGCAGCTGTAAGTTGGTAAGTGGATATAAGGCTTACACAGTCTCTGTCAGCAGTCAACAACATGTGCAATCAATTTAAATCCCTGCATCAACTCTGACAACTCCGATCGCCTCGTCTCCGAATTTGTTGGAGGCAATAATCCATTAACTTTACTTTAACTTTCTAACTTTTTTTGCCTATTGCCAAGAAATCAATATTTTAAATAGACGAAAACTTTTTTATTTATTTTTTAAATTTTAAATAGAAAAGTTATTTTTCAGTCTTTGAAGCACTTTAAAAGTGCTTATTTATTAGTTTCGGTTTATCATCGGCAATTTACTGACAAGAAGATAATTTTTTTAGTTGCTCTTCAGGGATTTAGGTAAATGTGTGCTTGGATATAAATTGCTCATATTCGAAAAGCACATATTTATTTAATATTTTCTAAACATCACAAAATAAATCTATGTTAATCTAAGATTTAACTTTTTTAAGCCATCAAGTTGCGAGTGCAGTGCAAAATTTCAACTATTTTTGTGTATTTGATATTTCATTGCAGATAAGCGAGGACATTGGTTATGTGCTCTACTCGGCGCTGGGCTCCTTCTACATACCCAGCTGCATCATGGTCTTTGTGTACATACGAATTTACTTTGCTGCCAAGGCGAGAGCGAGACGGGGCATTAAAAAACATCCGCGCAAAACAAACAACGAACAGGTGAGTTATAAAACGACCATCGAGAACTGGGTGCGGAACTTTATTCAATCCCACTTTTCACTCACACAATCATCTGCATCTTTTTTTTGCGGTACGCCTGCAACGCAGCCTGTTCAGCCAGATAAGATGAAAATGCAAATTTTTCCATTTAAATGAACATGTTATCGCTCTGCGTAGGCCCCAGTATTAAACGGTTCTGGCATATGTGGCATATGCGCAATATTTTTGGCTAAAAGCCGCGCATTAAACGCTCGACACAGTGCAGCATCAATTTGGCTGCAATTTGTGTGGCAACCTCTGCACTTTACCCTATGCACTTTGTCACGTTCGTCCAGTTTGGGCCATTTACTCATTTGTGCGGACACAGAGTCGTTGCCAGGCATTTTGCAGCTGGATTCCATAAAATGCCGTGGCCTTTTTACACCTGATTGGTAACCAGTGACTTTAGTTGGAAAAACTCTCGGCCAGCTTAAGCGCAATTGCGCTGATTGAGTGTGGAAAGAGCGTTGCATGTAACAGCCTTATTACCAAATATCACATGGGATGCCTGCAACGTATGCACAATTGAAAGCCAGAAACAAACTAAAGGCCAATTCGCGTAAAACTTTAAATTAAACGAAAAATAAAAGTCCATTAAGAAAATCAATCTACGCCGACAATAAAACACCCTTGAAGAAGGGACCCCTTTAAAAATTCATTAATATATTTAAGAATCAGTTTGATTCCCATATGACCCATATGATATAGTGGTCTGATGTAGATGCCTAAATTTTGGGTGGAATAACTTAAATAACCGAAAACTGGCTCATACATGAACTCAACAAGCACTATAATATTTATTTATTCAATTTTGAATTTAACAACTGAAATTGAATTTAATAAATAAATTTGAAAAGTTTAAAATTTAATTAAAATAACTTTCTTGCTGGAACACAAGAACAAGTTTTATTTTTTACTCTAACATAGTTCGAGTCCCTTTGGGATTCGTCTTAGGGGAGAGATTCACAACGTCTGTTCTGACAATTTTAATTATAAAGTGAAGACACCAACAATAAACAAGCTACAAATTCAATAAAAATTTAAGAAAAATTAAATAAAAGACATATGTAGTGAACCGGCCTGGCCAAATCTACCTGTAGCTAAAAGACAGCCAAGGGCAAACTTTCTTTGAAATACGTTTAGGGAATAGTTTGCATAGAATCCAAAAGAAGGACAAATGTACCCATGAAGACAGCTAATACTGACGAAAAATATATAAATAAATAATTATTTATATTAACTTAATATTTTAAAATATATTAAACACACCTTACAACAAAATTGCAATACTCCCAGCAAGAGTATAAAATCAGCAGCCTTACAGCCAGTGTCTACCACACTTGGCCACCAATTGGGGCAAACAAAGACAAGCAGCTGTTGCATGTGTTGTGGCATCTGCCGCACAGGCGTGAGATTAACGCATACCAAGTTGCCATACACACACACACACACATGTACATTTACCCATTCGTTTTCGTACGCATTTTTGGGGTGTAACGGTTAATTACCTCAGAAATTTCTGGGTGGCGCCCTTGTTTGTGTAATGGTTGCGCTCGGTCGCTGCTGTAATCGGGATGCGCGAAATGGAAAAGATGTGTAGCAAACAGTTAACTCCTTTTTTGTGTTGCAGGTAACGAGCTTCACCACCGCCAACAAGAAAGGAACGATACCGATGCCAACCTCCAGCGGCGCAGCACAGCTGCAGCTGCATCAGCAGCGACAGATAGCCACCATTGAGACCCCACCGAATAGTGCGACACTGCCCATGCAAATACCGACGGTCACCATGGATCTGGCCTCCGATATATCCACATCAGAGGCGGGCGAACTGGAGGCCGTTGCCGCCCAAACGGTTTTGGCCTATTCCAATCCCAATTGTAGCTCCAATGATACGACTGCCCTCGGTTCTGGTGGTGCCTGCTCGCCCAAGGAAACGCTCCAGGTCAGCACGATTGCGACGGGTCGCGGCGGCGTTGGACTCAATGTTCCGGTGCCACCATCGATGGGCAGCAGCAATTCCATCAATGTGCTAAACAACAATAACGGTTGCGTGGCAACAGATGCCGTTGGTGCCACAAATAGTGGTGCTGCTACAGCTGCTGGTGGTGGTGCTACAGGACCAAGCAACGCCGAACTACGCGTCTCACCGATTGCTGGACGATGTCGTGCCCTCTCCGTTGGCATTGATACGGACATGGTGAGTGAATTCGATCCATCCAGCTCGGACTCGGGCGTGGTCAGCCGCTGTGCGGTAGTTAAGCCGCTCAAATTTCGCCTTTGCCAGCCCATCTTTGGACGAAAGTCGAACCAGCAGCGACGCAACGAGGCCAAGGCGGCAGCAGTGGCGGCCAAGAACAATGCAGCTGCCGCGGCCAAAACCAAAGCGGAACTGGTGGCCAAAACCGAACTGGAGCCGGCCATACCGAAAACGCCAAAGCCACGCGATCCCGAGAAGGAGAAGCGACGCATTGCCCGCAAGAAGGAGAAGAGAGCGACGCTGATATTGGGCCTAATCATGGGCAGCTTCATTGCGTGCTGGCTGCCGTTCTTCTTTCTATACATATTGGTGCCGGCATGTAGCAGTCATTGCCAGATTCCCGAGTCGGCGTTCGCGATTGCCTTCTGGTTGGGCTATATGAACTCGGCTCTGAATCCGGCCATCTATACCATCTTTAACAAGGACTTCCGACGCGCCTTCCGGCGCATCCTGTTCAAGTGATGTTTGGCCTACGTGTGCTGTTACAGGTGCGTTTATGCGAGCATCGAGAAGGCTACCGAACGTGCCATGGGCAGCACACCCATGGGCTATGGGCATGGCATGTATCAGCATTACAGGCGCTAGATTTGCTCGATATATATATATATATATATTAAGCATATATTTGCTTCGATTTGAAACTCTTTCGTTATTCGTTTTTAGGTTATGTTAAATGTATTTTTGTTTTGTCTTCGAAAAGTAACGAACATTGTAGCTCATGTCAAAAGCAATGAACGGCTGTGAATTTGATGGAATCTCTTAGTTTCAATCTACGCGTTTTTAGTTGCATTTCTAAGTCTGACCTCGAACCACAAACTTGAACCTCAAGCACACACATAACCACACACACACACTCACATACTATTCTAGCGCATATAAAATGCCATAGAAATGTGCAAACATGAGTTCCACACAAGCAAACATCTTTTATACACACTCAATGGCCATCCAACTTGATATTATTTTACAGATTTACATTTTTCACAAACAACACAAATTGCAATTGCAATTTTAGAAAAACCAAACCAAAATATAAATAAATAAACACCGCCTATTCTGAGCACATCGAAGACTAGATACTCTTGCAGACTGTAGTTCACGTGCTCATTTCTAAATTACATTGTAAATTAAAAAAGCGACAGATTTTCACTACACTCAACAAAAATATCAGCTTGAATTTCAGAAATCATAACTCAGATATTTGTAAAAATCTAGGTTTTTTGAATATTTAAAAATTATTTGTTAGGGAAACAAATTTCTACTTTGCAGGTGATTTTCCAAAATTCAACCCGATGTTTTCATATTTCTTTAATATTTTAAAGCTATGTGATATATTAATCTGATCTTGATAAATAATGAGGTTGGTCAAAAACCAGTTTTCTTACAGAAACTCATCTTGCAACAAATTGTTCCTATGACAGCTATATGAAATATAGATCTGATTCCGAATTCCTTCAGCACGAAGACAGGTATATTAAAAGTTTCATCTAGATAGCTTTTAAGCTGAGTGATATAGTTTGCACTTATATGGCTATATCGACTCGACAAGTGAATCTGATCAAGAATATATATATACTTGTCTCTCTCAATGTGTTAACTTCACGTAAAAATAACAATACCCCCTGAAAGGGAGTAGGAAGGGTCAAAGAGGCTGACTTTATTTAATGGCACTGTGTCAACTGGGCTTGTGTATAATCTGGAGGCAGCAGTGGAGGCAGCGGTGTTTTGTCTGGCATTCGAATTGAGGTCATCAAAATTTGGACTGGCTGACTGGCTGGCTGGCTGGCAGGCAAGACCATAAAGAGCTATACGACTAGGCAACAAATTAATTTTATTTCATTGTTCGGTTCGTTGCTTAGTTTTTGTTGCGGCAGCCACAATGTGTTGCAGTGAAAATGCATTTTTACTGTTGCCTTTTGGCATTTCAGTGAAAGCCAAGAATAATCCATGGCGCTCCAGTTAAATGCATGCACTAAAGATATTTCACATAAGAAATATGTACAAAACACTACAACTAATGGGCAGACACAGATGTGCTATATAAATGATGCCTGCCCACGACTTTAGATGCCAGTCACACGAATAGACGACACGTCATTCAGTCAGTTCGACAAAGAGAGAGAGAGAGACAGAGAGAGAGAGAGAGAGAGAGAGAAAGAGAGCTAAGATAGAGCATGCCTTGGCATTTGGCCCATTAATCTTCCTTACTGTTTACTATTTGACCAAGTCTAAAGGCAACCACAACCATGCATATGCTTTAGCTGCTGCATCAGTCTCTCAGATTTTAGACACACTGTGGCATGTTGCATCCAAATTTAAGGCGCTTGAATCACAGAGAGCGAAATAAAGATGCAATGGACTTGTTTCATTTTTTTCAATTTACGGCTGCTTTTAGATATCAACACACACCGCAAATGTATCGAATTTATTGGGTCAGCTATTTTTTGGTATCACAAGTTAAGTGCTACCCGTCTTTAAATTGTTGAAATGTTCATTAATAATGCACCGGACAGAAAACTGTCGGTTACCAAAAACAAAAAATCATCCCAAAATGTACCACTTATATATGTACATACGTATAGATGTGAGGACAGGGGATTTTCTTTGCAATCAACATGAATTTTTTATGCCACTCACACAAAAACAAACACAAACACACACACACACACTGTTGATTGCCAGCAACAACAGCGTGTACAACAACTGCACTTAAATGACAATTTCTGTTAAAAATAAAAAACGCAAACAGCAACAAAAAAAATGGCAATGGCAAAAAGTGGAATCAAAAACAATTGTAATCGATGGTGGGGATGTGCCGCATGTGGCATTCAGCTGACAAGCCACAGTCACATTAAAAGGCGCGAAATACTCACACACACACACACACACATACACACATACACACATATATACATGTATATATGTATATACAGTCACCAGCACATACTCACACACCTGGAGCACTTAACTGCACTTAGGTGCAACAAAGCCAGGATGAATTTCGAACGACATAACACACATTTTCCAGACTGTGTGTTCGCTGGCGCATTGAAATTCATTTTCACTTAAAGTGCAAGAGCAACAATAACACACCGCACAACAACAACAACAACAACAATAACAACAATAAGCGTTGCACGTTATTGTTAAAACTGGGTGACGTTTTCGACACTTTGCTCATATGACCGTCACGAGCATTGTCCACAGCACATAAAAACAAGTTTACTATTTGTTAACATAAACTAAATGCACCGCAAGTAAATGGGCCAACAAAAACCATTATAGCCAAATTTGCATTAATTTTGCTAATTTAATTACACGCTTTATGTGCAAATTTTATGCGATTTCCTAAATTTGACAAACAAAATAAATTGATTAAACAAAGAGCAGCAGCAAATATTGTTTCTGCCAAATTGAATTATTGAGTGCGTCGAGTGCGAAAATTAGAATTTCTAATTACACATTTCTATAAACATTAATTGCATGCAACGTCATAAGCCAGTTTAATTAGAGTTTAGCCTGTTTCGATTAACCGCAGATTGACGTTTTTTCAATTTAAATACATATTTTTGGCCTCAAGCATATTATTGGGAATGCATAAATAAATGGTTTTAGACAGCAAAATGTTTGTTTAAACTGAAATCGCTTATAGCCGCAAGTCATAATTAATTCGGCAAACAGCCAAATGGCAGCAATAAATCCGATTGCACTTGCCCACTGCCGGTCCATAAAAGCCAATTTATATTTGTTAATATTGAACTGATCAACTTATCAAGCGCGAAGTGAAATCACCATACATGAATTGATATTTGGCCATAGATTAATCAGTTTATTTGTAATCAGTCATATTTTAGCCTTTTTGAACAATTTGTGTAATTAATCGAATGCGTTTACTGAGCACTCGACTATATTAAACGCTTTAGCTTTTATTTGTATATATGCGCTGGAAATAGACAATTATTATTTGTTTGTGAGTGTGACGAGCACAGGAATGAATAGTGAATCAAATGCATTCATTGGATTAATTGGAAAACTTGTGTGCCCGGCGATTGAGTTCAAACGGTTCGAGAGTTGTATTTTTAGCTTTTCAGTTAGCGTTTTCAGTTTAAAACTAAGCAAATCGAATGCCTGTTAAAAAATATATATATGTATGTATATTTATATATTTGTTGCCACAATTTAAGAGCAGAATGTCACTTGATTGGTCGACTTTAATTTAGTTAGTTTAAAGGAGCGGCACCAAAAAAAAAATGACTGAAAGCTTAAATGAAATTGTTTCATTATAAAATAAAATATTTATATAAAAACCAAAGATTCAATAACTTATTAAATTTTTCGCTTATAACTGTAGTTTAAATTAAATTAGACCTTAGAATCATAATGCAGAATAGCATATTGTATATCAAAAGTTAAATTTTTTCATATTAAATGAGAACAGCCAGTAAATTAACTATGAGTACATACATAGATATAAGTACTAGTTCATGTATTTAGAATTATTTCTAGTTGCATAAAATCAAATGTTTAACCATTTAACAACAAATTTTTAACTTCTAATCGTATGTGTCTCTGTTATAGTTGTGTGTAAACGTTAAATTTAAAAACAAAAAACTTAATAATAATAATAAACTATGAGTATTTAATCAAAGCTAAGCAAATACAAAAACAAAATATAACAAACTGAATACGAAAGTTTGTGAATAAAAAAACAAAATCGAGAATCAAACTCGAAAACACAAACTGTTTAAATAATTAACTATCTACATTTTAAGCGGAAGTCTTCCACTATAATTACGCGCCCCGAGTGCATTATACTCGCAGCTCCAATAACTCCAACAGATCCCAGCTCTCTACAAGCGCGTAATAGTTCCCAAGTAGTTGTTTTGATAACAGCCGAATAGCCGACTTATCTATATATAAATAGTGCTAATTTGTATATGTGTATGTACTTTAAAGGTTTCTCCCCCTCAAATGATTCAATATATATAATTACTATACAGACACAAACACACACACACAATAACGATAATGATAACGATTACGATTACGATTACGATACCGATACCAATTAGGAATTCAAAGATATTTGCTGCACAATTGCATATTATTCATCATAGACATCTAAGTATTACAAAAACCAACTGTAGTTAAATACAAAAAGTTAACATTCGATTTTTCATATATTGATCGAAAATTGCCATTGAAATTGTTATGACTCCATTAATCACTGTTATATAAAAAATGATTTAAGTTTCATAAAGTTTACTCTTACCTATACATATTTATATGGCTAACAACGAAGTAACATGGTGCTATGAGTTACGCATAGAGCATTTCATTTATTAATATATGATTTCTCGGGATGGTCAAGAGCGTTAAAATCAGAGCCCCTTTTAACGTCTTGGACAATGATTATTTATTATTTGATTTCTCATCTGATAGACCAAAAATCTTCATAGTCATTAAACAAATTAGTTTAAACTTAACGCTAAAATTAAAAATTACATAAGAATTACACAATAAATAAATCATCAACTTATTAGAGGATTAAGCAATGTAAATATATAAAAAATTGATTAACGAATAATGTCATTAATAAGAAATTAACAAATACATACATATATACATATGTATATAAAAATATATTATTAAAAAACAATGTAAATTGTGCAAATAAATTGCAAATTGAAGCCACCAATGAATTGAATTATTGCATGTAAGTCAAATATAAATGAAAGAAAATCAAGTATTTCAAAATACCAGACCTAAGCTAAGCGTAAACAATCCCAACTTTCAGCCGAAACCAGACACAGTCCCAGTTGTAACCTAAGCTATGATAGTTGAAAACTTTTAGCAATTAGTCGCTCATATATCATAGTTCAACTAAAATAAACAACGTAGCAACTAGAAACCCCCCCACTCGGTAAAAATAAATAAATTGTAAATTTCAACAACCAAACTAAAACGCATTTAAGAACTTTCAGTTCCGTTGAAACAAACTTTAATTGAACTATACACCAGTTGAGTTTAAGCAACGCATATGTAAGCCTATGTGCATATGTGTATGTATATAGAAACTGTTTTCCTAACATATAGTAGATACTAAGACTCAGAATTGAAAATCTACATACATACATAATAGCAACATAAATAATTGCAAAACTACATAAATATATTCATATAAAGAACGCCAGCAATGTAAGGCATACCAAAGTAAAAACTATTAGCTAAGCGAAAATATGTCCATTCAAAGGACAATAAAAATTCTATAAACTTAAATACCTAACTATTAAGCTGACCGATTAAAAGTAAACAGTAATCCAAATTCCATGAGTCTTAATTTGAACTCAATCAGCAAGCTAAAACTACAAAATATGGAACCTACCTTTAACAAAGAAAATAAATACAATGTTTTAAAATTACTGTCGTTAAGTGAAAAAAGCTAAAACAAAACAACAAAAAAAACGAAAGCGAAAGGCATAATATTTAATAAAAACTGAAAGGTATTCTTAAATTCTTTAAACTCCTACGTTTTTTCATTTAGTTGCACTGGCCTGACAACTCGAAGGTCAGCGCGAATGTCAGTAAGCAAAAGCTAATCAGAAAGCAACGTCCTGAATTACGAACTGGAAACGTTTTGTTTTTAATATTAGCAAATTTGAAAAAAAAAAAAAGCTTTGCAGATGCAGTGCAGTAGCGGGTCACATGCGCAGACTTAAGGAATTATTGATTTTTCGCACAATGCGACGAGGCAACTGGTGAGAAATGTGAAAGCGAAACAACGGTAAAAAAAAAAAACGGCCACCTCGCAGATGACGCCATCATCACTGTCAGAGTTGTGAAGGCGTTAAATGATTTGTGTGGAGCTGAAGGTGAGTAAATTTTATATTGCATACCTTTAGGGTGGACTTAAATGTAAAATACGTAGCATACTTTTGCGCGCGCGTCTAAATTTAACTGACAAGAAAAAAGAAATTCACAGCACGACATGCAGAGTTTAGGAAATGAGTTGTCTTGGAAATGATAAAATATTTGTTGCTCGTAATAAATTTTGTTGCCACATAATCAGCAACAGAATAAATGAGTTCTGTTCTGTTCCACAGCTTTAGTATAAACTATTGGTCGATAGATAATTTTTTGTCAAATGGTTCAAATCTTTTCAGAGCAATAATTTTGTGAACAGATTTCTTAAAGCAAAGTCTTTTTAGTATTAATTTTAATTATACCGTACTTAATGGCATCTTTACATACGATCCATTTTGAGAAGATAGATATATATTGCAATACTTCAATTCAATCACTTTGAATGCGTCCACTAGTTTTTATAAAATATTTGCTGTTTTGTCATCGCTTAACGGTACAGAAAATCTGGATGCGTATAGTCATTTTAGCTTATGTGGCAAACAACCGTAAGGTTTCTTTCTGGGTAAACAAAGTTTTGCTTCCGCTTCCGATCTAAATATTTACGTAAATTATCAACATGACTATCAAGCTGCAAGTGCATCAAGTTTAGATACGCTCTTCCGGTTATTAATAACTTTTGTAAGGCATATTAAATATGTAATTATAAAATTAATTCTAAATTAACAAAAAGTGTCAGCAGCTTCATTAATCAAAACGCAAACGCTCGAACAAAAGCAACACCGCCACATGCAAAGCGTACCGAGCAGCCACATAGGTAAACTGCCAGGTGCTAATTACCTACGTGATGCCAGTTCAAGCGCAAAGTGTCCCCACACTGAGATGTGCTCGACAAAAGTTTCGCGCGAAAAGAAAGAAAAACGAAACATGAGCAAATTAACAAAGTAACAAATGTGAATGCAAGACAGTGTTTATTGTAACAGTTGCTCATTGTTGTTGCCCAGAAGTTGATGCGTTTAGCGCACACACTGTGGGACCCAGACCCAGGTCAGCCCCATGTGTGGCTGGCTCCCTTCCTATTTCAATGCCACCCACCAGCCCAGCCACCTTTCCTGTTGTGGTGCGTGCAAATATTTTAGCTGAATTAAAACAGCAGCAGCTACAAATAATTGCCAAGGGTCTCGGTTAACAAAGCACACACAGACAGCGTGTGAGGGAGATAGATACAAATTTAAATATATATGGGTCTCAAATGAGCGAAAAAGAGATAGAGATAGAGCTAGCACTTTGAGCTGAGCAACTTTTAATTAGTTAGTTTAACGCTTGGCGCCAACCAAAACCAACGCACGCTGCTGCGTATGAGTACTGCACACACACACACACACACACACACAACCACACACACATAACAGAGCACACATACGAAGCGTGGGCTTCCTTAGAGCTGTCAACGCTCCTAGTGAATAGGGATTGGGATCGGGTTTGGACTTGGTAGCATTAAGAATGGGTTAGTGCACTCGACAGTGGCGCTGGTAAGTAATTTCCTCAGGCGGATGCAACTAATTACTAAACATTTCGCATAAAATTCGCAACTTGACAGGATCTAACTGCACTTTGCTTCAGTGGCGAGAACACAACAAGAACAACACTTGTTGGCTCTTTGTCTGTGTGCTCGCCTTGTTATCAACAAATCTACATGCGGTTTTGTGCTAATTCACTGGCGTAGGCGCCACTTAACCCTCCCTCGTAGGAGTAGCTATAAAGTATGCGGTGTGGCAGACAGAGTGGCAGCTAGGCAAGTTTATAGAGGTGCGGGGTCAGAGTGGGTGCAACACTTCCGCTTTTCACACACACACACACACAGAACGAGGTGCCATAGCGATGAAAAATGAATGATCGTAAAATAGCAGAAATTATTTAACACTATTTTGCATTTAATGCAAAAACTTTTGCATTCGCTCGCCTGCTACTTGTCTGTGCGTTGAATGAAAAATATTGCCGGAAATTCGCAGAAGTTGCAAAGTTTGCCACGACAACGAGTTGAGTGCCAACCGAGGCGTTTAATAGAAAAATATTCGTGGTTGTGGTGACTCCCTTTTATCCTGACTTAAGTACAATAATTAACGTCGCCGCGAGCGCTGCAAAATTGACTAAGTAAAGTTAAGCGCAAAAAACCACTTGAACTGACAAAGGCCGTAGTCATTAAAAACAAAAAAAAAAAACAAAAAAAATCAATGAAAAATGAAAAACATTTTCTAATATTGGACCCGCCACTAATACACGCCATGCACTTGACTCTGTCGATTTGCTTAATTGTGCAAAGGGCAGCCGCCAATTATTGCTTGTTTGCTGTCTGGTTGTTGCTGTTGGTTGCTGTTGTTGCTCTTGTTGTACTTATTAGCTGTTCATGTTGTTGCTGTTGGTTGCAGTTGGTTGCTGTTTGCATGTGCATCGTATTTGCCTTGCCCATTGACACCGCAGTCCAGGTCCAGCCAAGCGGCAACACACTCTTGACTTGGCCAGCAGATCGATGGCCCAAAAAACCGGCTTAGCAGCCAATTCATAAGCAACACTACGCATATTTGCGTCTCTGGCTAAGATGTGCAGTCATTTATTGTACAATAAAATCTGACAGCTGCGACGTCGACGTCGCTGTCGCCGTCGCAGTCGCGGTCAGCATCAGCGTCACACGAACCTTCCGACAGCGACAACGTTAACGCAAAACGTAACAGCCTCTACTATTAGCCGCATCTGACGACGCAATGTCGACGACGACGACGTCGACGGCGACGGCAACGTCGAGGCTACAGCGAACGAGATCGAGCCAACAAAAGCGCCGCCCAAGAGGCAACCGTAGACGCCGATGACAACAAACCCGTCGTGGCACTCGCAGATGCAAGACGCAGCGCGCTTCAATCCAATCCGATCACAAAAGTGAAAATAGCAATACAATTTAAAGACCAAAGCAAACCAATACGGAATACACAAAACGGAACGAAAATTCGCGTATATCGTGAAAAATGTAAATTCATTAATTCAATTAAAATTCAACATACATGTATGTGGCATATGTGGCAAAGAGTGCCGAGATTGAACACTCTAAGATCACGCGATCTATCGAATATATTTGATTCGATCTCAGCACCGAAAATAGGTTAAGCAAACGGATTGAACAAAGTGTCATTGCATAAGCAATGGGCCGAAATGTTTTCATGGGCTCTTGTAGGGCTAATTGCACATGTTTCACCCGGGGACGTGACAGACATTTCAAAAACAAAGGTCGCCCCCAGACAACCCAGCACTTGGGCCTCGGAAAACTTAGCCCAACTAAATAAATAAAAATTTCGTAAAAATGTGTGCTTAAAATAAAAAAAATAAATAAAAAACAAAACACACACAGAGTGGAAAATTTTTTCCTAAACAAAATGCCTAATCAAATGTTTCTAATAAAATTTGTGACGAGGGTCGAACATTAAGTTATGTACGCCTCAACATCGAATATCTAAAAATAAGAATAAATATCGTAACCATAAAAAATGCAAATCGAAATGATATCTTGTTGTCCATCTGGCATTTAATCATTTTACGCTTAACTTGTAAATTAAAAATGTAAATGTTATGGCTTCAAAAATATACCATCAATTTTTTTGGAATTCTTAAAAACAATATTTATGTGAAAGAAATCAAAGAAACGGAATTTCATTCTGTGACTAAGCAACAATAATAGATTAGCTTCGTTCGATTAGCAATTCAAAACGTGTTTGAAATATTTCATAATATTTAAATAATTTTATGCTCAGCATTTGTTGTATTTTGTTTTTCAACTTGTCACATGAACAACGGCTTGAACAGGTTTAAAACTATTAATAACGTTACATTCTGTTTTTATTTTTACACAATTAACTATGCAAAAGCATAGAAATGCGTAAATCACGTCGAAATGTTGATGTCGTGACAGGTTCAAAAAGTCAACCGATATTTTGTTCCGGTCGAGATGCTTAACTGCAAGCGAGTGCGAAAGAGATAGCTGTACATTTGTTTACCTGTCAATGCGTACAACAATTTAGAAAACAGTTCGTTAAATTAATAATAACAACCGAGCACAGCAACAACAGCAGCAACAGCAACAACAGCAATGCCTGTCAATTGTTTAGGGCGTTGCTATGGGACTGTTTCCGCAAATTATTATTGCTTGTTTAGTCTATCCGCAATCGCATTAGCATCAGTTTTTGGTCGCACAATTGCCCAGAAAATAGCGAAATTTAATTAGTGGCATTACAAATCGCGTATAAGCATTTTCGTGGCAAATAATTTGACATTCAGTCGCTCACAAGCGCGACCAGTGCGCATAAAAATAAAAACCAAAAAATAAAGAAAATTAAAGAAAAATAAAATAGGAACAGAAACAGCAACCGTATTCAAAAATCAAAACACAAACAGTCACTCAAAGAAAATTCACCGAAATCCTCAACGACGCCGGTCGCAGCGACACCAAATCACAATCCGGTCACGTGATCAGGGGTGGGTAATAAAGTTGCCCCTCAGTGGTGCACGCCTCTGTGGTACCTGCAGGGCGTCTCATAGACTTTGCACCTGTCCAATAATTTGCGGTCATACAACGCTCTCTGTTTCTTGTGTGTGCTCTTTGTGCTTTGTGTTCATCACTTGTGCATTTGTGACTTGCAACAAAGAACGCAGTCGATGGTGTATGGTGAGGCTGGTGTGCCGCGTGTGGCGGCCATTGGCACAGGAAATCATTGCTTTATGGTTTCATTCACAGCTGGGCAGACAGCCAAAACAACTGTTGTAAACAAATAATATACTATATTGTAAATATATAGTAAAAGTAAATACATCAAATTGCTGTTCGCAAATTTGTTAAGTCTGGTGAAATTAAAAATGTATTTTTAGATCACTCGAAAAAAAAGAGAAGTGATTTACAATAATTTTTTTGTGTCGCGCTAATTGAATAATCAAATATACTTAAGTTAAACTGCTTCTTCTTCTACTTTCGGTGGGCTCGTCAGACTCTATAAACGGATTTGTGTTAATTAAAAACTGGAAATCGATTGAGGGTAAGTGTGAATTGATGATGATGAGATGCCACAGGCGACACTATTGCCAGATCACTCATTGCCAAATACAATTAGATGAATCATTTAACATGCGACACCTTAATCATGAAACCCTTTTCCGTGGGAAGATGGCAGAGGGAAGGGTTACGGCAACTGCTGCTATCTACTAAACATTTTACAATGCATTTGTCATTCAATTTTAATCGCCATTGCATATTTAATTTTCCTCTGCCACCTGATTCTGACGCATTTTGTTCACTTTTCTATTTCCTTTTCCCTTGTACTCCTTGCCGAAGGAAAGAAAAATGTGTGCAACGATAACAAAAAAAAAAGAAAGAAGAATAATGCATAAAAAAGAGTAATAGAAGAAAATAAATATTAAATGCAACACTCTCAATACACACACACACACACACACACACACGAGGCAGGAAGAGCAAAGTAGCAGCCAGACAGCCAGGGGAAAGAACAGAACAAAGCAGCCCAGAAACTGAAGCGACAAAGCACAGGGGAGACAAAGCAGGGAGATTGGAGATTGTGACTGGCGGGCTACTAACACATTGACATAGAGCGCATGCAGTAGATGCGACTGGGGCAACAGGATACATTTGCATAAATCTACATTTTAACCATTTCTTATGTTTGCCAGCAAAGGCGTTCATTCGTCGTCCCAGAAGCAGCGCAGCATCAAACTGGGACAACTTAATACATACATATACATATATATAAATATATATATAGATATATATATTCTGTATAAGCATGCAATATAGTATGCAACAGAATTCATGAATTCGTTTTTTTATGCAACTTCAAACTCGCATTTAAGTTAAGGCTAATGAGTCGCATCAATTACAAAGCCCCGATGTCAAACTATCTGACATTGACCAATTAAACTTGGGCGCCCAACACTGTCACCCTGTCAGGTTGTCAAGCCGGGATTAACCTTTTGCAAATATGACAGCATCCACAAGAACAGCAACCGCGACATGCGACCACAGCACACCTACACCTACACACACACACACACACACACACAAACACACACATAAGAAGTGGCTGAAACCACCAATCACACACACACACACACACAGAGAAGCATTCATTAAGTATAAATATTTATGGGCATTGCATTCACACAATATATTAAATATTGATAAACTCATACAAATTGTGGCAGTTTCTTTTTAATTAACAACTGATTGTATTTATTTTACCTTAAGCCCATGAAAATATCCAATGAAAAGTTATAAAAAACGCTGTGTAAATTCTGTGCAAATTTTGTGATTTTTGCCCCCAAGCATGATTTTTAATATTTACGCGAAATCCTACCAGTTTTATAACGATGGAATATAAGGTTCATAAACATATCTCTACATTCTTGGTTTGAAATGAAGTTGAGAGAATTCCAAAATTTGGAGGCGGTAATCACAAAACAGTTATTTATTTATTTATTTATTCAATAGGCATTAGGCCACATCAAATGAATAATGAATGGTTTTAACAAATTGATTGTATGTTTTTAGCGTATAAATAAGTTCAAGTCTTGTTTGCCATTTGAAACCTTTTTTGAAAATGGGAAAAACGTTGCCAGAGAAGCGTTCGCGTTCTCGTAGGTAGCCACTTTGCGTGCTGGTTTTTTAATAACTACAATTTGCTAAGTACTCAATTTGCATGGCACTCCAAACACTGCGAATGTTGGCAGCTACAACAAAAAAAAAACAACAACAACAACAATAACAACAACAACAAGTCCACGTGCCCAAAGTGTTTGCGTGACAAACATTTTTTCTCTCTCTCGTTGTCAATGTCTTGATTTACTCGGCGTTATGTCAGAAGCATTTCAGTATTAACACCTACTAAGTGTTCTGGTATATTGGTCAAGTATATTATTGTTGTTGTTGTTGTTGTTTTTAATTTTGTTGACAATTACCGATTCAGTCGCAAGCGTGGCACATCGAGTAATTGAAAATAAAAACTTTAAACGCGTTCCGCAGCGATGCTTACCACAAAAAAAAAAAAGAATCGCCTGCATCAGAATAACAATTGTTTTTGAGGCACTTGGCTGAGTAAATAATGATTGGTACTCTACGAGCGGCAATAATGACGGTGAGGTTGATGAATTGTTAATCACATGATGCGGCGCAAAGTGTCATAAAACAAAACTAGTTTCCGAAATGTTCATTAGTGTGTGTTTTGGCCCAATGCTAACCACTGCTCACTAATTAATATGAAATCGCTAAATCTAAAGTTCAATGACTGGGCAAAGAGTTCGCTTACCCGGCGGATAACTGATTGATTGCTTATGACCCAAATGAAATTTTCGAATCGATTTGGCCAAATAGCAGCGCATTTTGTGCTAACATGCAAACAGAAATCGAATTACAATCGAACAAACAACTGTGCAACGGCTGCAGCCACAAACATGCAACATGCACGTTGCCAGCAATTATCAATGAAATTCAATAAAAACAAATTTACAAGCTAAACGCTGTGTTCTGTGCTGCATTTACATTGGGGCAATGAACTATGCAACACACATTTTGTCCACACACACACACACACAGAAACACACACCATATAAAGGGCGTCTTCGCTGGCATTGCAATTTAACGTTTCCCATTTGTGTTCCTGCAACAACAACAACCAAGAAATACCAGAGTCGAAAATTAAAAAATCGGCTTGCACAATAACCTGACCTGCGGCAAGTTCTGACCAGCACACGCCCCTACCACCAACCCGGTGGCATGTAGACAGCAGTGATAAATACGACGACAACAGACAACAATCCAGAGACGTTCAAGGTGCATCTTCTGTTGTCGCCTGCCACCTGCCCACCTGCCCACCTCCCTGTCTGCATGTTGTTCCCTGTCACTCCAACTGCATTTGGCCAAAGTTAAGCTCCAGTCATTTCGCTTAAGTGCTGGCCCAGTACGCCTCCATCTCTGACCGTTTGTCGTACACTGAGCAAAAAATATTTGTATATGAGATCTGGCTTGAAATCAATATTCCTTGATTATTAAATAAGCCTTCCACTTAACTTAAAACTTTGGAATTTCGCTCTTCTCTTAAGCTCGCCACATTTTCATGCGATTTTCATGGTGTGATTTTATAGTCATAATCCAAACATTAAAATTGAATGGATTATAAAACTGTCCATTTAATTGAAAAAGATTTTTTGGAGTGCACACAGACGATGATAATTTATAGTTGTTGCTGTTGTTGTTGCCGGGGCATTGAATTATTCCATGCGCCACTTGGGAGCCCCTGGCAGTTAGTTAAAAGTTTTTTGAAGTCCAAGCCAGAAACGTGCATAAAATTGTACCGCGTTCTCTAATCATAAATTCGCCGCATGGCT
The DNA here is from genome assembly GCA_035042185.1 of Drosophila kambysellisi. Taxonomy (NCBI): domain Eukaryota; kingdom Metazoa; phylum Arthropoda; class Insecta; order Diptera; family Drosophilidae; genus Drosophila; species Drosophila kambysellisi. The sequence goes on from JAWNLS010000855.1 coordinate 2,631,345, forward strand.
TGCATTTTAATTACGGTCTTTTAGTTGAATTATAAACGTATATACATATGTTTTTTTGGAGTCTGAGTCATCTGTTTAAAGAGCCTTAAAGTGCCAACAATTCGATGCACTTAAATTGAGGCACTCAAAGAATCAGATCTCTTGTGTTAACTGATGCAGCTAATTCGATTCAATGTATTCGCATATCCTTACAACATTTTTCAGTTCTCGAAAATGGTACCCAGCGTGTATATTGAATATAAAATTGCACAAACTTTTGTCGCTAGTTTATGATTGGTGCAATCAGAGTATATTTTTGTTGCTTTTGGCTGTTGCTGTAATCTAAAGAAATTGGCAAAGGGAAGCGTAGAAATTGATGAAACCAAATCAGCCGTACGAAATCCATAACAAAGTAATCAATGAAGGCTGCAAGCAAGGAATGGCAAACAAGTCGGAAGCCAAAAAACAGTTTCTTGTGGCTGCAATTTGTTGGCCAACACGCCAAGCAGCCAAAAGAACCAACCAACAAGCCAGCCAAATCAAACAAGCAACTGGGACATCGACATTTCCCCAGCCATGTCCGCCTTTTCTGGCTTCCTTTTCGGCCTTAGCTTCTTCACATGCCACACTTTGCCCTCCCCCTTTTTGCTGCTTGGAGTGCGCCTACTCAACAACAACAACAAACAACAACAAAAACAACAATGAGGAGCACTGTTGTTGATAGTCTTGCCACCCAAACAGGCCTCGCCTAGTTATCAGGCTCACATTGGCTTCCCTTTATTCAACTACAAAGATTATTGCAACTTTTTCGTTGCGGCTATTGTTGTTGTTGTTGTTGTTGTTGTTATTGTTGCTGTTGCCATTATTGCTGCCGGCAAACTAATTGAATTGCTTGTTACCAACACACAGCAACAATCGGCGATTGTTAGTCCCACTACAACGATTCTTTTGTGTGATAAAGGATAATTTTTTGATGGCCAGATAATTGGCACATTTAAGTTGACAAAATAAAAGCATATTTTAACCAAACATATTTCATAAGAAGTAAAGAAGTAGTTTTAATGGGGTGCACATCTATAAACGGCATTCAATTAGTGTGGCAAGCAGAGCTTTCCTTTAACTTGTTAAATGCGTTAGTTGGTTTTTCCCTTCACTTGCAGTCTGCAGTTGGCATTTTTGAGGCAGAGTTAATTTTCAGAAGCCGCGCACGTGACGTATGTGTAATGTGTAATGTGTAATGTGCAGCACACTAGATCCATTTTGGGTGCATGCATTTAGCATTTTGATAAAGTAGTTTGTACGTTTTACTGATGTTGCGTTTAAAATCTGTTGAAAACACACACACAGCTGTGGGGGCCTGCATAATGCCATGCTGCTGTTGCTGCTGCTGCTGCTGCTGCTGCTGTTGCTGCTGCTGCTGCTGCTGTTGCTGCCGCTGACTGAACTCAAGTGCAGCGTTGTCGTCGACACGAGGGCAACGCCTTGAAGCAAGCACAGCACGCAACATTCTCATAAAAATTAGAGCCTGCCCCGAGTTGAGTCGAGTCGACTCGAGCTAAGTTAAGTCGGGGCTCAAGTGTGCGGCCCGAGACGAGTGCATGTTGCATGCAACAATGCTATTTATGAACTCAACGAGGATGCCACTCCCTTCGCAGTCTGTGTATGCAGTCAACATGCGCCATAAATTGCAGCAGATAAATTTCATTCTCGGATTTCGCTTTGCTTTTGCCACACACACCGAGCGGCTCGCATTGCTGCCCCATGTCTGCCCTTTGGTCGGCAAAGAAAAATATTATTTAACATACCCTAACAATCAGTTACTTAACCAAACTGATTGTAAAGCCAGAAATAATTACTTACTTTAGATAAAGATAAAGAAGATAAAGTACAACATAAAAACTAATTGGTAATATTTATAGTTTCAAATTAGAGTTAGCTTAACTCTTGCGTAGTTTTAAAATGTAACAAGAATTCGAATAAAATTCGTAGTTAACTTTTATCGCATATCAAATCAAATTTTATTCACACACCTTACTCTGTATGAAATGTCTGTGCAATTTTGAAAACTTTTAGAAAATAAAGTATTTAAACTGCAGTGTGTAAGAATTGTGTTTTCTTTGTGCTTCGCAGAATGGATTAAAATCGCTTTCAGGCTCCCACGCCAGGCAGACGACCAACCGCACACGGCACACAGTTGCCCATTTTATTTATGTCAATCCGTGTGCAGTACTTGTTGGCAGTTTGCTCCTTGGCAGCGAAACTTGGCCGGGCAGTAGGCCCGGTAAATGCACACTACATATACACACAAAATAAATAATCAGCTGGCAGTGACAGCGAAGGGGCACGCCCTCTTCCTGAAGCTACAGCTCTCCTGGGTGCTTTCCCATGGGTCGGCGATGAAAACAACTTCAGCAGCAACAACAACAACAACAACAACAGCAACAGCAACGAAATTCAACTCGCTGCACAGTTGCTGCTGCAGAGTTGCTGCTGCACAGTTGCATTGCTGCATTGTTGTTATTTAAATATTTATATGATATTTTTTTAATTTGCGTTTTAAATGCCACTGATAGTTGTAATTTGCTGCTGCTGCTGCGTAATTTATTTATTTTCTTTGTGGATCTGTGAATTTTTAATGCATTTAAATTAATTACATTCTTAATGTGGCCATAATCCCTGCCATGCGTTAAATGACTTTTGTATTTTTTATAAGCGCGCTGATTAATTTTATTTGGCTTAAACCGATTTCAATGCCGAGCTAAATCAATATTTTAATGAGATTTTCAGCCTTGCACAAAATGATGCAAGCAAGGAACATGTTCCCCCAATTCGAAGCAATGCAAATACTTTTAATTATTGGATTGTAAATCCCCTTGTCAATTTCTATTTCTTATCTTAGTTATCAAATAATTGTGTTTTCTGATATTTAAAAAGCTTTTCAGTTTTTAATCATATTAAATCTGAATAACATTTACATATAGCAATAAAATTCATTGTTCAGCACGTTTATCAGTTATATCTCTCCATTACAACAAAAATAAAAAATAATTATTAACAAACGGGAAATTACAATTTCATATGGAGTCATTATCAATTTTAATAACAAGAGGGACGCATGAGCCGGGTTAACACACAGAGGGCTTTGGTCTTGACCCAGCTTGAGCCGCAATAAAATTCTGTAACAATTACCAATTTTTCTGCTGTTGCTCTTGGCCACATTTGCAACACGCATTTAATTGCTTGTCGGTGCCGCATATAGTAGTAACTGTTCCTTTAATTACTATTGTTGTTGTCATTATTATTGTGGCAGGGGCATTTAATTCTCTGAACATCGTGCGCCTGTCACAATAAAAATCAGTCAAGTGCAATTATTCGCCCAGTAAATGCATCAACACAAATGCACAGTGGAACAAATTCGAGGCCAACAAGATTTTTTGTATCGGCATCTTTTAAAGCCTTTACCAATTAAAAACAGTGAGGCGTCTCCGAGCCCATTAACTAAATATAATCTTAATCAGGATCAACATCCGCCAGAACGTCTTTTTTTAAATTAAAAGATAATTTAGCATTAACTAATACTAAAGAGTTGAATTCAGGGTATATCCCAGTCGAGATCACTCGACCACAACATTCTTACTTGTTTTTTATTTCAATCAATAAATATTGATATAAGCAAAATAAATATTTTCTTTATCACACATCAAAATGAAAATGCAAAATCATACCACTTAAATTTTTGAAACGCCATAAATAGCTTAAATATCGTCGTGGCAGTGAAATATTGCCACTGTGCAACGGCGGCTGCCCGCATTTCGTTAGCTTCGACCATGCCTGGGGTTCCGTTCGAGTTCGCGGTCATGGGCGTGGCATTGCACCACCAGCCGCAGTGGCTGTGGCAGTGGCAGTGGCAATGGCAGTGGCTGTCCGTGGTTATCCATGCCAATGCGTATGGTGTGTAGCATTTTCGACAGCTCCACATGTACGCAAAGATACCACGTAACGAGAAACAGGAAAATTCAATTTGTTGATAAAATAAAAAAAAAACAACCACAAAATCTGTTGAATTTGAAAGCCCTTCAAAGGTTTGCTTATTTGTATTGCGGTTCAATTCAAAAGAATGATTGTTCCCAAAAATGATTGTACAAAAAGTATTGTCTTTGCTTTTATCAATTAGTCAATCAATCGGTTTCAATTACAATTTTTGCTTCAAAAATTAGTAATTACAATCAGAACTAATTAAGTCAATTAACTAAAAAAACAATTTCCAAGAAATTATTTACAGTTGCCACACACACATCAAGCTTTGATTATTCAAGTGTGTGAACAGCCTTCAATCCGTTCAATTTGTTTTGTCAAGTCTCTTTAAAAGTAGTTAAATTTTTGTATTTTTGTATTCTTACACAAAAACATTTCTTGTTAAATTGTGTATTTTATCAGCAAACAAGGGTAAGGTGCAATCTAATAAACAAACAGGTATTTAATTTGAACTAGCAGCAAAAAAAAAAAAGCTTTTAACGATTCTCAGCGTGAGTTCGAACATTTGTTATTGTACTTTTATCTAAAATATCAAATTATACATACTTGAGTGGGACATTTTGCACGAGGAAACACAGTACAGGTAACTGATTGTATTTGTATTTGGTTGGTTGGATGCCGAAGGCCTTGGGGCAGACATAGTTATGTCAGTTTGTTATTTGCTTAATTTCTATTTGAAAGATATCAAATTAAGTGCATTTTAAATAAATAGTCTACGTCCACCCACACATTGACATCTTTTGCTGTTGGAAGTGTTGTAAATGTCACTTTGGGCTCATATTTGAAGCTCAATTAACGGTAACCGAGGCTCTTATCACGATGTGAACACACACATGATGTAAGCCCACTCATTCATTGTTTAACTTCAAAGTTAATTAAATGTGAAATACAATCGCTGACAAGCATGCAAACTCAATTATATACCTTTGCCTTTGCCTGCGCACAAGAGACGCATTATCTGGAATATTTGTGCTAAAATATTCACACTTGTGACGTTCCCTTGTGGATTACACAAATGCACAGCGATAGTAATGTCAAAAGTGCACACAGTGCACACTCGATATGATTGACAATCATCGAATTCCCTTTGCGAATGCCATTTGCTGACTTTTGCTTTGCCGGCTGGATAAGTTCTGTGCGGCTAATTAACCTGTTTTGTAAATGGCACAAATTTTGGCCGAAACAACAACAGTTAATATGCAAACAGCAAAAGCAAAGTAAACAATATTCAAATGCCAACGTCACAGCAACGTCTATTAGTCATTCACAAAAGCTGTAGCTCAGCCCCCCTCCTCTTCCCTCCCTGCCTGCCTGCGACTAAAAATTTAATAAACGACTTTGCAGAAAATTAGCATAAATGATTTAATTAAAGGTGAGAGCCAGTCGAGACCAAAATATACCAGAGAGGATCGCAGTCGCGTCTCCATGGGAGCTGAGCTGAGCTGAGCTGTAGAGCAGCTAACAAAGTCATGTGTTAATTTTTTAATGGGATTCCATAAATCGCTTAACGCTTGGCCCAAACAGACCAGATTCGGGTCCCCCCCGCTCATTGAATAGGCTAATCATTTGACTTACTGGTTGACTGCACTTAAATTTACATAAAACATTTGCCGAAACACATCCATTTAAATGCCTAATTTGCGTAAGCTTAATAAATGTGAACAAAATAATTAAACATATGGAAATTCATATAAATGATGTCCAAAAACCAATAACAAATAACATAGTTTTATTATACCAAATACCAAATCGATGCTAGAAGTGTATTAATTGGATGTATTGTATTTAAAGCTAATAATCCGAAGAAATTTTTAACCTTTCTTTACAAATATATATGTATATACTAAATCAGCATCAGCCAATTGAATGTACATATATTTAATTTATGGTATTCTCCAATTAAGTACTTACAACTGGCTAATGCCTAATTGTTTTACTTTTTAGTGCTTTGATATTAGCAATATTTATTGCTTATTTCAATTACGAATTGATTAAAGCGGCAGCTGCAAAATTAAATACAAACAGCCATAATATTTTATACAGCTTCTGTTAGCCAACAAATGGAGGGCAAAAAGTGCGCACAATTGAACTTTACTTGTTGCTCTTATTGTATTTATGGCAAATAAATGGAAACCGCATCGAAACTATTATAATAAAAACATTTTCATTGCGCTTCAAAGTGCACAATGTGTGCGCAATTGTAAATTGATTTGTGTGGTTATATATATATATATATATATATCATACATATACAATCGGCTTTTGTTCTGACATCACGCCGGTCATCTCTCTTCTACGCTGTCGATTATAACAAAATAAAAGCAAACCAAGCTCAGCATAAAAAATAAAACATTGCACATTTTTGCGAGCTTATAAATTTTTAATCACGATTTCAAATGCAGCATTTTTAAATCGAATGTAAATTGCTTAACAAATAAATAACTTTACCATTTACACAAATTAAATTAACTTAAATGATATGAAAATATTTGTGGATTTCGACAATTTAATGCCGTACTTAAATAACTAATTTTAAGCAGAATTAAAAATGTATATTGTTTGTAAGCCAAAATAGGTTGACAGATAAATATGTAAGAGACTGTTAAAAAATTATAAATCCTATTTTTAAATACGTAAATTGAAATTCGAAAATTAGTAGCAACCACTAAGCTTATGTTCAAAATAGTTAAAAGCTTATATTTTTACTTACAATTTAAAACTGCGTAATTCCTGTCACATTTCGGGTTAAAGACAGCGGAAAGTTTTTGCATAAATAAATTATTTACAAAAGTGATAAGTTAACATTTGTGAATCGAACAAATGCGTTTTACTTCTGTGGATATTTATTGTGTTTATCTTAGGCACCGGTAAATTTTGGAGTATTCAAATTAAATATTTGCAGAGCTCTGGTCAGTTGCCAAAACAGCGTTTGCGTTAGCTAATTTTTTATTTTTTTTGTAAGGTGTGTTGAGGGGAGAAGGTGGGTGCGGGTGTGTGTTGGTGACGAATGTCAGTTGGGTCAAACACAACGGTTTCAATCTGCTTTAAGTTACAGTTTTGTGGCGCCTGCATCGCAACATCTGCCATCTTTTAAATTATATATTTTTTTTGTCCTTTGATTTGTTGTGAAGCAGCTGGAAACAACAGAACAAAGAGTCCTTTATTACTTGAAATCAAAAATTGCAAATGCAAAAACCTTTTAGCACAACGTAAATTTTAATAAACTCAAAACTTTGAGCTTAACCGTGAGTTGGGGCATAAGCTCTATATGTTATATGTATACCGTTATTTGGCTTAGGCTGCTCAGGCAACAGGCAGGAGCAGCACCAACAACAATAATTGGCATAATGGAAATTTATGAAGTTCCGGACACAAAACGAAGCGTTTCACTTAAAATTATAAACTTGATATGCGTTGGTATCCACTTTTCGTTGCAAATAAAATTATGACTCATTATTTCACGGTACACTCGAGTGTAGCCCATAAATTATGCTACGAATATGTGTATTCATTTCTGAATTCCAGTGGATAATAAAATATTTCACATTAAAGTGGATTGCAAATCGTCAACTTCACCTCTGACAAGTAGCCACTGCGTATACTTATCATAGACGATAAATGAGCAAATATTTAGATTACTTCACAGTAATCCGTGAATAAACAAAAACCTTTCCCTTCCTCAACAGTTAAAGGCTCTACACCGAACCTTAAGTTTATCAACATTATAAATTCTGATGGGTTACATGTAAATGACGCGTAATTAAATGCTTTAAATGACGTCTGTCTGTAACGGTTCCAACTAATTGTTTTGGCTTACTGCTAAATTATAAAGAAGAAGGCTGTAAAGATTATTCAAGCGAACACCTGCTGAAGTCGGCAGACTCTTTTTAATCTGTTCTATCATTTCATATAAATACGGAACTGAGATTCCGACCTTGCCATTCCAAATTAATTTTGTTAACGTCGAGTCGGCTTTGAGTGCGCGATTTAAGTTCAATTAAAAAAGGAACCCGATAACTCATAATTACGTAAGTGCACATATATATATTAAAGCTATTGTAAGAAGTTGTATTGATTCATTTCGTCAGCGAATCACTGTTTAAACAACTGAACTTGACGGCAGTTGTTTTATTTAGCGCACATGTGGCAACCATCCCAAAAAAAAAATGCATTATTGATTTTATACTTGCTTCAACAAAAGATATTAATGGAATATGTTCACAATGTGCTAAAAATAGCTTAAACCATTAATAAATCTGAACTTGCTCCTAAGTTCAATTACATTTGCACAAGTTTCTTAAGTGAAATTTAGTTGTATAAACAGTTTAATTATGGCTTAAAATGAAATTCATGGCAATCCGTTTAGTCACAAGTGGCTGCTATTTTTATCGCTTTTCATAAGTATCGTGATATGGCATTCATTATGTGATAATTAAAATGGGAAACATTCATGTGACCTCTATTCAATGAATGTTGCTTAGGGTATTAACATATAGTAAGAGACTTTGTTAAACCAGCTCCAGGTTATATATAGAGTGACAACTAATTGGAAAACAAAATTCTCAAGAGTATCCTATGATAATTCCTTGAATTAACTAATTTAAGGAAATCATGATACCAACAACTATAGCTTTTAGCTTGATTTTAACAGCACGGTACTACGGTACTAATATTATTTTGGGTATATCAAATAAATAGTGTTAATATTAGTTTTTCTGTTTTGTTTGTTCCGACAGATTTGGGTGGGCCCTTGTCAAGTTTTTGACAAAGAAAAGTTGACAGACAAGCGTCTTAATGAGTGAATTGCAATTACAGCGACGACAATCTGAAGTCTATGCAAATTAACTGACTTGCTGGCAACTTCATTAAAGTTCATTACGTATGCGAACGACCTTCGACCCAAAGGCTTTTCAGTTATGAAAATGTGACGCAGCAGCACCAAAATCCGAAGCAGTAGCAAACATTGCAGGCGACAACAGCCATTCGGCTAATAAATGATGTGGACCCAAAAGGGAGCTGAGAGCAACAACAACAACAACAACGTCAATCTCTTCCACTCCAAGGAGTCGCCATGTAAACACAGAAACTCAGCAGTTCAACAGAGCTGCTGCTGTTGCTGTTGCTACTGTCAATCGAGACGTGCAACATTTTTAGCACAAACACAAAGTGACTTTGTTGTTGTTGCTACACAGGCTGCCATTTTCAAAGTTTGCTCCTGCTGTTGTTGTGTGTTGGTGTGTGTTGCTGTGTGTTGCTGTGTGTTGTCGTGTAATTGCTGTTACGCTTTACCAAGTTATTAAGTGAGTTTGTTGTTGCCGTTGTTGTTATTGTTGGCGCTGCTGCTGCTGTTGCAACATAATCTGCTGATTATGACAAGTTGCTTGAATTTTGCTACTGTCCGAAGCGTAATGCAAATTACACTTGATAACTTTATACCGGGTGTTTGTGTGTTTGTGTGTTTGTGTATTTGTGACTCTCCAACAAGGAAGTTGCCTACTTTTAGGTTGGAATTAAATTAAGCTTTGTGAGCTCTACACTTGAATTTGCCACAATAGTTTTGCCAATTAGCGGATGGAATGCTTCAAATATCACACTTGTTGCCAACTGTTGCACTCCACTGTTGACTGAATGCCATTAATGTCGGCAACTAATTGCCTTTCATTATAAATTGAACTGGAAACGAACATAAATTTGTGCAACTGCCACACGCAAGTGCCTCACCTGTCAAGCACGACATGTGCGCTACTTTAATCGTTTGGTTAGATACCCTGTAGCTGAAAATAGTTTGGACATGCTAAATCAGTACATAACACATCCTTCAAATTGGTATGAAATAAAAATCTGAGATAATAATTGTGTATGTTTGAAAATACCCAAGCAAATTAAAATATTCATAAAGCCTTAAATTCATTAAAATTCAAATATTATAAAATATATAATTAGATTTTTATTTTCATTACACAAAAAGTGCGTTTTTCAATTTTGTATTTTTAATTTAAAAACATTTAAAATTATAATTATGTAAGACGTTCACAAAAAGTACAGGGTACTCTTACGCCCAGTAAACCCAAAAATACTGACTATTTTTTTTTCTACATCTGTTTGGTGTAATGATGATTTCAGCTGACACACAAAGTGTCATTGAAATGGTCGTACATGTGGCTAATTGCAACCTTTTTTCTGCCAATTACGCTTGGAGCAGAGGAATGCGTTAAACAGGAAAGCGGCGCCAACATAAATACAAATATAAATACACTCATTCATTCACACTTACATACATATATAAACACTTTGATGACATTAATTGTATTTGATAGTGTTTGTTTATTTGCTCACCCAGTTTGATTATCTGTCGTCTTGTGTCAACTTTGGAAATTGTAAGCGAGCTATTTTATAATTGTAGCTGGTTATATTTGCACACATCAATCAATCAATTATTCCATGAATGAATCAATTATGCGATGCCAGGCGGACAATGCAAGAAGTGAGCTTCAGCTTGGACCCATTAAGAAATCGCGCTTGGCCAGCTTGGCTTCATATACTTATCATTAGCCAGAGTGTTGAGTCGACTTAATTGTTGTTGGTCCTCAAGTTGTCAACACTTTGACAACTGTTAAATGCAATTTGCGTCTCATGAATATTTATGCCAAATAAGTATAATTAAATATGCTAATTACAGCTGATTGTACGCAAATAATTTGTACAATCATTTGAAATTATAATTTGAGCGCCAGACCCGACAACAACCAACAGCCAAATCGCTCCTTAAACACGCCCCAAACAATAACAACAATACCACATCGGTGTTGAGGCAACAACTGCCCGTCCAGAAGGATAACACGCATTTTTAAGCTGACAATTTAGCATAAATTCAAATGAAATCTACGTTGAGTAGGAGGGCGTGACAACTGCTGCCGGGCAACTGTTGCCAATTTCAGCAGCAGGAACACGACTAAACCAAAAACAAAAAAAAAAAAAAATTGTAGACAAGAATTAAATAAATTACTTTGTTGTCAGCAAAGTTTTCGCTGGCAGCAAACAATTTGTGCAGCTGCCACATGCAGCCAAAAGGGCACCATGGCTGGGGGAGTGAAACCAGCCACATGGCTGACTTGTCGTTTCTACCTGGCCAGAGCCAGGCTGCATAGAAAATGTTCACTCTTATCTTGGACAGGCAACGCCAACGGGTAGTCGACGTAGTAATCGTGGCGATAGTAGTAGTAGTAGTAGTAGTAGAGGTGGCACATTCTGCATATTGGCTGAGAAAGCAGATGACACGAAAACGTTGAGCCAACTAATTTCTTTTTTGTATCAGCTTAATTGAATTAAAGTTTTAATAACTGGCCCGACATCCTTGTGTGCGCTAGAAAAGTTAATTGAAAATCTAATGGCCAGTCAGTTAGGAGCACCTAACTGGCATCCTAATTGAAAAAAAAAAAAATGGTCAAAGCAAATTGCTAGAAGCTACTATTGACAAGTGATATCCCAAAAGGTGGCAACCCCTTGCAAATTGAGAATCTGAAATTGACAAATAAATAATTAAAATGTTTCACAGAAAATGGCAGTGATAATGTTAACAAATGATTCGTTAAGCAAGCACCTGTTGTTAGTTTTGGTTGCAACCATAAATATTCATTAAGTGCAATTCCTTGGTGACAAAATGTACCAAGTTTAATTTATTACCAACACAAAGGCTGTGCAAACAAAAGAGTCCAAAAGGTTTTTAATTTGAGCTGCCAGACAAACACAAACACACACAGACAGACAGACAGACAGACAGTAGGACAAAGAACTGTTAAGGGGAAAAAAAAACATTTCATTAGTTCAATTAGTCAGTAAAGCTACAAAAACTGTCACAGGACCGCGATGCAGGGGTGCAGGTGGTGCCAAAGATTTACCCGAATGGGTTGCTTCAGTGTCAAGTTGCCGCATTGTAAATGATGATTAGTGTCCCTGTGTTTTGTCCCACGAAATACAAGACAAATTATAGTTTGTTCAGCCCTTGGAAATTTAAATGCATATTTATGATCAGACAGTAAGACGCGGCTTGAGCTTCCACTTTATCAACGGTCATTAACATGGCGATGGGAATATATAATGTGAAATACAATAGGAATGCTAGACACAGTTCAATGCGCGATTATAATGGATAATACATTAGTAACAAAAACACACAAATCCTGTTTTGTCGCCCAAAACTATGATAAATTGGCGTCACTGAACCAGTCTCGAATTCATTTATTTTTGGCTTGAAATATAATAACTGAAAGGCTTAAAGTGGGAGTTTATTTTCCATTGCTACATCAAGCTGACTAAACAATTCATCACAATTAATTAACATACGACTAATTAAGCCAAGTAATTGAAAGTCAACAAAATTTGCAATTTTAACGGGATTTGCATGAATTTGAATATCTGCATTTTCAGGCTGTCAAATAAAAGCATGTTTTATGAAAAATGGCAAATGTGCAGTGAGTCGAATTGAGAATATGGTAATGAGAAATGATGTCAGTACGAGTTGCATTTTATTTAACTAGTTAATGGACAAAGATTGACTGTTTTTCTATATCAATTCAAACATATCTATCTCTATTGATTTCAAGTTCAAAAAGTTACTTTACATGAGCATTGAAATGCTTTATTGGGGGATTGATGGGTTGTGGCGCCACAAGTGGCCAGACCAGCAACCGCTAAACGCGTTAATATGCCTAATATGCAAAACTGTCGACGCCATTGTCGCACCACTCAGAGTCCTGGACTAACTAACCTAATTACTTGTGAAATGCACGCTGAGAGCAAATGAAACACAGGCAGCAAAGCCGCAGCCCATTGTCTGCACAGCAGGTGAAAGTGGAAAGAGGTTAAGAGAGAGTCCGGGGGGGCAGTTGCCCGGTTGAAAGGACATTGCACAGCACGCGTACTGAAAACTTTTTTAAGGCAAAAGTGCAGTCTCAGAAAAAAAAAAGGATTCGAGAGAGAAGGCAAACTGAGACCCTAGCAGCCACTGCCATCCAGAGGCGACAGAGCAAACCGAGTAGCGTTCAGTGGTGTCGAGTGGAGCTGTGTGGCATCCGGTAGAGGAATGAACATAAACGTAAACGTGGCGACAACGTGAAATTAGTTGTGCATTTTTGCAACTCAAGCGCCGGGCATTAAAAGTGTTGCAAAAAACGTAGCCCTGACCACTAAATTGCCAGGATGAAGTGTTGCACGCCCAGGACGATGTTAATCAAATTATAACCATGTGGTTGCGCAATGCTTGGTCCCTTCTCCACATTTGTATTGCATGGTTTTTAGCGGATAGCTCGAGCGGCACAACGGCCCATTTGTTGCAACTAGCTAAAAAATTAACTTTACAACAATTGAGATTAACGGGATACATTATTTCAAACTCAGACTGCAAATAATTAATTATAAAATAAACAAATAATAAATTCACAGAGAAAGCGCAAACTAAAAACCAAAGTGGATTCTGGAATCCCGAAAGTAGTTTATGTGAGTGTGTGAAGCTTAAGTTGATGAATGCGATGTAATTGAAACTTTAACCCTTTTTGCAATGACTTGAAAAATTGGCAATTGCAACAGGATTACAAAAAAATATCCGCAAGAACTACGAAAGAAGTACGATAAATAAACAACAACTGCAGTCCGTATTTATTTTCATGCGCTTTGATAAATGACTCCGACGGTTGCGGGTTAGCCGAAAGCCATTTTTGAGTTTGTGGCAGGAGAAGCGACCAGCAGCAGCAGCAGCAGCAGGAACGCCCAACAGTGACTTTTCTCATTAGACAGTCGTCCGAACATGGTCAAAAAAACGAAATCGAACACAAGTTGTGCAAAGGGCTGGACGCATTTAAGGGGCAACATGTGTAAAGCGTTAAAAGAAAAACAACGCAACTGAGCAGAACAGAACTGAACAAACAATTGGCCAATGCAGAGGGGAGGGGTATGGGTAAAGAAGTTTAAGAATAAGCAGTTGTTGAAAAACATTGAACAACATTGAAACAGTTGCATGTTTGCAGAACTTTGTGGACCGCATACTTTAACTTCAATTTGCTGACAGACAGAGTTGGGAAGATGGGTTGATGGGTTGACGGGTTGACGGGTAGTCGGTTAGACGACTGCTTCAGTCGTATTTCATTACTCGAACTGGTATTAAGTGGCAAAGTTTTGTGTTTAACAACTTTTAGCAGTCGTGCAGCAAAAATGAAGAACAAAGACCCGATGATGGAAGTTCGTTGCAAAAAGCAGCAGCAGCAGCACAAATACAACTAAACCAAAAAAAAAAAAAAATCAAATTAAAACAAAAAACAGCAACCGAAACAGGAGTAAGTTGCAGCCACTTGACTTAACTGCACTTTGCACGCAGTTCCACAGGGCGGACAAGAGGGGCGTGGCATCAGCAAAACCCCAAATGAAAGGCGACAGTTAGCGAGGCGAGCTGACAAAAGCGATTGTGTTGCACATTAAGTTGAAGAGGTGCGAGGGTTCTGAAGATGGTCCAAAAGTTACTTGGTTTATCGTCCCGATAAGGAGCAACTTTTGCCACATTTCCATGCATTTTTGATTGGCCAAATCTGGTGAAATGTGAAAGTTGTTGCAAAGAGCCAACCAAAAACCCAACCTCCAATTTGTCGGGGTACTTTAATTAGCCACATGCAACGAGCGTTCAAAGTTTTATGCATGGCAATGAAATGCATATATTGGAGGCAACTTTGTTGTTGCCAAATGGGTGTTGCAGCTTTATGCTTCTCATAATGCTTTCAAGGACCGTAAGCCAACTTGATTATATGGAGTGTACGCACTCAAACATCCACGGAATTTGCATTTAACTCTGTCAGCTCAATTGTTCCATTCAAAAGCACCATTTTTTTGTTCAAAGAGTCCGTTAAGCTCCTTTCATTTCAGCGTTCCTTTCATTTGCTCCTTGATTTTATCAGCTGCACCGCAACTTTGTATTTCTGGCGTGTTTTTTTTTTTTGCATTCCCATTCATTTCACAATTTTATAATATTCTTAATTCTGATTTAGTTTGATATTGAAAATCGCACAGCAAACTAAATTCAAAATAAGTTCTATAACTTAAAGACTAAAGTGACTTCACAAATAATCTTATAATTAGTGCATTTAATTACCGAGAACAGACATCAATTTGCCATCGATTGGGCCACACCCAAGGTGAAGCTAACAAGACAATTACCATAATAACGAACTTTAAGTGGCAACAAGTCTAAGTGCTTGAAGCATGAGTGTAGTAGGCGTGAAGATACCCAGTAGAGATCATAGTAAAATTATATTTCTTAACTTTCTTCTATTAACTAAATTTTGTAACATACGTAGCTTTACCTCTTTTTGAGGCCCTAACAATTTCAAAGATATAGTTACTTTAGTTAGTAATGATCTTCTGATGATTTTCGAGATTTACATAAGGAAAATACTAAAGTACAGCAATACTAACTAAATCTGATCAACATTATATAAGACTAACAAGTCTAACTAATGCTATCCTCTGCCAGTTAAATTAAAAAAACATTATTAAGCACTTAGTTTCCCATTCTACTTATGCAAGGTAATAAAATTGATCAAGGTTGTGGCAGTTGCAACCAACTGTCCAAATGGTCACTCCTTTCGCAGAAAAATGCAAAATCATGCATTAAACATGCAACTTCTGCTTTCAGCTGGGAGTGAGTCTGGTTGTAAAAGGTAAAAGCAAGAATGCCACAGTTTTTCATACGTTTTGGGTCACTTTGAGGACAACGTGAGGTGGCAATTTCTGATGCCCTTTCACCTGTTTGGACGCTGGCCAAGCGGCGACACGTTGCTGGTGGGCAGCGGTCAGCGGGCAGTGGACAGTGGCCGGGGCGAGGCTGTGGCGCGTAAAAGTATGCAACGCAATGCTGCACTTTGGCTAAATTACATTTTCAATTTGTCAGTGGCAGGGGCAGTGCCAGAGGCAGTGGCAGCATGCAAATAACCTGAACAGAAAAAGAAATGAAAAACGAATAAAATAAAATAATGGAAAGAGAGAAAATGTAAAAATAGACAACTGGAGACGGGAGGCGTATCTTAACGCCCATCAATGCCAAATTAAGTGGCATCCTTGCCAATGTGTTTTTGATATTTTCATTGGACTTGAGTTTTTGGCGCATTATGCGGCAGATTTAGAATCTTGTGTCACGCATGTTGAATATTTCATGAGTGGCATATCTTTTTTTTTTTTCTTTCTTTTTTCCACTTCCACTTAGTCTCCCTCTTTCCCTCTGTGGAGTTCTTTCGTTTACACAGGCTTCCGTTTATTTTAATAACTTGCTATTGTGGCTGTCAACTTCAGGCACACACACACACATACACACACACACACACACACAATGGCCCGCCAAGATTTCACGACATCTCAACGATTATTTGAAGTTGTTTTTCGCTTGGCAGCTACCTCTCTCGAAACTGCTGCTCCAAGCTGCTTTATAATTTATGATCCTTGGCATCGACGACTCCTTCGTCAACGCATCGCACACATGTCGCCAAGTTTCGTATAATTTTTCAAGCAGCGTGCCAAAACTGCATGAATATTAACTGCAAGTGTTTTTTTTTTTCTTTTTATTTTTTTTTTGGAGTAGAAGGAAGGAGTAGAAGGTTGTTTAAATGGGCATGGTGAGCGGGAATGATGTCAGCGTCAAGGTATTTGCCGGCTGTAAAGCATCCATCCACATCATGGTCTGCTTGCGATCCACTTTTATTATATGCCATGCGAAACTTTAAAATGTCAAACGCCACCTCATCTAAGATGGGGCTTTGTGCTTTCTTAAGCATACGTGTGGTTTTTAGTTTTTTAACAGCATTTTACGTACTAGCTGAAAATGTGCGCAAATTGTCGTTGACTGTCAATTGGAAAAGGGGGATGGGGGATGGGGAATGGGGAATGAATGGATGGTGACATAGCGTATGTGCTGTAAGCTAACTGCTCCCCCCACCCAGCAAGCTAATATGCCACCCCCAGGGCTTTGACTAAGCGGACTTAAGTGCTAGCAGGTAACAAAGCGCTGGCAACACGGATAATTTCCTAAAGGTCGGCAAGCAGAAAATAACATTTTGCGCACAAGTTCACACAGACAATGCGACGACCTCTGGCCCTGCGTCCTTGGTCTTTTTTGGCTTTTGCTTATCACGTGACCAGGAGAAAAAAAAACTGACTGTCTGACAGTCTGGACAGCCCAAACGTGGACAGCTGTCAGCTCTCGGCAACTTTGCAGTTTAAATGTAGCTAAATCTTTAACAAAACAACAATGAAAATTACCAAAGCCAACCTGAAAAACCATGACTAATAGTTTGAACAGAATGGCAAAACAAAAGCCAGCCAGATTGTCAGACAAAGGCTTAAAGGATGCCAAATAGCACAAATAAACTAACTTGCTTACTCACACACACACACAGTTATACACATATTTACCCACACACACACAGCTACACACATACAATTAATTGAACATCAATATGATGATGATCGAATGTGTCGGTAATAAATTTAATTTTTACCGTTGTCCGTTCACTGGGGCGTATGACTAATTTGATAAAATTGTTTATTTTAACAAAACTTATTTATCGATGTCATTTGAGCCAAAATCAATAGACTTAAGTTATGGCCAATGTGTATTGATCGTCAAATGCGAAAATTTAAATTTGGAAATGGGAAGGAAATGGAAAGAACAAAATTTACCCGCAATTTAGAAAATCGCCAGTGTAGCTTACCTTATTATTTAGAAATCATATTTATTTGTATGTTTCATAATAATAGAAGATATTTCCGAGAAATAGAAAATTAGCCTTCATATTTTTAAAACATTTATCTTCGAATATTTAGAAAATGTCTATAAGGCTTAGGCTGATTTTCAAAAGCTTAGTGCTATCTTGTCTTGCGCCGCAAATGCAAGTTTCTTTCAACCTTTCTAGAGAATATAGAAGTTAATATTTTGATGGTTGGGCAGAGGCAGATCAACAGTTGGCTTTGCCTTCACTTCAACCACAAGAAAAACACAAAGTTGCAATGCAAATCGCACATAAGCTTCGCGCTTTGTGGGCCACAACGAACTTGTCGTAGTCAAGACCCACACATACACAAGCAAACACACACAAACTGAGGACACACATGCACACACACACATAGGTGAGGGTCCTGGCGTGAATACAAATGTCAGAAGTACGAGCAAAGGACACAGTCCATAAATTTTGTAGCTCGCAACATTTTGCTTTGTTTTAACTCATTTGCCCTGGCGGCAAAGCACAGTTTTTACCCCCTCCCTGCCCCTGTCACTACTTTATTCTCTCTAACTCTATCTGTGGAACTCTTTGGTTGGCTTGTTGCACGGGTTATGACGAGTGAATGGTGGTGGTGGGGTGGTTGTGTGTTTGGGTGTTGGGGTTCGTCGAGCAACCGCAGTTGCTGCCCACGCGCCTGCGGATATGCAACAATGTAGCCAAAGTTTCATCGTCGACGGTGTTGGCAGTGTGTACACCAAGCGTGACTAATATGCACATGTTCAACTATGCTAGAAAACGTTTTGACAACAACAACACCACTACCACCACCAGCACCACCTCCCCTACCCCCTCCCCACTCACCACTCTTAACCATTTTTACCCCTGCGGCGGTTTGCTGTTGCAAAGTTGTTTTGACCAACTTGGTATTTGATTTTTGCATTCTGGTTTTTGGTATCTTTACAGCAGAGCAACATGGCCAAGGATTTGAGAACACTGGGCTGGGATTATTTCATGTTTGTAGCATTTATAACGCTCACCGTCTTGGGACCACTTTGGAAGCGCATTTTTGGCAAGACCAAGCAACGCAGCAAGGCGGATTATGTATTTGCCACCGGCGGTGTATCTATAATAGCCGTCATGATATCCATAGCACGTGGCACACTTGGGGTCCGATCGGTTCTGGGTAAGTTGACGCGTATTTCTGTGTGTGTGTGCGTGTGTGTGTGTTTATTGATGTGTGTGTAACGTGTGTTTCTGTGTTATATTCTGCAGGGTATCCAAGTGAACTTTATTATCGCGGCTCAGCCATGTGGGAGATAATTTATGGCATGATGAGTGCCTATCCAATTGTTTGCTTTATGTTTGTGCCCGTTTACTTTAACCTGGGCATCACCTCTGTCTATCAGTACATCGATCTAAGGTGAGTTCCCCCCAGAAGCGACTACATTTAATTAACACAAAGCGACAACATGAAAATTGTTATTTCAACATTCAATTTAATTTCACAAATGCACCCAAAGCCATAAATGGAAGAAAAAAAATCAGTCTGTCGCCCGCACACAATTTTATTCCTCATTAAGAGGACCAAATGAGACTAAACAGACCAGCATGGTAGGCATAGGTTGAGAAGAGGGCCAGGACAAGAGGCTGTTGTTCAGGCTCTGGCGCGAGTCGCTGAGTTCTTAAATAAATTTGAATTACATTTTGCAAAAATAAATACAAACACACAATAAGAACAACAAAAAAATGAACATAAAAACGCAAGCCAGGAGCAAGTATGCAAACACAGCCAGTCCTAATAATTTATATATTTGTCCTTGCCTTAACAGGACTGGCTCCTCCAAACTCCCCAACTCCCAACTTCCCCAAGTCGTAAGTTGTCGCCTCTTGTCCACACGCCTTATCGCCCGAGCAGCCTAATTGTTTTTTAAGATTGAAATTAGTAAACTAATTTGTTATCAAATGTTTGCAGTTTCGAAAACAAAATTCAATTAATTGTGAAAACTGACAAACGCTCCGCACGCAGCTTGGGGCAATGTCCGATTGATTGGTAATGAGGCGTGGGGAAGTGAGGCAAGCAGCAGCAGCAGCAGCAGCAGAAACATAATTTAATTCAAATTTAATTGGCATGTTCGCAGACACAGAGGCAGGGAATCAGTGAGAAATTGAGAAATTATTTAAATGCCGCACAAGCTGCAAGTGATTGATAGCTAAAATATGCCCAAACAAAGTCCGAACGGATTTGATGCAACTCGTTCAAATAATACAAGATTAGTTTTCAACATGGCTGTAGTTTGCCTGGGCTTATAGTTGACATGAATTGCATGATGCTATAGAAAGCACTCCAGCTAATTATACTACTAGCCGAATAGTTGTAGTTTGCTATTTTCAATTCAGCCCCAACATTAGGGCCATCAATCTTGGTTACTGCCATGACTACGATTAGATCCAGAGCTATCCGTTTCCGTTCAGTTCCAGTCCTTGTCCCAGTCCCAGTCCCAGTCCCATGTGCACATTTGAGACACATGGCGAATTTCATGTGCGATTTGGTTTGATGACAACCAAACGACATTCAAGACAACAGCCGCCCTTAAAGGGCTTCAAAGGACGACACAGGATGTTGCCGGGGCAACAAAAACTTGTTACAAATTTGAAGACTCATTGTCGCTTGTCAGCGCAACTGGCGCCCCGCGACATGTTTATGCATACAACTCCATCAAAATCGACAAAGGCAACTGCCAAGGCCCACAAGTCGCATTGGCCGATAAGTGAATATGCTAGAAATTGTCAAAGCACTTTGGTCCGTAAGTAAGCCACACAACGAAGGGGAACAATAGGGGAAAAGACACTGACAAACATGCAAACTGAGTAAGGTTAAAGACATTGACAACATACTATGACAATGCAAAACAAATAGCAAAAACTACTAAACGAAAATGATATCTTCGAGCATACCCTTTAAAAAGTCTTTCATATATAAAAAGAGCTCAAACTCAATGCTTAATCCAATTCATTTTTAAATAACTTTGCAAAAGATCTTAACTTAATTATGTATTAAGAAATGGAAGTAAGTTCATAACATTTATTTATGAGGAACACACTTGCTAGGCATACGGATCAGGCACATCAAGTCAAAGATTAAGCCTTCAAGCGCTTAGGGTATAATCAAGCAAAAGCCAGCTGAATTCATTCCAAACAAAAAATGAGAAAACAAAGAAGAAGAATGAAGAAAGTACCACCCACTAAACAAAAAAAAAAAAAAAAAAAGAAAGAAAGAAAAAACCGTCTCAGACTCTGGTTGGCCCACTTGTGTTTGCTGTTGACAAATTGTATGACAATTCGTTTGTGTCATAATGTTTATAAATAGCGCGTGTTGTTACTGCCAGGCCTTTAGCCAGAGCACAGCATCCCGTAGCAGACGGCGTTGACAGTCACCCAGTCACCCAGTCAGTTGACAGTCAGTCAACAGCCGAAAACTTGCAAAAACAAAAGCCAACCCGGGTGGAAACTTTCGCATGTGCGC
This sequence comes from Drosophila kambysellisi, assembly GCA_035042185.1. Lineage (NCBI taxonomy): Eukaryota > Metazoa > Arthropoda > Insecta > Diptera > Drosophilidae > Drosophila > Drosophila kambysellisi. The sequence goes on from JAWNLS010000855.1 coordinate 2,652,636, forward strand.
AACAAACATTTGTTCGAGGTTCAAGTTTTTCCTTATGAGCTGAATGCAAATTAGCATAAAAAAGCATATTCATGATTTTTAAATGGCTGTTCTTCGACTATAACCACCTCAATATACAGCTTCAGGGAATGCATGCAAGAATCACTTCTTTTGAAAGCGGATACATTACAAAACTAAAAACTTTAGCGATTAAGAAGCTTTTTGTATCACTTCATATTAAAGTTAAAATGAAGTCGTAAATAAAAGGATAATTAAGCTGAAAAGTTCCCGAAAACTGTGATCTTAAAGTAATGATTTTTAATTCCTTTATAAAGTTCATACAATTTTTATTAACTTACAAAGGGCTTTACTTCCACACCCCAGGGACTTTCAATGTTTATTATTCTTATTTTCAGCATTTTTAACTTGAGTATTTAAATCAAAAGCATACAAAATATATTCTCTATGCCTTATAAATCGAAATAAACTGCTTTGTTACATTCAAATTTCCTGCTGGGAGCAATTTCACTAATACTCACACACACACACACACACACACACACACACACTCACATACAATACTTCCTTTTTGTATACTTGTCACAAGGCTGCCGCTAGTGACATCTGCCACTCAGCACATGGCCTTTGCCTCTTACCCTCAGCTCGAGTTCAAGCTCGAGTGTTGCCGAGTATTTGTTGGCCAAGATTTGTAGCTGACTTTTTGTTAACGCCATTGCGCCCTCGACGAGTTCAATGGTCAAGTTCTTGACTCGCCCTTGCGGCAGCGTTTGCCAAAACAAAAAAAAATTGTGGTTGCTCAAATGCGAAATGGAATTCCAGCTGAATGCAAGACAATCACTACACACACACACACACACACACATACACCCAGGCACACACACACATACACCCAGGCACACACACACAAAGGACTAGTAAATAAATTGATTTGGGGCTTGTTTCGGCCGTGGATCAATAAGACACTTGTTTGCACTTAGTAAGAGCCACAGTTAGAGCCACAGTCAGAGCCACAGTCAGAGCCAGAACCAGAAAAGTGCCGAAAAGTGCGCTCGCTTGTAAGTGCATTTGAATTCCGCTTGAATATTTACGACGTACAAGTGCCAGCCAGAGTGCCCCAGCATACATACAACACACACGCACACACACACACACACACCGACACTCACACAAATATCAAAAAGCTGGTGAGCACACTCGTAAAAAAAAAGAAGAAGAAAAACACGAAAAGAAGCGAACAAATTTAAGGGGCAACATGCACGCATAAATAAAGACATTTTTGGTATGTTGGCAGCGACTAAGTGGCGACATGATTTGCAATTCAAAGACAACAAAGTTGTTGGCTGTAACTTGGTTTTAGCTTTTTTCGCGCCACTCATTCGTACCTTTCACCCAGCCCAGGGCGGCACGTGTGGGGAGGAGCCACTCGGGCTTTTATCGCAAGCAACACAACACAACACAACATGCCTGATTATGTTTATTTATGCGCGGCATTTAATCCAATCAAATGACAGCTCCCAGCTGGCCACAGATTTCGTTTTTGATTCTAAAATTAGCTAGACGCAGTCGACCAAAGCAATCGAAGCTACCCAAAGCTGCGATTATGCCCCACTTGCCACATTAAACTTTGCTGCCTAATTTATGCCTTTGCCCATAACTGAAATTGACTGCAGACACGTCCAGTCCCAGTGATAAATGATGTCCGCGAACCTAAGCAAAACGTCACTGAGCCAAGCGGATCAGGCGGATATAACGCACACCGACAGACCCAGGGCTACCAACAAATGGCCATAGCAACGGGAATGCATTCCATAAATGGAAGCAAGAGAGGAATTGAGGGGGGCAGAGGCTAACTTGTGCGCAGCGAGGCAATAAGCATTATTTGGACGGTGGTTGGTTGGTTGGTCGGTTCGCTTGTCCTTGTGGCCTCGCCTTGGTAATTGCATGAGCGCTTACTGTCCACAGGCATTGCAGCCGTAATTATTGCATAATTATGCTTACCTGTAAATGATGTTATTTAATTAGGTTCGCGCTGCAGTTCAAACACCGTTTCGCCTTTATTAAGAAACCAGCAGCAATGCAATTCAAAGAGAAGGGGAGTGAATATAGTATTGGTTAGAAGGCAAATCAATTAAAATCCATATAACATGAAAGTCGCCCACTGAGCCAAGCCCAGAGTACTCAATCAACAGAAATGCAGGCAGGCAGGCAGGCAGTCTACGAAAGCCTCGGGTCATCACTCACACAGACAGCTAAGAGAATGAGGAGCAATTGTATATAAATATCTTACATACAAATAGAATGTGCAGAGGGTGAGAATGAAACAGAGAGAGAGAGAGATAGAGAGAGATAGATCGAGCAATGGAATGAGATTGGTAGATGCATAGCACTTATTGTGATGAACACGATGTTAACAGGCTAAATGAAAAACGATTGCCACAAGCAAAACAACAACAACAAAAACAAAAACACATGCACCAATATAACACAAGAGACAAAAGCACAGAGAGAGAGGGAGAGAAAGAGAGAGAGAGAGACAGAGACAGTTACAATAAATCGCATAAATCATATTAAATTGACATATCAGGCAAAAATTGACCGCAAGCGGCACTGTGAGAGATATTCACAAAAAAAAAAAATCAGGGCAAGAGAACGAGCATATGTCCACAATATGTGTGTGTTTGTATGTATATGTGTGTGTTTGTGTTGTGTTTTCTTGTTCACCACAATAACATTTCTTTATCAATTTCCGCTACAGGAGCTCGAACAGCAACAACAAAATGGGCGACGATGATTTGCACCATGTTCAAATGCCTAAATAAACGTTTGCCCAATTCCCTTGCTCTCTCTCTCACTCTCTCTCTCTCTTTCTCTTTTCATATATAGCTATTTATTTCTTTGTTGGTTTTCAATTGACACGCCCTTGCAATTTGCGGTCTGCGCTCCGCCTTTCATCATTTCGATGCTCATCATTATGTCCACGCCAAATTAGCCTGCTCGATTGCCATATTTAATGATATTTTTATAAATCCGTGCGGCAACACTTGCATTATGCTCAGACATTTTTATGACAAGGAGTCACACACCCACACCCACCCACACAGACACACACATACACATACATACACACATTCGCTTGCTCACCCGCAACCACATGCACTTGTAGTTAACTGGGTCAGCATTGTCATAATTAAAATATATGTATTAAACGCATAACGCATAACGCATGCCACATGTTGTACACGCTGTCGAGTTTGTAAGCCGCTTAAGCCCAAGCGAGCAGTGAATTTACAAAAGGGGCAGAATCTGCAATTAAGCGCCCATAATGCCTCAGCAAATCCAAGAGCTCGCCGAGCGGGCAGTGGGTAGTGGGTAGTTTATAGTGGAGTAAACGGGGAGGCGTGTCTGATTGATGTTTGCTTATTGATTGACATCTCCTTTTTCCACAAAAACACACACACACACACACGCACACACACATACATACATTTATAACAATATGACACTTTATTTTTCTTTTGGTTTTAATATCGCTTTTTAATGACTTGCTGATGGCTGTCCTGGTGTTCTGCCATGGTGCTGAACTCGTCCTTCAATCATTCATACTTATGTCGGAGCATGTATAAGCCGGAGCTTGATGACAACACTGGCTAATAAATATATATTCGAAGGTGGCTATTAATCATTTAGTGTGCCATCAATAAAGCCAACAGTGGATTATACAGTCAGCTTAGTTACACATGCATTCCTTACATATACATATACATGTATGTATATTTCCATGTGCACATTCACATACACATGTGTGTGTGTGTGTGTGTGTGTGTCGTATGTATGCAAACTAGAGGTGTAGCCTTAATTGCTCCACTTAGGCCCCAATTGCCAGCCATATCTTAGGTGATTATGTAGAGACTGCTAATCAGACGCACAAATGTTGCCAAATGCACACCATTTACAAGATTGCATTTAAGCCATCATTCTTAAATGTATTATTAAATGTGCATAATTAAATATCTGTAACTGGAAATATTTCTACGAGCCAAGGTCACATTTTATAACACATTTAAAATTCTTTAATTCATAGCATAAGATTCTAAAAATCTTTAAAAAACTTCACACTTTAATTAATAATTAATAATAATTAATTAATAATTTAAAATATTTAGACTAGTAAAAGATATATACATATATAAGCGATATAAATATCGACTACAGATTATAGAAATTATTTTTTCTTATCATGCTTGGCGCGCTTTCAAACTTATTAAATTTGGAGTTAAGTTAAGAAATGTGTTAAATAGTTATATTAAAATATTTACTTACACATTTTAAATTTAAGCACTAGGACAACTAAATTCGATATTGTTTGTTTAAAAGTTTAACCCATTCGCCCACTTGCGGCACAGCTGGTCGCCATAAATATCTTTAATAGAGCCACCCATGGATATGACACCAACAAGTTGATTATCCGAGCCACGAGCGCATACTAAGCGATTAAGGGGCTGAAACTTGATACCTCTTTGGGCCACTTGGCGCCTTGTCGCGCATTTTACATCAAATTAACACACAAATTTTTATATCCCATGTGCTTGCCACACTGCCTGCCAGCCACCCTTTGGCGAGGCAGCCTCATAAAAAGCCCGACACAACTATAAAAAGAATCAAAACGAGTTACGAACTTGCCAATTTTGTTGGCATTTCGCTGTTAGAATCAGGCTCGCTCCATTTTTGTGCCTTTTTGTTTTTGTTTTTGTTTTATTTTTTTTTGTTGTTTGTTTTTGCCTTTTACTCAGCTGTCGTAAATTGGTGGCACGGCAGTAATTTGAACTGCAGCTGCCACGCCTTATGAATGCCGTCGCCCACTTATTGTAAACGCCCTCATTTTACAGCTGCAGTAAATCATAAAAAAAAGAGTACGCGAGCATAAAAAGGGCAAACCCATTAAAACTTTAATAAACGCAGCTAATAAAAGTAAATAAATGAGGGGCCGGGCATCGGGCCAATTCCTGTTACCTCTGCTCAGCCACTTCTCCTTTCCAAGCCCGTACTCGTTCCCGTTCCCGTTGCCATTTCCGTTCCTGTTTTTGTTCATGTTTCTTAATTAACGCCGTAAATCGAGCCGGCAAAACCACTAAGCACCTTGTATTCACCTGTCGCCAAACCCTTCACTACTCAATTTCAGATTCAAGAGTCGCACCGTTCGCTGCCTCGCCTCTGCCACGTACATCGTGCGGCAAATCTGTAACCTGGGCATCACTGTCTATACGCCCAGTGTGGCACTATCCGCGGTCATTGGTATACCCTATTGGGCCTCCATTGTTGGCATGTCGGCCATTTGCATATTCTTCACCATTATGGTAAGTGCATTTAGAAAAAAAAATAACGTTTCACTTTCATGATGAAAGAGAATCGTGTAACTAATTCCAAAGAAGTGTGTCATTTGAGAATCTAACATGACGCAGAAAGTATGCTTTAACCGATCAACAATATATTTTTCTAAGTGTAAAAGTAGTTCCAGCTAGTGCCGGCAATTGTTTGATTTCCTTCATTTGTTTTTAGGGCGGACTGAAAGCGGCCATTAATGCGGACGTCATCCAAACTATAACCATTCTGTTGGTAACCATTGCGGTCTGCATTAAGGGCACAATATCCAGCGGCGGGCCAAGGAACGTTTACCAGCTGAACCGTGACAATGGTAGGCAATCATTTTTGGAAGGTTCGGCCAGGAGATTGGCTTCGATTGATCATGGCAGCTTATTAGCGTGTCCTGTCAAATAACATGAGTGTGTATGTGTGTGTGCTTGAGGGTGTGCTTTGTGTGTGTGTGTGCAAGATTCATATTTATGCTGACGAATGATGACTATTAAAATGGCATCCATTTTGGGTTGCTCTTGTTGCTGCTGTTGTTGCTGTTGATGTTACTGCTGTTGTTGCTGTTGTTGTTTTGCTGCTGTTGTTGCTGTTGTTGTTGCTATTGCTGCTGTAGTAGCCGGTGCGTCGGCTCATTATGCACATAAATGATGATGATAAAAGTGGCATATAAAACAGCAGCAGCAGCAGCAGCACCATCACCACAGCTACTTGGGATGAGTTCCGTGACGACAGTAATAAATGTCTGGCGGCAGCGCGTTTTGTCACTTCAGCTTCAGCTTCAACTTTGAGTCTGCCTGGCTGTAATACTGACTGACAATTGCCGAGCACTGGGAATCGAGCCATGTGACGATGCCATTAAAAGCACAAAAAACTAATACGACTGCAACTGCGCTCCAAACAATACGCATTTGTTTTTCTATTGTTCACTGTTAATTTTCGTTCGCATTTCGCATAGGACGCTTAAATTTCTGGAACTTTACCGGGGATCTAACGGTACGCGTGGATACTACATCTGCCTGGCTGGGGCAGCTGTTTATGTCGCTCTCACAGATTGGCTGCCAGCAGAACTTTATGCAGCGCTACGTCAGTCTCAAGTCGCTGAAGGAGGTGAGAAAGTAAGTTTTTGACTTTCCGTGTTTCATATTTAGATTAGTTTATCGATTTTTCACTCTAATTATTTATTTTTGGAAATCCCCTTTATTTAGGGTCATGCTGAGCAACGTGCCCATTGTTTTCGTATTCTTTGCCCTCTCTTGGCTCTCTGGCATGGTCATTTACTCCACGTACATTAACTGTGACCCATACGCCGAGGGCTACATCAGGAAGACCGATGAGATTTTACCCTTCTTCGTGGAGGATCAGCTGGGCTTTGTGCCCGGCTTCGTAGGCATCTTTATGGCCACACTATTCAATAGTGCACTCTGGTAAGTCACTAACATCAATGCATATATTAGAGTAGAGCTAATCTTTGGGTATTCTAATAGCATGATGGTCTCCAACTTAAATTCTCTGTCCACCGTTTGCTGGGAGGATTTCGTATCGCAGCTGCCCAGATTCAAGGGCTTAACCGATACCCAGCAATTGAGAATTATTAAAATTGTGACCATTGTTTGCGGTCTGATTATTATGTGCGTGGCCTTTGGAGTGGGCCTGCTCTCCGGCGTCATTGAATCCTCGCTGCTGGTTTTCTCGGCCACGTCTGGGCCGTTGCTGGGCTGCTTCATTTTGGCCATGATGGTTCCAGTGGCTAACTGGAAGGGCACATCCGCTGGCATGATCACTGCCTGCGCCTTCGTGCTCTGGATCATTGGCGGTAGCATGACCATTGACAAGCCCTCCACAATGCTACCCACCACCACAGATGTAAGTAGCTGAAAGAAACTGGAACAAGTTGTCCAAATAATCGTGTTGAATCCATTCTAAGGGTTGCTCCAATTCCACCTTCTCGCGATCAATTGGCAAACCCAGCAGTGGAATCGATGAGCTGCCTTGGCTACTGAAGCACACACCGATCGATGGCTACAATCAAACATTCTTAGATCCATCGCCCAGGATTGCTAACGAGCGGTAAGAATAAGTTTCTTTACCGGATCTTGATAAATATATTTATCCTAGAATGGTTAATTTTCAACTTGTGCTCTTTTCTTTTGTAGATCAACTTTGGAGGCCTTCTATTCGATCAGCTTTATGTACTACAGTTTGATTGGAACAGCGCTGACGGTTCTCATCGGGACACTGATCAGTTGCCTCACCCAGCATGCAGATGATGAGTACGATGCCAAGCTGTTGCATCCGCTTATCTTCCGGTGCTATGAACGCCTAAATGTGCCCAAACCCTACTACATTAAGCACGAGGAGGAATCTGGTCTTAATAGGCGCAGCAGCAGCAATTCATCTGCAACGACCACCTGCAAGGAGGAGAAAATAAATCATGCCTTCGATGCCAATGAGACGAATGTGCGCGCTGCAAAGGAGAAGAGGAGTCCAATCGCTGTGATATTTACGGATAGCTCCAGCACTGCCCATGCGGGGGAACAGCGCAGCTCAATTTGCGATGCCAGTAGGATACAGATGGACACGGTGCCATCAGGGGAGACGGGCACCTATCGACAGCTCAACCCCAAAGCAACATTATTCTGAGACAATGCGAACCCTCCGAAAATGCTGCATAAATCAATGGAAAATAATAAGTAGTTCATAGAGTTAGTTTGTAGATTGTCATAAGCTAAGGCATCGTGTAAACTAATTTAGTCAGTCGTACACCTTCAGTGTATCAAAGTCGATAAAGATGCTGTGATTATTGTACAAGATACATTTATACATTTACGCCTATTGCAATATTATTTTTCGAGCGATATTCGAGATGCGTGGCGTAAAGAAACCAATTTAATGTTTATGTACTTATGTAAATGTAAGCAAATGCAATAACAGAATTTTTAATCTTATCATTATCTATATATTCGTGCAATAAATAAGACAAATGTATTTTAATTCAAGTCAAGTGCATTTATTTAGTACTATCTAAGTCTGGATAAATATATATATAAGTTTCCAGGTTAATTTGAAAATAAATGTTTATAAAATTCGATATTGAATTATATCAAATTTAACATATAATCAGGATAAATTTAGTTTTAAATAAAGTCGAAAAAACGTTCACATAAATTTTTAATATTAACTGCTAGTAATTTTATGAATGCTGTATTCTGCAACTTTAAATTATCCGTCAAAAATCAACAGCCATTTACAAAAAGTGCTGCCATTCTCCAACAACTGCAGTGCTGCCCATCGAATCGATGGTCAGCTGTTTGTCAATTGTTCATTTCGTGAACAGCTGATCGACAACAGTGTTGGTCAAAGTTCACTAGCTCGATAAAAGCCAGTTCACAGAATATTAGAAGGAAAATACAAGTTAAAAGGTAAATAAAAGAATAACACAAAAGAAAAACAAATATAAATTGATTTAATATAAAACAATTGAAAATGCAATGCGCATATTGCATTACATTGTGATATTTTGTTTGAACATACTGCTGCTCATCACTAACACTAATAATCAGCACTTTTTGTAGGGGGTTTTATTGTTAGCGGCGCAACGAAATGCAAAGCACGCAAAAGGTATTAACGCAAGAAGTTATACCCATAAGCAATAGCCGATAATAAATATGGCTACTTTGGCCAAGCCGAAAAATGAAGTACGTATCACAAATAATAATAATAATATATCTGAAGAAATATTAATGCAACAACTACGCATAGAAAACAAAAAAGAAAAGGACGTCAGTCGAACACCGTCATAAAGAACAAGAGCAGAACGATGAACTGTTATCAACAAGTTGTGGGCTCGAACAAAGACAATTAGAGAATGAGTCACTGCTGGAAGAGTTCGAGCGTGCGGCCGCCAAGGCCAGCAGTAGCACCCACAAAGCCAATACCATCATAAGCCACGACTGCTGCATATCAAGTGACTTACAAACCGAACAACTTGCAGAAGCAACAACAACAGAAGTTAAGGAGGAAAAGGAGCTGGAGGAGACAGCGCCCAGTGCGCCATGTGCGCCGGCAAGCAACGTTCCTCTTGTGCAATACCCCAATCTGCAGCCAATACGCATAAGCAATGCCCTCGCCGAGGAGCAGAAGACACAGATTGTCTACAAGGAGCGGACGCGAGTGTGCTCGCCCGGCTTTGCCCTCGCCAACAGTCACTTGAAGCCGTTTAGCAGCGAGCAGCTGAAGCAGATCTATCAGTGCACCGACTTGGAACTGGTCAAGCAATTCGAATTGGAGTTCCTGATGAACACACTGCTTGAATCGAGTGAAACTGATCCGCTCTATGTAGCACTCCAGGAGTATTTTAATCTACAAGCCAAAATTTCATCAAATTTACAGGACATTCGCAGCAATTACCGCATGAGCTGCGAAGCAGAGCAAAAGCTGTGGAGGCGTGAGAACGTGAGTCGCACTTTCAGCGGTACCTGTGGCGACGGCACCGTCGTCAAAGAGACTGTAACCTTCGAGTGAGTGAGGCAACAGCAGCAGCTCCCGGTTAGAACAAATCCTAATCACAATCTTTGCTCTTCTAGATGCGTTATGCTTAATCGCACTATACTGGAATACGTGAATAAGTATTTAACAGTTCATTATGATCTGGTGTGTCACACGTATACCACCAATCTGGTTGAAGCAAAGATAACCAAAGTCCGAATCGATGCAATCATCAATGAACTGCTCGCTTATCCACATGTCGATGTGGAGGCATCTGTTGTGCTGCACACCCAGTTGGAGGCATCGGCTCTGGATTGTGTCGCCAAGCTTAGACGGGCCATTTCCATTCTGTTCAGCTTTACGCGACGACCCAGCCCAAATGCGGTATTACTTTTTCTAATGTCACTCGTCACATAGCTCATTTCATCATAAATCTTCCACTGATTATCCACTAAACGAGCCTTTGCTTTAGGATTTTGATGCCGATCTCAAGCTGTGGCTGCGCAAACTTGTTGCAATGCAGCTGCTTCTGGCCACCAAGGAAGATCATTGGTTTCTGCTCTTCAACATCTTGCGTTGCCCCAACGGCGTCGGTGCCTGGGCGGCGGAGTTTTTGCAGCTGCCGGGTATGGTAGCCAATGCGCAGGCACAGACAATGACAAAGGGCACGCAACCCAATGAACAGCCGCTACCATTGAATTCACCAGAAGTCAATCACTGCTTGGCCGTATTGCAAATTCTTCTGTTGCCCATTAAAAAGCGCAGCGAGTACCTCAAAAGTCAGGTGCAAGCTCAAAAGGAGCTCGCCGGACCCAGAGGTGGCGGTGAGGGCTGGACTGTGTTGGACTCGGATGGGGAAGATACACTGACGCCAACGGGCGAATGTGTTGGCATTAAAGAGACTGATTTGATATCACTGCTCAATCAGCTGCCCTTCGATAAGCTATTTTCGTAAGTTGTTACTGAGAGAGATAGATCGAGAGAGAAGAAGATTTGTATTGCTTTCAATTTTCAGCTCTGCGATGTGCATTGAAAAATTCCTCGAGGACTACATCATTGAGCCGGATATGATTACACCTCAGCAGATGCTTACCGTTGTGGTCTTTTTTGCACAATTGGTGGAGACTCTGGGCGAGGGCATGATAACCTACAACAACGAGCGGTACAAGCAGCTGGCCAAGCGTCTGGGACGCCTGGTGCGCCACTCCCTGCAATATGCCTCCGATTATTACGAACTCTTCTGGTGAGTTGTGCTTACAAAACGAACGAATCCATTAAGCTTGAATTTGATCAATCATTTGCAGCAACAACAATTTACACAAGCCGCCGGAGCTGTGTGAACGTATCGAATTGGAAATGCAGGCGTTGCTGTTTCGCGCATGCAGATACATTTATAGCTCTCGTAATTTGGGCACATGGCAATACTTTTCGACGCTGCCCTATTCGACGTTAAATGCTGATATCATTTGGCATCTGTTCTATTATCTAAACGTGGGCTTTCCCAGTGACTTGAGCAAACAGCTATCCGCTGATCCGGAGGAGGCATTTCATACGGACTTCTGGAGCAAGTTTGATTTGGCCAATGCGGATGTGTCCGCCGAGGATATGTACTATCTGCTGCAGGCCTTCTTTGAAATGGCCAACGGGCGCGATCCCACCAAAGATTGGCCAATTATTCGCATCATTTGTCTCACCATCTTTCAGGTGACTTTATATTATTTATTTCTGTAAAACTGAAACTGGATACGAGATTATAGATATCATTATAAGAATAACGATCTCTTTCTTATAGTCATTAATACCGTTAAAACGTTTGCTTTTTCTTGCAGATCGGATTTCTGCATCAAACCACGCGAGAGTTTTGCTACAAGGCCGCAAGGGATTCGTTGGTACACATAACGCTGGCCTATGAGGGTCTCATGGACTGTCTGCTGCTGCAGCTGAAGGCGCGCTTCAGTGAGATTGAGCAGGCGGCGTATCTATTTAAGGCGCTGCCACTGGAGAACTGGCATCCGAGCATGGACAGCTTTGAGCAGCTTTCAAGCTGGTTGCTTCACTTCGATTACCAGTCGACAGAGAATCAACTGGCGCGTCTGATCATTGGCCATCTTAACTGGGGCTTCGATGAGGAAGGTAGGCTCTATCTGCCGCACAATATTCACGTTCGCATGGCTTGTCTGGTCACTGAAGCAATTACCAAGCATGCGTCGGAGGTAATCGGTGTCTCGGGCATCTCGGAGAGCGTGCGTCAGGTGTCCTCCCTTATCGACTCTACGTTGTCCAATCGGGAACAATTTACCAACTGGTGCTGGCGCATGATCTCAATGCTGCGCCTGCACCTCATGGACCAGAGTGTGGAGTCCGTCAAACACACTCTCCAGCATCCCACTGAGCCTTTGCTCTTTGTGCCTGACATGGAACGCTTGGACATGATCAGCCAGGGCGTCAGAGAGCAACGTCCCTTAGCTCTCTATGCTGCCGTCCTGGTCAGTTTACATGGCCACTCGATTCCGCTAATATGCCAGCATGGCTTCGAGTTGCTCCACCAATTGATTGGCGACCATCGCCATGCGGCCGTCATACGAAGTTTGGAGCTAATTGTGCCACTGTTCCTCGAAACACCCGACACGCTGGCCAATTGCGAGAGGTAAGCCTAACAAGGAATCCATAGATACTGTTTGATTATTCCAATATTTCTTGCAGCTTCCAAAAACTGCTCATAGCACTGCTCAATGCGGACAGAACTTACCTAAAGCTGGCCAAGGACATGGTTTACGCCAATTCAATTGGTCCTATTCTTGAATTGCTTGACAATATGTTGCACCATCAAATTGTGTCCTACACCAGGCAAGTCATTAATTACAACACTTGGAATACATGAATAGGCCCTGTTTTGTTGTAGAAATGATTTCTTTTAGAGAACTTAACGAAAGACATCATTTAAAAGTTGCTCTCTGTATGCAAAATATTTTGTATATGGTATAATAGTATATTGGTTTTGTGCAATGTCCGTCATGCTGTCTGTCCGTCTGTCCGTCCGTATAAACGCGCGTTCCTCCGACACCCTTAGAGATTGAGACTTGAAACTTGGAACGTATACTGGAAAGTACCCTCAAAAGTTAAAGTGTCTTGGATTTGGACCTACGTCCACTAGGGAGCTAGAAATCGAAATTCGATTTTAGCAAATCGACAAGTCCCCATATCTCTTACAATTTAATGAATACAGTCACCAATTTTGGTTGGTAGGTTGTTGGCGAGGTCCTTGAAAGATTGGCATGTGCCACGCCCACCACCGACGCCCCCATCACCCCCGCCCCTAAAATTTTCAAATGGCTATATCTTCCGCAGTTTTTGAGTAGGGAACGTCAAATTTGGTAGGTATATTACAGGTAGTCGCCTTTAAGAACCGATAATTTGTGGTGCCACGCCCACACCTGCGCCTATAATCGACAATTCCGATTGTAAATCGATAACTCCGTATATCTCCGAACATTTTAAAGATAGAGTAACCAAACTTTTATTTTTTATTTGGACGTTGAAGTACTAACGAGCAGTACATTCAAGTGGCCCAACGATACCAAGCTCGGGCTTGTTAACGCGCGGACCCAGGCGAAAGCAGCCCCCCCAACACAACCGACCGAGGGGCGACCGCACGAGTTACTGATACGAAGATCGCGAAGAGGAAGAAAGATGACACAACAAAACATTTTTAATTACATTAATAGGGGAATTGCAATTAATTAAAGGGAAAAGCATATTATAATTAGTACATAAAATTCTAAATGGATTATGTAAAGCATAATTCGAACTACAAGTTTGAAGAAAGATGGGTAGAAAGTTCCTTGTATTTCTGATCGGAACTGTAAAATTTATTTGGCTAATTAACTCCGAAGAATCAATCTCACCATTTATAAGCTTGTGTAAAAAGATTACGCCAAGCATTGTTCTACGATCAGAAAGTGAAGGAAGATTTATTAATAGAAGTCTACTACGGTAGGAAGGTAAACTAAAGTTAGTAGTCCAGCTTAGACGTCTAAGTGCAAATAAAAGAAATTGCTTTTGCACGGATTCTATTCTGTCCTGATGAACCTTGTAATTGGGTGACCATATACAAGACCCATATTCAAGAATAGGACGCACAAGAGACATATAAAGAGTTTTAGTGATATAGGGATCGTCAAATTCTTTTGACCAGCGCTTAATGAAACCTAGGACACCAAGTGCCCGATTAGCGGTCGCAGAAATGTGCTTGTCAAACTTAAGCTTGGGATCTAAAAGGATACCCAAATCATCAACACATTCTATGCGTTCCAGTGGTTTGCCATTAAGGAAATAATTAAGTAAAATAGGCATACGCCTATAAAAGGACATGACTTTGCATTTATCACAATTAAGATTTAAAAAATTAAAACGGACACCAGGCTTCAAAACTATCTAAGTCAGCTTGAAGCCTCTGTCCAGTAAGAGAGTCAGTAGTTGATAAACACAACTTAACGTCATCGGCGTACATCAGTACCCGAGAATAACTTATAACGGACGGAAGGTCATTTATAAATAAAGTAAATAACAAGGGACCAAGGTGACTTCCTTGTGGTACTCCGGAAGTAACCTGAACAGACTTTGAAATAAAACCTCTAAAGAAAACTCTCTGTGTTCTTGATAGTAAGTATTTTGAGATCCAATTAATCAGATTATTTGGAAAACCCAGAAGATAAAGCTTGTGAATTAGCAAAGGGTGATTCACAGAATCAAAAGCCTTACTGAAATCAGTGTAAACAACCTCCGTTTGCATTTTGTTCTGAAAACCTTTGATAACAAAAGAGGTGAATTCTAATAAGTTAGTGGTTGTAGATCTGTATTTCATGAACCCATGTTGACAGGGTGAAATCAAAGATCTACAAAAATGTTGAAGTTGAGAAGTTATCAATTTCTCAAAAACTTTAGGAATGGCAGACAATTTATGAGATACCTCTATAATTTTGAACATTTGATTTGTTTCCCTTTTTAAGGAGAGGGATAATAAATGATTCTTTCCAAATATTAGGAAAAGAGCTTAACTCCACGGACAATTCAAAAAGTTTTAGCAAGGGCTTCAAAAGACCATCGGCACAGTACCTTAGCACACAGCCAGGTACCCCATCAGGTCCCGGTAAAAATACTGGCTTAATACCCTTCAAGTCCCTAAGTAAAGTGCTCTTAGTTATCACAGGTTCAAAAATGCAATTAGAGCGACTGACCGGATAAGGATATGGCAAAACCACCTGATGATTATGGGTACTATAGGTAGATTGAAAAAATTCCGCAAATAGATCGGCAATGGCCTGATCTGAGTCTGCAGTCTTTTTTTCAAAAAATACAGTAGAAGGAAGGTAATTTGCTAGTAACCTCCTCCAAAGATTGGCATACCACGCCCACATCCGCCGCCCCCAGGAACTTCGTCCCTAGAAATTTAAAATGCGCATATCTGCCGTAACTTGCAAGCTAGAGTCGCAAAATTGTGCAGGTATGTTACTGGTAACTCCCCCAAAGATCGATAAAAAAAATTGGATGGCCACACCCAATCCACCTACCTGAACCGATACACCTGTTGGTGTAAATCGATCAACCCATATATCTCACGCAATTTGAAAACTTAAGTCTTCAAATTTTAAAGGTATATTGCTAGTAACACCCTTCATAAATGTGGAAAAAAAATTTTGGACCACGCCCAATCCCGCCCACAAAAAACGATAAATGCCTGTATCTGCCGCAATTTAAGAGCTACAGTTACCAAATTTAGAAGGTATATTACTAAGATCGAACTCCAAAATTTTTTGGTACACGCTCACTCCCGCCCACAAAACCGATTAACGCCAATATCCCCCGGAATTCAAGTATTTCTTAATTGTACACAAATAAAGGTATAATAGTATTTCGCTGTCGGTTACGTCCGACTGCAACGTTCTATCTTGTTTTTTTTTAAGATATCCAAACTTTCCTTTCTCCTTCAGCTACGGTTTGTGCTCACCGCTAAATCTCATGAATGTGTGGCTGAATTGCTTCACTATGCTACCGGGCTGGGCCGAGAATACGCACGTGCTCTACCTCCTGGACAAGATGCTGCGCATTGCCTACCAGTTTGCCGACTGTCGCGTGCAGGCTGCCGAATTCTTTTATAACTACTACAAGGTACGATGATAATCATTATTGATGTTTTGAGTAGTTAACAACATTTATGTCGTAGGACTGCAACGACTGGAAAATACCGCCGAAGTCGTCCGGATTAAAAGCCCTGTTTGGCGGGCAAGTCAACGTTCGTATTCCCGTGCTTTCGCCGCAGAATTGTTGGCTGAATCTTGTGCTGCTCGAGATTGAATTTCGACTTCAGGATACACGCTTTTGGCCTGAGTTGTTGCGCCAGCTTACGGATCAGTCAGTGGATGTGGCACTTAAGAAAACTTTGTCGCTTAGGAAGACGAACGCTTTTCCCGCCCAACAATTGGTCATCTACAAATACGCTCAGCTCCTGTCCGGAATGGACACAACACACGCTCTCTTCCCGATCCTCTGTCAGAAATTCTTCGAGCTCTATTTGTGGCGCTTGCCGACGGATGGCGATGGCCCCAATATCAATGGAAACTTTGGAGTCGCCCAAAAGTTCTACGACGGCAACGTGACGCTGATGAAGTCAATAAAGGCTCAGCTGAAATCGGCGGAAGTCTATTATGCTGCCATTGCCAAGAAGCATGCCAATGACGATGCCGCGGCGCACATGTATCGCAGTTGCAACAAACTGATGCAGAGCTGTGCCCTGTGGCTGGAGGACACACAGATCAACACTTTCTCCAGCGATTCCGGCCATTTGCCGGCACAGTACAATAGCGAAAAGTTGCGGGAACTGTTTAACGGTCACGTCTCCCACTGGACAGAGTTTCTCAGTCCCGCTGACCATCGCAAGGAACAGCGTCACCAGGCGGATCAATGGTCTGCCAAGATTTATCGAGTGCTGCACACCAATAAGCAACTGCGCACCCCGCTGCAACCAAAGCCACGTCTGCCACCCGTCCAGCGCCTCAAAATGCATCTGTCCACCTATGACAAACGGCTACCACCACCGAACTACAGTCGCCCGGACCAAGTTGAGAAGCATCCCATCAATAGCAAAACGCTATCCGAGTTAAAGCGTCGCATACAAACGCTAAACAGTACCGCCAAGTAAGATTCATGGAATTGCCATATACGATATCCATTATACTATTATCATTATCATTAATTATTCAATATAATTTCAGTAAATTCCATTACAATACATCGGAGTTGAATTCTCTGAACTTGGACTATGTGGATCGAATCCCATGTGCCGATCCGATGATGCCATATGAAGAGACAATAAGCAAGGAATGCAATCGGAAGTGCGTGAAACCAGCTCAAATCAAGCTAGAGACGGAAAAAATATATCCCAATCTGGACATAGACCGCACACAGGAAAAGAATCGCGAGCGTTACAAGAAGATCGTTGAAGAAATGCTGACCCTAAATGTGGATGGATTTGCGCAGGCCATCCAGGAACTGGGCGGCTTCATTCAACATCTGCAGCAAGAGCAATCCAATCAAAAAGTAATATCTATCGGCGTCAATTTCTTTTATCATGTCGTTGACAACATGAACGATACGACCAAGAAATTTCAGCCCACACACGATTTTTACACTCAGATACTGGGTGAACTGGGCGTGAGTATTTTACAAATATTAATAAAATTAATTAATAATTAATGTATCCTAATATTTTCGAACAGGTGTTCATGCTAGCCGATCATTTGGAACAGGGATTGAATATTCTTCGTCTGGCGCTGCGACGCGGAGATCTTGTAGAGGTGCTCGCCGGCGTGTTTGCACCTTGTCGCATCAGTGCCGATCATTTCCTGGACATGTATGAGTTCCTTATCGATTCACATTTGAAGCGTTGCGATACCAACATTCTATTTGTGCTGTTCTCCAAGTTCGATCTGCCTAGCATGCTGGAGACGTTTCAGCCCAAGCTCAGCGAAATCAGTCGATGTTTGTTGCTTGTGCTGCAAGGACTCGAATCATGGTCACAGCCACAAAACAGCCTCTTACAGGATCAATTCCGTCGCCATTTAGTGCACATCTTCACGTACGACTTTCCGCAACATTACGGCGAAGTTATGCAGCTCGTACTCGATCGTATTTCGGATCAAAAACTGATGCCACTGGTGCTGCTCGATCTGCTCAATGCGCTACTAATGCCCACTGGCAGCGCTCCACTGACCCTAACCACTTCCGAGGTGCAATTGCACGAGCTATGCTTTGAATTTGCTCGCCGCCAAAAGCTGTTTACGCTGAAGGCGTCAACGGACACTTTACTGCTGTTTGCACGTCACTTTCAAAAGGAGCGACTGCATCATGGCCTCCATGGGCTGTATCCTAAACACAAAGATTACTGCTTGCCGCTGGTCATGTGGTTTACCTGCTTTGGACACGTACTGCTGGCAACAGCCATTTGCAGCTACCAGGAGCTGCTTGCCGATCAAAGTGAGTAATTTATAAAGTAAATAAACGTTTACCACATGTTTTTCTGTTCATTGTTTTTAAACCAGTCAGTGATGTTGTCTTCGGCTCAATTGTGGAGACTTATGCGCCCTGGCTGATCCCGTACACTGAGCAGGCGGCAGGTGCTGCTGCACACTGGATACGTCAACTTAATCCAAATCAGGGCAAGATTCTGCTGCCTTGGAGTGAGCCGCACGTGGACTCCAGCAAGCTCATGATCAGATCATTTATTGCCAATATTGTGCAGGTGGTGCAGTATCTGCCAGCATCAAATAAAATACTGGAGCACGTGTTCGCCTGGTATGTACATCACTTTGCCCAGCTCAATGTGGCGGGGCATGTGCTGGCGCCCATACACGAGGGACTGGCCCAGTTGCCATGGGAACGCTTCCTGCCGCCGGCTACGCACATTGATCTGCTCTACAAGAGTTTGCAGCTCTTTATACCCGAGTCGCATGCGATGCTCGGCCACATCTTCATCCGAATCGACTGGAGCGCGTGGTTCACACAGATGCCACAGCCGGTCGCCGTGCTCTCAAATCTTTTTGCCATCTTTATAAAACTGGCATTCGAGCCGAACATTCACATGCATCCCAATACGAGCAAGATACTCGAGGATGCCATCAAGCAGCCCTGGCATCTTGTCGAGTACAGCGAACTGGAGCAGTTGCTCAAGTGGTTCGTGGCTAATGTGGAGCCCGCCATTGTCCTGCAGCTGCCCTCTGAAACAAATTACGCCGATCGCGCCGTTCTCGAGTTAGTCTCCAAGTGATCCTAGCAAAGTAAAAAACATTTGATTAATCCTGTCATTTATTGCAGTCTGCTTCGCGTGGCCTGTGCCATGCTGCCGGAGAGCAGCACCCAAGGCGTAGTCATACAGGCAACGGCCAAGCGAATGTTATACACACGCTCCATGGTCTGCATGCAGCGCACCTGTGGCGCCAAGCATAAAAAGCTCCTGGCCACCAAGGAGGGTGAACGCGCCTTTACCGCTGCCTTGCTAAAGCTACTGCAAGCCATCGACCAGGCAATCAGCGGCAGCAGTGAGCAGCGCACGCTGGAGGAGCAACGTCGCGAGGCACTCAATTTAATGCTCGAATTAGTTGCGCCCACACAGACGCAAAGCGAGGAGATCTCCAAGTAAGATCAAACAGATGACCTATATCATTTAAGCTTTGTATGTGAAAGGCAACCATCGAGTTGGATTTGAAGCTTTACAATTAAGTTTGTCGGATAAAAACTGACCAGGATTCGATAGATTCTCACTTTCAACATGGAATATTCCATTATAATGTTATGTAATCCTTACTTTCAGCCTGCACATCGAGACCTTGGTGCGCTGGCAGCAGCAATGTGCTCCCGCCAATCTTGTGATGTGCGCCGCTCTGCCAGCCATTGGACATCTGAACACCTACATTTCCTGCATCTATACGCTGCTGGAGTCGAGCATTGAGTGCTATTTTCGCACGTCGTCGGTAAACGCACCTTGGCACACGCCCAGCTGGCGCGGACTGTTCGAGGCGCTGCAGATGTCGCTGCCGAAACTGGAACTGATGCCCGTCATGAGTGGTGGTTATTTCTTTTCGTTGCACATCTTTGTGCTTTACAAACTGGAAGAGATTGAATCAGATGGTGAAAAGGTGACCTTTCTGCAGGATCTGACGCAGTTGTTGGAAAATCTAAAAACCAATCCGCAAACGGAACCGCGCATGGCGCTCGTCTGGGGCTTGATAATCTCACGAGGCTGTAGACTGCTCCAGAAATCGGAGCACGTGAAGAAGCCGCTCTGTATGCTGGCGCGCCATCTTCAGATAGCCTCGACAAAGGCGGAGGGCTGGAGCGATGGTTTGCTGGGCGCCATTGGCCTCAAGGCGAAAAGCATCACAAATAGGTAATGTGGTTCAATCTTACTATACATATTATAGTTATAGCTAATCTAGTTAATAATTGTTGCAGACGCAAGGTGCTCACCCGGTGTCTGGCATGCATAATCTATTCACTGTTCCCCGCCAGCCGTGAGGCGCGGCTGCCTTGCGAGGAATACGAGAGCGCAATGCGAGAGCTGGCCATGCTCTTGGCCAACAAAAAATTCACGGACGTCAAGCCGCTGATCGTCCGGGCCGTTAGCAATCTCAAGGAGCAGCCAATGCCTGATTTTCGGGCTGTTCCACACTTGATCTGTCGCCTGATCGATGTGTTCTATGAGGAGGGCTATCTGACGACCATTCCGGAGGTGTGGGACTGCGATTTTAAGCTCAAAGCTTAAAACTTGATATGATTGAGGCAACAGCCAATTGTGGTATTTTTATACGAATTATATAAATCAATATATACCTTTATATATACACAAAACACATATTTACACAGCACACTTAAGAGGAAAATAAAGTGATTCAATTTTTTTTTTGCTGTTTTTGGAAATTGCAAGCAATATATTTGAGTGTTATATAATTTGGTTTCATTTGTATTGAAATGCAAAACTTGAATGGTTGCATCTAAAAGACAACAATTTTTAAAATCAGTTTGTAGCGTGCATACTTGAAGTTATGGGCTTAAGCGTAATGGCAGTAACAAAATCGGAATCGAGCGAAATATTTGATATCGCTATATTTAGAATTCAAAAGTGTATAAATATTGATCTAACCGAAAGATAACAATGAAACATACATATTAAAAAATTAAGTTAATCTTGACGACAAGTACAAATTGCTACATAAAGTAAAAAATAACACTTAACTTATAAAACTAGGAAATATTGTAAATTGTTTAGTCATCCAGCGCAAAATTGGATAACTGCAGATGCTGCAGATTGTTGCGCGCCTCAAAGTAGCCGGTATCGGTGGGATTGTCTGGTGTGGGCACAAACGGTGGCTCCATATGCCCAATGTTCTCCCAATCGATGCCGACAAATTGTCGCATCTGCTGCACTTCTTTGGCGGCCGGACGCTCCGAGGGCTCCATGGTCAACAACAGCTCCACAGCCTCCATGGCATCAGCCGACAACGCCTCATCGCCCTCAGGCCATTCAATGTCTAAGAAATCATATATATAAGTTCAAGTTGTGGTAACAAATCTCGATACTTACTCTTATTGAGAATGTTGTCAAATACTTTCTGGGGCGTTTCGTCGTTGAAGGGCGGAATGCCAGTCATGAACTCGTAGAAGCACACGCCCAGCGCCCACCAGTCGACGGCCGGACCATGGCCCAGTTTAAGCAGCAGCTCCGGCGCCAAATAGTCGGGTGTGCCAAGTATGCGTTCGTTGGAGACGCGTGCGCCACGTCGTACAGATTTGGGCGTGCGAAAGGGCGTATTTACGTTGATGTTGGTATTTTTTGGCGTTTTAGGTGCACTGCCGCCACCGTGATTGATAGGTGACATTGTTGGATCGTCGGCCAGCTTAATATGATACTGTGCACCGGACAATTTCTCGACGGCCAGAGCATGCTCCGGCTTCTTGTTATCCATGGAGGGGGGCAGGGCGAAGCGTGTGGCCTTTAACTTGCCGAGCAGGCCGCCATCGCGACGTGGCTGCTTCTGTGACGACACTGGCGTCGAAAAGACCACATTGGCCACACTGGCCTCTGAACCCAGCAGATGCTGCATAGGCACCTCGTCATCCGACAGAGAACGCACCTTGAGTACACCGCGTATGGGCGATGAGCGTGCCTTGCGCTTCTTGGGTGTGCTGCTGCCAATGTTGAGTATCTCGATCTCTTGGGTAAGGCCACTACTGGTGCTTGCATTGCCAGTGCCATCCGTATCCATGCCGGACAAGTTATCCGATCGATTGACCAGATTGATTTTACGCTTCATGCCGCGCAGAAAATCGGGTCGCTTAAAGTGCTTGGACAGATTACGAAATGGTGAATTCATGCGTATGCCACTTAGCTCATTGGCGTTATTTGTCATGTTATAGCTGCAACAATAAACACAACATGAAATCGAGCTGCAGTGGGAACAGGTATTATTAATTATTGACCTTCGCGAATAGTCGGAGCAACTGTATTCCTCCTTGGACTGACTCATATTATCCGCGTTCTTCTCTATGGAGGAGGCGGTACTCTCGCTATTTAAATTCAGATGGCAGCTGGAGTTGTCATCGCCCTTTCGACTAGACACGCCCGAATCCTCCTGAAGCTTGGAGTTACGATTACGCTGCTGGACACCAATCATAATATAAATAAGTAAATATATAACAAAGTGAAAATAAATAAAGAACTATTGAAATGAATAAATCAAGAAGCAAACACCAATTTAAAATAATGTAATCACTTGTGAATCTCAAATTGAATCACTTAAGACAATCCCCATTTATCTCTAATCACACACAAAACCAAACAAACAGAGAACTGAGACAGACACACACAGCGTATCCAACGCACCTCGTCGAGCGAACGGCGGCGCACCATTGAAAACTCAAGCAAGGCATCGCCTACATTTTGCGGCAACTTGGCGGCAACTTGATGATTACCATCAATAGCAATGGCAGCAGCCATGTTGTTCTTGTCCTCCTCGGCCAATTTGCAGCCCTTTTGATTGAATGAAGCAAATGCATATTTAAAGGGGAGCTGGGGGGCACAACTCATTTTCGCTTCGTGTTGAGCTGAGCACTCACCTGGCAATTGATCCGCGCACTGTCATCGACACCGACGCTATCCAGGACAAAAACAACACGTCGCTTTGTGATTTCCGAAGCCCCGCCCTCGGTGGTTGCCTCCAGAGGCGGAGTGCTCTTGCTGATCTCCGCCGATGTGCAGGTGTGATAGGAAGAAGAGCTGCTATCCGCAAGCTGCAAGCAAATGGTTACCACTATGATATATATTGTTGATACACATCATTTGGCACTTACATTGGTGTTAGTGGTGCAGGTGTGCGTGATGGAAACGTTAACCTCCTCGGCGGAGAAAAATGGAGATACCCCAGAGATTTTGCTATCGTTTTTCTTCTCCACATCGTTGAAGGATGTGTCCGCTTCGCTGTCAGATAATTCCATAATCAGGCTATGCTTGTTCATGGCCTGCATTAGGTGGGAGGTGCCAGTGCCCGTTCCCGTGCCCGTGGCAGTCAGCAAGGCGCAGCCAACAACACCGAAATCATGCAATTTCTTCTCGGAGCCAAAGGATAAATGTGAGGTCAGCGACAACAGTTGACCCGGCGTGCGAGCATTATGATTGGGCGAACAATTTATGAGATCCGATATCTCCAAATCGCGACGCAATTCAATTTTGCTCAAGCCAAAATCGGTGAGTTTCACATGACCGCTGGCAGAGATGAGCATGTTATCCGGCTTAATGTCGCGATGCACGATGCCGTGCTGATGCAGATACTGCAATGCCATAACCATCTCGGCCACATAAAAGCGAGCGGTTGCCTCGTCAAAGTAGCCATACATAGCCAGCAGAGATTTGAGATCACCACCCACCATATACTCCATGACCAGATAAACGGAAGACAGCGATTGCAGTGAGTAGAACAAATTCACACAGAATTGGGAACGGGACAAGGCCAAAGCGTTGCGTTCGGTGATCACCTGGGAGACCATGTTCTTGTTGATCATCTCCGACTTGCGCATGACTTTAATGGCGAAAAGTTTGTTCGGATCGTTGAGCTTGTAGCCGAGGAACACCTTGCCAAAGGCACCACGACTAATTGGCTTGATGATGACAAAATCCCTAATTGTCGGCAACTGCAGGCAGATAAATACATACATACATAAATACAAATATACACGTATGTAATTGTGTTTGCGTGTGTGTGTGCCAAATAACGGCAAGTGCCTGTTCCGCTTCCTATTATAATGTAACTGTAAACTTACCTTTGCATTGTGCGATTGATTCTCCGGTTTAGTTGTTAATATATTTATTTTATCCAACAATACCTCGTTCTCAATTATTGAGCTGGTTTTCTTGGGCGTTTTGTAGTCGATTTGCAACTCGGTTTGGGAAGACGCCGAATCAGCGTGTTCCATGTTATCTCCACTCCCTCTTTCTGTAATTCTTAATTTTCTTTTTTTGGTTGCTGTTGCTTTTTCAGCTAACTTTCGCGCGCAAAGTTCTTGTGGGGCAATTTAGTAGTTTTACGTCGAGGTCAGCATGCTCACGTCGTGTGTGTTACGAATGTGATTGATAAGCATTAGTTTTATAAGCATTTACTTAAATATTATTGAGTACTTTTTCAAAGAAACAATTTAAAGAGCGCGTCTTTATAGTTTTCTTATTTCTAGTGTTGGATAACATTGAATTTGCAGGGTTGCTTGCTTAGCGCAAGTTGGCAGCCCATAAAATGCACGTTGCTTCTTGAAATTTGTTTAATTTGAGTGGCACACTTTGTTTACTATTGCAGATATTACTTATTTCATGTCATTTGATTTTCAATATAAAATAGTCAAGATAACATATGAAAATAGTTGAGAAATGTAGCATTTCATATTCTAGATATCTGAATATTTTTATTAGTTAGACAATTATACGCACCCTATTAAGAAATCTTATTCCCAAGTAGATGGACTTAAAAATTCAAACAAGCAATTGTTTAAAATGACCTTTATTTATAAAATGATCGAATTTATTATACATATTGTTTTATTATATATATATTATTGAAAATCGTGTTCACAAGTATAAACAGAGAAGACTCGGACATACATAAATCTTAGTATTCTTGTACAGCTAAGGCTACATATTGTCTTATGTATGTTATTATTTTGTATAATGTCTAAATTGTTGTTGTTTATGTTTGTTGTTTGTTTGTACCTTCTGTTCTACGTGGGTACTGAGACATTATTTTCGTACATTTGTTGGTGCATAGTTGCGCCTAGGGGCAAGCGCAGCTATGCAGCAAGAAATCACAGCTACTCACAAAAAATGGGGTCTGTCCATGTGACAAACGCATGACTAACAATTCCAACTCCAAATTCAATAGATCGTGGAAGGAGAGCAGCCTGCGATGGCACATGTCAGGATGGCTTTGGTTGTTTTGGGCCCCGTTTAGCTGTTGTTGCTTACTCTTAACATGCAATTTGCGCAAGAACACAAATTACCAAAGAATAAAATCATTACATAATTAAAAACAACTGATGACATTAATCTTAACAGCTAATGGATATTTCGTGGAGGAGGGCAAGGGATGGTGATGGGTGTGGCTACAGCAAGATTCCGTGTCGGGGTATTGCCTACATTATGGCGCAACGCGATCTGTTGGCTTCGGCGGGCAGCTCGCCATCTGTGGCAGGCAGATTGGCCACAGCATCTTCGGCTTGATCCGCGCCATCTACTTTCTTTTTATTCTGTTCAACACTCTGCTCCTCGGGCATTATTTCACATTTGTTGGGTGTGTCCAGGCCAGCTTCCTTGGCGACAGTTACATTTTCGCTGTTTTTGGGCGTCGATCTGTTGAGCTGCTCCTCCTCCTCCTGGATGATAATGCCCGACACATTCTGCACCTCGCCAACTCCGCCACCCTCCTCATCATCGCCAGTGGGTGGGGTCTGATCAAGTTGCTTGCGCGAAGACGGCGTGCTGATGGTGGCCTTGGAGAAGCGCGAGCGCAGCATGCTGAATGGCGATGCCAGGTTCATGCTGAACAGCTCAAAGCGTGCACGCTTCGGCGGCGACATCTCCACATCCCGGACCAAATCATTGGCCGACTGACTGCAGGAAGGCGGCGGCGGAGTGCGCTCGCGCTTGCGTCCACGGCCAAAGAAAGACAACGAGAACGATGAGCTGTTTGGTATTTCGGAGCCAACGGTGGCATTCATGCTGGTGTTTGTGCAGCCGGAGGTGTCCAACTCGCTGGTATTCAAGCAGCGATAATTGCCCATACGGCCGGGCGTTTGGATTGCCGCCGGGCGTATGCTGCGTCGTCCGCTTATCTGCGAAAAGTTGCGCGCTGTGGCAACTGCTGGCGAGATCGATTGCAGGGAGGCCAGCTCCACCTCATTGGCCTGCTTGCTGACGCTGCTGTGGAAACCGAATAGATTCCGACCCGGTGTCGATGTGGCCGCCGGTTGTGCACTGCTCACCACGCTTCTTATGGGCGAGTCAGCCACGGTAAGTGGCTCCATTTCGACATCATCCACAGCTGTTTCTAGCGGTATTTCTGTTTCCTGTTTCTTCTCCTTGGTCGGCTGCGGCTTGCCGGGCGACTTCTGCTGTGTGGCTGCTCTGCGCGATTTGCGTTCCGCAGTCGGTGTGGTATTGGATACACTGCATGTTGATGGAACCATGGCAGCGGAATCGTTTTTCAATTCGATGATATCGGAAGCGACTGTGGCGTCGGCGACTGCTTCAGTCTTGTTGACGCCAGCTGTTGGCGGTGTTATTTCTGGCTCGTTCTTATCTGGCTTGGCTTCATCCATAGCTACGGCTGCTCCTTCAAGTGCAACTTCCTTCTTTTCGGATGCTTGTTTCTCCTTCGGTTTTAGTTGCTCCTTGACGAAGACAGGTATGGAGGAGGAGCTGCCGTTTTGTGCAGCCTTTGAGTTTCCATTTGTGGATGATTTATTAACGCCATTTTGAGTTTTCTTATCTTCATCTTTAGACGATGACGAGAAAGAGGACGAGGAGCTAGCCGATGATGTTCGCTGGCTGCTGTTTAACTTCTTAACCTTAACTTCTAGACCACTATTGACGATATTCGCATCATTCTTCTTGTTCTTGTGCGGACTTTTGGAACGTCCATTGCTGCCGGCGGCTGTTGCTTGCTGCAATCGGGCCAAGGAGGAGCCAGCGCTGGCTCCGCTTAACGACAACGGTACGCGTCGTCCCCCAGCGGTAGCTTGGCTGCTGCCACCGCCTCCCCCACCGACTACATCTCCTACAGTGTTTGGTTGAGCCATTTTGCTAAACATTTAATTGGGTTGACGTCGTTAAACTTCTGGTACGTTGTTCTGCAAAACAAACAAACATAATAAAATTTATCAATAGAATCTTAATCTTAAGAAATCTCATTCATTTATTCACACTTAAAGTGCAACGAAATCGAAAGAAAGTAAAAACAACGCTTGATAATCTGAACACGCTTCATGTTTTATTCAGGGGCAAGTAATGCGGTTTGTTTACTTTGTTGTTTTATGCACCCAACTGAATGCTATGTCGCATTCCTTGCGAGAACCGGCTTTGCACGGCATTTTTTGCCCCACTTACCGCAGATAATTACAGTTGCCGCTGTTTGTTGTTGTTGCTTGGCAAACACTTAAATCACAGACGCTGTTGTTGGTATTACTATTTTCTTTCTTTTATTTTTATAGTTTTACTTAAAACTCAGACGCTTAGCGTTTTTAAATGTTTTTTTCGAGCACGTGCTGACAGTTTCGCGACTTAGTTTTGTACTGCCTCTTAATATTTTCAGGGCATACTTTAAGTACCCGACAAATATGTGAAATTTCAGGTAGGTATAGGGAAGAGGGTTTTGGGCGGAGGGAGGAGCATGCAGCACTGATACCTGCAACAGGCAGCTGTGTCGACCAAATTGCTTTATGGTCAACATCTGTGTGCGGGTAAGTCGCAATAGTTATCAGGAATTGCAAATAAACAGGTAAATACCCCATAACATATGTACAAAAGGGATCGTTACGGATGAGAGATCTGTTTGCAGACAAATGTTGTTCGTTATTTGGGCATCCGGATGAACCAGCGTTCCACTTTAATAACTCTTGTTATTATTGTTCCCCTACAAATTCTTAACTGCATACAGTGCATAATCGATATGATGAACACAACAACCAATGTTCAAAGAACAAAGTACTGAGAAACACGAAGCAAAACTAAAAATTGACAACGAAACAATATTCATAGGCACAAAAATTCGGTTGCAACGGTCATTGGACACACACACACACACAAACATACACAATGAGCGACGTGTCCTCAACGCAGAGAAGCGAAAATAAACACGAGGCAAGTTCAATAGCGGCAAGAGAGAGGTAGAGGGAAAGAAGTTTAGAAAATGCATCGAGAGAGCAGTGAGCAGCATACAAGTTTTTTCATTTAGAAAGTGCAGAAGGCAAAAATGCAAAAAATAAATCTATACAGATATACACATACAAACATAGATACAATGATGCAGAGAACTGGTGGCGATCAAAACACAAAACATAAAGGCAAAGTACACAGAAACACACGCAAGCATACACATACTTATACACACATTTGCATTTATAGCGTATGCAGTTATGTGCCAAGCCCTCAGTGTAATTATTTGTTTTTACGTTTTGTTTTGGTATTGCTGCTGGTAAGCCGCTAGGAGTTTAATCAACTCAACAACTACACATACAAACTATGAGTGTGTATCAGAGCCTATACGCGAGTGTTTATGTGCATTAATTTCACATTAACATTTACTTCTTCAGATAGAAAATTACTTAATTAATAATTAAAATTTGTATCACTTATGGCTCTTAAACATAGGCACACACACATGAATGTATGAGACACACACACTCAAAGCATGCATAAAAAAAAGCGGGCAACAGTGCGCGCCAATATATTGAGCACCGATTTCAGCAGCCCAGATGGAAATGCTCTTTGATTATATGTAACCGTGCAAATCAATACTGACAAATAAGTATTATAGACATTTAACAATTGAATTAGTTTGTTATACACCTTCAGAATTCTTTTTTAAATGTATTCCCTATCGAAATTGGGCGCGACCTTTGCGCTTTGCCACCACTGTACCACAGACAGGCTCAATTGAGGTTTCTTTTAAAAATGGCGGAAGCTGCAGCAGTAACGATAAAAAAAAGTACATGCAATTACATATGTATGTACATATGTTTGTGCATATGCACGAGTGTATTTTTGTAATCGTATTAAGCACACATTTGCGAGCAGCCTTTCTTGACTATTTGTTACATTGCACAAAATTCGCAGTATTTTCACTATACATTCGAAGCCCGGCAACTGTGCACATTTTATCTACATCAGCCTCCACCACCAATCCTACCGCAACACAAAATAAATAAGCCGCAGCGGCATTACAGCTTCAAAAAATTTAATAAATGCACACATTTATATGTATATGCAAATAAAACAAACCTTTTGCACTTTTTAAGCCCAACAAGATCCTCTTTTAACAAACAATCCTTTTTAAATTACAGTCGAGAAGCGTCTGCGGACAAAAATTTTCTACCGACGCCACTGAAGAAATTAAAAAACTAACGCGCGACGTCAAACAGAGTGACCAAATTCTAGCGAGAAAAATTACAAATTTCCCTGTACATTATCAAAAATACTGATTGGGGAAATTACACAATTTACTACTTTAATTACAATTTTTAAATATTTACTAACATGCCCTTTAAATGAAGAAAGATAATTAAAATCGCTTATAAGTACTTAGAACTACTAATTTCTTAGATAGTATTTTCGATACATTTCCCATTCTCTGATTGCTGTGCAACGAGTTGCTAAGAAATAGCTACGACAATATAATGCAAAACGATAAGTGGTATTTATAGACTTTGTCTAATTTGTTAGTTATATTACAATAGTAAGAGTTGATGAGCGTATGTATTTAGCTGCTTGCCGCATGCAGCCACACCGATTTCAAAGTTAATCGATTCACTTGTACAATCGACATCCCACACGACGAATAAATAAGCTAAAAGAATTAACTTGTCAAATCAATGAAATCTGTGAAAAATTGATGTAAGTAGTCGCTAAATAGGTGATTTATCGCTGCCTTATACGCAAATAATTACCCTTTGTAACTAACATTGGCTACTTTATTGAATTTTCAACAAAACATGACGCATCTGCATCTGGATACGCCTTTCATCTATGCCGGACACACACACAAACTAAACACACAGTGCGTACACACACACACATAGACCTACACACACAAACGCATACAAACAGATAATAAAGATTGAAAATAGATTCAAGTTAGTTGCCACAAGCAGCGCACAAGTGCAGCAACCAACACAACAACAACAACATGGCGCACATATTGGAAAATCAATTGTTTGCTGCTGCGCAGGTGATTGAGCAGCAGTTAGATCAAGAATTCGATCGCCTGGACAACTTGGACTCAGATGATTTGAAAGCGTTGCGCGAGAAGCGGATACAGGAAATGAAAAAGTTGAACAACAAAAAGCAAGAGTGGCTCAGAAACGTGAGTTGCTATAATCCTCATATTAAATTAATTCAATTTCAATTTGGGCTTACACATTTCAGGGTCACGGCACCTATTCGGAGCTGGCCGACGAGAAGGAGTTTTTCGAGGTGTCAAAGAAATCGCCGAATATTGTGTGCCACTTCTACAGAGACAGCACCGAGCGCTGTCGCATCGTCGACATGCATCTGAAAATACTCGCCGCTAAGCACATTGAGGCTAAATTCTGCAAGGTGAATGCGGAGAAAACGCCGTTTTTGACGCAACGCCTACGCATCAAAGTGCTGCCCACAATTGCCCTCGTAAAAGATAGTAAAACGAAGGACTTCATTGTTGGCTTCGGCGACCTGGGTAACTGTGATGACTTCTCAACAGAAATGCTCGAGTGGCGCATAGCCCATTCGGGCGCCATCGAGTACAAGGGGGATTTGATGCAGCCGCCAGATGTGAAGCGCAAACCGTTCATAAATCGAGCACAAAAGACCATACGAGGTGGCTATGACTCCGACGATTCAGATATCGATCTGGATGACTAACGTGGCGTGGTGTGGGTGCCTACAACACGAAAACCAAGAAATAAACCAACGCAAACCACACACACAAAGTAAACATCAGAAGTAGATTTAGCTGCTTGGAAATTCAACAAAAACAAAAACAATCGAAACCTAGCACATGAATGTAGAAACCCAATTAGGCATACTTTTAGCATTATTTATTTAATTGTATAATTCCAATTTCGATCTTTACTTACTACTAACTAATAATTCTAACTAACTCCTAACGCTCACTCACCCCCTTTCCCCTTCCTGGGTTGCCTTCCGTTATTTATATATATAAACCCTGTGTGCCCAGCTTAAAGCACCCAACATACATACATACTTACGTAAATACATTCATGCATATGTATGCGTTCAAATATGCCGCCTTTGGCACAATATGAACTGGTTCAAAAGTTCAGCAGTTCATCGTATATGGATAAAAAGGAATACTTAAATGATGCATGCATATAAAAGACAAGACATATATTTGTAACAATATTTAACAGATTTTTGCAGAGATGCATTTCCTATTGTAGAAATAACTAAACTCACATGTACAAGTTTTTTACATTTATTTTTGTAATTCTACAAATACATCAAAACATGAAATCGTCTTCACATTAAATGGCAAGTACGGAAAAAAACAATATCATGAAATCAAACTTATTTTATTGCTTATATTGCAGCGGCGAATTACGTTGAAAATAGTAAATTAATTGAACGAAGGGAAAAGTCAAACAAAGACTCACAAAAATAACGGGATCGCGTTGCTTTAGACCGCTCTCCTCGTGAAGTCTGTTGCAGAAAAAATACTAATACAAAGAATTAAAATCGACTAAAAACGACTGCGTGAAAAAACTTAATTACTTTTCCTCAGCTGCATCGCTTCGTGTGCTGAGAGTGAGATTGCATTAGAAGGTATTTGTACCTAATAAAAATTATATTTAATTTCACAAGGCAGGTAAGTGCGCGTTTAAAAAGGTTGCTTGACAAAAGTTCGTATTGGGAAAAATAGATTACATGACTTTTCATTGTTCAGGTCTCTCTTCAAACTGCAGCCTTATTGTGAGCTTCAGGTAAATGGGCGTCAAAAACGTATCGCTAATCCTCGTCAGAAAGTTTACCTAACCACGCATATAAAGAGGATCTAAGTGTGGAATCGTCGCAATCGTTAACTGATTTTGGCACAGCCAACAAGTTAAAATATACATATTTGACGATGGTACTTGAGACGGATGCGCGCCAACTTGTGAAGATGCTGCAGGAAAAATATACCCACGAGGAAATCGCCCATATCCTAGAATGTGATGTGAAAAGCGTAATAAGCTGTATAGCGGATGACGGTTCTAAAATACCAAAATTGAAACTGAGACCGCTGCCCTCGGAGGAGGATGTGGTGAACAACAGGCGGGAAGTGGGACGACCAAAGGTGTTTGAGAATCGCAAGCTGGTGGAGCAGTTGCTCAGCGATCATCCCCATTACACATCCATCGATGTGCAGCGGGAGCTGCTCAAACAGTTCGGCATCGAGGTTAGTCGTCGCACACTCCAGCGGCGCATCAGTGAGATTCGCGCCAATATGCTCAAGCCGAAGCAGAGATTCATCAGTGCATCCGTGAAGCAGATGCGCGTGGAATGGGCTCGTGCCCACGAGGAGTGGACCGTTCAGGATTGGCGCAACATTTTCAACATGGACGACAATAAGGGGCGAGACGATGGCTTAACGGTCAAGGAAATATTTTTGGACACCTTAGTGGGTCCGGACTGTGCCGAATGCAATGATCTCAATCTGATGGAACAACTGATGGCCATTATTGAGCCGAAAATACAAACGTCACCACAAAATGTGTACGATTTTCGAGCGGTTCTCTACGATATTTGGCACAGTGACCAGGAACTGGTCAACAAAATCGATCACCTCTACGAGACGATGACTTGGCGGGTGGCGGCCATCTTATCGAGTGGTGGTGCAGCAACCCACTTTTGATAGCTAGTTGGAATAATGATTTATATCTCGTGATAAGTCAACTTCTAAATACACAAATTAATATATGATACAATTAAAAAAAAATTTTTTTACAGAGGTGTACTTAATCTTTATTGTTTTTCGTTAAATATTATTCGTCTGAATCACATGTAATGATCAAAAACGCAGAGTAATTTTCACCAGTGCATATAGAAAACCAATACAAACAATTTTATTTTTAGCCAACACATCTGGCTTGTTTTATTATAATTGGAAATTAAGAAAATTCTTCGAACAGCTGCATTTAGCTCCAAGGCAACCATAGTTAATAATTTTATTAAACATTTAAACTTAAACTTACATACATTTATAGGATATAAAATTGATTATAATTGTTAGAATAGGTGTCATAAACTAAATTTCGAATAATATAACATAAATTTATTTAAAATAATTGCGAAATTGGAAATGTTAATCATATATATGCGAGTTTGGCAGATAGGAATCTTAAACTCAGTAATTATAAATGTTTTGTGTTAACGAAGCAACTACTTCCATATGCAAACAGTGTGCGTCCTTAAATCGGTTATAGATTAGCGGCGAGTTTTATAATATTTTCCGTTTGCTTGGCGACACCAGCACCTCTCCCGGCTGATGCTGATGTCCACTTGAGATCGCATCGAAAATACTCGTCTCTGAGCGCTGATATTCGCTGCCAATTTCCTCCAGATTCAGATCGGCGTCCAGCACAAGAACCTGCCATAACATCAAATTTACTTTATATTTTCTAAATATAATAATATTTAAATAACCTTGCACTGCTGCGGACGTCGATGGTGTATGAGCCAATCCTCGTGCAGTTCGTGCAACTCCTGCAAATACTTCAGTTGCACACAGCTCTCTTCAGATCGTGCACGTTGCCTGATCCGTTCATAGGCCACCTCGGGTGAGGTGCGTAGATAAATAATTAGGTCAGCCTGCACGTGGATTGACTCATCGATGAACTTGTACCACTCTTGCAGTGTGTTGTACATGCCCAGCTCCAAGGAACCATTGCGATACATATTCTCCACAAAGCAATAGCTGAAAGAAAATATAATTAGCATATTAATCAGCTTAACAGTTTTTTAGAACCCACCGTGCACTGTAAATGGAGCGTTCCATGATCTTTAACTTTTTGTCTGTTGGTGCTGTGTGGGCCTGGAGCAAGGTTAGTGTGACATATGACTGAAAGGACATTGCCCATTTCTGGGGATCCTTGTACATTTTGTCGAGCAAATTGACACCGTTCACATTACGCCACTTTTCCACTGGCTCCGTAATCAAAGTGACATCGTTTTCATATTTCTGAAAGTTATTTAGGAATGTTGTCTTTCCGCTGCCAATGTTTCCCTCAATTAGCACCGTAAACGGCTGTGTGCCCTGTGCGAACTTTTGTCCTTTGCTCATGCATTCCTTTGAAACCGCCATTATTTGATAAAGGCCTTGATCTGTGCGTAAACAAATTGTGTTTGTTACATAAGCAAATCGAATCAATATGATGTGTCGTATGTACTGTGTAAAAATGTATATTTCAGCGGATGCAACTTTTCAGCGTGTACAAATTAGCGCGCACTAAAATATTCTAGCCGAATAGAAAAAGCGGGAAACCAGCTTCGAAAAGGCGGCATTTTTTCCATGTTATTTGTTTTGTTTGGTGTTGTTAACAGCTGTTCGAGTGACCAGCAGTATATGTCAACTAAAAATCGATAATTGTGAATAATATTTACATATTTGCCTGACAACGTGCGTCTTAGCCTTCATTAACTTTGAAAAAACAGATTGTTAAGCAGTATATGCTATACATATGGTATACATGCGAATTTTTTGTTTTATTTAAATAAGTGCGGCCGCAACGCAGTCACCAAAAATACTGTAAGTAATTTTGATGTTTAGTATTAATCGCATAAGTGCATATGGAAGTTAAATTAGTATTGTAAACATATATGTATATCAGTTATATAAATACCATGTAAGTAGTACTCACTTTTAAAATATATTGTAAATATTGGTTATGGGTTGCATACTGATTCTTTTTAAGAAATATGAAAATAGTCAGTTGACTAGTGGCAGCAAAACTATCGATAGCCATCGTATACTAAGTGACTAAAAAAAGTAAGACTATTCAAGTTCTGGTTACATTGTTTGTTATATTAAAGAAGGAAAAACGTTGTAAATTGACCAAATTTGTTAAAAATTTTCGTTTAGACTCAGCGCGAGTCTATTTTGCTCAGGTGTCGCGAACAAGGTAGAGGTAAGACAATAAAATCTATTATTACTAAAAATGCAAACCACTCTTGTTGTGCGCAGTTACGATTTTCACCGTGCAAGTTGAAAATTACGTGGATTAGATTTATGCACTACGGACCAGTTTTTTTTTTATCAGTCATTGGCAAACAAAACCAGTGACCCCAATAAAAATGTTAAAAGTCCCATTCCAGTCTCAGCCCCAGTGACAATCCCAGTGTTGGTGTTCCCTTCACTGACTTCCGCACAAGGGGGCTGCAGTTGACGACAACACTAAACGGTTATTGATCTTATATAAAAGTTTAATTACTTTGAAAGCTCTCATGTTGATTTGTTGTTGTTGTTGTTTGCTTTCTGTTGTGTTGTTTGCACATCTCCGCCTGCACCAAGCCAATAAATTCAAAACTTAAAAGTCTTACACTCGCATACACATACACACAGTCGTGCACGTGGGGAGCAAAGGTCGATTGGCTTCGATAACGATGTTTTAATGCCATGTTGTCGTGACTCTTCAACTCTTTCGACTCATAGTAATATTGCAAATTGTTGTTGCAATATTTAACATATTATTATATTAGATTATTGACATTCATGTATAGAAATATATATGTATAAATGTTGACAAGACATTTTTAGTTCACTTTACTTGACTTTACTTAAATTCTGTATAAATATATATTTATTTTTTTTTTTAGAGAATTCGCCTTTAGATATTCGAACTAACTGGGATGGAGTCCGCTACAAATCTGCTAGAGCGCAACAGCTTGAGCAGCGACAAGGAGACGGCGAGCTCAAGCACCAATGGTAATGAATTGGATTCGGGTGTGCCCTCGTCGGGGGAAATGTTGAATACGCCAGTTGCGCAGAGCTCCAATGGCAATTATGATGACGATGAGGACATTTTCGAGCAGGTCACAATGATATTGCGCAAGCGACGCGGCTGGGGAGCACAGGATTCGCTTAGCCACAATGGTCTTGATCTTGACCTGCTTGAGGACGACGACGATGAGCTAGTCGAGGAGGACGATGTCGGCTGTCCGCTGCCCTCAACGCCAGAGGACACTCAGCTCATTGAGGCAGAGGTAAGCCAATATGCCCCCCATCAGCTGTGTGCACAAACCGCTGCCTTATCGCTGACCCATAGGGCAACGGTTATCGCCATTCATCAGTCCAGCTCAGACATAGGCATTTATTTTTTAATCGATTACTGGCATTTGAAAGTCATGAAAGCTTATTAAATCCCGAATACGACGATAGCGCTTCGCCAGGTGCGCAGCAGCTATCACAGTAGTATCAAAAATTCTGTTTACGGTATGTTTAAGTGCAGAATTCCAGGCATTTTTTATTTAACTGTTGCTGACATTTGCGCATCTGCATTGACATATCGCCTCCCTGGGGTCAGGCGCGGATGAAGTGTGCGGATGCGACAGATTTAGACACTTGTTACCGACGAGATTTAGACACTTGTTGTGACGCATATAAATAGTTTGCGTCTGTTTCGCATATTCTTATCTTATCATTAAACGGTGCCTGCTTCTTCTTATGCCTCAAACAAAAAAAAAAACATTCTAAAAAAGTGTTCAACCTAGTAGGCAATTGCCGAGCGCGTCAACGCATTAAACTTGGTTTTTCAGTTTGGTTTTAGTTTCTTTTTTGTTTTTCGTTTACGGATCTTATTGTATTTGTTGCGCAATGGCTTCACAGTCGCGAGTAGAGCTCAACGCTGGTGTTAGCGTTGTGCACGAATCTCTGGAATCGTATAAGAAATTCTCTGACGAAGACTCAGTACAAACTGAAGGAAGCAAGGTCAACGTTAGTTCCGTATATATCTATTAAGTGCGCTTCAAAGTGTTTGTTTTCGATTATTCAATACAATTACATATTTATTTTAGATGACCGAAGTCTTGAAGGCTGGCGTGCTCTCCGACGAGATCGATTTGGGTGCTCTGGCCCACAATGCCGCCGAGCAGGCTGAAGAATTTGTGCGCAAGGTAAGCTGTCGACGCAAGCAATGATTTTCCGCAGCTCCACGTCATTTAAAATGAATGTACTATTGCTGTGGTAACATTTCATTCCGGTTCATTTATAAATCTATTATACTATTTACTTTCTTGTCTAAATCAAAGTGCAATTTCTAATCGTTTGCTTTTCGCAGGTCTGGGAAGCAAGCTGGAAGGTTTGCCACTATAGAAACCTGCCCAAATGGCTGCAGGACAATGATTTTTTGCATCGTGGACATCGTCCGCCTCTGCCTTCGTTCCGCGCATGCTTTAAATCCATATTCCGTGTCCACACGGAGACGGGCAACATTTGGACGCATCTGCTGGGCTGTATTGCTTTTATTGGCGTAGCCCTTTACTTCGTCTCGCGCCCAACCGTTGAGATACAATTTCAGGAGAAACTCGTCTTTGGAGCTTTCTTTATTGGCGCCATCATTTGCTTAGGATTCTCATTCGCGTTTCATACATTGAGTTGCCATTCGGTTGAGGTTGGAAGACTGTTTTCTAAGTAAGTTCATAACAATATTTGCCGTCGATTGATTTAATATGATGGTTTTTCTTTTAATCCCAGACTGGACTATTGTGGAATTGCACTACTTATAATGGGTTCCTTTGTGCCTTGGCTTTACTATGGTTTCTATTGTCACTATCAGCCAAAGGTGATATATTTATCTGTAGTTTGTGTGCTTGGCTGCCTCTCCATAATTGTGTCCCTGTGGGATAAGTTCTCGGAGCCGGCTCTGCGCCCGCTGCGTGCTGGCGTATTCATGAGCTTTGGCCTATCGGGGGTAATTCCGGCCATTCACTACAGCATCATGGAGGGCTGGTTCAGTCAGATCAGTCGCGCCAGCCTCGGCTGGCTTATACTAATGGGTAAGCAACACTTCTAACCCAATTAAAGCAAAAATGATTATATGTTTTTTTTGTATATTTATTTTAGGCTTACTTTATATACTCGGTGCTTTATTATATGCTATGCGCGTGCCAGAGCGCTGGTTCCCCGGCAAATTTGATATATGGGTAAGTTGATTGCATCTTGAAAATATCGATTTTGATGTTACTAATTTATATGCGTCATTGCAGTTCCAATCGCATCAGCTATTTCATGTGCTCGTTATTGCCGCCGCCTTTGTGCATTATCATGGTATCTCCGAAATGGCCATGTATCGCGTCACAGTGGGCGAATGTACCGTGCCAATTGAGCCGATAACTTTCTAAAAGCTCTAGCAAATACCAGTAATCGCTATCGTTACACACACAATCATATGCACGCAATAACTAACATTCATACAGAGAGAAACCGAAACACACACACCCACATACACACACACACAATCATCCGCATTCACACACTGAACAAACACACTCAACACAAATTTAGCGCAGTTTAACTATGCAGCCTTTTTAGGGTTTGGCATGCATTTTAACTATGCCTTTCCTTTTTTTCCAAAATAAAAATAAAAGTTAGGATATATCCTTGGAAGTGTGTACCCGGAATGAGCAATTACAAAAATCGCATTATATAAAATACATAGAGAACCATGTTTATTATAATCGAATGAAATCTGTAGTAATTTAATTAATATAATTATTTATAAAAATTTTGTTTAAATAATTTTATTTTAGATTCTTAAACTTCGAATAGTTCATAATTGGCTGGCAACACTTTTTGTTTTAATCTAAAGTAAAAAAAAAAAAAAACATTTAAAAAATGCGTTGCACTCAGGGGAATAATAATTATTAAACTTCTATGGCCAGTCGCAGGTAATTTTTATAAACTTTAATCTTTCCATTTGAGTATACAATTTTTGACTGTTTTTCAATTTTTTCTGTTTTAATGATTCATGAAAATACAAAATACAAATCGTTATCTTAAATTGTTCTTTTTTATTAATTTTTTACAACAGTCGAACATGTGCATAAACTATAGCACTTATTTCGATTGCATATAATTATCGTTAAAATATCATTAATTTGATAATGCGATCACAATAAATTGTACAAGACTTCAATATCAATGTGTGTTTTTGTACTGCACGGTATTTCAGATGAGCTTCAAGCTTGTTTTTTAATTTAGCATTCTCAATACGCACAAGGTTATTCAACTGTTTGGCTCACGTGGAATCGCAATGGGACAAAACATTGGAGACTTTTCCCCATCTAACGATGTTCTTAATTATTGTGCTTTATTGTCGCAACTTCAATGCGCAATCTGATGAGAACCGCAGTTGCTGGCTGGGCTGGTACTATTGATAGTTTATATGCCAGCTGTTTGTTTTGATCTTGGACTCGAGAGCGAGGGCATCGTGCTGCTTACTAATGACTGGCAAAATTTGGCTTAAGAGTTGACTTTGACCCGCCGTATCTACTTGAGCAAACGACTAACTTACGATTTGTTTTTTTTTTTCTTCTATTCTACTTTAATTCATTGAGGCCAGTTGCCCAAGATTTCGATAGATCATTAACCATGTGCATATTTATAAATACTAATTTTACCCCTTGGCTCAAATCGTCAGATGATGCAATTATTAAAGTTCTTTTAGTGTTTTAAAGCAGAAATTAAATATATATTCTCGCTCATAACTAACTCTTTGAATTTCAAGTTCAACTCAATAAATTTCTTTGTCATTTGCATACATGTGTTAAACATATTCAAAAAATTAAAAAAAACCAAACAAAACGGGATATCGAATCGATTTGTTAATAAGCAGTAAATAAGCCAGTTGAGGCGTTGTCCCAAAAGATTACTTATTATGTATATAAATAAAAAAATATATATAAAATAATATAATATACCTGTATATCCATATATATCAAGTTGATTTGTAATAAACAGTTATTCAATTCATTCGGAGTAGATTTTATGTTTTTAAACAGAGGGTAATATTATTTTGTCGTGGCTTGTGATACGCGTAGAATGATTTGTTTTTGCTCTCGATTTAATAGCTTTATTTAAATTTCAAAACATGTTTATTGGACATTATCAAAAACTGCATGGACTCCAGTGTGAAAGTGTATGTACAATTTTTTGTGACTAACCTACAATTTTTAATTAATTTTATATATTAGCATTTTAATCGAATTTGCGTATTGACCGATTTCGTTTTGACTTTTGCATTTTTTTGGACTTACGCTCAGGTCAAATATAAATTATGATATATACATAAATGTGTGCATATTAATTGTATGTGCTGATCTGGGCCAATTTGCAGCACAGTTTGTTGTCATTGCCAAGCCGATATTATTTGATTTTTTACACTTCTTAGATTGACAATTAATGATTGCTCTGGTCTTAAGCTATTTGTTGCAGAGTCTGGGTAAGCTCATCATTTTATAGTTTCCAGATTTTTGGTTCGCTGTTGATGGCATTGTGGTTGTAGCTCTATTGGGACTTTCACTTTCAATTAACATGTACGCAATTTGGGCAAGCTGTAATGTTGATCATTATATTTAATTTGCTAATTAGCGGGCTGGTTTTATTGCCTTTGCAAAGGGTATCAGCCGTATCTGTCTTTCTCTATTGTGTTTATAAAATAGAGGACGGTTGTTTTTTATGTCTCATACTAATTTAGTTCATATTAACTTGCTAGGGTATTTAAAGTTCGCCAAGTTGGTAGGTAGGTTTTTCTCTTAGGTTTAATTTGTGCATTGGGAGATACTCGGAAGCTGCATAGATCGTCTGTGTGTAGTTCAATGTCAGTATCTTTGCATAGAGTTCAAGACCCTCTATCGTTTCATTGTTGCTCTCTGCTTTATTAATGGTTTTCAGCAGCCGGTCTTATGCGTATAAATCAATAATACAGACAGTCCGACAGTGGCAACGGTAATCAGCGTGTGTCTTTGAAGGTTGTTAACGTATAAGTGTTATGGTCAAGGCCAACTCAGCGACCGTTGCATGTATGTGTATTGGCCATAGATTTCTAATCAGCACTTGTTTCTATCGTTTGTCCCACAATTTGCAGCTTATACGTTTTTTTTTATTAATATTTTTTATTTGTTGTACTCAAACTCGCACTTAATGTTATTCATAAATTGAGTTTTAATGTAGACTCAATTAGTGAGCGTATTGCCTCCAAATAAACAAAGAAGTAAAGTAAATAAGAGGTACAGAATTTTTTTGTGCGGCATCCGCTAATGATCGGTGACAATAGTGTCGATTCTTGCAGGCATTAACGTTGTTGAGACCCCATCGAATCCCAATCATATTTATGCAAATTATGCCGCTGGCTTGTCAAGATCAAATACATTAAAATCGTATAATACAGAAATCAACCATAAAAAACAAAAACTTTTCCATGCAGCTTACAGACTAGCAATTTTTTTTTTTTTTTTTTTGTGTTTTTGATGCTGTGAAGATATATCCGTAAAAACTCTAATCGTAAAAGTCGTTAAAAAGCGTACAAATCAGAAATACACTAACGTGCTCAAGATTGTGTCTTAAGTCTTTTGTTTCCGTCGTGCGACATTGGCTGGAAAATCGATTGAATTGATATGTCATAAAAAATTTGAAAACAACTTCAGATGTGTAACGCTCAAGCTAGCTTAAAATGTATCTCAAACATGCAACGTAAATTTTGTAAACAACTTTTGATGTGTAACGCTCAAACAAACTTGAAAATTTATAGTCCAACATTTTTGTTTAGATTTAATATTGCCGATTAGGCTTGTCTGAATCTCAAAACTGATACTAACAATATAATATGCCATAATACATTATTATACTTTTTCAATTTAAAATTAATACTTTAATTTACTTTTTAAATTTAAAATACACTCATTTCTCAATTCTGGCACGCGTCGAAATTCGTTCAACTGTCCGACAGAAGATATCACTATGAATAGTATGCGCAAATTGTCACCAAAAGTGTGACCAGCGGCTGTTTGGCAATTGAAATGATCCGCATGTCCGCCAAGCCAAAAGCGATACATTGATTGCTGCTGTGCTTTGCTGGGCAAAACACGCGTGTGGCATGCCTAAAAAGCGGCGATTCGATTCACCTTCACAAGTGCGGAAGCTGAAACGCAAGCTAAATCTGATTTTGGGGTGCTGTTGACAAAGATCTGTGAATGAATTGATAATGAAATTATATATTAAGAGTATAGCATTCAGATTATTGTATGATGAATTGGCGGACATATCAATCAACAGCTGAAGAACATTTTGATATAACATAGATTTTTTTTTCCTATTGTTAGCAATCCAATTGAGTAATTAACAATAGGGACCAAGGCAACGGCTTGGCTCCAAAAACCTTTTGATTTGTTAGCGCACCAAATTGCAGCTGGCTGGCTGGCTGGTGGCAAAGTGTCTGTCAGACAGACAGCCACTGGGTGAGCTGCCTGAGACTCGGCGCAGTTGTAAACTTCTTTTCTTATTTTGGTTGTGGTTGTTTTTTTTTTTTTTTTGTTGTTTATTTTTGAGCATTATTGTAATGGTTAATAGTTTGAGTACTTACATAGTCGCACTCATATTCGTACTTGCGCCTACATAATGACACCAAGAGCGCAAGCTCTATGATGACTTGGCTAAAGCTACAAGTGGC
This sequence comes from Drosophila kambysellisi, assembly GCA_035042185.1. Taxonomy (NCBI): domain Eukaryota; kingdom Metazoa; phylum Arthropoda; class Insecta; order Diptera; family Drosophilidae; genus Drosophila; species Drosophila kambysellisi. Next base: position 2,695,494 of record JAWNLS010000855.1, read on the forward strand.
TACTGAAGTTTGGAATGCCTCTGTCTGTGGTTTCACCAACTCGCAGCTCCGACTGCAGTTGATGTGATTTGGTCTTGTGGCTGTGGCCTTTTGGTGCCATTAAATTACACAATAATTTGCACACTCAGACCCATATGGGCCGCTGGGTTGCCTTTTGGGTGTCTAGACTGGGCTAGTCGATAAATGTGTACGTCAAGAGTTGGGAGCTAAAAGCTGCTTGCCATTTTGCATCTGTATATATAGATATAAATATATGTATATACATATAGATACTTGTGTGTCCGAGTTATGCCATATCCAATCAGACAAACGAAAACAAAATTACAATATGATTATAGAAAAACTCGTTAAATTATTGCATTCAAATAAAAAATATATGCATTTATGAATGTGCATACATTTGTCGCTAATCACTGATAATTGATAATTAGTAGTTTAGTTTGAATATAATCAAACTATAGAACACAAGCCCTCAAAAACATGCAACGGGTCAGCATAAAATAAAAATACTACACACCCACACGCACACACACACACACACAGACACGATCACCTGTTTAACCACACAGAACTGCCGATTGACACATACACAAATTTTTGCTTGTTGCTTTACGAGCAACAACAACACCAAAAAACAACAACAACAATCGGCAATCGGCAATCGGCGGTCGGCTTCGGACTTTAGCTCGTGCAATCGATCGTGCTCGTGCTTTGCACTGTGCATGTGTGTTTGCGTGTATGTGTGTGTTGAGTCTGTGTCTGTGTCTGCGGCGGCGCATAGAAGACGGCTTGTCGCGTCCGGATGTCGCTTAGTTTGTTGCCGGCGCTTTAACCGCATAGTAAGCGCAATAGCGTGAAGTTGGCCACTGGCAAAACTGATATCCATTTGATTGCTGCTTGCTTCTAAATTTAGATTTGCGTTCTAAGGCGACCGCGTGTTCTCGTCTCGTGACTTGTGCAAGGATCACGCCAACAAATCGTTCGGCTTAATAAAAAAAAAAAAACGAGATTTTTGTGCGTCTTTCGATAAGTGCTGCGTGCAGTGTTGTGTGAAACAAATAAAAAAAACCCCCTTCAATTGTCGGCGATCGTATAAAAGGCAAGTGTGCTCCAGAACTATTTTGAATCAACAACAAAATAAGGGGAATTCCTAAAAGTCTCCATTGTCAGAGTCATTTAATTTTACTGTTGACTTATTACGAAAGAGTCACGCGAGTTTGTGGACCCATTCCGCGGACCCCACACATATACATATGTATTGTAAACAGCAACTTCGCATCTTCGAAACCAGCTTACAACACCAAATATAGCTGATACATACATATGTACATATATATACAATGTGTATGTGGTCAACATATTTGGTCTCAAATCGTGAGCTGTCGCAGAGTCAATCACTGAAGTAAACTATCAAAGCATATGTAAATTTGCGTTCAACGATTGATCAACTAATACAACAGAGTATAATCTTCGGCTGCTGTCAAACTGATGTATTCAAAAAGCGCATCCAGTTGGCCACGCAACAGTAACAGCTTATTGTTAATGTTGTAAATACATATGCCTATTGAAAATATATAGACGCTGCTGCCAATTTCGTTCAATTACGTGATATTATATCATCTACAGCAGCAGCAGCAGCAGCAGCAGAAAAATATATCCCCCTTTTTTGACGCAATGTGAAAACTTGATCAAGTTCGTGGAAAATGTGCTAAACAATAAGATACACTGTAAATACTCACATATAGTACACATGCATCTGTATGTATAAGAAATCGAAAAGTTAGTGCCAAGACTGTAACCAATTTCTCATATTCGTAAATCGGCCGAATGCCCTTCAGAAAGGCGCTGACGTCGCAATGGTAACGCATGCGCGCAATTTGTTTATTTATGTTTTTTATAGTTGTTGTCTTGGCGCAAACAGACCCGACCAAAAGTCCCAGACAGCACAGCACAGCCCAGTCCGACGCGCTAGTCAAATTATCTTTATATCAAAAAGCGTCAAAAAAGAAAAAATAAGCCACAATTTCTGCCAGCCACATTTTTGCTGCACATCCGTTCGGTTGGGTAACTGCTTCACAGGTGCTGGCTGCTGTGGGCTGCTGCTGCTGCTGCTGCTCGATTATGGGGGTGTCATTTCTTATTTTTGCGGCCTTTTTTCGGGTGACATCTCAGCCATGTGAAATAACATTTTAATTTCAAGCCCAATTGGGGTCACATGCGCTGACAGTCACACCTTTGAGCAGAAACCATCTCGTCTTATCTTTGTTTGAGTTTCGCCATTTTCTTGGCCCGGTGGTTTTCAAATCACTTCGTTTGCCTAACAAGCCACGGTCGCTGCTCAAAATTTGTTAATAATGGCAAGGTGAAAATCTAACGAGAGCAAGCGAGCCAGAATAACAGAACGTCATGACACTGATGATGAAGCGGCAAATATTGGAGGACAGAAGTTTTCGCGCTTCACAGCAGCACATTGCCAACAATATTGTCCAAGTATCTAAATATCAACACACATCAATACAAATATATTTTTACAATATTTATATTTTTTAAGCATAGTTTAACTATGTACTGCGAATGACTTAACCAATCTTTACACCCTTGGTATTGAGCAAATGATTTGTCAAAATTGTACAGCAACAATATAAAACAATAATAGTAATAGTAATCATAGAGTTGATGATGATGTTGATGATGATGATGATGTCGTCGCCAACTGATGACTGTTGCCTAAATGGGTTAAAATTAAGCACTAAATATTAAGTTGCAGTTAGTAGTCCATTTTGACTCCAATTTTTTATTTTATTTTGGCCACAAATTGTAAAAATGTCCTTAGGATCTTAGCACTTGATTTGAGAAAATATTTTTCCTCTTCGGATTAAGTGTTAGTGAGTAATTAGCATAAGTTAAGTACTATTTTTGCATTTGCAGTTTTCGCAATTATCCGCTTGACGGTTTTGATTAACACATATGTAAATTTCCAGCCAATATTTTGAAAGACTCTAGCAACGAACCTCATTATCTGGGTGCAAAGTTAAAATTAACAAATATTTACATTTTTATAAACGCATTTGATATTCAATAAATCTAACTGTTATTGACTTAACTGATAGGTGTGAGCAGATAAAAACCCTTTAACTAATGGGGCCCCCACAAAAACTATCACCTGTAGGTGGGGAAGAAGACACAATATTACGAAAATTATGACAAATGTAAGCGATATGCAAATTGACACCGATTTTATCAATATATCAGAGAATAAAAAAAAGAGTTAAACTAATGGGGTCCTTAGAGAGGGACAAAAATTATTAGCTGCAGGTGGGGAGGAAGACACAATATTACAAAAATAACGATAAATATAAGCGATATGCAAATTGAAACCGATTATCAATTAATTCCGATTTTATCAATAAGGCATTTCATTCTTATTGATGATAAGCCCAACAATCATTTAATGATTATACACTTTTATTATTCTTTTTTAGAATTATTAAAAAAATTTGATAAATATTTAACCTTATGTTTGTTTTTTTTTATTTCAATGATAAATGCCTGGGTATTTTTTTAAGTATTAACTTAATAGATAACTAATTGAAGTCAAATTGTGTTGAAAGTGACAAACAAAAATCGGCATTAACAGATAAATTATAAGAATATGATGATGATAAAAAAAAACCAGAGAGAAACGTTGTCAAGCAGAAAATTTGTAAAATGAAGTTCAGTTTAATTAACCTTTTAGTTCAATATATGCGACCTTTATTATACCAATAAAAAGAGGCTATAAATAGTGAAACTGAATGAATTCGTTTTGCTTAAATGCACAAAATATATTTGTTAACTAATTAACAAACCAACAGGAAGGCCTCGAGTCATTCAGAGAACTACCAGTACATTTGCAATCAAGATCAAATATTGTTATTTACATTTGAAAATGAATGCATTTAGATTGTTGCATTTGTTAGACGCCTCGCGGAAGTGCTATAACTAAAAATCGATTACTGAACATTATTTATTGGTGAAAGATAGACGATTATTATTAGTCTAAACTGGCACGTCTACGCACTAGTTCAAGGTGATGGCAGCAACCAGCGAGCCACGAAGATAAACTAATACCAAAGAGTAGAGCAATAAAAATCGAGTTTCAATAAAGTCGCAAATCTGCATACGAGTTGCCTTAAAATTCAAGTTCGCTGCTGCTAACACGAGCCCCAAAAAAAAAAAAAAATAAATCGCTGTAAATTTGGTATCTTAACGTTTATATTTGTATATTTACCAAAAAAGCTGAGAAAAACAAATCGCAGACGGAGACTGGAGACTGGAGGCTGGAGGCTGCGGAATGCAAGAGTTCATTTTGTTGTCGATTTCGTTTCCTCAATAGCGTCGTCTGACCTTCGTAGCGATTTTATAATGCGTTGCTGGTGCTGTTGTTGCCCCTGGTGTCCAGCATCAGCATCAGCCACAGACTCGCCTTTCAATCAGATCAGTTGCTGCCGACTCTGACATTGTATCTGCTGATTAAGTTTATGCGGCGCACTTGTCCATTTTTTTTTTGTTATGTTGTATGTTGTGTGTGTTTTTTTTTTTGGGTGGCAGCTTTGTGAATGTTGTTGCTGTCGAGCTCAATGACTTGTCGAGTTTGGATATCAACTTAACACTACTACGGTTGTAACAACAGATATGCAACCTTCGATAGAGTCTCTTATCAATAGCTCAAACTTCAAGCCACAATCAAAGACTCAACAATGCGTATACGACATGTGCGCCACTTCCAAAACTGGTGGAATGTTATGGGTTCGAAAATAAATGGGGGGAAAAGGGGGAATAATAAAGTAAACGTAAACGTGCGACTCTTTTGTGATGTGGCGTTGCCAAGGCGTGTGTAGAATTTTTAGTTTCCTATTTGATGCCAGTCGGATTATCGCATAATAAGAAGAACCCGGGACGTCAGTGACGTCAACAGCTGGAGCTCATCGAGTGGTTCCAATTTCTACTTATTTACATTCTTCGACTGTACAATTTCGCACAATTTCGCAATCGCCTCATTATTTGATGGCTAAATATCTACAATCACTAGAAACTTATTTCATATTTTTGCATATTCAGCTTTTGTGATTTGTTTGCAAAATTATGCAAAAATTTACTGCAAATATTTATAGAGCATTGTGTTCTCAGCTAGAAACAATTTTTGGAGCTTGGCCATTGCCATTCAAATAATGATCGGGATGAGCAAATTAACGAAGTCATATGCATAGCAACTGGGAACGGCGAAACACACATACACACACACACACACACAACTACATACACACTTTCAAACTGATTTGCATGTGAACGTCGGCCCATGTTTAGGAAATTAATAGCAAAATAAATAAATATGCAAAATTTACAGCATAAGTCCACAAGTTGTTTGCTTAGAATGAGCCATGAGATTTTTTTGTTGGTATTTACCGATGAATGTGTTCAGCAAATCGGATATATACATTTATACAAGCAGTCAGATATATGTACATATGTATATATGCGTTTGAGAATTGAATGTCATCATTTTGAATGGAATAATTCAGTCGCGAAATAAAACAATAAAACCCAAGTTTTTAATACTAGTTTTGTAGATTTTAGATCTGAAGAAGAAAGGCATCAAGAAATAGCTAAACCGGCAAAAAATAAAACCGGATAACTTTACTATATTCTATGAGCTTATGCAATCGATTTTCATGCTTATACATAAACTGTTCGTAAGATTTCAGATATACTCTTGGATCTGTTAGTGTGGGTAAGCAACCTTCTCCAAATCGGAACAATGTTACTATAATTTTGTCACGATGTTTATGACATATGTAAAGTAACTAAATATGTATTTTCGATCTGAGCTTTGTAATCATTTCGATCAGTTAATACGTTTAGTAATATATTCAATCAGACTATTCGATTTAGCATTTTGAGTTCAACGCTTTTTGATAGAGTAATGAAATTGAAATTGAAAGAGAAGCACGTAGGATATTAAACCGCTATAAACTTTGGTAGAACTAGAATTTTTCACAGATTGAGTTAAATATCGAATAAACTTCGTTTACAAAATACTTTATTTATTTATACACACTTATATGTAGATGCTTGGATAATATAAATTAAACTATTGGTATTTTTGGTTAACCAACTGAACCAATTTTGGATACATATTTAAAGCCTGCTAAATGTTATGTGATCATTTAGACTGACAGAAAGGCAACAGCTGAACAGATTGGATCCAATAATGACACTTAATTCTACGGATTACACGTATCCGATCGAAGCCTTTCGGCAGGTGTCGCATTGGGTTAAGAGCCATGTTTACTGCTGCAACAACAAAACTTAAAAAAAAAATACAAAAGTTCGAATTGACATGGAACGATGACAGGACAGAAAATTGGAAACATTTGCGATTTGGTTTTGGTACGGTTTGATTTGACTATATTCCGATAATGACATGACAAGATTTGAATGAAACGCGTCATAAAATCAGAACGCAATGCGAGCAACAACAAAATTTCTAACAGTCAGCAAAGTAACTTGTCATGGGGCATTTTTACCAGTGATTAACGCCAATTTTGAAGAGCTCGGGACGAGCGGACAAACGACCAAGTGGCTTTGTGCAACCGGAGTGCATTCAACTGAAATTTGATTCGCACACAAACCAGCTCGCATCCAAATCCAAGCGGTTCAAGGGCGCAGCAAGCTCAAGTGCATGTTTATTTTGAACGTGTGTATTTGGTGTGTGTTTGTGTGTGTATTTGTGTGTAAGTCTATACAGAAAATATTTGTGCCTGCTGCTGCGTACTTTAATAAATATAAATATACGATTTCCCCTCGATTTTCGATTTCCTTTTATTTATATCACTTACATATAGCAAACTTCACTGTGGAATACGTATGCATTTTTATTGGGTGCACGGTATAAAAAGGGTTGGGAGAGGTGCAATCAGCCAGCAAGTAGTTAAACATGAACGTTATCACGTTAACATGAACCGGCAATTAATATGCTTAGTCACAGTATCACAGGACTTGCACTTGTCCAGCTGGGCAGCAGTTATGACAGGGCCTATCTGACGATGCCAACGTTGCACAAACAGTGTTGCAGGTAGCAGCAGTTAATATTGATGGAAACTGGTTTCTGACTCAAAGTTGCCTGTCCTTGAACTATCCTGCTTCTGATGCTGTTGCCTGTTGGCCATTTCCAGATTGTACAAAAAAAAAAAAAAAACACTAGAAGACAATAAACAAAGACGTCGACAACAACACAACAACGATTATTTGGCATAAGAAATCAAACCAGTTCTGAGATTAATTATTTCTTTTTGTTGTATCTTGTATCCCTGGCCGCTTGTAATTTTAGCCACTAGTATAAGCCAATGATTTTACTAAAAATAAAAATGTATATGAAAACAGAAATTCGGTTTTAGCTGAGGCCAGCACTCAGTAAAGTTTCGTGCTGCTTTTGACCAAAAATGCATATTTGTCGCTTTTAGTTGGGCAGGGTTAATGGCCCGAAACATTGTGAATCCGGCTAATTGACATGTGTTTGCATAAACTAGGCAATTAACGCTTTATTAAATAAATTCCCAAATTGTGACCCTATTCTAATGTTAATATTCCATTAAAAATATCCCAAAGGTCGAAAGAGTGGGCGAGGCTTCACCTTGACGATTGCCAATTATGTGACTAGGCGATTAGCGCCGTAGATCAGTAGTTTAAATAACAGTCGACTAGGCATTCTAATATGTAAATATTGATGTTCGGCAAATCTCAAAATGGAGTAAACTAATAAATTGTTAATGTTATTTACTTGCAGTTGGCAAAATGTCGGTCAGACTGAACGAGACACATACCATTGTTGACAAGATGGTCAACTTTTTTGTGGAGCATGAGGATCTGCGGACTAAGGTAAGCCTCAGAGTCGCACAACAGTGTTAAGATCAGACTTATGTTATTTCTATGCCGCAGAGCTGGTTCCTTTCGAATGCACCCGGACCGCTGTTCATGATACTGGGCGCCTATCTCTACTTTTGCCTGTATGCCGGACCCCGTTATATGCGCGATCGTAAGCCGTTCGAGCTGAAGAACACGCTGCTCATCTATAATGCAGTCCAAGTGCTGCTCAGCTGGGTGCTCTTCTACGAGGGATACAAGGGCGGCTGGGGCGGTCACTATAACTTCAAATGCCAGCCTGTGACTTATGCAACGGATCCAATCTCCATGAGGGTATGTCAGCCTTACAGATACTTTTACATGGATTTTATTTCATTTAATTTTTTTTTGAAAAATATATTTGCATATTTTATTATAGTCTATATATATTTATCATATATGTGTGACAATCTTAACAAAGTGTCGTTAATCAATGTAATCAATTGAGTTCTGTTGAGTTACTAAACAGATGGCTTGAGACAAATAAAGTTATTTATGAATTCAGAGCTATAATATATAATTTTAAGTTTAATTTAGCTAGCTATAAATAAATATTTAATTTTTCTAGATGGCAGGCGCTGTTTGGCTTTACTATATTGCCAAGATCACTGAGCTGCTGGACACCGTGTTCTTTGTGCTGCGCAAGAAGGATCGCCAGATTTCATTCCTGCACCTGTACCATCACACTCTGATGCCCGTGTGTGCTTTCGTTGGAGTCAAGTACTTTGCCGGCGGTCATGGAACACTTTTGGGCTTCATCAACTCGTTCATCCACATCATTATGTATGCCTATTATCTGCTGTCGGCAATGGGTCCCAAGGTGCAGAAGTATCTGTGGTGGAAGAAGTACATCACCATACTCCAGATTGTAAGTGCATTTGACGAGATATTGATTGATTGATTGATGGATTAACCCACGTTTGTTTTGAATAGGTGCAATTCCTTATCATCTTTGTGCACACGCTGCAGATTCAGTTCCAGCCCAATTGTGATTTCCCCAAATCGATTGCCGCGCTGCTGACCTTCAATGCCGGTCTCTTCACTTACATGTTCAGCTCCTTCTATGTGCACAACTACAGGAAGGAGGCCAAGCAGGCCGCACAGGCCAAACTGGCGGCACAGTCCAAGTTGGCGGTAAAACAGGAGTAGAGACACCTAGACGATGTTTTTTTTGTTGCCTTAAGATCGGTTCCCGAATCGTTAGTTAGGTTTATATATAAATATATATATATATAGCCTGTACACGTCTACTGTGAAGTTACCCTGTAAAAATGGGAGGGGTACCGCACACCCTTTTAGTTATACTGGGTGTATGTATGTACATTGGATATTAAATTTTGTAGCTGCTAAGTTCTAAAGTATTTTTAGTCAAGCACGAGAATGTGGCTCTTTGAACAGTCGCCATTGCGCGGTGCAAGATCTTTTGCACTAGCCGTATTGGCAAAGTAAAATAGAACCAAATATTATAGTTATTATAGTTCATCGATATGTGTATGTAGTGTTTATTTTATTGATTGGCGTGCAATAAAACTCTAAGACATACAGCAGATGGCAAAACACCAAATTGTCATTGGCACCAATTTAGTTAACCCCTTTTTATTTTGTGACATCCCCAAATTGTTTTTAAATTGTATAGAACAAAATGTTGAAAATAATAAAAATAACCAATACGAATTGTAAATTAATTTCAATGCCTTAAAGTATGCAACAACAATTGCACAATATTTAATTGTTATAGCTTCCGCTAGATGGCGCGCATGTGCAGTTGAGTCAGAAAATGTTTCAAGTTGTCAACTGACTCATTTGACAACCGATTGCCAGAGAATCTCTTGGCACAAATCTTGTCAGATAATCGCAATTTGAATACGTATTGACTTATGAATCACCTTTAATTGGTTTACCTGCAAGGGAAAAGTCTTATTTGGACTTGCTATTCCCGGAAATCACACAATGGAGCTGGGTTACATTTATTTGTTGATTCATATTATGAAAATATGCCTAAAAATATTTTTAGATAATAAGCACACTGAAAATTCGATAAGATGATGAAGAAAAGTTGACTAACAGGAATTGTAGATTAAATACTTAATTGCCACAATGAAAATGTGATTCAGTGTGAATTTATCACGAACTTTATAATAAGTTAACAATCTAATTTTTCCAGAATACTTTGATAAAACATACATTTCGATATGTCAAACTGTCTGTCAGTTTCGCAATTTCAGACACTGACCAAAAGTATGCCATGAAAATGATGGATCTAAGTGCGTATATACAGCTGAATGTGTAAATTGTAGATATGTATGTATTACAGTGTATGTTGAAGTTGCAGGCAAATTGAATGCGAAACTAAAACTCGCCTCGCAGTGTTGGCGAAAATGTGGTGAAGTGCAGACGCGTCCCTTCCGCTCGTTGGCGCGTTTGTCGATTTCGAACTACTTTTTTTCTGTAAGTGTAGCAACATTGTTGCTGCTTTTGTTGTTGCTGTTATTATTATTGTTGTTGTTGTTGTTGTTGCTGCTCTGGTTACTCTGTTGCCAGGTAGTATAGTAAATAGGTTCCGCTTGGTTCAACTGTTGGCGTGCGCATTTTTTTATTGTATTGTATTTAGGTTAAATTCGCGTTCGCGTGTGTGTTACAAAATATTCGAAAGTGTGCGAAAAGTTAAATAAATAAAAACAAAAAAAAAAAAAAACCAACAAACTGTATAATTGCTTTGGTGATTTTGTTGGTGACGTGACGTGTGTGTTAAGGGAAATCTGTGCGAAAAAGAAAGTGATTTTTCATTGGAAAACTCCGAAATCGAAATATATATATTTAAATCAAGTTATTTAAAAATAGATTCGATATGCAAATGAACATTTGTGCACATATCTTGAGAAATGCTTACTCATGCCCATATACACACATACTCTACGAGTGACACAAAGATACGACACACACACATGGGGTTCTCCGTCTGTCGGTGTCATCCCTGAAGATGCAAACGTTGCAGACTTTGTATAGCCGTTGTTTCAATCTCTCATCTGGCGTTTCCTGCGATGCCGCTTGGCAACAGTAAACAACAAACAACGACAGACGCTATCAAAACAAAAAAAAAAAAAACAAGAGCAAAACCCAAAATCAAAGTTCAGAGACGACGCATGGAGTTTTGAGCTCAGCTGGTTCAGCAGGCAGCAACCAGGCACACACCTGAGTACAAGTGTGCGAGTGCCGTTAAACGAGATCTGTCAGATACATTTGCACCAGTCTGCATACATACAAACAAATATATACAAACAACTGACAAAAGTATCTGCTCGCCTTGTGAATAAAAACACGAAGCGAAGCCAAAAACGTACACATGCAGACATATATATGTATATATAAATACATATAAATACATACGTATCATGTATGTATGTATGATTGTGTGTGTGCGTGTGTGTGTGCGTCTGTGCATATCACCATTTAAATGTGTATGCGAGTACCTGAAATATCGCGAGAGCGAACTCTGGCAGCAGCTACCTGTTGATGAGACTGCGACTGAGGCCACAGCGCATGGCTTTGGCTTCTGATACTAAGGGGGGGGCCCAGTGCAAATACTTGTATCGTTTTTTTTTTAGCAGTTAGTTAGTTACATGCGCTTCTCATCCCTCACCGCCTCGTCGTATTTGTCCGTCCAGCTGTTGTGGCCCGGACACATTGCACAAACGACAAGTGCTAATTTACTTATCACAATTTTGATTTGATTATATTTTATCTAATTGCTGCGCACATGCTAAGGTACACATTGCTCGCACACAAGCTGAGATTTACGCTCAGTACTAAATGCACTTAAAAAAACAAATGCATACATATTTTTAAAATTTAAAAATGCAATTTATTCAACCAATTTTATTTATTTATTTATTGCCTACTAAAGTCAGTCAAAATCAAAAATATTAAAATTAAAAATTAAAAATTTTTAATAGAAATAAAAACAGTATTCGTTTTTCTTGAACACATTTTATTCTCAGTGCATGTGACGCACACAGCTGCAAAATAAAGCTACTTATTCATATACATATGTACATAAAGTTTACCAGAAAATCTCAGTTCCAAAGCCAGAGGTGCGATAAGCATTAGCAGTGGCAGCGGCAGAAGCAGAAGCAGCGAACGAAGCAGCGATCGCAACAGCGCTGAGCAAAAGCAACTCGAGGAATGTTCAAGAAAACGGCAACTCGGTTTCACGCCCGATCAGTTTGCCAGAGAAACGCGTCGCGTTCGCAACGTTCAGTTTTTGAGCACAACGCTCGATTTTCTCACTGGGCGTGTAAAATAAAAAAGAAACGCTCCCGACACGCGCCCTACTCAGACGTTTTTTATTTACATTCCAATTGGATTTTATAGCTGTTGGTTTCGATTTGTTTTTGGCTTTTATTTGATACCGTTTGGCGTGGCTGCGCGTCACAATCGCTGCTCGCTGCTCGCTGGTCGCTGGCCAACAGCCACTTCGAAAAACACATAAACAAATAAAAAGAGCAACAATAGCAATAGCAAAACAATTTAATTGCCTCGTCGTCAAGCTGAACAGCCAAAGAGAGACAGAAACAGACAACAAACAAACCATAATAATAATAATAGGCAATAATTCACAGGCGTTGATAAAGTGATAAGTGTCGACTCCAAAACCAAAGAAGTGCATAAAAAAGAATTGATAAATAAACAATATAAAAACAAACAAACAAATAAACACAAACACAACCAAAATGCTTAAAACAAAATCGAGTGACGATAAGCTGGACACGCTGCTCTCACGATCTGCAGTGCCAATCATCGATTTGGCTCATTGCGGTAAGTTCAACTATACACATATATATATATATATATATATATATATATATATATGTGTATACTACATAACAACATATACATTTACACATATTGGACTCTCATCCAACATGTGGCAGCGCTATTCGCAATTCGCAATTCGCCATTCTGGCTTGGTTGCCAAGCACGCCTTTAGATATCGCTTGAATGGTCGATGGTTAATTAGATACAACCCTGACTCATTCCTGGATAATTAGCAGTTGTTTTTCTCGTGATTGTCTGTGCCTCGTAATTGCAATTGCTTATCTTTGTTTTCTTTTTGTTTTAACGCATACACATCCCAGTCAATTTTAATTATTTATTAACTTGTGCAACAGACACCTGTCTGTTCCTCGGTTCTCTACATTTTAAGCAAAAAATGAAAATAATTTATAATTAACTTGTTAAGGAAATGTTCAACTTGCACAAGCCACCAGATGGTGAAAACAATAATTTAAAAATAGAAAAAACAATCTATACAAATGCATGTGTCATTTTACAATATTTTTGAAGCTTGCAAATATTTACTTCAAGTTTTTATCTTGAGCCATTAAAACTCATAATAAGCCTTAGCAACTTAATAGCCAACAATATTATTTTATTATGTTTAATCTGGTCCCATGGACTGTAAAAATACACATGTTATATACGTGAGTGATTGCATGATGATATGGTATATCATGAAATTTATTTATTATAATTTGTGTATGAGTTTCACATTTTAGTATCGCTGTGACAGCCACCAAATGACACTTAAAAGCTATTTTCCATAAAAATGATATGGTTCGTAGTGATAATGACAAAAAAAAACTAAAGCTTGCCAAACTATGGATCACAATTAGATCTCGTTCTGCTTCGACATACTGTCAAATTATATGACTACTTTTGGAAGTTGTTTGGTTAATTTCCATAGTTATATTTAAATAGCTTTCCTTTGTTAGTGCAAAGCAATTAATCATTTTCACAAATTCAAATAAGAACAAGATAGAACGTTGCAGTCGGACGCAACCGACAGCGAAATACTATTATACCATTACATAAATTAATTTAATATTTATAAATATAATATATTAATATATATATATATATATATATATATATATATATTAGAAATATAAAATATATTTAAATAATTATAAATTTATATTTATATTAATCGGACTAAATTCTCGTGTTTCTATTGTGATGCTAACTTGACTCGTGTAGAGCTGTTGTGAGCATGCGATTAAACTATCGCGTTAAAAAAATATCGCCGTTAGTTTTGAATTTTAACAATCGAACTACTAGAAACTAGAATTAATATTTTATACAAAATTGAGAAATTTTATAAAAAAAGAGGTGGCACAATTTGACGCGCTCGATTAAGAGTGACCAAATTGCAAGATAAGCAGCATTGCGCCAAAATTAACAGCATATGTTAAGTATTCTGTTAAGTAAATTACGGGAGATACAGGCATTTATCGTTTTTTGTGGGCGGGAGTGGGCGTGGTCCAAAATTTTTTTTCTACATTTATGAAGGTTGTTACTAGCAATATACCTTTCAAAATTTGGTGACTTAAGTTTTCAAATTGCGTGAGATATATAGGTTTATCGATTTGCACCAACAGGTGTATCGGTTTAGGGAGGTGGAGTGGGCGTGGCCATCCAATTTTTTTATCGATCCTAGGGGGTGTTACCAGTAACATACCTGCAAAATTTTGCGACTCTAGCTTGCAAATTACGGCAGATATGCGCATTTTAAATTTTTAGGGACGAAGTTCCTGGGGGCGGCGGATGTGGGCGTGGTCCAAAAATTGGTATGCCAATCTTTGGAGGAGGTTACCAGCAAATTACCTTCCAAGTTTGGTTACTCTATCTTTAAAAAGTTCGGAGATATACGGAATTATCGATTAATAATCGGAATTGTCGATTATAGGCGCAGGTGTGGGCGTGGCACCACAAATTTGTTATCGGTTCTTAAAGGCGACTACCAGTAATGTACCTACCAAATTTGACGTTCCCTACTCAAAAACTGCGGAAAATATAGCCATTTGAAAATTTTAGGGGCGGGGGTGATGGGGGCGTCGGAGGTGGGCGTGGCACATGCCAATCTTTCAAGGACCTCGCCAACAACCTACCAACCAAAATTGGTGACTGTAGCCATTAAATTGTAAGAGATATGTGGATTTATCGATTTGATAAAATCGATTATCGCGGTTTTCTAGCTCCCTGGTGGACGTAGGTCCAAACCCAAGACACTTTAACTTTTGAGGGTACTTTCCAATATACGTTCCAAGTTTCAAGTCTCTATCTCTAAGGGTGTCGGAGGAACGCGCGTTCATACAGACGGACAGACGGACAGACGGACAGACGGACAGACAGACAGACGGACAGACGGACAGACAGCATGACGGACATTGCACAAAACCAATATACTATTATTACCATTCTGGTATAATAGTATAAAAAGATAAGAAGATTCCACCAATAAATCCTCCAAATTAGTAGTGTTAAAATGTACTCTATGTGTTTAAAGTATTTCACACAATATATTTTTACCGTCCAGCATTACGTATTAGAAAATTAGCGTTTAAATAATTGATGGCTAAAGAATTTACAGTACAACCTACCCAAGTCGTACGGAAACGATGCCCCATCGACCTTCGGATCAAGTTTTGACCTTCGGTTAACTTTTTTGATTTTGTTTCCAAACATTTCAGCCATTAACCCCCAAGAGAAGTAAGTATGCAAACCTAGCGAAGCAGTTGTGTCAACGGAACTTAAATTGCTTTCAAGCTGGAGAGGTTTTTGAACCACATATCTGAGTACTACTCAAAGTTTGTCCAATGCCAGTCAGTAAATTCAAAATGCTCCTGAACAGTGCGGAAACTCAAACAAAATGCATCACAACATTTACATTCAAGTATTATTATGATTTGCATTGCCAACTTGATTTGGATATGATGGGGTTTTATTTTTGTTTTGGTTTTGCTCGGCACACATATGGAATGATGGGCGGGAATGGGCTGGGAAGATGCAGGCAAGTACTTGTCTGATTTGTCGTTTAGACTGCTTTATTTACACAGTGCTCAGACAAACTGAATAACAAACTCGCACAACAAGCACCAACCCCTCCCCTCGTTGCAAACAACGTCAACGGAATTGTGACGCATTTCGCTAGCGAATTCCCGGCAGCGTCACTTGGCTGATTGTGTACTAAATTAAAACTTGCAGCATCGTCACAGCTGTTGAGAATAAAACAAACACAATAACAACAACAATAACAAACAGCTCGACATATCGGCATACGACGCTTCTGGCTAAAACCGGCTTAGACCAGTACATTAACATAAATATGTTTTGTAGTTTCCCCAGTTTATGTTTTATTTTGATTTAGACGATTTTTAGATAATCTAATGCTTTGCAATAAAATGAAAATGACTGCATTTTTGGGGGATTTTTCACAGATTTTTCAATGGCCTACAATTCGTGACTAATTATTAATTAACTAAGCGTTAATTGTCGGATAAATCTATCATACACTGCGCGAAATGTCGCGGATTATTGGTAGCTTCAAAAAATGTTGTCCAACCTCAACTTGTATTGAACTGAGTGTAAATTAAAATTTTTGTTGCCTTTCGCGTTTCTTTTAAGATTGAACATTTAAAATTTTTATCTTCTTAGGATCTGAACCCAATGACGTCAATCAGCATTGATTTTACGCCTTATTTCAAGTTTGAAAATATTTAATGTATGTGCTTTTAGATTTAACGATCGATTTGAATGGATACAAGAACTTTAGAACATCAAAGACCGAAAAATATTAGAAATTGACTACAAAATAATATTTTGAAAACATCTGCATAATTAAGTTTTCTGCACTTGAGTTCAAATATAAACATTGAATAACAAATCGATTAGACTTTGGGTCATTTTCCATTTGAGTCTGGCGATTGATTTAACCAATGCAATTAATTTTCACAATTTCCCCACTCAACTCAGTCCAATTAGTTCGTCTATAAATATAGATAGATGTTGTAAGTATGGTCAGCAGTTGTTATATAAACATACAAAATTCGCTACTAAACTAAATTGCTATTAGAGCTATCCGCATGCATAAATAGATTGCTCCATAAATATTGAATTAAATCTTTTATTGAGAATGGAAACGAGGCAGCAACTGATGGAGTGGAAAACACTGTTTCAAGAGCTAATGAAATCAATGCAAATGTAGAACTCGATGTATGACAAATGTTGAATAATAAACACTAATTCTAATTCGAGGTCTCTGGTTTTTCCTGACTTTGACTGGGATATTACAAATTTTAATCTTAAATGTTTTCTGCAGAACAATAACTCAATAAATTTGCAAATGATATTTATACGTTGGCATTGCCATTTTTTTTTATTATTGGGTATAGGGTATTAATAGCAAGTGTTGCGTCAATAGAAATTCCATTTCTAAAATATACAATGCCGCAAAACGCGTGTTTGTCAGTTTATGGCGCCCCACAAAAGCGAGCACCCATAAATAATAAATAATAAATATATATAAATATTTTCGTAAACAGAAACAATTTGGCAGCGAATTGAACACTGATGCCAATCAAACATTTCGGAATGGAAATTCAAAGCCAAAAGCAATATTCGATGTGTGGCAAGCGGCAGCAATCGAGGCGATGATCTTCAACGCTTGCGACAAGTGGCCTCAACATTATGTTTGCCTGCCAGCTGACTCAATTAATTAGCCTCAATATAGATAAATTAGCGACAAGTTAGCGACTTTAAGCATGTGTTGTGAGTTGCGCACAAAAAAAAAAATAAATAAAAAAATACAAAAATACAAAAAATTGCTGCAAATTGAAAAGTGCTCGCAACGCTGATGGCGCCTAATTGAAGTGCATGCAAACAACAGTCATAATAAACTGTACTATCTACACAAATATATCTATATACATATATATATATATATATAGATGTCTGTACATCTAATGGAAACGAAATCAAAAGGCGTAGTTGCGTTCCAATTGATTCCATTCCCAAGATTGCTTGACCTCTCTCAAATCTATCTCATCATCATTTTGATGACAACAATTTCATAGAATTGTTTTTTATGGATACAAGTATTTAACGTATTTGTCGGTGCCTGGTGACAATACAACAGATAACGTCACAACGTAATTACCATTAACCGTGAATTTTTATGCTTATCAGCTGAAAATACCATGCGTCATTGCACTGATTAGGGTGTGCTCTCGAAATGTGGCAGGAAATGTGTGTTGAGGTGAAATTGGCAATTTTTTATTTATAGATTGCCAACGTGAAACGTGTGGAAATATTTGCAATTGTTTGCAATTGTTTTCATTCATTGGCTGGCGCTGAATGGACAATGAGCAAATAAATATGTGCATATAAAATATATACAAATTTTAAGATACAAAAAACACTTCAATAAAAGTCATATCTCAATGTTGTTGTTGTTGTTGAGCAACAGCTAAGATAAGGTTATCTTATATATATATATATATATATATATATATATATCTGTGGACTTTAAGCTCTCAAGTGCTCTGGTTTCCTTTTGTGTTTATTGATGTAGTCAGATCCTTGCTCCACTTGCTTGACTTCACTTCCGATGCGACTTTCGCTCGCTTAATGGAAGGTGATTTTTATTTTTTATCTAATTTTCCGCCGGGGAAAACCAACCATGTTGTTGTTGTTATCTTGTCGTTGTCGTTATCGTTATCGTTATAGCATTTGCAGTGGCATTGAAATTGATTCAACTATTTTTATTGCATTGCATTTTCATCGAGCTTGATTGCTCCAAAATGCATTTCTCCAGATTATCATAGGCCATTAGAGCAACGAGCACTTTTCGTCCTTTATTTATTTATGGCTTCAATTTACTGAGTGATAACTATAAATTGCTAATGTTTATGGATTCTTGGCAACAAGGCGTGTGCCAATTTTTGTTTTGTTTTGAACTAATCGGTATTTATTGGTTCTCATTTAGCTGTGTTTATTTCAGTTTAATTGGCCGCAATAAAGACGTTCTCGATATTGAATTAATGATTATTGGTAGCACCTGGTTGGGTTTTTAGCTATTAATATTGTAAAATATTCCAAGAAGACTCTAATCGCTGATCACAAAATAATTATCGCATGAGTTAGAGTAGCAGTTCCGTTGGACTTAGGGTTTTAACTTTGTATGACTCCCACGCCCGAATATTTAACTATGATGACTATATATTTTTGTATTTTATGTATACTTACAGGCATTGAGGAGATCCCTGTCAAATCGGTGGTGAACCGTGTGGGTCATCAGCTCGCAAAGGCGTTATCCGAGAAGGGCATGGCGATGCTGGTTAATCATGGCATATCTGATGAGAAGGTAGCATTAACTTGATTAAACATTTAACATTTGTAACGCTAATTTGCTATAGCTGAAGACCGCTTGGGATCACCTGGATGATTTTGTGGATCTGGAGGCGGATGTCAAGCAGCATTATATACGCACCGATGGTGATAATCATGGCTATGTTAGTCCAGGTGTGGAACGGCTCAATGGCAAGAGACCGGAGTTGCGACATGCATTCAACATATGCACACTGAATGCCCAGAATCTGCCAGAGGAGCCGTTACCCGGCTTTGCGGATCACATCAGCACACTGGCCACAGACTTTAAGGCGTTGGGCAGCTTTATACTGCAGGCGCTGGCCGTCTCGCTGGACATTCCGCACACATTCTTCCTCGAGAAGCACTCACACATGCTGTCTGGCGACCACGACAACATGACCACCCTGCGCATGCTATATTATCCGCCCGTAGTGGACGATGAGCCCGGACACAGTCAGCACGATGTGATTAAGGGACGTTGCCAGTATAGCTACCAGCGTTGCTTATCCGATCAGCCAGATTTCCGGCCGGAACACAATCCCCGCGATGACATAAACGAGGTGGATGCCATGCAGACCAATGGTAAGGACGGAGAGATATCCGAGCACAAGCTGGCCAATGGCGATGTCATACGCTGTGGCGCTCATGTCGATTATGGCACGTTTACGCTGCTGGCACAGGACTCCGAGGGCGGATTGGAAGTGAAACTGCCGGGCAGCGAGAAGTGGCATCGTGTTGGACACTTGCCGGGTGCCATATTTATCAACTGTGGCGAGATCTTGTCCATTTGGACGAAGGAGCGGTATCCCGCACTGGTAGGCAATAAACTCCTCAAGCCAATAAAAGGAACTCAAACTAATCCTTTGAATTATCTTCCACTTTGCAGGAGCATCGCGTCGTTATACCTGAGCAGGAGCATATTCGAGCTCGTGGTCGACACTCCATTGCATTCTTCTGCCATCCAGATAATATTACAATGATATCTCCCAACGATCTGCCTCAAACAGATAACGAACAGAACTCAGCGATTCTCAAGCAGCGCAAGAAGTCATTTAAGGCGGCGAAAGAGCGGTGAGTTCTTTTGACTTTTATTATTGGCTATAATTCACTTTTACTAACTTGATTTCATTTTTTACGATTTTCTTTGTTTTCTCAATCGTTATCGGTTATCGCGCTGTCGCCGGCTCTAAATTTGTCTACATATCTGTATATATAGAGTATATAATGCGTATCAGTTAATACAGAAAAAGTTTAAAGAGACTTACACCAATAACGGCAATGCTCAATGACGTTGCGCCCCGTAAGCTGCAACTTGTACCCCACCACTTTCTCCTGTCGTCACCACGTCACCCCGTCATCGCCCACCACCCACCACCCACCACTCGTCATCGTCTGTCATCCGTCATCTGTCAACTGCCTGAGGAGAGTTGCGTCGTATTTGAAAAGTGGACAACACGGTTGATGTTTGAAACTTTTTATTTTTATTATTATTATATACGATTGTAATTGCTTCATTTCTTTAGTTTGTATCATATGTATTCGATATACATACATACTATTTATATACAAATACAACATACAAATATACGTTTATACGTTTATGTTTTGCATAATACGAGTATTACTACAATTACACTGACAAAAAACGCACATAATAACATTCACTTAGTTTTCTATTTCTAGAGGCTTTTTGTAATTTCGTTTTATAAAATTTGAACATATCGCAATTCCAAAATTGACTGAGACTACGACTATCAGAGACCAGAGATAGTTTCAGTATGTTTCTTCAACAATCTGTTCAATCTGTCCAAGATTCGATAATACTTTTATTTTGAGTAATTTATTTATTTTCCTTAAGTTCTTTACATTTTGTTTGTTTTTTTTTGTTAACTATGCACACAAAACACATTTAACAATTATTTGCTATTCCACACACATAGTTTACTTTTGTATTTAGTAATTTAATTACACTGTCAATAATTATCTATGCAGTAGTTACATTTTTGGACATTTACGATTATTTGGCTTTGTTGTTGTTGTTGTTGATGCTGTATGTTGCATGTTAAATGGTGATTGATACTAATAACAACACACACACACACACACACGAATGCTACTTACTCACTTATAAATAGTATAAGAAGTATATACAACAATATACATAACTATTGCTACAGCGTTACATTAACTTATACTATATAGATTAACATAATCGGTACCATAGAGAAATGAATCGAAATTAATCAGTCATTTAAATGTTAACACAGTCGCAGGCAAAATATTAGCACTGACTTTCAGATTATCGTCGTGATTATGAATTACAATAATGCTTATCTGGCGATACTTTTTTGCCCATAACTGTGATCAATTTGCTGTGTTTCTTCTGTGTGCTTTAACTTAATTATTTACCCTTATATTTGCGCAAAATATTCCATTTATTTATAACTGAGAGTCACATGCTCGGCACTGTCAGTTAACATGCCAACTAACAATAAGAACCCGCTTGACACAATTGTTGTTATTGTAGTTGTTGTTGTTGTTGCTGTTGCTGTAGTTATTATTCTTAGCCAGCCGATTTTATCAATAGCCAAGTATGACGCATACGCTTTACTGTCTTTTAAATATTCCACGCAAACGGTAACAGTCAGTACCTGTATTTATATATACTTGAACTATCTGAGTAGATTATCCCGACTTTCTTCAAATAATGCAAATGATTGTTAAATTATTTTGTAGGGATAGATGTGCTCAACACGGAAAACTCCAAATCTGTTGCAAATGCAGAGGGGCTCTCATTTGCGATTAATGTTCTCTTCTTATTTATATTATCATCAAACAAAAATAGGGTATTTACTCGCACACCCTCATAAATTATATTATTTACTGATTTTACTCTATATGCTTGATTGTGTAATAATAGAAAACAATAAAAATACGTTTTAGGCTTTACAAATGCTATCTATCAGTAGTGGCAAGCTCAAAAAATCATTTAATCGCACTTGAAAAGTATAAAATCTTATCAAATATAATACTCTAAATGCCACGCGTTAGCAATTAGTGAAAATAAATATTTTATACGTATTCTGGCTGCTTATGCGGGTCTATTTCTTGAAACTTGGTAACTTAATAATGATAATAGTATAAAAGGTCAAATGTTTGCCATCAGAGTTTAATTTAATTTAATTTGTGCCACTTAATTTGAGTTTCACACTGATTTTGTGGCCAATATTTTGTCAGGTTTCGATTTAATTGTTCATTGGTTGAACACATTTCGCTTACGCCACTTGGCTTAATCAAACTGTCAAAGTTAAATAAAATAAATATTGACAAAAGATACTCAGAGACAAAAGACAGACGGGAGAGGCTCATTTATCTATTGGATTGAGCCCTTAAGCTGAAGCTTTAGATAATGACTGTGATTTGCAAAACACTGCGCGTTTGATGCACATACTTAGTTTGGATAAATTTATATATACTATATATACATATAAGTATATACAATATGTGCTAGCAACGATTTGATATTTAATGCAAGCAAGCAAACTGAACTTTTGAACGCTTGATAAGCTTCACAGTGTAAATAATTGATTTGTTTGGCTTCTACTTAAGAGACAGGCAGTCCAAACTGAAACTGAAACTGAAACAAAGACAACGAACACAAACACAAACAAAAGAAATTAATTTAATAATCTTTCAAATGTTTTGTTCATAATCTAAATGCAAAGTCAAAGTGTGTTTGGATAAGATTGTCGGGGCATTTTAAACCAATAATAAAATACAAATGATCAATACAAAATTTGCTAATGAACAAGCAAAAATATTCAAACAAAATATTTAAGTTTAAATATCACGTTAGTCTCCAAATGCGAATATAAACATTAAATAAATGAATTAATAAAAATTTATAAAAACAATTTGATAAAGAGATATGTATTTATGAAAACATTAACTAAGAAAAGCCTTGCTTGAAACTAATTAGATAACTGAATGACAATAGAAATATTAGAATGTTTATATTTATATATAGAACTTACAATTTAGCAATTAAATATTTATTATTAATATAGTATTTGAGCGCTAACTATGCTACAACAATTAACTAATGCGCTCAAAATCGCGACGTGCTCAAATATAATATTTAACAGCTTTGTTTTGATGAGACTTTAAGTCACACTTTCTACATATTGTTTAGATACTAAAAGTACAGTGGCTAATAGACCCAGTGGATATGTTAGTCATACAGTACGTATGTATGTATATCAATTTATTATAATTTTAAGCTTCACTTGGCCAATTCTACAGTGGTAGGTACTATGAGAAGACATTCTTTGCATGCGTAGCCCAGTTTCAATTACAATTTACACAATTCATCCGTATGTATGTTTGTAATTATTTATATTTATGGGACATCAAATAGCATAATATACGTATATCAAACATTCAATATAATATATGCATGTATATATATATTTATTAAATAGGTAAGTATATTTTATATAAACTCTGCACTAAATGCCAATCAAATGTTGCTTGAAATTGTTGCCAGCAAATTCTAGGAATTTGGAATTCTTCTCTTGCATTTATATTTTTGCCCAACAATTTCGCTTTAAATTCAACTTGTAAATATTTTTTGCTGTAATTTTTTTATTTTTTCTTTTTTTTTTTTTGTACTTATTTATACTTCCTATTTCAAATGTATCTTTGCACATCAATATCGGAAATTCTCATTTTTTTTTCTTAGGATTTTTTCTTTTGAAGGCTTCATTTATTTCTGTGGGATTGTCGTGGTCGGCTTTTTATTTTACAATTTTAACTGTTGCTTAGCGTGGTCATAGATACGAGCATGTTGCTATATATATAATTATATATATGTATATATATTCCTAAGAAGTATTTAGGCAGCTAGCATAGGAGGTATAGGTACATATGTATATTATTTTGCACACATGTACACACACAGATACACACATAAGCCAATGAAGAGCTGAAAGTGAAAAAGAGGTTACTCGGAATGTCTTAGTTTGTGTACAGCGGATGCAGTTGCTGCTGCTCCTGGTTAGTCATTGTGGGCATGGCCTCCACATACTGTCGCGCACGCATCACATTCATGTGGATCTCCGATGAGGCCGTGGAGTTCACGTAATTGGGCAGTTCTGCAGAGCCATTCCTGGCGCCGTTGTCTCTTCGATGGCCCCCACCCAGTCCGTTGCCGCGTCCAGCCGCCGCCCGAAAACTGGCGCGACAATTGATGAACGCATAGGGACAGCAGCTCTGCAAAAGACACACACACACAGAGACAGAGAGAGAGAAAGAAAGAGAGAGAGAGAAGAAGTAAGCATGTTAAAATGAGTGCAAATTGGAGTTGAAGTCGTACAATGAATGCTTACTGCTACGTATTCAAAGGTTAGGCATATTTAAACGACGTCGGGGACAGACACAGCGTTGAGATAAATAGATAAGAGACAAAAAGACAAAGAGACACACAGTCGGAATTCGGGATGCGCCCGGCGGGGCGTGAGAGTTGCTTGGCTTGTGGTGTTGTGGTATGGGATAGATGCCACATGCCACATGTCTTTGGCAAAGTTTTTGGTTGTGTGAGTTAAAAAACATGAGCAAATGGAAAATGAAAAAAAAAAATGTAAATGAAAATAAAAATGGTAGATGGAAATTCCAAATGGAATAAAGAATAAAAGTCCGCATTCATTTGGGGACCTGCTGCGTGTGTATGTGTAAATGTGAGTGCTGCTAAAGAGTAGTGTGCTAAATGAGAAATTTGTGTAAAAAAGGGAAAAGATAAAAAAGAGAGGAAAATAATGTGACTCAGACAAACTGTGGGCATCAAAATATGCGCATTTGCAAGTGTTGTTTGTTGTTATTGTTGTTTTTTGGGTGACCATTTCTGTAACAGGTGCTGTTGTTGGTTTACCATAAGGAGTGTATGTTGTACTCATTCATATGTATATGTATATATATATATGTACATAATATGTATAACATACTTATATACGCAAAAGCTTTTCAATTTGAATATTACATTTTGTTTTTTTTGGCATTCTCTGGCAGGGCTTAGCATTTCTTGGATGTTAGACAACGTATCAGTAAGACAAAAGCCAGCTGTGCGTGGAAAAGATGAGCAGATGATGACATAAAAGTTAGTGAGTTACACAGAGATAGCAAATAAGCAAGATGGAGCGAAAGAGAGAGAGAGAGAGAGATAGACACAGAAAGCGACAGAGATAGTTAGAAAATCAATTCACGATACGTTGCGATTTGCCAACAGAGACTAAGAAATGCTTAGAGCGATATACATATATTTATCAGTTTAGCTCTACATATAGTAGATATATAATAGAAATATGAATAGCAGAGGCAAGCAGAGCGTGCATAGAATTCGACAGGCAGTTAACAATATCGCACAAATGAAAATCGTGACATGGACAAGCAAAATCTGTTGCAGTTGCAGTTGCACTGAATAGCTTATTACTGTTTTGGCTCAATCAGCTATAAATATATATATATATATATGTGTATTTAATGGTAATGAAATCGTTTTTAAAAGCTATGGCTAAAGTCTAATGGGCACTAGTTGCCAATGCAGCTCCAAGTAAACTCATATAGCTACCGAGATGTTCTCTGCCTCTGAGCGCTGCTGGCGCTGTTGCAGTTGCAGTTGCTGCCGCTGTTGTTATTGTTGCTGTTGCCGTTGTTGTACTTGTGCTTTCCGTTCTTGCATCAGCGGCTTTTGTACTAAGTCTAGGCGAACATCAAACGCCGTTTGCGATTGATATGTGTGTATTTATATATATATATATATATATGTGTATTTTTTAATCGATTTCAAAGCAATATGTATTGTTAAAAGGTCTTCCTTGGCAGTTTGCATTGTGCAACAACAACAAAAAAGGAAAATGTCCCTCCCCATATATATTGTAAAAAGCCCAATAGCTCCCATATGAAACTCACCTTGAGCGTCTTCTTGAAAGCGGCCCTGAAATCTCGATTGAAATATGCATAAATAATTGGATTCAGTGCCGAGTTAAAGTAACCAATCCAGAACAATATGCCAACAACGATACGAGGTGTTTTGCAGCTATCGCATAATGTAAATGTGATGTACCTAATCCAAAATGAATTATATATAAATATATTTGTACACATTGCGATATCAAGCAATCCAAATTTGTGCATCTCAAATAAAACAACAAAATAATAATAATATTTAATAAACTTATAGAATTTAATTATAATATGTACAAAATCTAATTTTTAGCTTAAGGTAATTATTGAACTTGCTCTTTCTGCAGTCTTTTAAATTAATAATTACTCATTGAGATTGGCTAAGTTGTCTGCCTAGTTTTCTTCGAGTTAATTCAACATTAATAGCTGTGATCTCATTTCGTAAAAGCAAAAACTTTTCATTTAAAACTTTGCCTCAACACACTACTTATGCAAAGAAAGCAAGAATATAGCATAACTCAAGGCGCATTGGAGAACCCCTGAGTTTAACAACTTTATTACGAGGCTGGAAGCCATCTAAATAGAGCAACGAGGAAGAAGCCTGACGAGAGCAAGAGCTTAAAGAGGACTCATAACAATTCTTATAATAATAAGATAATTTAATCTTTTAGATGCACAAAAAAATGTCTTTAACAATACAGAAATAAAAAATTAATATATAACCTTAAAAATGATAAGGAATGGTATCAAAGTGTAAATTAATTGGAAACAAATTTGTCGCAGCAAATGTTGCCGCTACGCACCACAAGAAGAAGGGCAGCCAGCAGAGGAGAAAGGCGCTCATTATGATGCCCAATGTGCGGGCTGCCTTCCGCTCGCGCCTCATGGTCGTTATGGTTGACTGCTCCACCTGTATGCTTGGCCGTGGCTTCGGTATTTGGCTAATCTGTAGGTGCTTCTCCAGCAGCAGGGCTGCCACTTTAGATCTGCGTTGAGCAAGTAATTAGCGTTAATTGCGACAAAACAAATTATTTGGTTTACCTGTAGACCAAACGCTCCTGTCGGTCCGCCTCCTGGTAAATGCGATAGTACATGGACAGCATCACAATTCCCGGTATCCAAAAGCTCATCGATGAGCTAACAATCGCATAGGCTTTGTTCACTTTAAATTCGCATATCTGCAATGTAATTTAACTGGATAGTTATCATAAATCACACTAAATGCACCGCTAAGCGCTGCTTTAAATAATCAATAATAAAAACAATAAAATGGCCATTAGAATAAAGAGGCACAATCTGATGCCAGCCATACGTGATAATTTATGAAATGCACTCAATTAACTTGCAACCAACCAACCAACCAACCAACGGGTAATCAGCGAATTGTTGTGCATGGGCAAATTGATGTAATTGGTGGTGCAACGTTGCGAATGCGTATTGTGATTGTTGCACGACGAAGTGAAAGCAATAAAAACTCAATCCAATTACAGCATACATTAAACTGATGAAATGACAACAGAGGGCTACTTATGTCTGGGGGGCTAGAGGATCGTGGCCATATAATCAGATTTATGCCAAGAGTCGCTGTCAATTATTAAAAGCCAGCCACAACACGAGGCACCAATACACCAGGACAACAAGCAAGTTAAACTAATTATGCCACAACTTGAATGCTAATGTATGCAAAGGGCTTTCAATGAGTCGGCGCTTTGTATGATGTCGAGAATTATGCACAGGCGGCACTGTGCGGCACAGACGCGGACACAGACACAGACCACAAACCACAAACGCAAATATAATTACTTTTATTTATACATCAGCATTTGTATTGCGCAGGAGAGGCAACAACAACAACAACACTGCCTGCTGGCAACAGTTGTGTGGCAACAACGAACAGCAGCAGCCAATATTGAACCACTTTCGTTGCTATCGTTGCTGCCTGACAACTTAACAAATAGTTATGTTGTCTCGGCCAGGACGTGTTCTTCTCGAAAATGGCCAATAAAGCAGTCAAAGTAATAAATATGCCAACTGTCGACTGAGCGTCTAAAACGGCGTAAAAATGTTGTACACATAAATCAATTTTCCTTGAACCGTAGCCGAGACTGAGGCAGAGTGCGACCCGTGTTTTCTCGTGTGGCACGAATACCTATATCATCTTTAAATCTACAGTCTGTTCCTCTCTTCCCATTTATTATTTGCAGAAATCGTTTCAGTTGATAGCTGTCGAAAATACATGTAATTCATTTAATTCAATTTACTTCAAATATAATTTAAACTGGCAATAATTGAGTTGTCACTCTTCAGTCCATTTCCTCAATTTCCATTTTTGTATTTTAAGTTAAGTTAACTTTCTCAATATCAAGTTTTCGACAGCTATAATAGTTTCTTGATTAGTTCAATAAATTGGTCTACAGTTCAGTTTTATGCGTTCTTAATTGGAAACTAACTAAACGGGTTTTTGTCTTTTTGACCTTTTCTACTTTTTTCTTATATTGGCTTGAATAAAATATATATTTCCACAGGCAAAGTTTTGCGTGTGTGTTTGCCATTTGTGGTTTCTGTTTCGTGCCACGTCAAGTTTTGTTGTCAGAGGCGAACCGTACGCATCTCTAGTCTGAAGCAATGTAGCAGTAGCAAGAGTTGGCCGAATTTATGGCACACCTTGTGGCCCACATGTGGCAGGAGCAGGTAAAATACATGTCTATCGCACAAATTCAAGCGAACACCCACACACACACACTTTGCTAGCTGTGAGTGTGTGTTGGTGTATTTTGAGTTGTGATCCGATAGGAAATTGATTTAATAATGCAGGAAAACATTTTTGGTCAGCTTACATGAGGATTCGATTTGAGATACTTCCAGTTCTCGTTCGTGGTATACCAGCCCGAGCAGATGGGCAGAAACGATAGCAAAGCCGGCGATAGCCAGACCAACAGCAGCATTATAAAAACACGTCGATAGGTCATTATAAGCGGATAGTCCAGTGGTTGCACTATAGCATAGTATCTGGAAATACAGTATCGTAGTCATGTATAAATTGTAAGTGTTGTTGTTAGTTGCAACTTACCTGTCTACCGAAATGCAACATAGATGCATAATGCTGGCAGTGGAGAAGTATACATCAAAACTGTTCCATATATCGCACATGAGTGATCCAAACATCCATCTGCCCGATATCTCGACGGAAGCATTGAAAGTCATGGCACAGAGAGCAACCAGCATGTCGGCAACCGCCAGTGAAACCACAAAATAGTTTGTAATGATCCTACAAATGACAGATAAATACGGATAAAGGCAACTTAGAAACACAGCATTCTCCAGTTGCAGCTGTGCACGCAAAATTCAACAAATTGTGGTCTGAGCTATGAGAATTTATCTCGTTATGACTGTCTCATATATATATATATATATATAACTTTCGTGACAGCTAATCGACTAATCACTTCTCTGCTTGCTGGGTTGGGTTGGGTTGGGGTGAAAAAAAGTTGTCCTCATATTACGCAAAAGCCACATAAGCCAGCAGTTTGTTGTGTGGCTTGACAAGTGGATTTTCGGGTTTAATGAGTTAATTGACAATTTGTTTAAAATTCTTCAATGTTGTCAACTTACTCATATAACCCCAGACCCACCACAATTAACAATGGCAACTAATTCAAACTAATTATGAGCACACGGCGTATGCGCAACGCTGCAAATGATTGTAACTTTAATTTCCGAAATTTAAAGCAAAAGGCAATTACATTTTCATATCCCACTTTACCAAAAACCTGCCCCCCGAAAATGCCACCCAGGCGGCCCACAAACTTAATTACAACCCACAGGAACCAGCCGCAGATGACAGAAAACAGCAAGCTAAAAGCAGACGGCAGACTGCAGACGACAGACGGCAGAAGGACAGACAAAATAGCAACAAGCGGACAGTTGTTGATGGTGAGCTTTAACAACAGCAAAAATGTACAGGGCCCAGAGCACAAAATACCCACGTCAACATCAGAATGTAAGTAGTAAAATGGCTATGCTTTAAAGCCGATTAAAGGATAAAAACCTGGTCCAGCAAAAGAGTTTTACAGACAACATCAATGCTGATAGGTGGCAAGTTTAATTAGATTTATGACTTGTCACTTTTACCATTCCACATTGGAGCCTTTCAGAAAAAGTAAAGTAAACTGTTTTCGTAGAGTTTTTTATACCATGATACCGAAGGCATATAGTATATTGGGTTTGTGCAATGTCCGTTATGCTGTCAGTCCGTCCGTCCGTCCGTCCGTCCGTCTGTCCGTCTGTATGAACGCGCATTTCTTGGACACCCTTAGAGATAGAGATTTGAAACATATACTTGAAAGTACCCTCAAAAGTTAAAGTGTCAAGGTTTTAGTCCTACGTCCACTTGATTAACCTTCAAAGATTGGCATATAATTTTTTGGACCACATTTTTAAAAAATTTTACTGGTAAGTCCCCTAAGAGATCGATACAAAATTGGATGGCCACGCCCACTCCACCTACCTAAGCCGAAACACCTGTTGGTGTAAATTGATAAGACCATTAAAACTTAAGTTAATGAATTTGAAAGGTATATTGCTAGTAACACCCTTTATAAGTCTGGAATTTGCCCCTTTGCCGATTTTCGGGCAATAACTTTGACTTATGTTCCGACCCAAAATCACGTTTTTAACTTTAAATGTAGGATATATCTAGAGGCCAAGCTATGATTAAAACGCCCTTGCTTTTGAAAATGCGTTGAGTTTTGACGAAGTTATGGCATTTTGAAGGTTGGACCTATGGCTTATGCCGATTTTCGGACTATAATTTTGACTTATGTTCCGACCCAAAATCACGTTTTCAACTTTAAATGTAGGATTGATCTAGAGGCCAAACTATGATTAAAACGCCCTTGCTTTTGAAAATGCGTTGAGTTTTGACGAAGTTATGGCATTTTGAAGGTTCGACCTATTGCTTATGACGATTTTCGGGCAATAATTTTGACTTATGTTTCGACCCAAAATCACGTTTTCAACTTTAAATGTAGGATTGATCTAGAGGCCAAACTATGATTAAAACGCCCTTGCTTTTGAAAATGCGTTGATTTTTGGCGAAGTTATGGAATTTTGAAGGTTCGACCTATGGCCATATGCCTACTTCGGCCTTAGAAAAATTACTATCTTAATTTGAAAGGCAAACTTGGACAGTATTTATTGGCTGCAAACAAATTATAGTATTATAGTATTTCGCTGTCGGTTACATCCGACTGCAACGTTCCCTCTTGTTTTATTTTTTTTTCACCCTAACGGGCAAACGGCGCTTGGCAGGAAATAACTAAAAATTATACGTTTTCTAGGGATGCTTTGCAATTTGGAGTGAGACTCGCTCAAAGTTTTATCGGAGTTCATGTTTAACTGAGTTTCGCTGCAATATTATCCAGTAAAAAATAGATTAAACTTAACATTTTAGCATTTATAAGGGAAGTACAAAAAAAAGTGGAATTTAGAAAAACATTACAAAAAAGTTGTAAGGACGCAGACATTTCTAAATATACAGGAGAAGCATTTAAAAATCACTTCTATGAGTACAAAATCCTTAGAGATTTCTACCAACTCCTGTTTCTGATTAGGGCAGTCATATGTTTTGGACAATTTAATCTTTGCAGCTCATATAATTTGTATAGCCTTATTAAGACAAGCTGAAACACGTCTACTTTTAGTAAGTTGCACCCAAATGGGCTGGACGAAAGTTGGTTCAATTAGTTGGCCGGATATTAAGGCAGCTAAGAGTCGAACACGCAAAATTGGCCAAGTGTCTGAGAATGGCTTAGATGGTAATGGAGTTCCTTACGTTTACAGCCTTACAAAGTTGCTTGGCTAAAAGGGGCTTAAATTATCGCACGACTATTTGGCTTGTGTGGGGTTGAGTTTGGCAGCAAACCTGTGATGTGGCAGAGGACGCACATAGGCACCAAGGAAACTCACACACAGGGAAGAGGCTTAAGTACGAATGCATGTTGAGCATAATTAGGCTTAATTTGGCATAATGATTTAAAACTGCGCAACGAAGCAAAACATTTGAAATGGGCAGAAACAAGCAGAAACCAGCAACCAGATAAAAATGCTATGTACCTAAATATAAACCATGGCACCCTTTGCCATCCATGATTCCATTTTATGCTTCCTCAAGTTAAATGAGCCTCACAAAATGTCAGAGGATTGTCTGATTCCCACTCTGTGGCGTTGTCACCCATGTGAAGACTTTATTCGCCTGCTTTAAGAGTTTTATGCCTTGACATTGGATGCCTCAGGCATTTCACATGGGCGTGACCGCGCCTACGTGTCGTCTACGTGTGTGTGTGCGTTTGTGTGTGTGTGTGTGCTTTATGTTGCTTAAATGCCGGCAACAAAATATACCACATAAATTTTCACCTGAAACACGTACGAAATTATGAAGAGCTACTGCTAACCCCGGGCACACACGGTGTCACCTACCACAACAGCTGTAATCGTGTGTTAGTGTTTTTTGTGTGTGTGTGTGTGTGCGTGGGTGTGTGTGGGCTCTATAAAATTCATGTGGACCGTCGTAAATAAAATAACAAGTACACTTAGAAAAAGTTATGCACTAGATACATACATATATAGGAAATCAGTCGGAGTCTTGTAAAAAGTTATTTCTTAGAATGAAATTTTTTTTTTTCTTTTGAAGTTCAATTTTGTATTTGTATTTTTCAAAAATTTCAAGGTTATGAATTCTATTGAAACTGTTCGAAATTCCAGAAAGGCTAGCCAAAAATGTCTAATTAAGTTTAAAATATATTTATCATCCTTTAATGTTTATTATTTAATATTTTTGTGTAAAGTAAACTTTAGTTGACAAGTGTCTTGTTTAAATTTTGGAGAACATGCTTTAATTCTGAATTTAGCAAATATATTTTTTGCAATGAAAAGGACGAGCTTACATTTCAGAAATATCTGACATTATTCTTAGGTTAAAGGGGATTCTCTGAATGATAGCACATATTTTTTTCTAAGTGCAAACAACGGCTGTCTCATCGCTCTTGAAGAAGGCCACAATATTTTAATGCACGCTTCCTATTAACATATTCGATGTAATTACGCACGTTTTGGACATTTCACAGTGCCACACATAAGTATGCGGATGATGGGGGGGTTCAAGTTATTAAGCAGATACCACTACCCAAGGTAATACTGTAAATGGGCGTGACACGCAAGTTAGCCAAAGTATGATAAATGATTTCAAGCTAATGGGCTCAATGGCGTACAGGATTAACGCGCCCGCGGCCAAAAAGACTTCAATTGTGCCACAGACACAAAAGTCCTGGCCGTGTCCTTGCTGGCAACTCTGATGACAATGCCGCATTGTGGCGTATTCAGTAATAAACAACAACAACAACAAACGCAAAAATAGATTAATGGGAGTAATGGGAGAACTGTTGGTCTCGTGGTCGTCTATTGTTGGTGTTGTTGTTGTTGTTGCTGCTGATGTTCACTCACCGTAATTTCCGGTGTCGCATAACGGACACAATCACCAGCATGTTGCCGAGTATGGCGGCCAGTATGATGAAACCAATAATGAAACACTTGACGATGACAAATGTCAAATGCGCACTCCCCGCTGTCTCGTCAGCGGCGGCTGCCGCACTGCTGCCATTGTCCAGCGCCTGTCCGCCGCCCATGTCGTCCAATGGTATTGAGCTGCTGCTGCTGCCGCCACTGCCAACTGCCTCCTCCACATCGATCAGGCCATCGGCAACGAAATTCAAGTAACTCGCATGTGAAGATGCAGCGACCGCGGATGCCTCCAGCAGCAGTGGCATATAGACGGGTTGCGCTTTCGCTCCAGCTACGTCTCCATCCTCGAGCAGTGTCCTCGCCGCCGTCGCCGTTGCTGTTGCCGTTAGCCTGCGTAGCAGTGTCATAGTGTTGAACAGTTATTATTGTTACTGTGTTGTCGTATCGTTGGTGGTATTGAGGTGGGCGAGACAGTTAGTCCTTGAGTCCCATGCAATTATTGCCTTGACACTCACTGCTTACTAGTTGTTGTTGTTGCCCTGTAGTGGAAGCATACTCGTAGATGGGGGCACACGCTATACAGGACATGCTGATTGTAAATGTCATTTGGCGTTGTTGCTTTTGCTGTTGACTGTTTTTATTGCTTGACAAGTCTGCAATTGAAAAGATATTAAAACGATTTATTAGTGCTCATATATCATTTACATTTATATATTTGTCTATCTTCATTCGATTTGTATCAATTTAGCATTTGTTGGGCCAGTTTAATGAAGCATGGCGTGCCAGCGATTTATCTAACATCTACCTTTGAGGCAACCTAGCTATACACAATTTGTCGCCCACACATTTTGTAGAACATGCAAATGCAAATCAGCCCCATAAACACCTACCTTGCGCCTTTGATGGCATTGTCTAAATTGTATAGCCCAAGGCACTTGGTTACCGTATTCTCAGCCAGCCAACAAAAACATCAATAAAGCTTTGGCTGAGCCGTTGGCTGAGAATTGTGAATTAAATTGCCACCTACGCATGCAACTCAGGTTTGCGAAGGCGTGGCCGAGTACCTAAAGTAATCTCAACTCAACTCAATTGGCTTAATTTGCCATAAATAGCGCCAGTATGTCTGCTGGAAGCTCAATTTTCTTTGGCGCCATCCAAACGCGACAGAATTCTAACTTCCTTCCTTCCGCTTACCGACAGCTGTTGCCTGTCAATATTTTATCCTTATCATTAGCGAATGTCAACTTTCAAATAATCTTCGTACCCAAACTTTTGCAATTTGCTAAGCTGCAACTCTCGAATGACTTGTTATCAACAGGAGTTGACAAATTACACATTGTGGATTCGAAATAAAGCAATGTTTGTATGACTACTGATGTTCCGACTAGAGAATTGGCAAAGTTATATGGCCCAAAGGGAAATTAAAATGTAATTTTTGCAAAAGCAAATGCATTTTACGATTGAATGTAATTTCTTTTTTAGTTGAAAATTGAACCACAAATCATAAGAAATACGTTCAAAATCCATACCATACTTTAAAGGGCAAATAAATGCCTCAACCTTTGGTAAGAATATTCATTGCCATAGCATATATCGTGAACTATAAAAATTCATGAACACATTCAGATTTTCCACAGCCATAACTTGGCTAAAACTTTACTAATTTCCACAAGCAAACACTAATTGTAAATAATATTCCAAGTTCTGTAATTTACATACACATTAAATGTATCATGCTTTTCGGGCCTAAATGATGTAATACCAACATGGAAAGGTCCACAACCGTAGAATATCTGAAGACTTTGACAATTTGAATTATTTGACACATACTTTGACGTTATCAGTAATCAATATTTTTTGTAAATAATGTTAATGCAGTGACAAAGATAAACTTCACATGGAAGTCGGATAGATGGCTCAACGGCAAATAAGCCAAACAAAATGTGAATAGACAAATAACCAATTGCTGCTGGCAAAATGTAGCTGTTTACAGATGTGAGTGGGTGGTTTATCTTTGATTCGCTTCCGGTTGAGCAAACATTTGTGTTTTCGACTCAAGAAAGTCCCCAAAGTTTAACAGACAGCTGATAGGTAAGAGTTTCTCGGTGTGTATGCGTGTGTGTGTGTGCGTAACTTGGCTAACAAAATATAAGGCCGATGGGAATGCGCTATGTGCTCTGTGTGTGCCACCTTTAGTTAAATGAATTTCGTGCCGACACGCACACAGCGACACTTACACACAAAAGCGCGAGCACGCTTTTCATTTTCCATTTCCACAGCTGAAGTGAACTTTAAATCAATAACGAGAAAGAGAGAGAGAGAGTGACACCACAAAAAAAAATAAATAAATTTATATATATGAAGATCTTGAATATGTCAGGCGGTGGTGAGCTGGTGCTTGCCAAGTGCTTTTGTCAACCACATTGACAATGCTTCACAACAATACAGAGCACCAAGAGCGAGAATACACATAAAAGCTGCAGCTGCCTCTCAAGTGCCCGATGGCTTCAGGACGACCGATGAAGCTGGCGGAGGAGTCAGTGGAATGGAATATGTATGAAGTCGATTGAGATTGGTTGCCCTTCAAACGAACACTGGCACAATACATCACTGCTTAAGGTAAGGACATTTCCAACCACAGCCGCTAGTCGACTCAGCCGAGTGGCACAATCCGGTCCCACTCCCCAGCTCCCTCGCTGTGTGTCAGACCTCAATACCCTGGACTATAGTCCAGGTTTATTTGCCCGACTCGCGAGCGCGCTTTACGCTTTCTTCTTGTTATATTTTTATTTATTTTTTTTTTCCTTTTCTTCCTTCCTTCGACTTTTATTTGTTGTTAAAGTATCTGGGATTTGGCTGAGCTTGTTTGCTTTTGGGATTCATTCATTCTATGTATGCGAGAAAGTCAATGTACAATGGCACAGATCCGTAACTTTCATTTTCACAATGAAAGCAATGTGAAATGGAAGCCATAACTTGCATTTTATGGCATAACAGAAAATATGAAAGTATTTTTTTTCATCTAGTTTATTTAATTTCTACACAAAACCCATCAGATATATGTGACATGGTAACTGTTACGAAGATTATTTTACATAACAAGGACACAGTTTTTACATATATATAAATATATAGCTGTTGGTCGAGTTGTGGAGCTCAAATGCCTGATAATCTGATAGCTTACTTTTCAGTTGAATATATGTCTTCGAACATTATCGTATTTAATATTTGACATTTTGTTGTTCGTTGGAATATTTTAGCCCAGTGTCCGGGGTTTTCCTTTTGGGTTTTTATGGGGCTGGTGGGTCAGCAGGTCGTTCACACGACGCTTCATTCATATTGTGACGGGATGTGATTCATTTTGTTTGGACGGGCCATTGTTGAGGTGCAATGGAGAATGATTCGCTGGCTGGCTACCTGCGTCACAAGTGTTGGATATTCTTTTTTTTCTTGTTTGGCTTATAAGTTATTTATTCGTACTTATTCTTGCTTATTTGAATTCGCCAGTGTTTATTTACAGCTGATCATTGGGCGAAGCCAGGCGTCGGCGGATGGTGTTTGCTTTGGACACACACACACACACATACCAACTTGGTCCCTTGTGGTTGTTGGACGGAGGTCAGTTCTGGGTTGATATTGGGCATTAATTACTTTTCTTTCTTTACAGAAATCTGTGAATGGGTCTAAAATACTTTTCTTCTGCTTTTAATTGAGTTTTTTATTTATGCAGGCAAAAGGAGTTTTAGCCAAATTTGTATGTTAACGCTAATTGATTTCGCTTTCAAAGTGGTTCTTAGCCGAAACTGCGCTTTAGCAAAATAACAAAATGCTAAATAAGTTGTAAGCTTGCAGCACTTGAGTTTTGGGTCATTTATCACAGATGTATTAAGGTTTACAGAGTGGCAAGGATACAGACACATAAATATTGCTAAGATCTTCGGTCAGATGCAAATTAATCGACTGCTAAAAGTGCCAAAGACAATGGACGCAAGAAAATCTGCTCTGATTGTGGGACAGAGCAGAAGGGAGCGAGTGAAGTCAAGCGAACATTTTTGCTTACCGAAACACCAAATCGAATCGAAAGCACAAACAAATCGAATGCCAACGAAACGAAACTAATTGGGTGCCCCAAAATATGCAAAAGATAAAGCCGCAGCGGTCAGCGGACCAAGCGGACCAATCGGACCAGGCGGACCAAGCAAACCAGGCGGACGTGGTAGAAACCAACGAGGAAAGTAAAAAGAATTTTTGTTTTTATGGCGACCATTTGATAAATCAAATAGAAATGGAAACAGGAAACTTCCCAACATGAAAAACACAACAATCATGTATGTATGCCACAAAGAGTGTGTGTGTGTGTGTTTGTAGTTGTGTGTGTGTGCCCTGTGACCTTGTGAGCGTTGCGAACTGTATCCAGCAATCAGGCAACAGAGCGAAAACAGCAGTTCAATTATTCATCTACCCGCAAATTTGTTCTTCTTTCAGTTGATTATGACGAAACGGCATGCAACACGACATGCCTCACGCATGTGCCACGCGAACAAGGATGTGTATATATGTATGTATATGTAGAAGACTGACCAGCTGTAAATTGCCCATCTCCTTGGCCTCAAGCATTTACATTTTAAATTGCAGCAATACGATTATTTGCATTTTCCAGCCAAAGTGGCCTCAAATACGCGCTACAAATTTGTGAATAGCTGTTTTCCTTTTTTTTTTACACACAATTTGAATTTCGTTTACATAACTCCCACACACACAATGCTTGCCACAATGAGAGAGAGAGAGAGAGAGAGAGAGAGAGATAGAGAAAGACAGATATGCTTGCATTTTAGCGGCTTTTCACTTTCAGATAGCTGTTGACGTCAACAACAAGATTTGCTGTGGTTGAGACTCTGCCAACTGCCAACTCTGTGGATGCCACTTGAAAAGGGCACAGAGCATTGTTGCAGCATACAAAAATTATTCCCAAAAATAGCAAACATATGAAACTGTATAATTTTCCTTATTTATATGTAATGTCAGGAGCGAGGAAAGCCAGTGACTTGACCTGATTTATGAATAGCTATAAAAATACTACATCAAAAAACCTGAACAGCGAGGAAGGACGTAAGCCGCAAATTATTTGCATAGTTTTTCTATTTCAAAGTTTTCTACGTTTATTGGGAAACTCATCTGCGGTTAAATCCTATTTTGAGGTATTTTCGTCTGGCGACCGTAAGGATGTAGTTGGAGGATAGTTGGATGTTTATTTTCTAGTTGGAGGTGGATGTTCATTGTTAGGCAAAAACAAAACTGTAAACTTTAAGGTCACTCTTTGGATGACTAAGTTGAACGGTAACATTCACTGAACTAAGCAAAAAAGTGTACAAGTTTTCAAAACAAAACCAAATCGGCATTTTCTACTCTTTGCGACGGTGACATTTGAACTTGGTACGCATGAAGAGGCACACGTGTCGAGGCTTAACAAGCATCACGGAACCAATCACAAGAATAAGAGGCTTTTGCATCCCTTCATCTACGAACTGACCCTAAAATTATCGAGAAAACAAAAATTGTGTGCCATTTAATGTTCTAACAAAAAGTAACTTCTAAGTACTTAACATTTTTATGTATTTATAGACTTGTATTAACATGAAATAAATAAAAGGAACACAAAATAATTGTCTTTTTGTGCTTTTCTGTGATTTACTTTCATTTTAAATTTAAAGGTAACCCAATTTAAAAGTTAATTGTAAGCTGGGTATATGTTTTAAAGGGTATTACGAACTTAACCACTTGAACGAAATATCTGCATGAAAAAATATCTTTGTTGATGACTAGTTAAGCAGATAATTATATGTAAAAATTAATTTGACATATGGCGTAAGAGCAATTATAAAATTCCATTTGGTTAATTTTATCACAAGCCACTTTCCACTCATGTAACATTCTTCATTATTTTGTGTCAGCTCTTTTCGTGCACACACAAAAATGCTACTTATGCCATTTTTAATTAAGTTTGCCCATTGCACATGGCACGATTTGCATTCCGCATTTTTGTTATCTTCTAGAAATTACTATAAATTCATTCGTTTTATTTATTTATTTTTTTTTCAAGTAAAATCAGTCGACACCAAAAATACAACCATTACAAATTTGAATAAAATTAAATTTAAAATAAAATGAAAATAATAAACGAATTAAAAAATACTAAAATATTTATAAGATTTGGGGGGGTAGAAAACAAAATGGTCCAACATTTGTTGCGTGAATTAGGGAAAATCCAGAAAAGATCCACCACATGTACATGTGAAAGAGTTAATCACTAGATAAGAACTTTAGAATTGAGTTTTTAATAATAAAAATGGAGGATTCTGAATTGATTACATGATATAGTTTGTTATAATCATTACAGAGTACTCGAAACGATTCATGCAGGGAATAGTTAAAAGTACAACGGTTAAGAGAAAGTGGGAAATATATACATAATTAATTCTCGCATATTTTTTATGTTAACAATATAAAAACTTTAATCCCAAAATTTGTAGTCTCTTTAAATTTGTGCGTTGTGTGCCGTGTTCTCATCTGCGTAAAAATATTACGCATTCGTCGCACTGGCATCCGTTTCCGGCTCAGCCCTTTTCCATTGCATACTTTTCAGGGCATTCGCTGTCAACGCACAAGCTGTTGAATATTTCAGCGTTTTTACTGTTTATATGCTTAACATGGGGATACAGTAAAATGTTGTTTTTGTTGTTGTTGTTGTTGCCGTTGTCGTAGGTACTGCTTATATAATTTGTATTACAAATATTTAGCTGGCTACGTTGGCATTCATCATTTATTTAGCCGAAATAAAAGTGCGAAGGAAGTCGAAAGAATGGAGCTCCTCATCAGTCACATGTGTTTACAAACATGTCGTGTCATTACTGTTGCTGCTTGCTTTTCCTTGGCAATTGTTTAACTTGTGTATGTTGTTTATTGCTCGCTTGCCT
Source organism: Drosophila kambysellisi (assembly GCA_035042185.1). Classification (NCBI taxonomy): domain Eukaryota; kingdom Metazoa; phylum Arthropoda; class Insecta; order Diptera; family Drosophilidae; genus Drosophila; species Drosophila kambysellisi. The sequence continues at coordinate 2,736,089 of JAWNLS010000855.1, forward strand.
ATGTTTACAATGGCATTTTTGTGGCATTTGTGGCCGAAAACACACTTTGGTTATGACCAAAAAATTTCCGCAGGCCCAAAGCTACATTTAAATACATTTTAAAGCGCACGGAAATTACTTGCGAAACATGGAAATGATGATGTTGACAATACCCAAAAATAATGGCCAAAACGTGCCCATAACGCTTTAATTGATATACAAGGTGTTTGCAATGTGGCAGCCACACAAAAATATTCAGCATTCTTCGTTGACAGTTTATTTGGGAGCATTCTGAAAATGTTAAAAAAAAAAGTAAAAATAATCATAACGCACGAGTGGGTAATATGTGTCCATTTTATGGGTGAGTGTTTGTTGATACGACGAGACCAGGCCGCAAGGGCAACATAAGAGCAGCTGGCCCTGCTTCATGTGTCTGCCGCACTGCATCTGACTGCCTTCCGCATGATTTGGTGTGTTTGTGTTTTAAATGCAGTGGTACAGCAGTGCAGCAATGCAGCAGTGTGGCAATGTGCATCAGACCAGCTAGACATATTTGTACTTCAAAAGCCTCCAGCTTTGAATGTGAATGCCAAAGAGAGAGATAGCGAGAGCGAGAGAGAAAACAGAAAACGAACGAGAGCATTTTGTTTTAAATGCCAACCTAACAATAGAAAAGAAGCATCCTTATCAAGGACAAAAACAATTGCATGCGGCTGGGGCAGTCCCTGTTCTTATTCTTGTTACATTTGCTGCTGCTCTTATTATGTGGGCGGTTGCTGGCTGTGGCTGTGGCAATGGCAACAAAAAAAAAAAAAAGTGCAGGAAAGTACTTTCCTGTGTGTACACGAACATGCTAGTTACGTGAAGGGAAAGGCGCTCTTAGCACGAGTGGCTGCTTTTTCTACTGCCACTGCCACTGCTGCTGCTGCTGCTGCTGCTGCAGACTGACTGCCAGCTGCACAACCTGTGTCACATGGATCGCTTGAAGGACTGAGAATCTAGCGTCTATCAGTCGCACACACTCTTTTTGGCTTATGTGCTTTTCCTGCTTTTTTTTTATTGCCCAGGAAGACGACCTTGAGCGGCAGCGCTACTTAGACAGTCTGCACCTGATTGCACTAGCTCAATGTGTGTGTGAAATACAAATAAGAACTTTGCACACAGACACAGGAACAGAAACAGAAACAGAAGCGAAACCTGCGAGAGGCAAACAGAATGCGCTGCTTCATTAGTGTTAATTGATTACATGGCCCGAAGAAGTAAGGAGCGACGACAACAAAGTTACTGCCACGACATTGACAAACGAAGCGCAAAATTGCAGACAGCCGCAAGGTTGCCAGTTGGGTGGCTGCTGCCAGAGGAAGTGAGATAGAGCGGGGAGAGAGTGACGGTGGGGAGGGTAGAGGGTGGAGGGAGGGTTAACTTTGTTGGCAAAACTTTGACTGAGCTGCTGATGCAGTTATGCCAAGCACTAGCATGATTATCATGAAATCTCGTGCACGGCACGCCACGGACTCGATTTCGTTCAAGTCAATCACCCAAGTCGATAGACAATGACTTTGGCCTTTTCCCCGCCGAGAGAACGAGCTGGCAGGCAGGCGGAGACGGTCGGAGGCGGGGCTGGGCAACCTTCGGTAGCGATTGAAATCGACTTTGGTTCCGTTGCGGGTTACAAAAAAAAGAAGAAGGAATGTCAATTGCCATTTGCATTGCACATAAAATACGTTCATATTATATCTATAAAAATATGTGTATGTGTGTGGGTGTCTGCCCAAAATACCAAAAATAAAAACGGGAAAAACAAGTACGCCATGTGCTCTCCGTGACTCAATTTGACTTTGGCCTGGGAGTCCTTTTGTTCTTGCCACCATGGCTTTTATGGCAGTTGCGGCAGAACGCGCCCAAGTACACTCGAGTGTGTGAACTCTGCCACATTTTATGGTATTTTGGTGCTTAATACGCTGCAATTTTGTACTTATTTTATTTACCTACACTCGCTAAAATTCACTCATGTGTGTGTGTGTGTGTGCAAGTGTGCTTATGAATGTCTGATTCCCAGCTAAGGCCCCTCTTCTCCCCCTTTCGCTATCTCTGATACGACCTCCCTTTCGAAAAGATTTCGTTAGCTCTCATTTGCCACATTCCTTCCATTAGCGGCAATTACGCACTTTTCAGAGAATGGAATTTGATTAGGTGAGTTTCGCAAAAAAATAAATACTTAAATCTCTTATTGAGCTCCATGTTTAAGTTCGAGCCAAGACTCTTTAAAGCCAAATGCCAGTCGCTGTTGAGGTATTTCTATGCACTCAGACAGCAACATATTGAGCACATTATCGACTTACGGTACTTATGTACATACCAATTTATACAGACATACATACGTAAATATATTTTTATGGTTATATTGAAGACTGTTTCCTTTTTATTGCCTGGCAGAATAAGCACAGCCCATACAATTTGTCCATAAATAAGAAATTTAATAAGCCAAAGTGTAGACAGAAAAAAATATATATATTTCGAATATATTAAATATGCAATGTGTAAGTTGAATGATTGCTTTATAGGCAAATAAGCTGATGTTTACATCACACAAAATATTATTTAATTAAAAACAAGTGCATTATGTTGTTAAGTGTTTTTTTTTTTGGCTTTGTAAAAATATGAATGAAAACAAATTAAATAATGTAATCAATGCTCTTTTATATATAAATATAATGGGAGTAGCTTTCATATTTTATAAAAAATTAATTAGAATATTGCTATTTTTGCTTTTCAGCAGATGGGATTGCTTAACTCTGAGGTGTGCCAATTTGAATATTAAATTAAGCACTTAAGTCGCTTATGATGTGTATGAAAACAGACTTTAAATTCCGAATTTTAATTGGAAACTTAATATTTACATATATCGGAGGGCAATTAAATTCGTTTTTGTTCCTTATTTGGCCTAAACTCTCTGTTGCTTTTCCATTTAAACCCAAAAAATTTAAGTCACGTTTCAAAGCAGATAAGCGAGTATTCAATGCAGCTACCTGACTGTAATAATTGAGTAGTTATTGAAACAACCAAAAAACGTGGCTTAAATTCTCAAAACGTAGTATTAGTTCACAATGAGGTTGTTAGTGTTTAACCATAATTCTGTTAACTATTGAGACGGCAAACGCTTTGTTAAAGTTGACTGCTTTAGCTATGACTTTAATTGGATTTGTATCATCATTTTTAAAGCAAACACTACTTTATTGTCTGGCCAAATACAAGTTGGATCAATATTGGCCACATGGGTTGCACTCTGAGTAAATTTAATAAATAAATAATACAATTGTGGCGAAATGTATACGGATACACGTCTGACACACAATCTAATTTCGTATCTATTGTCCAGGCGAAGAAGCAATTTCAAGTTTCGATAAATGGCATTCGACATTCTGTCCTGTGTCCTGTAACTACCCTTTTCACGGCCGTGATACAATATTTAGGGCACAAATATGAAATTCCACACTGAATGTTCTTATATGGCGCACAATTTAACTTTTATTGGTGCCGCATATATATATATATAATGCGATCCGGTCTCAGATTGTCAGCCCAAAGGTCATGCCTAACTTAATACACTGCCACTCCCCCCAACCCACTCTCAACCATTCCCTCCCTTCAGAGCCATTTGTGAGGACCTTGCAAGGTCTGGCAAGTATTTTGAGCACAGACAGAGCAGAATTTTGTGCAAAATGCTCACAACAAAATTACATATTTGTTATTTGGTTGACAGTCGATGGCAATGGCAACGGCACCGGCAACGAGCTAGAAGAAAAATCACGATATTCAAGCTTGAATAGAAACAATACACGTACAAATACATCAACAAGGAACCCGCTGGGCTGTTGGCTTTCGCCCGATATTCGATTTGCGGTCTCCGTTGCCAGTAGCCAAACAAAGCCAACCGAGAAATTGATACGTGAGCCAGCTTTAAAGAAACGTGCAAAATAAACACACACACACAAGAATTGAGTGAGTGAGTGAGTAATCATCGGCTTGTGCAACTAAAGTGATTAAATTCATATTGCGAAAATGTGAAAAAGACATCGAGCTGGCCAAAAAGCCCCAACAATATGGCCAACAATGGACCCGAGCGACCGTTAAGAAGCAGCGCACGCAGCGGGCTTGTGAAATGTCCGCTGCACACGCGCCACACAATCAGTGTATTAGCCATGTGTGTGTGTGTGTGTTTGTGTGTGTGTGTGTATGTGTATGTGTATGTGTGTGTGTATGTGTGTGTTAAGGGTTGGCGTGTGAGAGCACCCGCTGCTTCGGCCACGCGTCATAACATGTCAATATACTTTAAGTCCCAACGCCATTAAAGTCAAATGCTCCATGGGGAATTTTCAAGGTAATGGCTGCCGAGGTGGCCATGCGAAGGAAGAAACTGGAGCCAACCCCTCCACTATTCAGTCCCATTTATACCCTTTAATGTAGCTGCACATTTTTTAGGATATTTGCTGAAAATTACTTCGCCATAAAGTAAAGAAATAAAGAAATTGTTGCGATATAAACCTTCAAAGCGGACATAAATTAAATTCGTGCCAGAATGATATAAGAGCTTCGTCAGGACAAGAATGGTGCACAATAGATCTAATTTTGTTGCAGTGTACAAAAGTAGCTGTGAAGACCAAACAGGAGAATTTTAAAGTGATAACAATAGGAATAATCGTTTAGCCAAATGACTTTAAACTTCCTTTGTTTTCATACCTTTCTTTATTCCAGATCTTCTTATCTTACAGCCTAACTTAAGAGATGGTGCCATTATTTTTATATATTTTCTTATCTGCCAAACAGATATGCCATTGATAGCAACAGGGTATCTTGGTATCCTTAACTATTAAACTGCCAACAAACCATTACGTATTTTGTTTTGAATTTTGGGCGAAAGCACATAATGGCAGCTGTAGAAGCAGCAGCAGTCGGAGGAGCAGCAACCGGAGGAGATACAACGTGAGCAAAGTGTGAAAAACAAGGACGAGCAAATGTTGAAAATCAAATTTGCCAGCGAATCCTCACTTAGCGATGAATCCAGGCGCCAGGAAGCGGAGGGAGCTGCCAGACATGCCATTATTTGATGGTATATTAACGCTGTTGTTTGTATTTACATGCAGGTGAGTGACATTTGTTTATATTTGTATTTGTATACGTATTTGCAATTGTATTTGTATTCAATCAGCGTCAAACGTGGCACCACCAAGAAAAACAAAAAAAGGAAACAACACAAAAAATAAATAAGAAAAAATGGACCAAAGCTAAAAGCTGAACAGAGTCTGTAAGGAAAATCAAATAAAATAAAATAATGGCAGTGGGTGCAAGTGATTGCAGCTGTATGTGTGTGCGTGTGTAGATGTGGGTGTGGGTGTGGGTGTGGGTGTATGGTATGTGAATGAATGTGCTGTCAGCCGTCATTTGAGTTGCCATTTGCCATGTAGCAAGGTAAGAGGCACGCTTTCAATTTGATGGTGTTGATGGCTTGACGAAAATACTTATGACATCGAAATAGCAACAACAACAACAACAACAAAACACACTCCCTCCTTCTTGCCTAGCCTCAGTGTATATATAGTGTATATACACATACATACACAGCCTATGTATGAGTTAACGAACTCAATTTCTGTTGACTGACAACTATAAGTGCTAATGAGTGCTATTTTGACTATTGGTGTAGCGCTCAATATGATTACGTTGCCATCAACAGTATCAGCATAGCACTATGGATGGAGATGTGCTCTGTAACTAGCCAGCTGTCATATTGCCAGCAATAATGATGAAAATAAATAACTGTCTGTTAGGCCAAGGGTTGGTGCCACATGTCCCGGACCACGTTGTCGTTGGGCAGGGTGCCTCGGCCTTCAATGGGATAGAACCTGCCAGCTACAAACGCTCCATTTGCTCGTTAAGCTCATCGCCGTGGCTGTAATGATGCTATAATAAGATAAGCACTACGGCGAGAGTTAGTCAGTCCGTCAGTCCGTTAGTCCGTCTGTTGGGCAGTCAGGCAGTCAGTCAGTCAGTGGCTCAGTCTCTCAGTCAGTGAGTGTGTCAAGCAAGCGACATCGAGATCTGCGGCAACTGTTTAGACAGGCCAGGTTAGCGTCCTTGTGTATCTTGTAGGATACAGTTTGTATTTTTAGCCAAAGCCACATCAGCAGGCAGCGCATAAGCAACAAAGGCATCCAGCAGATGTGTCTGGCGTTTGACTAACCAAATTACAACTGACAGCCATTGGTTTGCACAGCCAGAACATGGACTCCAACGGAGCCCTTTGTTTACCATTGTATTCGGCAGTGTCTGCTTATCAGTCAGCTCCTCTTTAGTCAGTTCACGTGTCTATTTGAGCGACAGTTCACAGTTAGCTGTAAGCAGTCAGCAGTCAGCAGTTCGCATGCATTACGAATGCAAAGTGAAATGTCGCAGCAGTGGCTGTGGCAGGGGCAACAGTGCGTATGCGATACGTGAAATGAGCCTTGACTTACACGTGTGTGCACTTTGACTTTGTCATGGGGCTTCACTGTCAGTTGTGTAACCAAAATTAATATGACTTGATTAATAAATAATCAAAATACTTTTGGCCCTAATGAGCTCTTGCTGTTTGTTGTTGGTTGGCCTGTAGATACTTTGGTTATATGCAAGTTATTTATTTATCTTACGTTTTGGCCTAGTTCGAATGCATCAAACATATATTATTACTTTTTTTATTAACAACTTACTCATATATTTATTAATTTACTTGTATTCTAGAGCTATTAGTCAGACGAACTCTATTTTTTTGCCCATACATGAAATAGAAATCGATTTGACTGGAAACTACCAGAATTTAATATTTAAGCCAATAATCACTTAATTTTAAAAAAGTAGTTGTAATGAAATCTGGCTTAAAAGCAATATTATTATATGAATTTTTTTTCACTTAAGGTATGTTTTTTACAAGTTTTTATGGATTCTATAAACCCAAGGGAGATATATTATTATTAGATAACTGAAGAACTGAAAAACAAAATAACTTATTTTTGTTTTTAAATACAATTTGCTTAATGTGTGTATTCTTATATTCTTGAAAGAGGGATTATAATTTTATCTTAAAATCACTAGCCGAGTCAATATAGCAATGTCCATATGGCTGAAATCCTCGGATTAAGAGCAATCTTAGTATTTTTGCTATATATCGATGCTATTTATAGATAACCAGATAGGACAATTAAAACATATTGCTGCCATAGGAGCAATTAGTCGACAGATCAACTAAAATTTAGATGACAGCTCATTAGCTCTGGCCCACAAATGTAGAAAATATTTGATTAACTTTCTTTCTTGATTTTCAAAATTTAAATCCAATATTGAGAACCAATCCAACAATACCCGTATTTTCTGGCCCGGTGTAACTTTGCTATCCTTGTCATATTTTGTACCCGGCTGGACTATCAATCAAGCCAGAAGGGGAAACACGTGCACAGGTATCAAAGCTAATTCCGTTAGGACGTTTCTAATCGACTCTGGCCTTTGCAGTGAGCAGAGCACTCTGCACGTAAGTCTCCGGGATCGACAGCTTTAAGTATATATTGATGTTTTGCTGCTAATAGCCTTGTTAGAACGCTTCCCATGGCGTTTTGTGGCCAATTAAAAATCGAGCGACAGGCCAGAGTGTGAACAGTGCAGAAATGAGTAACTCAATACCAAATACAATGTGCATCAAATCAGTGTCTCGCATCGACGTTGATAACTTGTTCTGCTCGGCTCGTCAAGGGATGACTGGCAATTCCATCAATCAGGCAATAAGGCAATCCCTTAATTAACGACTCGAATGCCAACAATTGGCAGAAACAACTTAAACAAGCGTCGGAAAACTCGCCAACTTTTTCGATTTTACTTTTCACTTGTTATTTGTTTCTTTCGGTTTTTTTTCATTTATTTGCGTTAACTGAACAAGTTATTAGGCCAAACAGCAGTGACTGTGCAATCAGGTCAATACCGAAGAACCATTTAAATTCATTTAAATAAATGCTATTGAGGGAAAAGCGTTTACACAAACTGTTCAACACTGCTCTAAATTGGGAGCATCGCAATATTATTGCACATAATTCAACTTAGTGTTTGCATTGTAAACACGACAGAATTCGGTCGAATATGTCCCCAGGTTGTTTTAGCCAATTTGATATTCGATGCCAGCAAGTGCGCAGACAGGTGGGCGTTTAGTTTTGACCACAACTTTTCCAAACAGTTGCTATAATTGTGTGTGTGTGTGTTTCGTAAAATGCGGAAAACTGTTAGCTTTGTTTCGATTCACAACTTCCTTTTGGCCTTTTGACTGGCTAGGCTAAAATTGCAATTGTTAAAGGTATACTATGACAGAGAAAGCGGGAGAGAGAGAAAGAGAGAGAGAGAGACAATAAATCGATGAAAAGTACATTACACTTGTCAGCTTAATTAAAATAAAATGCGCTAATGGATCTATCAAGACCACTTGCAGGCAGATAAAATCGTGTTTTATACACTTCGGTCCACAACAATATCGACATTGAATATGCATTTCTTTACTGGTGCCTATTTTTATGAGATTTCAAGATTTCATACTTTATGAATACATTATGATCTTAGTGTAGTGAGTTGAAGTGTTAACACAACTATAATTTATTTTAGCTACTTTACTTTAAGCGAAAGTTCGATTTTAACTTAATGCATTGGCATTATAACCAGAGCAGCTTGTCCGACTTTCGATCCCCATTGAGGCTAGTCTTTAAAATTGAATAGTCTGTAATGAAGTTGAACAGTTTGAAAGGAAATTTTCGTAGACATACCTTTTTTTTGCTATTTCCTTTGAATAATGACAAGTGCTTACATTTGAGTTGTTTTTTAGATTTATGACCTACATTTACATGCGTACCATGTTTGGCAGCAAGCAGATTTCCACAAATCTATTTTGGCTGGTTGAAGTGTACTTTTCTTGTATATTATTTTTAAACTCACACTCAAGGATATATGCGCTTGCCGTATGCTATTTTTAGACAACGACCATAAAATAAATTAACTGACAGCTATAAGTAGACAGGCCTAAAACTGTCGACACAGGCAAGTTGGCCGATAGACAGACATACTTGTAGGCCACTGAAAGCATGGGCAGCCTATTATAATGTATGCGTGAATATGTGGAAAAACAACAACAACAGCAACAAAAAGCAAAGCCACTCGAAGACAAACTGTCGCGGCGGCAACACGCAAAAGGACACTGACATTCAACAAAAAGGAACATACTTATAATGTCGACACTGAAAGGAATTGGGCAGGTGACACACGGTGACGACTCGATGAAGTTGCAACATCTGCTGGCTTGTCTTTGGAGTCCCTTTTGAGCAGCAACATGACGCCAAGCTTGAGGGATGAACCCTATAAATTCTAACACACAGAAATAGATACCAAGATAAGTTTATCGAAAAAACGCATTGATCCGCGAAAAACCTTTTGCCAACGAACGTGGAAAACTCATTTGTTAAATGCTTACACGTTTCTAAATCGGATTTTAGGCCCAAAGGGGACTTTTGAAAGTAACAAATTGCTTAATAACCCCATCATATTTCAGAAACACAACAATGCCAGCGTTAAATATTAAGACGAAACCAAAAAACTTTGTACAATTAAAAGCCTTTAGGCCGCCAGACACGAATAAATAAATCCTTACCAAGATTTGCAGCGTGGCTGGTGTCGAGACCCGGACAGAAGCTAATGCCTACAAGTTGTAAAACACTTAGCGGTGATTTTTTTTGTTTGTTTTTTTTATATATATTTTTTTATTATTATTATTATTATTTTTTTTTTTTGTATTCTTGTTCAGCTTAAGAAGACACACACACACATAGGGAGAAACACACAAGCTGGAGCGGCAGAGGACAAAGAACACACAATTCGCGCCGTGCAAACTTTTGCGCGTGCCAAAATTTTGTTTTGAGATAATTTAAAGCAATTTAGTTGCAAATTTGATACGTTCTGGGTGGAGCTGGTGGTAGCAGAGGTCGCGTTAGTTAGTGTAGTTGGTGCCTAGTAGTGGCGCGCACAGGTGTGCACATGGACGTGTCCCGCTACCAAAAATGTTAGTAATTTGGCCAGATGATGGGCCCGCCAGGCTGCTGCCAAGCGCGCGCACAACCGACAGAAGCAAAGGACAACGCACGACTGCGGCACACGAGCGATGTCGAGAATGTCGACGAGAGTCGAGCTCTAGAAAAGCCGAACTGCCAACACCAAAAGCAGTAGCAGCAGCAACAGCAGCAACAGCAGCAACAGCAGCAACAGCAGAAGCAGCAGCAACAGCAACAGCAGAAGCAGTAGCAATAGGAGAAGCAGCAGCCGTTGTTGCCTTATGGCCTCATTGGCATTAGTTGAAAGTAAGTAAAAATATGAAAAGAAGTAACGAAAATAGCAGCAGCTGATGGCTGCGACGTCGACAGTGACGACGACGGTGACTGCGGCGACAGCGACAAATAAATCGCTAGTAGATTATTCGTGCTGGCAGCCCTTACTGCAGCTGCTGCTACCCCCTCACCTAGCCCACTCCTTTTTTGAAGCGCGCCTGTGTGTATGCTACAAAAAATTGACAGCCACAGCAAAGGGGACATTTTGTTATTTGTTTTTTTTTTTTGTTATTGCTGTTGTGTGAAGGCCTCATTTTGGATAAGTAATTTTCGCTGTTTCTATTTAATTTATGACTCGTGTTTTTCTTGTGTTTTTCTTCTGTTTCGTTGTTTGTGCGAGTGTTTTACTTGCCTTTTATTAATTTGTTTATTTGAGCGAGGCGATGCTCATTTGCCCAGCCCATTGACAGTCTGTTTGCTTTTTAAATGTTGGTTTTTATGGTCTTCCAATACCAACTCAACGCTTCCACAGACATTTACACACACATACAAATTTCGATAGACAGTTTTATTCATACGCGTGTGTAATTTTATATGCTTGTGCGTGTGCGTGACTGTGTGTGAGTATATGTGTGTGTGCGTGTGTCTGTCTGTGTGTGCTTGTGTGCGGTTTCCTGTTGCTTTGGTCAAATATGTGTGGGAAACTCTTTGAGCGTGCTGTGATGTGTTCGGGTGCACTGAAAAAAAAGTTTGTTCACTCTTATAAACTGATTTTGATTTTTATATAAGTGTAGTTAAGTGTAGGGAATTTGTATTAGTTTTTTTTTTTAATTGTATTTGTTTGTTTTTATTCAACAATAAATTACAAAATAAACAAGAGATTCAACATTTTTCCAAATGAGCAATCAATTCTAAAAGCCTTAAGCTTAAAATTAATATGGAACATATCAAATCAAAAATATTTTATAGAAATTTTTAAATAAGGAATATTCCTAATTATTAGAATCAGTTTTAGCAATCAGCCCAAAAGCACACACATTTTTATGTATTTACACACAATTTGACTGTATTATTTTATTTATTGATAATTTGTGCATTCGAGAGCGCTCGACTAGATAATATCCTGAAGCCAAGTCTTTACCTATCCATTAGAAATACCCTGAAAACTTCACGTGATTCGAATTTCTTCCGAGTTTCAACGTCGAAACATCCATCCTTCTGCCTGTTTTAATATATCACCTTTAGTCATTTTATATATATATTTATACCCATATATATAAAGTATATACATAATGATCAATCATTACTATGAACTAGTAATATTTCCCAGTTTACTATCCACATCAATACTTTGGCAGGCAAAATAAATGTGTGGTTGCTGCCAGTGTTGCCGAGCCAAAGTTCTTTGGTTGCTTTGGTACTTTTCCCGTTTGTTTTTACTCTCATTTAATGAAGTTCACCAAACTCCACCAAAACGTCCACAGTCATTTCGCCTGGCCGTCATTATACCGTGGTCAGCCTCACAAACCTTTTTGTTTTGTTGCCACTTTTGCGGCACTAAAAATATAATGCTGGCCGCTTGTTGCTCACTTTAGGCAAAAATCGTTCTAGCTTAAAAACCCATCCGAAATGCGTTGTACAACGAGCACACGCCGCATAAAGATTATGCAGTACGTAGTATTTTGATTTACGGCTGCGAGCCACTTAATATACCACAAAAGCTACACAAAACTCCATAAAGAAAACCAACAAAGACAGAGAGAGAGAGGGAGGCAGAGGCCAAACCAACCAGCAAATGGCCACAAATGACACGTTTGGTGTTAAATGGAGGTCGCCAGTTTGGGTGTGAACGTATGTATTTGTGTGTGTGTGTGTGTGTGAATGTCACAGTTATGGCTAAATTGTTTGTACAACATGCATGTACAGCAAACATAAATCCCATCAAGACATCAGCAACAACAAAAACAACCAAATGACGACGACGAAGTTAACTAAACTTACGACGCCGAGCGAGACTAACAGTGTCGCCCACACTACTTGCACACCCGACAGCAGCGTAATTAAAGTCATTACGTATGTATGTGTGTTCATGTTTGTGAGTGTGTGCGTGTGCGTGACGCCTGCGCCAAAGTCGGCTGTAAGTTAACCGATGCCTTTATCTGTGTTTCTACAGCTTATTAGCGCACTGTAATTGTAACCAATGGAAAGCTACTTAACAGTTATATTGTGCATATAAATATACACACAGCCACGCACACAAACACAAACATACGTACGTAGAAATGTGCAAACGTTTACTGTTAATTGAATTTGGCATACCCAGAAGCAATCAAACACATGTTGCTGCTTATCGACGTAAGTTTTACATGCATCACATATACATGTATGTACATGTGTGTGGATGAATTCTGCGGAGTATTTTCTTCTTAAATGTGCAATCGGATTATTATCATATTGCTAGTCGAAATAGGAAATTTTTAAATCTTTTTAGTTTATTACGATTAATCATATATGTACATACATATGTAATTATATAAAAACATATGTACATATGCTATATATTTCGATTTGAGAAAGCTTTGACTCCAAAGTCAGCAAGGGCTGAGTAAGTCAGCTGTTATTTATTGCCTTTATTTGCTTAATGTTTTGTGTGGCTGCCAACATCATCAGTTGTGACTATGTACACACATACAAATGTATAAATGTATAATGTACTAATGTATACTTGTAGTGCATTTGTTTCCGAGACAATTTGTCTCGACTTGACAGTTGTAGCTTTTATTGCACAGAATCTTCTCATGGTGTTGGAAAATAACAACAGTACAATGCACAACCGGTGCATATCTCTCGCTCTCCCTTTCTGTTACCGTTAGGCATTAAAGATAAATCCAAATTGGTTATTGCATTCACTAGCAAGACATGTACCGTTGCCTGTCCCTTTTTAAAGACAGGAGGATAAGAGAATGGCTAGCATGGATGTCAAACGAAAAGCTTTTTAATAGCAGCTGTTGTGACAACAGTCGGTGCTCAATGGTTCGTGTCAATGAAAATTAGTTAGCATTCCGAATCCTAAAGCTCTTACGCATATATCGCTTTTTGGATTACTCTTTCCGACAACAATTAACAAGTAACAGTGCCAGTTGCCTCTATCTTGTCAGCATAAAAACTATTATAATTATAACATTTAAGTGTTGTTCATTATCAAGAAGCTCTGAATGCTATTTCTTTCGGTAATTTACAAAAATAGAAAAATGTATACACAATTTAATATTATCATGTGCAAATTTGTTGATATATTCTAAATAACTTTTATTGTTTAAATAAGCCATTAAGTGCTATCAAGATTTTTAAGATCACGTTAGGACTTCTCCGCTTATTCATAGTGCATTTTTGTATTCATTGATATTTCTCAAAATGCATATACACATATTATTTTCAATTTCATCCACGCGGTTGGGTAACAACATTTAAGTCCGCCATCTTTTTATCGCTCTCCGTCTTCGCCGCATGTTTTCTATTTTTGCTGTTACTCGTTCTCAAGAGACTTGCAATTGAAATCAGCCATGAATCAATGTAATAAAAAAATGGACATTATGTGGCATTATAACCACATTGATGAATCAACGCTGCGGCGAATCTTATTGCAACGATGTTTGCCAGGATTGGCAACGACACTCAAATCATTTTTGGTGGCACGCACCAATTGCGGATTTCGCCGGGCTCTGTTGCTGGATTTATCGAGCAGCCGCCGCTTTATTTAGTCTACGAAATGGACGAGAGTCGCGTCTCGATATCCAAAGAGATGCGTCGAATTCCCAGCGAGCTGCTCGGCCATTCACTGCGCGTCTTTGCCGTCACTTTCGCAGATGCCGGTAATCTCAGGCAGCAACTAACGAAATGTGCATTATCCGATCTCTGTATCAATTTCCAAATGGAAAGCTTCACAACGATAAATCCTGCACCATGGACACAATGCCCTTCATCTGTTTCTGATTGGCAAGTGGAGCAGTAGAATTCATCTTTCTTGTTGCGCTATTTCCAGCAGCAGCCGGCATCGGACCTTGGTCTTCAAAGAGACAAGTGGTCTGAAATGGAATTTCATTACAATAGTAATTGTATTATTTATGGTGAAAGTGTTTTGACAAAGGGAAAATAAAATATTTTCTAATTTCTTTTGCAAAAAATGTATTTTTCTACTGCACTTACAAACCAGCAAAAGAAAACTTGTACCCAATTACGGCATTATGGTGCAAACGTATTTGTGTCGTTGCAAATCCTTGCGCTGGCAAACATCGTTGCAATAAGATGCCGCTATGTTGACACATCAATGTGGTCATAATTCCAGATAATGTGCACTTTTTTCATCATATTGATTCATGGCTGATTTTAATTGCAAGTTTTTTGAGAACGAGCATCAGCATAAATGGAAAACACGCGGCGTAGACGGAGAGCGATAAAAAGATGGTGGACTTAACTGTTGTTACTGTTGCAAATAATATGTGTATGTGCATTTTGAGAAATATCAACGAATAAAAAAATTCACTATGAATTAGCGGATAAGTGCTACCATGATCTTGAAAATCTTGATATGCACTAAAAAGGTTTTGCCATGTATCGATATGTTCTAGGCACATAACATTTGTAATAATGGTTCTACTCAAAATGCACTGTTATTGCATTTTGATGTTAATGTTAAGCTGCAGTGTCCAAAAATTTAAAGTGCTATAAAGTTTAAACAAGGAAAAAAATAAAAAAAAACATTTAAATGCCAATTTGTTTCATATTATATCACGTTTGAAAAAGAATCTTTAGTTTTTTATTAAAATATTAGTTAATTTATTAAAATTAATCAAAAACTAAAAACATATCCAAAATACATGTCACATATTATTTTGAACAGTCTGAAAAAAGTAACACATTTGGCGTATAAATGCTTAAATTAGTATGTTAATACTAAGTTTGATATCTTTTAGCCTTAATAACTTCCCTTAACATATTATTCATGGAAGATGCCAGCTTCCGGGTAGTTTCTGGTCTGATCTTGCTCCACTCATCCAGCAGAGCATTTTTGAGATCCTGTTGTGATCCTGTCGTCACCAACGAGAAGGTCGCCGGGCATTTCCAGAACTTGCTCGATAAGATGTCAACTATTGGCAATACACACAACCAACTGTCATCATTGCGATATATGCCCGAGTAAGTCCCCATCTATATGTCGATATATCAATCGTTTTTTATCGCATCTTTCATCAGCGTTGACGAAACGTGAGTGTGTCTCTATAAGGAGGACAACAACGGGTACCGTGAAGTTTACCAGCGAGTTACGGATCGGGAAGCTTATGTTCTGTACGGTGACTTTGGGAACTCGGAAGTGGTTTATCTTGGGCAAATATTATCTCGCTTTTCTTTCAGAAGGACTTTGAATAAATTACATTTATTTTTAAACTATATATTTGAGTGGTTGTTTTTCTATGGTTGACGTGCTCTTTTACAGATTGCTGAATAAGAAAACCGATGCACGCACCATTGACTCAAATTTGGTTGTTGCATTGGCTAAGTTCCATTCAGCAAAAAAATGTAGGCATCTTTTATGGTTTCGTAGAAAATCGCACGGAGAACTCTATAGAACTGATTAACCCGTCATCTAAGAACTTAAAACGAAAATGAGTTGAAATTACACAATTATCCATTGGCCTGTCGGTAGCTCTGGTAAAAATCCACAACATTATTATGTTTACAAAAAAGTCCTTGCCACTATTTAAAGGATTTTCGTCCTTTTATTGTTATAATCGAATTAGAAGCGTAGGACCAATCTTGAAATCCTTGAGTGGCAAGCGATAGTCCGTTTTATTGAGAGCCCAGAAATATATGTTCTTGCCAGATGTTTAAGAATCTGGCCAAGTCATGGCTTAAAAACCCATGTCGAAGCAAAAGAAAAAAGTATCTTTAAATAAATAAATAATAAATTGAATTTAATTAAATCAATGTTATAATTCACTCGTATTTGTAAATGATTTATGTTTATACAACATACATTTTGAGATCATGGATCCTGTTTTACGCAGACATAGAGACAACAGCAATAATGCAAAATAGTAACAACATTCAGAGTAAACTAAAGTTGCTGAGGATTTCCTTAACAACTGACAAATCTCGCACAGCAATCAAGCCGTTCGCATTACGCTTCCAATCGGCGCCGGAATCCTTTAGATCTATGTCGGGGTCCTTGTATTTTAGTGGGACAGGCAGTTGCAGTTTGATGCTGGCAGCATAATCGAGGATATCGCCGCCCAAGGCACGCAGAATTGCTTGGGGAGCGCATGTGTCCCACCTGAATGTAGAGCCTTTGCTGAGTAAATAGATTCCCGCATCATTGGAGATGACTTTGAGTGCTTTGTAGCCAGCTCCGGCTGCCACGACCAGACCATAATCCAAATCGACAAGGCGCTGAACAGTGTCGCTCTCCTCAGAACCGGAGACAATTCCAATTTTCTCCTGACTATCATCAGCGTCAAAGCTGCAGTTGTGGGCCTTCACCGTGGGCAAACAGACGCCCCAATACAGCGACGAGCTGTAGTCGTGCTCGCCCAGCTTATAGCCAAAGGGCTGTAGCATAACTCCAATTACGGGCAGGCCGGAGTCACGCTCGTAAACACCAATCAGCACGGTGACACAGTCCAGGCCCGCTGCGGCGATGTCCGGTTTGTCGCTGGGAATGCTTACGCCAGAGATATACTCGGCAGTGGCATCTGCAATTAGGCACTAAATAATACGTTGGTTAAATAAAGAAAAGGAACACCCACCAATGGGATCAATCCAGATGCCTAAATTGCTGTAGTCGAGCTGCTCGCATAGCTCCGGAATGCCGATGAGTTTCGTATCTATGCTGACCCGCATATGGACTTCGGCAGCCAGCGCCTCAGCTGCCGTCTTCTGGCCATCCAGCACCGATTCCAGGCACTCGGCCGTTTCGGCTTCTGTGTCACCGATGGCTATCGTAATTTGGTGCCCCAATTTGTTGGTGAAATGCGTCGATTCTTCGCCAAGTATTGAGTCGCGCATAGCGGGAAACAGCTGGCCCACCTCGTGCTTGACTGTCTCTTGAATGAGCACATCGGCCAGCGTTTTGAAATCATGCTCAAATCTTTGGTTGGCTTCGGATCCTGTCTTCTCTTGGACTAGCAGCGCCAGCAGCTCTTCGTTGGAGCGGCAAACGCGTGCAATGTTTGCCGCTTTCTCGCCACAATTGATGAGAACTCGTAGCAAATTAATGTTCTCAGACATTTTGTTTTATTTTATGGCAATCCGTAAAATTAATTTGGCATCGCTTTTAAGGCTTCCTTAATAAATACAAGTCGATAATTAGAATCTCACAATAAACGTGTATCGCCAAACCGCCACACGCACACAAATGTATCGATGTTGTGGCGACAGTTGCTCACGATAGTTGTGGTGCTGCCAACTTGATTCAAAATGAGTTGCTTAGCGGCAAACATCAATTTGAATTTGTATTTGCATCTGATTGCAGATCAAAATTTAAGAAAAATGTGGTTGAAATTAAATTTTTAAATTTTCATGTTGCACAAGCAACATTTCATGTGAGATTTTAAAATTGTTCGAGCACTTTTAAAATTTCACAGCTTTGTTGAACCAAAATTAATTGGCAATTATAAATTATGCAGTCACCGCCCCATTTAGCGTAAGCTAGAGAACATATTGTACGAATATTGAGGCACAGCTGCTGCACAATTTTCACCCGATCTGATCGACGAGCACTGCTAATGATTCACATTAATGATGCTGAATACAACGCTCCAAGTCGTTCTCGCACGGCTCTTGCTCCCGCACTCCCGAGCTCATCTTGTGAAATGAGACCATCAATCAGCTTACGCTCTCCTGTCGCAGCCGAGGCAAGTTGCCTGACGCATTTGCATATAAATTGCTGCTAATGTCGCGCTATCAAAGTGACTGCATCAATGTGGCAATGACGACGACGAGGACGCATTCCTGCAATTCTTCCGCACTGCCCTGCCTTGTCCTGCTCTGCACAGAAAAGAATGCCCTGCAGGGCCAGCGTTCATCCAAGTTATGCGTGTATCGCTTGACTTATGCTAATTTTTCGAGCAGTCTCGAGCAGACCAAGCAATTGATGTTTGGATAACGTTGACTTGATGACTTCGCATAATTTACGCCAAGTTGCCGCAGCTACAACAACAGCAGCAGCAGCAGCCACAACAGCAGCAACAGCAGCAGCAACAACATTTCTCTTTGAGCTGATTTTTCACTCAAACTCACGCGTTGCTTATAATGAGTTAATATTCACCACCTTTCCAAATCTTGACGTTTCAATTTTATTGCCTGCATTTTTGGCATACGATTTTTTAACCGCTGGACATTAAATTGTCTTCGCTTGTCCAAAAATTAAGTTCAACATATTTTAACTAATTAAAAGTAAAAACTAAGGCTGCAAACCAGTTTTAATTGGGTTGGAATCCGGAGTTGTAATACATTCTTTAAGCCGAACCATGGTTCGAACCACTTCTTCACGATAAAATGTGTGTCATAATTAAATTATCTAAAATGTGCAAATGTATTAATTTAATTGGCTGCCTTTCGCACAAAATGTTGACGAATCGAGTTTCGAAGAAATTTAATTGATTGATTTTAAAAAAGTTTTATGAACAGAACATAATTTGAAATATTGTTAAAATTGAATTTAACTCTTGGCAATGAGGCTGAATAAAAATTCAACATTTTTTCTGAACAAATGCAGTCTCTCCTTTCAAGTTTTCCAAATCTTTTCAGTTAATAGGAATAAAAGCCTATATGTAAATATTAAAAGAATAATTTAGTTGCTGAAGATGTAGCTGCAGTTGCTCGTAACAAGTTTGTTGCCTGAGTCTTTTGTTGTACCTGAAATGGCTGACAGAAGCGAATAAAACCAACTTGAAACCAAATATTAATTAAGTTTGAATAAGCATGTTTTCCTGTTGTTGATGTTTCTATTGTGTTTTTTGATTTGTTTTGATTTTTTGTTTGTTGCATTGTTTTAGTGTTGTGTGTACCCATTTCAAGTCTAACAGCCTTTTAATTAATCGATTGAGTTAAACAAATTCTTAATGAGTCTTTAATTAATAGCCAAGACAAATGTAACCGAGTCGTCGCTTCTCTCGATGGGTATAAATATGCATATCTGTTGTGACTTGATTTCTGTTATGGCCACAATGATCTTTTTTTATATTTTTTTGCTTTTGCGACGACTCCTCCCCTGAGGTGTTTTAAACGAGTTTTAACGCTTCTATAAATTTGTTTACTTATTTCATGTTGTGTGCTTTTGCCATGCTGTTAACTTGATTATAGCGATGCCATAACAAAACTAACAATGCTGATAACCATTAGACTATGCGCTCCATTTGATTGCCTTGTGCGGCTCACAGCCATCCCAGCCTTGTGAGTTAAGGGGCGGTGCCAATTTAAAGCAGCCACCAAAAAATTTGCTTATTGATTAGCTGAGTAGATTTGAGCTAAAAAAAAAATTGACAAAATTCAGCTGCAACAGCTTAAAGTTTAGAGAGAAAGAGATGGAGATAGAGAAAGGGAGACTGTCCGTTGAGTCAATTGCAAAATGTCTACCCATTGAGCCTAGAACTTGTCTTTACCAGTTTTCGATTGGTGCAATTGCCAGCAGGCGACAGACACCAGATTGCAGACTGCAAACTGCACCCACTCGCCCCACAAAAGCTGCTTAGTTGCGTCTTCTATTTCTCCAATTGCATTTTGCAGCAGCAGATTTTGGCCCATAGCTAAAATCTTTCGCTCGCTGTCGATGCCTTGATTTATGTCCTAGGAGGTATTTGCATTTTGTGCAGCATTTATTTGAGCTTGTTACAGATAACGGTTATCGTGAAAATTTGCAAAAAGTGGATTGTAAATATTAAATGCATATTATTAGGAATTATAGCTGGTTCACAAAATGTGCAACGTGTGAATAACTTTTCTTTTGGCCTCGGGACATCTCGACGTAACTCTCCCAACAAATTAAATACAATTTAATACTATAATAAAAATTTTCTGAATTCAAAGATATTTTCTGCTCTTTCATATTTCGATTTACGTGTTTTGTGATTTTGCACATTATAAGTTTTCAACCCATTTAGACATAATTATCGGTTAATAATTTGGAATATCAGTTAGATCAAGTGTGTAGTTTTAAAGTATAGTATTATCTTTAAATATGATTGGGTAGTTATTAGCTTAATTATCCACTGTTCAACCTATTTTTACTTACGAAATACCATTTAAAAAAATGGATGAACTTTGACATTGAACTACGTTTAGATTTAATAATACAAGCAGCTAAACGAACGCTTACATATTAATTAAAGCAATTATCTAATAGAATGCTTAGATACATGTACTTAAATGTACACCACGTAGCGCATATATCTGAAGTGGACATTATAATTGACAGCCAAAGAATTCAAATTGGTCCATTGCATGGTGATCACATGAATTGGGTTTAGCATTTGATCAGATATCCAGCGGAAATACAATCGTATAGAAATACAAATCTGTTGTCTGTCTGTCTGTCTGTCTGTCTGTTGTGTTGTGCATATAAATTGTATGCATTTTGCGCAAAGTTTGCCATTTTGCCACTTTAACATTATTGTTATGATGATAAGCGAGCGAACGTTGCAGTCCGAGCCATGTCGAACGTGCTGCGATCCGGCTGCCTGCGGAGCGAGAGCAAGTTGAGGTCTCACCTCTGCGCCAGCTGGACGACGAGTGTGAATGGGATTGTGACTGCGACGGGGGTCGATTTTTTTCTTCTTTTTTTTTTTATTTTTCTGCCAATGCAGAGTCATGTTTAATGGCCTGTGGTATGCGATGCAGCATCCAAGAACGCATCCTGCCTCCTTTTTGGCCATTGAAGTTGTTGTTCGTTCTGTTTGCTGATCTTGGCGCGATCAGCGCTTGTTTGGCTTTCCACCATATTTAAAACCATTTCATTTTCTGGGGGCCAGAGTGTGAATATAATTTAATGTGTGTGTGCGAGTGTGTGTGTGTGTGATTTTCAATATCGCTGCTTGTACTTGTGAACCCTTGCCACGAATTGGCGATATTATTTATTATGCTTGATTGGTTTTCAAGTGATCATAAAGTAAATGATCGTCGTTTTGGGTCGCGGACCTGGCCCCGGCCAGTCTGTGCCAATTGTGGCGCTGTCCGTTGCCATTGAGTTGGCTCTCCACTGGCGTTAATATGTAGATTTTTTTCTTTTGAGTTGCGTTGTGTTGTGTTGGAGGCGTTAGTTAAAGATTTACGCGCCAGCCAATGAATTGTGGCAGCTTCGCGGGGTCCTGACCCCATGAGCCAGCCGCACATAGATAGCGTTTGGGATAGCTTCATTTGTAGCAGACACCTTGCATTCCGTATGGATCGGCTACATCCTGGTAAACTCCCACACACACATACACATACTCATACTGTACTGTACTGTACTGATGGCCTCCAACAATTTGGCATTAACATTTAATTGACATTGATGATTGCGGCATCGGACAAGTCTGAGAACGCTTGCTACCTGTGGGCAGCGTGCTCGGAATGTTAAGGATCCAGAAATTATTAAAAATCATATCGGACAAGAGTGACAGCTGAGCTGCGTTTGTCAGCCATGCCATGCCACTCTCCTAGTTGTACTCGGGAGTGGAGTATACGCCAGTGAAGTGGTTCCCAGACGGCTGACATGAAGAAGACATACAAATAAATTTGTGGCACTTGCAGACAGCCAAGCTGGCAGCCCTACAACAACAACCACAACAACCTAAAGGCGAAGGTGTGTGCTTGGCCAGCCACTGAAAAATGGATGATGTGGAAGATAGATTTCTAAGCGTTGCGTTTCTAGCGCCAATCTCTCAAAAGTTTCTCTAAGTAGATGCTAAAAATCAATGTTTGTCGCTGCTTTCAATTTTGATGTGTGCACGTGTGTGTGTGTGTGTGTGTGTGTGTGTGTGCAGTCATGTGTGTAGCAACTGTGCATCTGCATGTTGGCTTTATTATTTGTTGGAGTGTGTATTTTGTTTTCGCTGCTTTAAATGAATGTTATTAAGAGATGCTTATCTCTGAGTGATTTATTCATTAAAAAGGCATTTATTAGCCACAAACAAGGCAATGCCAATGAATGCGATTGTGTGTGCATGTGTGTGTGTGTGTGTGTGTGTGTTTGCATGCTAGCTACACTCACCGACACCTCCACATGGTCGACACACATTTGGAATTGACCATTGCCGCTGCGGCTCGTATGCTTTTGGCCGACTCGTCGCCTCATTTGAGCGGCATTAAAATGCAAAAGCGTGTTTGTTCCTGGAAAACACTGCAAAAATTAAGAAAAACACGTACTCGCGCACCCGGCCCAATTGCCGGCGAGGGTGTGTGTTGCGGTGGGATGGAGTAGGGGGTTGCCATTGTCCACTGCCAGCTGTGTCGGCTCATGTTGCATGCCTTTTTGTTTTATTGACTTGCATATTTCCACAATTTGATGTCTGTGTGCGTTTTTAATCACTTAATTAGAGAGTTTTTTTTTCTGTTTTCAATTGTCTGTACTAGAAGCTAATGTAATTTATGCGCAAGGTGTATTTTGAGGCTTGCAGTGTTGCTGAATTGCGTGCCGCGCAGGAAATGTTACTTAAGGGGCAAGTTCGTGTCTTAAGTTTTTTGTTTATTGATGGTGGAAAGTGCGTTGAAAAGTTCTCCAGCTGGTGGTCGTAAGATACTATTATCGATCTAAGCGAATGGTGTTTCCTTTTACTGAAAGTTCAGTTAGATTCGGAAAAATCAAATTAGAATCCAACACGAAATTATATTAACATATAATTATGTCTTAAAAATATCTTATTTATTTTAAAAATTTGTCTTTCTTAAAAACGAAAAAGTATGGTTAAGACATAAAGATTAAGACATAAGCTCTGGCCACACCCCTATAATAAGTTATTATAAGTTTTACTCATACAAATTGGAATTGTTCTCAGTTACTCAGTTCACTGATTGGAGGCGCAATTGGCACATATTTAGACACGGACAGCCATTAACAACTGGCTAAACATAACGTAAACATTGACAATTGCTATGTTGAACAGGCAGGCCAGAAAGGCCAGTAAGGCTAATAAAACGGCAGCAAGAGCAGGGGAGCAGCAGAGTCGCCGAGTCTCAGAGTCTCAGAGGCACGAGGCCATCCCATAAATACTTGTTAGAGAAGTTATCATTCGACGGACGAGTAGTCGACTTAGTCGGTCTCCTGTTAATCACCTCCTCGCCTGGATGGCCATGCATCATCAGCACCTTAACTTGAAGTTGGCGTAGCCACGTTAGAGCGTGGTAGCTTCTTCGTTTCGGTGTCATAAGGAAGCGTCTAAATGATTCATAATTTATGCCTAGCTTCTTGCCTGTCTGTCGCTGGCCATGGCCATTCCCACTGTCATTCCCATTGCCATTCCCGTTCCCATCGCACACATTGGCCATTCAATGCTTTCGTTACTTAATTTTTTCAACTTAACGTACTGGCCAAGTCGCTGTGGCTTGTGCCTGTGTGTCTGATTATCCCTTCTCCGTCTGCTCCGTCTCCGTCTCCACGTTGCACTTGTAATGCGTTTTGGCTGGCTAAATGCTTGGCCGTCGTCGTTTGTCTGGGACGTTGATAGTTGAAAAAATTACTTACAAATTACATGCGTAGCTTATGCCCCCGTGCCGCCTTCGGCTTGTTTGCTTAATGTGCTTTGTGGCGGGTTACGGGCCCAATGTCCACTATCCACTATCCAGTATCCAGTATTCATGTGACCAGGCCGTCTTCGTCTTCGTTGTGTTCGTTGTCGCTGCTGATATTAGTATAACGTCTCGTTGCCAAGTCGTAAATTGCTTTTCCTAATTGAATTCTGAGCACTGTCAAGGCGAGTGACACTCAAGTGGGTGTGGACCTTAAGCAGCCGTTCAAGAATGGTTTTTTAAATGATACAACTGTGAATGAATAATCTTTCTGATAAATATTTTTTTCCATTTCTTCTATTTGCACATTATTTGCAAAGTGTTTTTATTTATTGTTGAGTAATTTATGTCAGTAAAGATAAAGGAGAAGTTGCAATTACATTTTAATTTACATATTTAATGTAGTGGCAATTACGACAGTTAAATAATGCAATTTCACAATTACAATAATTATAATTAAGTCAACCAGCTCGACCAGGGGGCGAGTTTGGTTGTTGAGGCGACTGTTAAAGGGTTTGCAACTTGGCAGTTCAGTTAGCGGAATTTCGCATGCTTTAAAATGCAACACGAAACATGGCCATAAAGTGTACATGCGTTTAGCTGAACCAAGTCGACAATTTAAAATGCCAATTTGCGCATAATACGGCGAACGTGAGCAAAAATCTTAAGCAGAACATTTGTACGGAGCACATCAACGAATTTCTACGCATATGTCTGGTAAATAGACACTAATGCAAATGTCGCCTCATCGGCTTGATAAGCTTATTAAGAAAACATTAACTCGGCTTGACCTATTTACCGCTGGCATGCTAATCAGTGTTGCCAATATAGCTAATTTCACGTCAGTTGTTCTTATTTAAATTAAAATTAAAAAAAACTGCAACAATCCCATTTGTTTTTTATTTTATGAGTTAACATAGTTTTTTGCTTCATTTTAAGTGATCATTATTAGCACTGATGTTAATATGGATTGTTGGACGTTGTTCAACTCTGACTCACACATTTGAACAATTGCGCAAAAATTCAGTGATTGAGTAAAAAGACTTTTTTAATTTAATTTTGACAAGTAAATGTACAATTAGCTAATTTAAAAAACATTAGCATGGTTTGGCTAACTTTCCGCTTTATAGCCAATTCGCATTTATAGACGTTGCTCAACACTGCTCTACAAGTGCTTACATATAGACGATCTGGCAACACTTTCCTTGTACACGAAAATGAGCAAAATACGATGTTAAGTTATTATTTACTAATTACATCGTTGAAATTGATCCGAATCAAACAGGTTCAAGAAAAATGGATCAAACAATAAAAAAGTCACCAAACCAAATCAAAGTGGGAGACTTTGTTTTCTCTTAAGCTTGATAGGCTTATTAAGAAAACATTAACACGGCTTGCCCTATGTATTTACCGCTGGCATGCTAATCATTGTTGACAATATATGTATCTATTTTTACGTCAGTTGTTGTTATTTAAAAAAAGCTAGGGGCCATAATAAACTTAAAATTAAAAAAAAAAACTGAAACAATCCCATTTGTTTTTTTTTATTTTATGAGTTAACATAGTTTTTAGCTTGATTTTAAGTGATCATTATTAGCACTGATGTTAATATGGATTGTTGGACGTTGTTCAACTCTGACTCACACATTTGAACAATTGCGCAAAAATTCAGTGATTGAGTAGAAAGACTTTTTAAATTTAATTTTTACGAAGTAAATGTACAATTAGCAAATTAAAAAAACAGTATGGTTTGGCTAACTTTCCGCTTGCTAGCCAATTCGCATTTATAGACGTTGCTCAACACTGCTCTACAAGTGCTTACATATAGACGATCTGGCAACACTTTCCTTGTACACAAAAATGAGCAAAATACAATGTTAAGTTATTATTTACTAATTACATCGTTGAAATTGATCCGAATCAACCAGGTTCAGGAAAACAGGATCAAACAACAAAGAAGTCACCGAACCAAATCAAAGTGGGAGACTTTGTTTTCTCTTAAGTTTGATATGCTTATTAAGAAAACATTAACACGGCTTGACCTATGTATTTACCGCTGGCATGCTAATCATTGTTGACAATATATCTATTTTTACGTCAGTTGTTGTTATTTAAAAAAAGCTAAGAGCCAAAATAAACTTAAAATTAAAAAAATTAACTGCAACAATCCCATATGTTTTTTTTATTTTATGAGTTAACATAGTTTTTGCTTGATTTTAAGTGATCATTATTAGCACTGATGTTAATATGGATTGTTGGACGTTGTTCAACTCTGACTCACACATTTGAACACTTGCACAAAAATGCAGTGATTGAGTAAAAAGACTTTTTTAATTTAATATTGACAAGTAAATGTACAATTAGCTAATTAAAAAAACAGCATGGTTTGGCTAACTTTCCACTTGCTAGCTAATTAGCATTTTTAGACGTTGCTCAACACTGCTCTACAAGTGCTTACATATAGACGATCTGGCAACACTTTTCTTACAAACGAAAATTGGCAAAATACGACGTTAAAAGTTATCATTTACTAATTAAATCGTTGAAATGGATCGCACAAGTAAAAGGAATCAGAATCAACCGGCTTCAGGCAAAAAGGATCAAACACCAAAGAAGTCATCGAACCAAATCAAAGTGGGAGACTTTGTTTTCGCCAAGGTGCGCGGCTTTCGTGCTTGGCCTGCACGTGTTATGCAAGACGAGGGAAAAATGTATCGCGTCTACTTCTATGGCTCCAATAACATTTCCAAGGTGACAAAGTCCCAGGTCTTTGAGTACGAGAAGAGCAAGGATCGTTTTTGCAATGTGAAGAGCAAATCAAACATACCATTCAAAGAAGCGATGAAGCACGTTGAATATTCGATCGCCAATGCTGGCAATGATGATAGTTACTTGCAGGCCATGGCAGAGTTGGATATACCGAAGGCTAATTTGAAGAAGAAGAAGAACGTACCATTTATACATATTACAGGCGACTCGGATTAAGTCAAGTGTCAAGTTCACTTAAACAAAGATTGTCTGTCTAACAGAATAAAAGTAAAAAAGAAGTATTGCTCTTTGTTATTATCTCTCCTTGTGTCGAAAAGTTGCCTCCATTTTTCATAGGCAATCACACATCACGCGGCAATTAAGGATTTCGGCGCTGTTGGATTTATAGCGTGGGCGTGTCTCCGATCATAATGGTCAATGCGTGACGCATCCCGTCGCATGAATCTAAGAATATAAGTATGTTTCGCAGTTAATCAAATACACTTTGGGGCACGTTTCGATTGCCGCACAAATGGCATCACATTAAATGCTGCGCCATCAGCAAAAATATACCAAAGCCACCCCAGGCTATGTGGCTATGTGAAAGAGATTCTGTTGAGCGGGCATAGTTTAGCTTAATGGGTATCGTAAACAGTGCTGCCCCTGAAATTGGTTGAAACCGAGCAGACCGTGCGTATGGAAGTGTATTTTCCCACCCTACTTTTTAAAGATGCTGTGGGCTTTAATTGAACAACAGCTTGCTGCATTGGTCTCCGGCCAAGTTCGATTAACATTAACAAATTATCGGCAGTGCAGCAAATTAATCGCTGCAGTTGGCAGCCTCGTAAATTATATTTGGGTTAACAAGGCGGATGCTGCTGTAGTTGTAGTTGTAGTTGTGGCTACTGCTGTTGCAGTTGACCACAAATCAGATTCGCTAGGCCTGCAATGAGATTTGGTAGCAGCATCAGCAAACTTTTTGGGGCGACTTGTGGACAACTCCAACAGCTTGCAGCAGCTGCATGCTGTCGTTGCACTCGGTAGTTGAAGCATCCTTGACAGCTGTGTGGTTGAACGACGTTGGCCGGTGTCGTTGCGGTTGACCCCTGGACAGATTTTTAAAAAGTCAAATATTCATGCATAATTTAATTTCATTTTTTTCTTTCTGTTTTTGATTCTTGTTACCATCCCTCTTTTGGCCCACGTGCAATGCAGTAAAATGTCAAATTAATGTTACGACATGTCCAACAACTTTTCATGACATTTGACAATGTAGACTTGGAAATTCCTGCAGGTGACGCAGTGCCCCTGTAATTTGTTTGGCCGCACGTACGCTAGACATGATGGAGCATTGTCAGCTTGTGCCTGCCCAGCATAAACAAAAACAAAGCGCGCCGAGGGACCTGCAACTGTAGCAAACTGGATGCCAAGCAGCAGGTGCATGTGTGGAGTAGGAGGAGTGTGCTGCTTGGGGTTCGAGACCTGGCCAAAACCGAGAGGTGTCAATGTGTGGGCATGTCGCACACGTGTGCATGAAACGCCCTGTGGCTATAAATTCACTTAGTTTATTTGTGTCAGCCACAAAACAGACGGAAGACAAGCGGTAGCCTTCAGGCTATTGGCCTTCTCGGCGGAAATTTGGTTAGGAAATTAAAACTAACAAAAACAAAAAAAAATTGCTCATTTATCAGCGGCATTCAAGTCGTATCTGCCCATTTGGGGTAGCTAATTGGCAAAAACAATCATTTAACAGTGCTGTCATTTTGGAGGCATTACCACTGGGTTCTGCGGTTTCATTAGCTTGGTGGCCACTTTTTCTATGCGGACAATTCGATAAGCTGTGCAAATAATCGGCTTAATCGTGATATATCGAAAGTCAAAGAATTATTTTGGGAAGAATAATTTTGGAGCGTCAAACATTTTGCAATTATTTCAACTAAGAAGACAATATTTACAATTAAGGGGTTTTCCGGCCATTTCTTAAGAACATATATTTCCAATAATTTTACCCTGGCAATGTTGCATATGGAATAAATATGGAATGAACTTATCATCCCAAGTGGCAGGGAAAACAAAAGCATTCTAATTAAAATATCCAAGTGTCATAAAGTATATTTATGTCTATGCCATCAATCAAATTTTTTGGCACGACCAGCAATTAAATTGGCAGGACCGAAAGAGCAGAAGTGGGAATAAAAAAAACCGATTGGGTATTTTGTGAGCCGAGTTGGAACCAGTGAACGATTGCCAAGTAAAATCTGCACCGTGCTACATAGTTTCTGAATTACTAAATCTTTTAGGGTGAGCGTACGTTCTTCAAAAAGTTCAATGCAATAATAACTAAATCGGAAAGTAGTTTACAGTATATTGTTATTATGTGGATCAAGCTCATAAATTAATGAACTAAACGAGCGAACTAAACAGCTGACTACTCAATTGACTGAATCAAATGAACGAACTTAGCTTAGTTCATTCGTTCTTTTAAAAGAGATTCACAGTAATTTTTTTCAACTCTTTTTTATTGTTCGCTATGCACTTTTGGCTTAATGAATAAATAAATGCTGCTAATGCTGTAGCCTTATTTAAATTCATTCCTTTCGTTTGTAGTGCAGTGTAACAATTGTAGAATGGCTAATGCAATACAATAAGAAGCCATAAAATTGATAGGCCGATCAACCACTCATTGATGTGATTGGTGACTGCCATTGTAAGGGATTCGGGGTGCACATGTTATTATTAGTTGCTCATAAAGTGGTTAGCTCGCAGATGAACCCACCCCTGGTAAGTACACATACACACATATACAATCCCTCGTTTGCTCATTTGCTACAATTTATAACTGTCATGTAATGTGTCGCGTACGCAATCGATTCCAAGTCGCGCAACATTGCAGCCACAATGCATAATTAAATCATAAATTTTGGAGTTTGATTATTGCGCTCTTTGGGTCAGCAGGTGAAAACGACACGATTCGGTGCCATCATTCATAATTGGATGTTTAGCATTTGGAAATACACACATGGTCACCAAGATAACAAAAGTAACGCATTGAATATGCAAAGCGTCTACGCTTTTTATTTGCATTCGTGCACAGTGGGTGGCATTATCAATGGAACAGTGTCTGGGTCCCATTCGGATGGTTACTTGACGGGGCTGTAAAAACATTAATTGATTTGTGCCAAAAACCAAACTGTTTTTTAAGTCGCGACCACAAAACAACGGTTTCGCCTTTTGAGCAAGACACAGATAGAGACAGAGAGAGAGAGACAGAGAGATAGAGATGAGCTGTTGGAGCCAGACACCAAGCCCCTCATGGATCACATGAGCTAATTAAGGAATGCCAGAAATGGCAAATTAACATAAAACTTTGCAACATTAAAAATGTTACCTAGCTTATTATGCTCATATACTGTCATTTGAGGTGCTCGTTTTTTATGGTTACTTTGTGACAAAATTGATTAATGAAGTAATTTATTTGCTTCGATTGCATATGGAGAATTTTTATGATACACTAAAATTATGACGAATTATATTGTTGTTTTTATAAGCATACACAACCACATTAATTCATAAATACATACATACATACACACATATTTATGTATGTGTGTAAGCCTGATCTTTTATTTTCGGCACATATTGCACAAATTAAAGTTTTTGTTTTAGGATTGGCAGTGAAAGTGGTTTTTAGGAGTCATTAAATTTTGACCATAAAACTTTTTGTTATGTTTTTTTTTCCTTAGAATTGACAGACGAAAGCGATGTTATTGTTTAGCGCTTAGGTGTTGGCGGCATGATTCTATTTTTAGATTGAAAGCTTTTTTTTACGAACCTTCATAAAATTTACCAGGTTTACGGAGCGAAACTCATAAGCTGAAATTTTGATGTCGCATTATTACTTAATTAAACAACTTTTAAAAGTTCCGATAAGCTCTTGGATTGGATGTTAATCATACTTGCCGTATGAATTAGCATTGTTATGGATTCCGACCGGGAATGAAACTAGTAATAGGTCAAATCTAAGAATGCATTAGATTTGTAGTTATACTATATTCGATGATGTCCCTACAAAAAAAGATAGTTTTATGCGTCTCAATAACAACCAACGGGCATAATGACCAAAGAAATTATATATACAAATATTTGTGTAATACGTAGCGACCATGAAATGCGTTGAAAAATATAATAACTATAATAAAACGAATCGTTAAATGAAGACCAAATTGTTGCCCAAGGCAGTCAAAGTCCAATCAAAAGTTGGCTTAGAAAGTGGACATTGAAGTTTGTGAATGTTAACAACATTCTTAACAAATTCATTTCGGCACTCACGTTGGAGATATATTTTATATATACATATATATAAATATATACATATATATGTATATATCTGTATGTGTATTCAAGTGGTGTCCATGCCGGAGCACGCTACAAGATCGTTTAGAAAATGTGAAAATAATAACGTGCCTGTCCAGGTTGCTCTTGTAATTAATTGATAGCCCCATATAAATTTGTGAAAGCCGTCGCCTTGGTGTCCACAATGATCGCCTTTTATGCGTTTACAACTCTATTTACAATTTTGGGTATTCACATTGTCCGTATCTTGAGATATCGCTATTGTGTTTGTGCATGGTATGTCTCTTGTCTCTTGTTAATGACCGTTTTTAAAATGCCATAAAATTGCTTTATAAGCTCATGATATTAATATGCACACCAATATTGGATATTATTATAATATATTGAGTATCATCTGGCGCACACAAAAGCGCCACAAATGAACCGTAGGCTGACCTACTAGAGTAACACAATATCTTTCTCCATATGTATGTGTGTGAGACGATCTTTGATTTTGGTCAACACCAAATAACACTAAGCGCTCCCTGCGGCGCACATTAACAAAACTCTAAACAATGGCCAAAGCCAAGCTCAGGCCAGATCACTGAGAAGGAGCCAGTGAGGAGGAGAAGGTGCAACAAACATTTCAATTTGTATAATGAAATCGTATTCCGTCTTTCCGCGCTGTTACTGTTGTTGTTGTTGTTGCTGTGTTTGTTGTTGTTATTGTTGTATGTTCCTGTTGCTGGAATGTTTTAGGTATCAAATTGCTGGCATTTGTCAACGGCGCGCACTGTGCTAGTCTTCCATAAATTAAGGGCTCGTTAGATAGCATGAGCATGGATAGAACATATGGGCAACAAGTTGTGCCGATAGAGCGACTTGAGTTTGTCCGCTATCAAAGCAAAGTCACTTCATTGGCTCATAACTAATTGTTGCCGGTTCAAGACAGCAAGGATTGTGGCTGTGGGAACGCGATAAGATGTTATGGATGCGTTGTTTCACAGACATCCTGGGATCGCATTAAAGAAAAACAATTTTATTTATTGCTACAAATTGTTGGAGATTATTTTCATATTTTTAAAAAACACGACTTTTTTCTAGAACTTAAATATTTAGTGACTAGATGAGTTCCTAGGAGCATAAGCAGTAGCTTTCAACCTAACATTTTCTATTCTTGTCAAGGAATTTTTATTTCACTATTAATCAAAGTTTTTCTTAGAGCTGTAAAAATGGAAGATCCTTGGGATATGGCAGAGGATATGTTATCAGATGTGCTCGTTTCCAATGTCTACAGTCAGTTTTTCAAGAACAACTCGGACATGTTCAAAGACAAGGTAATCGCTTGAATCTAATCTCGTTGTACTGCCAGCGCTTCAATTGGCAAGGTCGTTTCTAGATTGTGATGGACGTGGGTTGTCGCAGTGGGCTGCTGAGTCTTCTGGCCGTTGAAGCTGGCGCTGTGAAGGTCTTTGCTGTGGGTAACATGCAAAGTGCCAGAAATGTGATAAATGCTTTGGGGGATGGCGAGAACGCAGAGATTTTTGAGCCTCTTGACGGCTGTATCAGCCAAATTCGATTGCCGTGTGGACTTGGGAAGGTGGATATCATAGTTTCGGAGTGGATGGGGTAGTATTTTATCCATTGATAAACATCCAACCAGTCTTTTTGATTTATTTATCATTTTTCTTTCAGTCATGCCCTCTTCGCTGATTCGCTTTTTTATCAGATATTGGAGGCACGTGACAAGTGGCTGGTAAAGGGTGGACTCATTTTTCCAAACGTTGCGAATCTCTACATAAATGGCATAGACCAGACAGCCCGACAGACAATGGATAAAAACCTACCGCCCGTCTTATTGACAGACGAATATGTGAACCAGCAATCAGTCATCACGGAAAAGTCTCTACTGAAAACCATAAACCTGACTACATCCAAATATGAAGAATCTTTTAGAGTCGATTTCAAGATGATGGCATTGCGGAAGGGCAAAGTGACTGGCTGTATGCTGCACTTTGATATAGGCTTCATCGATGCCAAGGGTCAGCTGCAAAAGTTGTTTGGCACAGGACCACATACACCAAAGACGTATATGAAGCAAACGTTGCTATCCCTAGACGAAGATGCCCTCGATGTTGCCATCCAGGAGCTACTGGTTGGACGTTTTGCCATCAGACTCGACAGTTGTGCACTGCGCGGCGTTGAGTTCTCACTCGGTTTGCGGATACACAAGTAGGACGCTGCACTTAATAAAGGGTAATGCTGTTGCGGATGCTGCAACTGATGCTTGATGGCTGATGTATTCATGGCAATATTTAGGCGTTCTTTCGGGCAGTTCGCCTTAAGGGCCAACACGTCCCTCTGGGCGAAGGCTTACGATCTGCTCAGCTCCTCAACGATCGTTGCCAGATCAAAATTTATGGCCGTGCTGCATCAATTAGGGCGGCAGCTCGTCCGACGACTGCTACTCAAAAAAATAAAAAAAAAAACACCAAACGCAAAAAAAACAATGGGCAACGCGGGTTTTTGGTTTGCTTTTTGCTGACCTGATCGGTGTTTAGCTTTGACGTTGCTACAACGATTTAAAATGATGTCGCGCATAATTCACTGATCGAGTACGAGATCGAAGATCGAACATTGAGGATTGAGAATCAAGGCGATCAGCGTTCACGTTTTGCCAGACTTTGCGTCGTTCTGGGGTCCCTGTTTCTGTGGCTCTGGCTCTTCTGGCTCTGACTGTGCCTCTGCCTCTGCCTCTTTTCTGTCTGGTCTGTGCCCTCGTTTACAGTTAAGTTCTTTTGTTCAAAATCTCATAACTGATCGCTGATCGCTGCTGCTCGCACTTGGTTAACGCTCCATACAAGGCGCAGTACAATGAGCCGGGTCGGACCGGGCCGGGCCGGGTCGGATCTGGTCGGCTCCTCGTTGTCCTGCTGCCAGCACACAAATTCGTACTTTAAATGATATCGCTCGTCTGCGTCTGTGAATTGATCTGACTGACCGCTCTCGCTCTCGCATGCTTAAGTGACATTTTGCGGGACTGTGTGGGTCTGTGATGGATTAGCATCATTTTGCCGTGAGGATAATGTGTCGTCAGCAATGATTTTGGTTGACATGTTTTCTTTTTTTTTTCGTTTTGGTTTTTGTGCGACTGCCGCCAGAGGGTTTTTTGGGCTCTTCTTGGAAATAATTATGCTGGTTTTGCAACAAAAGTAACAGCATTTTTGAACAAATTGCATAAAAATTTAAATTGGCCGGCAAAAGTTTATTCGATTTGGCGCGGCAAGGCCCAGAAAATTGCTTAATAATGAAATGCCAATGGATTAAGCGCAATTTGTGCGGTATGCGGTATGCGGCATGCAACGGGCTCACTGATCCGCTCCACTCACTAAATTCCACTCTAAGTCGCCCTTTATTTTTTTTGGTATTTTCTTTCTTGGTCAGCTCGCTGTTTACAAAAAATTGCCCAACTCAGTGGAATGAATTTGCTAAAATTTTTACTTTAATTTACACCTAACCAGGCAACAGTATGACTATCTCTTTCTGGCGCACAGTGGTGCACTCTCGATG
Source organism: Drosophila kambysellisi (assembly GCA_035042185.1). NCBI lineage: Eukaryota > Metazoa > Arthropoda > Insecta > Diptera > Drosophilidae > Drosophila > Drosophila kambysellisi. The sequence goes on from JAWNLS010000855.1 coordinate 2,770,855, forward strand.
TCTCTCGCACGTTCGCCTTGCAGCGTTTTCATTAAATTCGCTTAATAGCGCAATATAATTTAAACAAGTAGTAACATAAAATAAAACTCACAGCAACGCATCGAAAGGCATAAAAAGAAGCAAATGATGCCAGGCATCCCCCTGGCTCTGCAGCTCACCAGCTCTTCAACTCACCAGCTCTGCTCTTGACTTGGCCAGTATTGGACTGGGTCTGAGAGCCCAGTACCCAGTCGACAGGCAAGAGTCCGGTTCCACGTTATGGCGCATGGGCGAGACGCCCGGCATGGCCTGCAAGTGCAATAAGTTCGCTTAACGAGGGTTTAATTTATGATTTGTTATGTTTCCGGTTCGTGTTCTTGCGGCCGATGCTAAAAATTATTGGCAATAAAGCTAAGGTGTGGATTATAGTTGGCTGGTAGCCTTATGCTGCAGCCAGTTAGCCACTGGGAACTCAAAGTTGGAGGTGGATGTTAAAGTCAAACGCTTTTCACGAGGTGGCAAGCGATTAACGATAGCCGTTCAAAATGGTAGTACAAAATATATTAAATGATAGAGATACGCTGCATATAAGTAAAGAAATAATAATACATACATATAAATATGCACAGGATGATCGGTGTCCGATGAGCAAATCATGATGGATTGAAGCTTAAATATGAGAAGAATTTAGTTGTTATAGTTTATTTACTTGCATTATTTCACATATGGCACAGTTTTGTCTTTTGCCACTAATAAACCCTAATCCTTTCACGCTCACTGTGCATTTGCAGCATGCAGCAAGAATCAGACCAAGCAGCGAGGCAACGAGGCAACGAGGCATGAAGAATGGCAACCGCATCGGGAGCGGGGAACTGGGAGTTACGACGTACGTCGCATTGCGTTGAAAATCGATTTGTTTGGGTTGCGCCTGCGCAAACAACGCGGCCCTTGGATAAGAACGGATAAGAAAATAAGCAACGACACACACACACACACACACTCACACACACGAAAGAGGGACACGACGAGGGACATTTGCTGGAGCGAAGAAGAAGCAGAAGAAGAAGGCGAAATGGTTGAAGCCAACGCCAACGAGTATCTGCTGGAACATAAATTACGCGACTAACAAGCAGCGCCCCGTGCAGCCAGCCAGTCAGCCAGTCAGCCAAGCAACCAATGCCAACTTGGCCAAGAGCTAAAAAAGATACAAACCCTCGGACTGCCAGCCGAGACTGGGCACTTGGGAACGCTGGGGCAGCGCTGTCCGCTGCACTAGTCAGAGTGAGTTGCACAAAATTATAAATGAAAGCGGGTGTTGGACACTGTTCACAGGAGAGCTCAGCTCAGCTCAGCTCAGCTAACCGAGCTGCCCAGCGTCCCAGCATCCCAGCATCAGAGCATCACAGCATCTTAGCATCTCGCAAACGTTGCGACTGCGTTCCAGCAGCATCCACGTCCACGATTAGGTGTAGCAATTTGGACGGGCTGCCTGTGATTGAGACCGAGGCAGTGTTCGAAACGAAGTTAAAAATCAAATTAGCGAATGTGTTGAAAATTAAAAACAAATTCACGGATAAATTGCATCTGCCAGATACGCAATTATTATGAGGGTAGACAGGGCAATCCAGGCACCAGGTGGCAACAGAGGGGGAGACACGGAGAGAGAGAGAGAGAAACGTGAATTGCGACTGACTTATGGACTGTCCAGGCCAGTGGCTCAGCCTGTTGGCTCTTGAAGCTGCTGTTCTGGTTCTTTGGCTTTGACTCTGGCTGTGCGCTGTTTTGTGCCCTCGAGGTGTTGCAATTTGACGTTTTTTACGCGGGTTTTTATTCCATGAAAAGCACATAAGCTTCACAAGGATGCTGCAACAGCAGAAGTCGCAGCAGCCGCACGCAGAGCAAATACTTGGCCCTAAATGGTTTTTGGCGAAAAACATGTCGAATTAACACGCTCAGTTGCTGTTGCTGTAGTTGTTGCTGTTGTTGTTGCTGTTGCTTTAGATGTGGCAGTCGAGGGCAGCTGCGAATGTGGATTAAGCAGCAACGGCAACAGCAGCATCAACAGCATCAACCTTATGGGGCAAACACATGCACCTAAGCGTTGTGTATATATATATATTTAAATGCTGGCAAATTAGCTGAAATTTCTTTTGGGCCAAACACAATTTACATTTGTGGTGCATGTGTGTGTGTGTGTGTGTGTGTGTTTGTGTGTGTTTGCGAGTGCAAGACATATAATTAGTGTTAAGTTTTTGTGGCAAGCAAAAGCCCCTACCGAAACTGAAAAGGGGCCTCAGCTGGCGCCGTCTGCGGCTGGCAAATAAATCGCGCTGCTGTTGAACTTTCAGTGCCTCTGGGGTGGAGTGGAGTGGAGGTTGGCCAGAACCGGAGCCAGAACCATTGCCAATGCCCGATAGTCGAATGGCACTGCCAAATGCTGACACAGAGTTGGACTCGGAGAGCCGATGCCAGTCACGCCCCTTTCTGGTGTCCTGTGTGTGTGTGTGTGTGTGTGTGCATTGCTGGCAACGTTCTCAAGGCGAACTCACAGCCCAAGAGTTAAGATCGCGTCTGATTCTGGGTCCGAGCGCCGTAAAAAGGGCGCAAATTTTATGAGCGCATCGTTTAACAAATGAATTTACAACCGTGCAACGCCCAAATGTCTGGCGTTCAAATTCAAATTCCTTGGCGAAAACAAAAAAAAAACAAAGAAACGAAGACACGGCCCAAAACGAAACTTGGCACTGACCGTGAGTTACGTGGCACACGGAGGCGTATGCGCTATATTCGCGCATGAAATATGTCTGGCATTTGGCCAAATGATTTAAAACAAATAGCCAGGCACTAATTCTCATCCTCATCTCTGCCCCCCCCCCCCCCATCTACATCACATACAAAATATATATCTTTGCTTTCGTATTTATCTGAGCAGCTTCAGGTCTTTAGACTGCCTGAGCCAGTTTACATTAACGCTTTCATTAGCCCAGTTTGTGCTTCGCTGGCCGCCCTTTTATTGAGCTGCTTTTTAGTAGCGCTCATAAATCGAAGTAATTGCCAATTGCTAACTGGCTAACTGGCAACTGGCAACTGGCAATTGCCAGCGCGTTGCTTCACTCGTAAACGCAGTTTAATGAGTTACCCAAAAAATCTGAAGTTACCAACCAACCAACCAACCTACCAACCGTTTGTACCTTGTTGGCCAGCTTCTCGGTGCGTGCTCGCCAACGGGGCCGGTCAGCATTTTGGCTAAATGTAATTGCGTTGGGCTGTCAATAAGTCTTCATGGGTTTCAATAAGGGAAAGCTTCGACTCCTTGCACTCAATGTTCGTTTTGAGGCCAAATTTGTAAACGCTCATTACCGACACGATTCCAACTGATTGCCATATGAAACTGGTAATTTGGCAACTCGTGAACGATATGTAAATACCTGCAAAAGTCCCATTAAAGTCTACATTGTTGTGTAGCTGAAAGACATTTCAGCGCACTCAAAATTGCATACATTTAATGGATATAAAATGGGGAAAAAATCAGATTTATGGACATAAATAAATCTTTATCTTCATTTTTTTATTTGACTTAATTTCTTCTTTTTTTTTTAAATAAAAATGATTATCGCATTTGCTAATAATAATTTGTGCTATTATAACTCGAAAAGATTAATAAAATAATTTAAGAATTATTACCCAATTATGTGGATATAAGATAGAATGGTAATTAACGAAATTACATTCCAAAAATATATATTAACTAGGACTAATTTACCTTGTAATATTCAATGAGAGGAATTGAAGTTCAAACCAAAACTTACTTGTCTCACAATGAAGTGCGCTGCGAAAAGAAATGAACAACACATGATAACAAATTAGCTGACATTTTTATGTTAATCTTATCCAACTTGAGAATTATATCAACAAAATTAGGTTAGGTTTAACTGGTGCCGACCAAAGTCGACCCGTTCTGGCACCGTGTGGATCTCACTACATTTCTTTGGCAATCATGTGAGCATCAATCGGTGGTAACCCAGCCAGTTGCACTTATAAATTTCGCAATGTCCTATATTTGGTCCTATATTCTCTAACTGTGTTAGACTTGATAGAAAATGATAAAGAGTTTTTTTCTAGCCAGGGCATAAGCAGACAATCACAATTACTTAAAAAGAATAATAGCAACACTCAAAGATACCTGAAAAGGTTTTAAATGTTGTATACCACAACATTTCACACTTCTGGGCTGAAACATATTTAAATAGCTCATGGGGCAAATGGTGATCCTGCTGATCGTGTTCCGACTGTTGCTCAGCTGCTGCACTAAAAACTTGTTAAGAGAGTCCTCCGGCTGGCTTTCGAGTGTCACTTTTGGGCTCGCATTGTTTGCCCAGTAAATGACTGGCCATTGTCATTGGGTATAAATGTCAAAAGGTTGCTTTTGACACCCCGGCAGTGGTCAAGCGGCGACAAGCCGACAAAAAGTGAAGTGCAACACAATAAAATTGAACGTTGTGCTCTGAATTGTCAGCCAGTTTTGCAAATGCAATAATGCAACCCCTCAGCGGACAAACACAAGCGATCATTTAAGTGTCATTAACACAGAGAGAGAGCGAAAGAGAGAGAGAGAGAGAGAGAGAGAGCAAGAGAGAGAGCGAAAGTAAGTGAGTGATAACCACACATAGGATCGCAAAGAGCAGCAGCAGCAGCAGCTGTCATTTGGCAAGAACTGGCTTCTGGCCCATTTTGTGGCTCTTAGAGATGGAGCGGGCGCAACTTGAAGCCGTCACTCGGCGGCCTAATGGTGCTGGAGTTGCCGCCCATAGCGCCTGATCGCCCCGATTGCCAGGCGACGATCTTTCGAAGATCGAGTGCTTGTTGTGTGTGTGTGCAGTTGAGATGATAAAGTTGTTGCAACGATCGGAGATCGGTCTTGGAGTGGGCCAATTTGTATGCAACTCGTTGGACGTGTTTGTCAATTAAAATCAAATTCGATGCCATCTACTGGGTCCGAGCGGACAGCGCTCATATAAGATATACTATGAACGCTTATTAACCACTTAGACCCCAGTGCAATAACATTTAATCAGCCAATAAATTTGGTGCAATTTATCAAAACAAGGAAAAAATATAAGAATACCAATATGCAGCGCAGACAAAAATCTCGTTTTTCCAAATTGTCTCTAATAACCGCAATCGATCGTTATTTTTTGTGATTATTAATACAACGTTCGCAGACTTGAAACGGGAAACGGGCTGAGATTCAGGCTGAGACTGGCTAAAACAGCGACTGCGACTGCGAATCTGCGTGTCTGTTGTTGTTTCAGCGATCGGGGCTGTGGGTAAGGTCTGGCAACAGAACAGCTTCTCAGGTAGTTCACAAGTAACTGCAAATTGCTGCTGTCGATAAAACTCAAATTGGTGGCAGCAACCGCGGCGCATCCGCGTTCCTGCCCCCAAAATCGTCCGCAATCGATCGCTGAATTTGCCTAATGGCGACGGCCACTCAACGCAAACACCGAGCGGGTGCTCGATGTGGATGCGCTGGTCTGGGCCTCAATCTGTAGTCTGAGTCTCCGACAGACACTGAGACGTAGTCTGAGTCTGAGTCTGAGCCAATCTTCAATCTTGCCAGTGTTGATTGACAATGAGGCGACCTCCTGATCCTGCACCTCCGGCTGCCTCCCCTTCGTAGTCGCAATGTTTACGCGCGCATTTAGCATGTTGTAAAAGTCTGATGGCGTCCATTATAATCAATTGGCCGGGCTCGTAAAATTAAATGATCCCGCAGGAGAATTAAGAGCCAATTACGCGCTGAAAAAATATGTTGCAGTTGTTGTTGCCGTTGCCGTTGCCGTTGCCATTGGCGCTGCGTAGTCTCAAATTTGAGACGCGATCAGCAGAGTTGCAAAAAGCAGAGTAAGAAAAAACGAAAAAAAAAACTTCACTGCCTCGACTTAATTGCAGCATTTAAGTTGTCTTATTGATCATAATAACTCCATAATGGCGGAACATGTGCGTACAATATAATAATCAGACTGGCAGCGAGTGAAAATTGCAAACGGGAAATGGGCTCGCACCAGACGCAGAAAAGGGGGGCAACTGGAACTGGAAGCTGCAGCAACAGGTAGTGAGAAGAGAGTGGGGGACGATCGCAAGGGCTGCGCTCAAAAGTGGATCACTTGCTCCATCTTCACTTCGGTCTTTGATCGCGAACTGTCTCCCTCATTCGCCAGTGATGAGAGTGTGAAAGCAAACAGGGAGTAAAATGATATCGATCCGAAACTAACCCCTTCTCGTTCCATGAAAGTCTTGCACAAAACTGATCAGCTTTTAATGGGCAATCTGCTCAAAAACTCAACTCAATCAGCTTAATGGCCTGACAATTTGTAAGCCTGTAAGCCACGTTCAGAGTGGAGCAACCATAGTCTGGTGCGGATTTGCTTAAGACACGACAGTTGTTTTTTTTTTACTGAACGCCAGGTGCTTTCCTGTTGTTGAAACATTGTACGGAAATTGCTTTACTCATAGTGAGTAATCTCTGCTCTATCCAAAGGCATAAAATGAAGTACACAACAAGCTTAACTTGTGTTTTTTGATAATGAATCGCATTTTATTCAAGATTTTTAAAAATATACCGATTTTTTGTGTCAACCCATTCCGACATTTGAAGGTTTATCTAAGAGCAACTTAGGAGTTTCAACTTGTTAAATCGAGCACAAATACGGAGTCTAAACAAATTTATTCACTTTTAACTAATCTATACAAATTTTAATTTCATGCAAATAGTGAACAATTTACCCAATTAAACATATTCCTAAAAAAAACAACATAATTTGAGTTCAAATTGTTATTAATCAAGATATTCACATTGCAAAAAAAATTGCAATAATATATTGAGTGCTTCACAAGATAAACTTTGGACACATGTTCATGTTATCAGTTGTGCATAAATTTAAGGTATATAAATGAAGTCATATATAGAGACACCGACTTACACACACACACACACACGTACACCCCAAAATGTATCACACGATTATCGTGGCACAATCGTATTGCAATTGGATTGCACGCTTCCCTCCATTTTGGCAACAGACAAGAAAAGCGAAACGAGCAGAAGTAAACTAAACATAATAAATTAAGTCATTTAACATAATTTCGCTACCAACACAGAACAGAAGAAGAAGAAGAAGAAGAAGAAGCGATGCGACGATTGCAACAGCTGCTAAACGAGGGGACACAAAACGCATGTGCCAAATGCACACTGCAAACTGCGGAGGCAACGGAGGCAATCCAAATGCCATGGAGAGATCGGAGTATGGTCAGGGAAGGGAGGGAATGGGAACACACATGGCATGGCATGGCTTGACAATGGACAATGGAGCGTGTGGGTGCAATCAACATCTGAAATGGGTACGGGGGTTAGGTAATTTACAGTGCTGCCGTTGCGCAGTCGCTGTTTGCAGTAAACGGCTCAAAAGAGCGGCTCAAGTGTTCGATTGGACTGTGTGTGTGTCAGCGTGTTTGTGTGTGTGTGTGTATGTGTATGTGAATAGCGCAACTAATTTTCAAAGGAGGCCCAACAAAAGTGCAATAAACGATGTCCACTTAGGCGAACAAAGGCGGCCAACAAAAGGAGCAACAAAGGCGACAACTGTGGGCGTGGCATAGCACCAGTCTGTGCCCAATAAAGTTGACTCGTTTTAATTAATGGAAATGCAATGACTCGAAGCAGCTCCTTACCTTCTTCTGCGCTATCCGTGTTTGGGATCTATGTCACTGTTTCTCTCTTGCTCTCTCCCTCTCTCCCGCCTGGCCGCTCGCAGCTGTTGTCCTAAAGGAGCTGTGGCATTCATTGTCTGGCTGCCGCTTGACAAATTTATAACAAATATTCACGCGTGCTTTGGCAGGCGGCCCTTTGTCAACTGCTTTTTGGCCATATCTCAATTATTGCCATTCAATTGCCACCGAGCAGCGACAATATAGTTTTTTGCTTTGATTTCACACGAAATATCAAAAGTGAAAAAAAAAACTACAAATCTCGCAGGCTCATCCTGGGTTTTTTGGGTTCTTTGTTTCGTTCTCTGGAAGCAACAGCATTGATTTTGCACAGATCAACAAAAACCAACAAAAAAAAAATCGTCATAAAGAAAAACACTCGCATAATGGCATAACAATTAAAACACATTTTCGAATTGAATGCCTCGGCATTGTCCTGGCCATGATCCTGTTGCCAGCCTGTTATTGTTATCCTTATTGTTTAGCCGGTTTCGTTGGCTTGTTTTTCTGCACAGGGTGCGATTTCTATGGAATTAAAGCGTCAAATGCGCCAGTCATAACAAGCCGCAGTCACAAAAGTCAATAGGGTACACCCTACCCCTACCCCTACCCCTACTCGTACCGCTTCCCCTCGCTCCGTAGAAACGAAAGAACAACATTGGTAAAATTGATTTGCACGCCTCGGCCATGGGCTGCTGTGAAATGGCTAAATAAATGCTGTTAAAACTGCCGGACAGGGCGTTAATTTCATTTGGATTTGCATGCCAACCTTCTACACATATATGTATATGTACATTAATACATACATATGTGTATAGCAACTGGTTTTGCTGCCACACTTCTCCGCCCCCCCCCCCCCCCCAACACCCCCACCACAGCGTTTCAGCAATGTCTTGCGATAAAATGCATAACAACTTCATTCACAGCAGGCGATGCCATAAAAGTGTTTTAAATCGTGTTAATAATTTTGTGCAGCGTTTGCCTGGCCAAAATCTCTGAATTGCGATGCGTCCTGCTGTGACCGGCATGTCGTCCACACTCGCCCATCTCCCCTCGACCCCCTCCCTCCACCAAATTCGCAGCTTCAACTCACTGGGCCAACGTTGCATGTTTTGTATGCGTATTGGCCATTTCATTTGCAACATTTTTGGTTTTCTTTCGTTTTTTTTATGATTTTAGCCTAAGGCACTTTGAAGCGCGTTTATTGCACTTTCATCCCAATCCTGGAACTGGCTGCCCTGGGGCCATGGCGTGGTCTATTCACACCTGCAATCCAACGTATAAATTGCGCCTGCTGAAAAGTATCTGCAGGCTGCTCAAGCTTCATCACGTGATCAATGCAATTATTTATAATTTGTCGTCAATAAGCAATACAAAAAAATATATATTTAATAAAGAAAATTTAAACAGCACTTTGCGTGCTTAAAATGAAAGCTCTGAAGATAATGCATTCAAATACATCATACAAAATTGAAATACACTTAAGCAAAACCTTTGGCTTGTCTTGGTGGAAGCCAGAGTCACTTTGGAGTGTGGAAATGTTGATGATGGCCAATAATGATTGACATGGGAGTTGCCAAAGCAAACTCTTTAAGCTCAAAATTGGTATCATCAATTGGGCTCGAAATGAGTTTGAGAGATTTTGCCAAACTAATAATTATTATAATCGAGCAGAGCTTAACTGAATTTTGTCACGACATGTGTTGACCAAGTCAAGTCTGACAAAGGGTTAAGAGTTGAGTCAATAATACGATGCACTTCTGAATTTCTGAATTTCAATTGGCATTCTGAAGACAACTGGTTTTCTTCGCTGTTATATTGACCATCTTTTGTCTTTGAACTCTTTATCTTTGGAAAACGTTTTCTCTCCTCAAAATTCGTGCTACTGCAATAAAGCTGCCATAATCGATGTTGTTGCTGTGCTGGGCATATTTTACATAATGAATGTTTAACTTTGGACACAGGTCTAGGAATAATTTATGTGTTCGTAATGTGATAATAAGCAAGTGCTGATATCCTGCGGAACTTTAACAACTCAGAACCAAATTAAATTCGAACAAAACCAGCTAGGTACAAAGCTGTGGTCCAAGTTCAAATGTTAAGACGCTTTTCATGTTGCAACTCAATTGCTCAATTATTAGGTGCAGACGAGGAGACACGGCGGGTGGAGGGCGGCGGGCGACGTGCGAGGAGTACTCTAAAATTATACAGCTGCGTTAGGCGAGTGAAATAAAAGTCCATTACAAATGGAATCAACAACTCATTGCTCATCGACATTTATAGAGCCGGACAGAGTCGGAGTCAGAGTCAGAGTAAGAGTCAGAGTCAGAGTAAGAGTCAGAGTCAAAATGAGGGGCAGCAACATCGACAGCAGTTCCCAAGCAACATTATTATCAGCTAGATCACAGTACGAGTGGCTCCCCAAAAGAACACCAGTACCCAGTGCGGTTCAAAAGAGTTCCCAATCCCTGGCTGCTGCTTCGTCTCTATGGATGTTTACGTATCTGGCGGGGCCAATACTTGGCGATAAGCAGCAATTTTCCCGAAGTGAACCCCATTAAAATATGATAAATTGCGTCTATTTTACGGAGTTGATTTTAACAAGACAATTTAACAAGCGTAATTTAATATTTGACAGAGCACAGCACAGCTCAAGAGACAGCATGCTATATAGCTATCTTCCTCTAACCGCAACAACAAAATGGAAGCGACCATGAAAATGATGTAAAGTCGTTCTCGTTCTGCTATTGCTGTTGTTGTTGTTGCTGTTGCTGTTGCTGTTGTTGTTGTTGTTGTTGTTGTTGCCGACGAAAATGTATCTCACCCTGGGGAACACTTAAACGCCAACCGAAAAATTGCCTGAGTTGTTCCACAGCCAGGGGTAGAGACAGAGAAAGAGACAGAGGCGCTGACTTTAGCCGTTAATCTCAGTGCTGGTGGTGGTGGTGGTGGTGATGTTGTTGACTGTGAACCACAAATATGCAGCATGCAGGGTGGGTTACAATCTGGAGCAGGGGCCGAGGCAGGTATGGATGGATATGGTATTGCGGCGCATTGATGTTAAACATTCTAAATTAAGTGGCACGCTGACGATAAGGTAATTGGGGTGAAATGTGAGCGCCGCATTGAGTGGAATGAGTAAGTTACCAGCTCGTTGAAGTGGAGTGCAGGGGTAGCAGAGGGTTGCTGGGTAAATATGTATATACATATGTGTGTGTGTGTGTCACACAAATGCTAATCACATTTCTATGAGCTGATGTCTCAGGGACACAGACAGACATAGTTAATGAAGTGATTTATGCGGTTATTGCATGAGTTCGCATTATAATCTTGATTAACTAAATTAAGCAATTATCACAAATCTCTGACGAACCGCAAAAACCGTCCCAATTCGTATACCTAACTGAACAAATGATATCTAAAGTTAAGCGTTCATCAGCGAACCAAGCGTTGATCAACTAATTTATTATTGCTATTCTTGTGGCGATCACAAATTGAATGTTTTTTTGTTTTAGATAATTGCAGTTTGGCCAACTAATTAACCTGATCCGCAAAAACTAAATCGCCAGCGGACTGATCCATGGCCAAGACGGATATCAGAGAAAAATTAATGACGTGCCTCTGGGCTTCAAGCTAAATGGTCACAAATCGAGACAGATTTTAATTAATTAAGCGTCTTTTGCTTTGCCAGTGTTTATTATGAGAAGGACAAATGACGTGGAATTGAACACAAAAATCGCATATTAATCGAATGAATTTTCACTAATTATCTAATTAAGAGTAAAAATATTGAAACTGTTTTTTTCTCTCCCATTTTGTGTGCTTTCAATTAGCTGGTCAATTTATTTATAGCCAACTACAAAGCTTATTTATTTCTCGTATTAAATAGCTAAGCGATTGCCTCTTTTGAAAATGTATTATTAAAGAAACAATGGCTCTAATTAACCAGCTCGACTCAATTTGTGGATGGCTTTAAACCGCAGACATTTCGTGGCATTAAGACCTCACAACAAGCCGCAAATAACAATTGTAGATAAATAGGTACAGTCTCTCTCAAGTGGCCAAAATGTGTGTGAGAGTTGTGCGAGTGGAACTCAAAACGTTGACAAGATAAAAGTTCAGCGAACCGCAAACAAAATAAATAAATAAATATAAATAAAGAAGAAGAAAAACCCCAGCCCAGCCAATGGGAGCACATTGTTTAATGGCCGCGATATCAACGCAATTATTTTCAAATTGTCTCGTTAGTTTTTGAAGTGCACAGCAATTACAATTACCCGCAAGATACTCGAACTCATCCACTTGGAGTTACGCATCAACACACACCCATATAGGCCGGATCGGGAACACACACACACACACACTCACACACTCGCTCGCACACTCACATATGGTCACAGGAAATGCGCACTTAAGTAGACTTTGAATAGTTTCTAATTAACGGCGACAACGGCGTAACGGGGTTGACGAATCAACTGGCTGACTGACTGACTGACTGACTGACTAACTGAAGCCATGTGGGATTCACACACATATTCATGAGAGGCTTAATCAATCAGACCAAAAGGGGTTGAACGTGGAGTGAAGCCAACGCAATCAATTCAAGTGTTGTGCCCTATTCTACTAGTTGGGATGCCAGATGAACTAAAAGATAGGTAAACATTGTATCCATTCCAAGCACATTAAGATGCAAATTACACAATTCGATGGAGGCATTTAAAAACCCGTTTTCAGTATGGGTGGTGAGAATCGTTAAGGCCACCGCACACGATGGCTGCCGTAAGCCGCATTGCCTAAATGGAAATTCTTTAAAATGCCATTATCGGAGCTTAACAATTTGATGCATTCCCCGGTAACGGCTGTAAGGCTACTGTTCGGGCAAACACTAGAATTGGCATCTGCATTAGAATTGAAGTGGCGGCCAGTCAAAAGAGGAACAAAGATTGCTGGACCGAAATGCTGGGCTCCCATAAATTTAAGGTGTTAGAAATGGGCTTCGGGTCGGGTCGGGCACCTTTGCGGAACTGGCGGACTTTATAAGCCGAACGTTTGATTTATAGCAAAATTATAACGCATTAAGATCAAAATATATATAGAGTGGCAAAGCCGCTGCGCCGACTCAGTTACCCAAGCTGAGCCGAGTTGAAAAGCGAACCAACTAGTTTCTGACATTTTAATAAATCGCTCGCAAACACAACGAAGCGGATCGGCGACAATATCTTAAGCCGATAATATTATTAACTCTGTGAGTTAAATCGAACGTTTTGTATGTTTTGAAGCCGTTTATCAGCCGCTTAAGTCTCACAGCTTCCGACATTCCAACATTTGTGGACATGGTCAGCATCAGCATCGATGCTGTGTGTGTGCTGTGTGTGTGTTTAAATTTAAATCATACAGCAAATCCACAGAGACACACATTTGATTCAACTCGTTTCGTTAATTGAAAAGCAACCTGCGATTGGGCGTATAACTATAGTTTGCCCCACCTCCTTGGACCAGTGGAGTTTTTGGTTTGTTTGGCCTGTGATTTCAGATAATTACATAAACGCACATAGCTAATAGGTGACTAGGTGCTTTAGTGCGTCTGTAATGATACCTTGAGGCATCGTCCAATTATTAAATGAGCACAAAACCGAGCACTTGCCATACATAAATTAATGGGCCACATTCAGTTCCTTATTTGCTTGTAATTTCAGCAGGTCTCAGCGATACAATTATCTACACTCTCTCTACCCCCCACTCCTCCAATGGGGGGGTAGATTTTTCTTTTCGCAAGCGTTTCGCATGCGCTGGAAAATGCGGCAACGCCCAAAGTTATCTAAGCAGAGCTAGAAAATGTGGATGCTGTTCTGCTCTCCACTCAGCTCCTAGCTAGCGAGGCTGCGCAGTAAGATACTATCTTATATACTTTTTATACATGCTTCCTATATATATACAAATGTGTATATTTGCTTATTATTAGCGCTGATGGAATGCATTCAAATTGTTTTCATTTTCATCATCATCTTCAACTAACTCATTCCAAGAGTAATGAGCACATTTCTGAATGAAATCCAACCCGGTTGCTGATTACATACGCTTCGCTCTATTTGGCCTCACAAAGCAGCCGCCGTCGATGTCGACTTATTGTGTTGTTTATGAGCCATAAAATTGTATTTTTAATTTGGCATAAAATTTAAATATCCCTCACGGTTGCGCAAAAGGACACTCAAACTCACAAACTCACACACATGGCGTGCGCGCCTCTTGAACAATTGAGAGCTATTTATTTTATTCTTGCTTCTTTCTGTATTTGGGTTGATTGCCATGGCAAAGGACGCATAATTACACAAGGAGCGTGGGTTGCATTCGCTTCAGATGCACGGGTTTTTCCTTTTTGTCGAGCTACTTGTTTTCCAAGTCATTTTCATGGGAATTCGAGGAGCACTTGAGCATGGACCACACAGCGAATGAAGTGATAAACTAATTGCTCGGGAGTGGCATTGGAATGGGCATGGCTGCCAGCTCGTAAAGTATTCAAATGCCACCAGCAGCTGAGCCGCATTCTCATTGATTTTAATGGCACATTAAGCATACGCCTCGTTGCCATACAAATTTGCCCAGATTCGATCCGTCGTCGGGGCCGTCGTGCAGTCCGTCAGTTTACGATTATTTGTCGCAGTCTCATTTACATACACACAGAGACACACTTTCGGGAAACACATTAAATATTTCCAATAAAGAAATAATGCTCAACAATGGCCAACAACAACAACAACAACAAGAATGCTATAATAGCGATAGAGCTACAAAAAAAAAACACAAATTTTTATTACAGCTTTAAGAATTGGACGAGTTTTTGGGGGCTTGGAACGCGTTTTAAAGTTGTCAACTTGGCGGAACCAATTTTGTTAATGATGCGCGATATAAGCTGAAATGAACTAAAATTGTTATAAAACTCAGTTTTATTGCTTGTATTTATTTATTTTTTGTTTTTGTTTTATTTTTTTTTGCTCTCGCTAGTTTTGGTTTTTGTGCAACGCTTTGAGAAATTTTCGATTAAATTTCTATTTGTTAATGGCTTGTTTTTCGAATTGGTCCCACATCTATGCCTCTCTTTCTGCCTTCTTCTCTCTTTCTCTGTCTGTCTCTATTGCTGGTTCTTTATGGCCTGAAACATGATCTAAAACACTCAACTCCTATTGTTGCGGCTCACAATGCACTCTTAATGACAGCAAATTAATTCTGACGGCCTTTTGTTTAGTCTCCAAACATAAGTATTGAAATTGTATTGTTCAGATTTGCCACATAAATCAATTCAATATTATTTATATACAGCTTTTAGCTAAACGCTTTCGAATTCGGGGCGTGGGCGCTGTCTTTGCGCCTTTTTCATTTCTCTGCATTTGTTTTAGTTTCACATAAATCATCATAATTATACAACAATTTCAACGGCTTCATAAAAAAGGTGTCTAGATTTCGTTAGGGTGTGGCAAGCCACACGGGAATACATATTGTATGAATATGTATTTTTGAACTTTCAGTATATATTTCGGTGTGATAATTGTGTGTGCAGCTTAACGTTTAATTTATACCACTGCCTTTGATTATATGTAGTGTATCATTGCTTCAATACCAGGCCAACAATCCACTTATTTCAGCATCCCTGTTCCAACCTTATTTCGAATCGTAAATGCACAACGACAGCTAAACAAACATTAGTCACAAAATTGCCTGCCAACAGCGAAATGAACAATATCTATATGCCATAAATATCTCTGGGGCTCTCTGCCCACCCTGTGTCACACAATTTGTTGCAGAATCCCCCTGCCCAGAGGAGTCTGGGGTCCATGACGACCCGGCTGTTTACTTTCAAAACCGTTTGCCATGCGTAAATGACAAACGATTTTGCGAAATTATTATTGCCATTGTCATCGTCGCTTGGTTGGCTGATTCCGTCTCCCGTCTCCCGTCCCCCGACTCCGTATATCTGACCCCAAAAACGCAAACACTTTCTCAATTTCAGAGCTGGCTGCTGTTGCTGTCGATGTTGTTGTTGTTGTTGTTTTTTTTGTTGTCGCACTTTACGCTGCTCAATTTAGCAAACAGTCAGCCGTTGACGTTATCCTTCCGCCGGCGCAGCAGCCAAAACCAATAAGCCACCAGCAGCATCAGCAGCAGCATCATCCAGTTACATTTACCGCCATCCACGTCGCTAAATCCCACAGCAATTGCTGCTGGCAATGCGCACTAATCCACCCAGCCATTTACTACTTTACGCTCCTCCAGCCCAGCATCCCAGCATCCTTCTCTCTCTCTCATTCTCTCTTACTCCCTGCCTCTGGCACACAGCACGCATATCCGGCACGCCTTCCCCGTCCAGGCCGAGCTCGTAGTGTATTTATTTTATAACATTGCCAATCAAGATGGCTGCGCAAACATAATCGCAATGGGGACACAGCTATTGACACAGCGTGGACGGACGAGGGTACTCATCCCCCCGGCAGTTGGTGCTTGTTTGCATTTCACCAGCTTTGCCCCAACCCAGCCCAAGGATCAATAACACTTTTGGCTCAATTCCGGGATTGTCAGGACTTGGTCTCAGTCTCTGTGCCGCTGACTGAGTCTGGGCCGGTCCTTTGCTATAGCCTTTTGTTGTTGTTTATTTATTTTGTAAGCAATTTCAACACCCGTTGCTCTCTCTCTCTCTCTCTCTCACTCTCTCCCTTTCTCTCTCTGGCTCTCTCTGTGAGTATGTGAGTGCTTTATCCGATACTCGTACATTCACTGGATGCTGTGTACATGTTTTGTGCTTATGTCCTTTTCAATTTGTTCAATGATTCGCAAGCAAATTGATTCCCATTCAATTTCGCGCCGTTTTCGTATGCGACAATTTCGATTTTTATTGGATTTCTCTCTTCACGCCGATTTCGGCCATTTTGTTGTTTGTCCCATTTCGGCACCGTTTTTATCTCTGTGTATGTGTGTGTGTCGGTGTGTGTTTGTGTGTGTGTTTATGTATGTGTACATCCTTTGCGAAAATATAATAAAATTGTAAATTGGTTTTTGTTCATTTATAGCTAGTTGTTGTGTGTCCTTACTGATATTGTTATTGGTCAACGTTTGTGGGTTTTGTCGAATGGTAACTGGTCCATTTGGCTGAGTCCTGTGGATGCCTATCGTCCTGCGTAAGCAAAATTGAGATTGCTTTCAGCATTGGCTGTCATGAAATAAATTAATTGGAAACTCAATTCGTCTGTTATTTATGTAAATTATTTAATTTGTACTATTGGCATTGGTTTATTTTGATGCAATCATGTTTTTATTGTTATAATTAACTAACAATTAATTAAATCTGAAAGTGCAACTTATATTTAGACTTACTTTTAAGACTCATAAAAAATTAAATTGGCAATATTGGATCTAAATGGCTAGTCATATTGATTAATGTTTAATTTATACTTGTATTTATACTTATACTTATTTATTTAATAATTCTGTCGCAGAAAAAAACTATTTAAAATTCCCCAATTTTTCATGGCCACCAGTTTGTCAAAAGTAGCCAATTTTAAAAAGCGATATTTATTTGGAATTGCTTTCTAAGTTTTTTAACACGATTAATTCGGAAAAACTGAACTGATTTTTAAATAGGGAGTCTCAAGGATTTAGTTTGAAGAAAGAAACTTGTATGTAGAATGAGATTTAAGTCTGCTGCTGGAAGAGTAAGTTAAAGGCAATTACTGAACTGCTCTTGCAATTGTAACTAATCACCAACTAATTTCATCTACCAATTTTGTACATGCTCATAAACTCTGTGCAACCAGTCACTTAACAGCAACTGTCCAGTTTATCTGTAAATGTGTAAATGTATCTGTATCTGTTTTCGCTATCTGTGCAGGGTATTCTTGCTGGCAGAGAGTGTGGCTGTGCCCAGAAGCATCCGATGACCAAGAATGTTTGTCACAATACATCAAATGGCAGTGGAATGACACAAAACATGAACGCGTCACTTTCCATCACTCCAAAGTGCCGGGCCGACGAAAGCTGCCACTGTCAAGGCGACTGTGACTTGGAGTCTGACTCTGACTCCGACTCCGATTCAGACTACGACTGTGAGTGCCAGTGCGGGAAATGCCAGCCAAATGGTCGGCTAACAAGGCAAGAAACGAAACGATGGAAACAAGCAGCTAACCAACCAACCAAACAACCAGCAACCCGACCAACCAGCCAACCAACCAACCGACCAGACAGTGTGACGCAGCCTCTCATCCGCAGAGAGATAGCCTGAACCTCAGATTAACTGCGAGCATGCGCAACTATTTGTGCACATTTTAAATGGGCCGCGTTGCGGTGCACAATGCAGGGATCTGAGTACAATGCACCTTTGGGAGCGGCACGGAAGGAAAGAGGGGTATTCTGGTGACACTCTACAGACGTCGCTGGGTCTGGCCGGGCAACAGTTGCTGCCTTAATCCGCCAAGCAATGCGGCAACAACTCCAATGATGATGATCACAATGATGACGATGATGATGATGATGATCGTGACGATTATTTGTGGATGCTACGACTGCGGCTGCTGCTGCGCCCTCTGATACACAACATATACACAGTTTTTTGTCGCAGCAATCTCGTTTGACCAAAAACGACTAACGAGCTGGCTGAGCTGGTGTTTCTGGCCAAGAGGCAAAGGCAAAGGCAAAGTGGCAGTGGCAACGGCAACGGCAGCAGTTGAGCGACTGCCACAGTTGATATTGGCGAGTGCTTTTGGCTCTTTGGGCTCTGAATCGGAATCAGTTGGCATCATTAATCCTTTGCAGCCAGCCATGTGCAAAAGGTACAACAACTCCGGTTATTGGCAACGCCTTAAATGCGAAGCCGCCGCCTCGTAAGTTGTCATGTTTTTGTCGCTTTATGGACTTCTAATCGTTCAATTCTATCAAAAAGCTTACGCACTAACAAACACCCAAATCCAGTTGAACGTTTCAGGCCCATTTTGAGGCTCAGTCTCAGTTTCAGTTTCAGTTACAGCCAGTCACCAGATTAAGATATTTAGATTGGCCCACGACATAGAGACGCAGTGGCAGAGGCAGAGGCAGACACAGAGACTGAGACGGAGACGCAACAGAGAGCAACTTTATTTAGCACCTTTACTGGCCCACGGGTCCACAGCGCTCGAGGTGACAATAAGCCGCTGTCTGCTGAGGCCCAGAAATTGGGTTCAATTTTTACCTTTTTTGTGCCGGGGAGACCCGCTTGATAGAGCAGTCCAATTCAGCAGTCCTCAGTCCCAGGTGCTTCGTGCCTTGTGGCATTTGATGTGCGAATTTGTTATTTAACTTGGGGAAACACGCAATTGTCTTCGCCTGGCTGCCACTGACGATGCTGGATTTGGGCACTTTAGCCCGAGGTGTGAATTGTGCATAAATTGTGCGAACGCTCGACCGATTCGAGCATTAGATACATTTCTATCTCTTGAGCTACAGTGATTGTTTTTTTTTTTTTTTCTTTTTTTTCGGTGCTTGAATTGATTTGGATATCGGTTGGGCTATTTGTTAAATTGTTTTGTAACTACCGTTTTTGGGTTTCGAGTGGCTTTTGATTAGGTGGCTAGGCCGAATTTGTTTTATTGTAACACAATACGGCAGGTGAATGGCATCTACCACTCATTTGCATTAACTTGAACTTTCAAATTGAACAGAGAACGGCCAGTGTTGAATACATACACAACTAAGTGGACATTTGAACTGGCCAAATCTATGCAGATAGATGAATTATTGTAATTAATGCCAAATTGGCCATAAAACACTACATTTGCATGTCAAACAGATCAAAGAATTTCATAAGCCACGTTTTGTTATGTTTTGCTGGGTGCATAAATTACTGGATTGTATAAATCTATATATATATATTTGTTGGATTGTTCGTTGGTTTTTGGCGGAAGTTTCCATTGTGCGCTCGACTGAAATAATTAAATATTAAATATGATTAAGTTTTTTGTGGCTGCTGTTGTTGTTGTTTTTGTTGTTGTTGTTATTGTTTAGCGCTACGACCCACGCAGAGCCATAAACTATGGACTTATGGAACTGGGCAATGCTAAACGGCATTCAAATATAAATAAATGTCAAATTGTGCACGCTTCGCCATAATCATACAAGTTCTCTGACAGCGGCCCAGCCTTTCTATAAAGTCTTCCCAGTCTCTCTCTCTATATATATAGATATCTCTCTCTGTCTTGTATGACAGCGGCAAGCTAAAAACTGCTAAATGCAAATTAAAGCTCATTAATCGCGCAGAAATATATTTCGAAGCAGCGGGACATTAATGTGCTTCGCACTTGGCCAAGAATCCAAATACACGATTCCGATGCCCAACTCGTTTCGCATAGAAAGTGAGCTGATGTCTGGAATTGGTTGGGCAAACCAAGGGGATACGGGTAAGTTGTGGTTTGGGGGTGGAGATGGAGGTGAGAGGGAGACAATATTGCGAGTGCTCGTAAAACATGCTATGATTACTTTATTAAGGCAAATGTTTCATAAACAATCGCCATGTCGTACATAAAAACCGAATCCGATACTCAGGCGTCTGCGCGGGCGTTTCCCTCTGTCTCTGGCTCTGGCTCTGAGACCCAAATCCCGGCTACGGCTCCGACTCCGACTCTCCAAGAGCAGTGCCCAGCCAGATGGTGACGAACGGGGCGTAATCAAGCGTTGAGCGCTTTGCTTAGATAAGTCACTTAAGATAAATCGCTGCGTGTGCGTTTGGAGTCGTTTAGAAATTATGGGTTTCAGATATTGGAACTCAGATACAATACAATATACAATACACCGACTGCCATATATAACACTCAGTGTTTGTGTGTGTTTGTTGTTTGTTGTTGTTTTTTTCATTTCTTCCTCTAGCTTTGGCTATTTAGAAATTCAAATTTTTATCGCTAGTCGCGCGGAGAGTTTAACTAATTTTGTTAAATTGAACATTTGTTAAATTTTGCTTAAAATAAAAATCGAATATTCGATTTTTTTATTGTTTAGATAAACCATATGCAATTAAGTGGAAGTTTTACATAATTAATTTGAATATCGAACAAATCTATGGGAACATTTTCACATAATTATCAAATGAAACAATAACAATAATCACAAAATACAAAATTATTTATCGTCTTATACTTAATTTTAGACACATTTCAGCTGATCAGCTGATCGCAGGTGTTTAAACATTCCAGACTGAGTACTGAGCACTGGTTAACAGCAAACATTAATGATTCATAAACATCATAGGTTGATTGACGATCGATTGCTTTGCTTATTCAATTAGCACATTTTATGCGTTTCGGCCAAGTGGTTGCCTAATTATGGTTAGACCACCACGCAGCGTTCGATTTTATGTCTTTTGACCATAAAATCGCAAACTAGCTGACAAATTATAGGCGATACTTAATGTTTGTGGGTGTAGCAAACAAACATCGTCATCCTCAATCGTCAATCGTCACTTCCTTTCTGAACAAGAGACACTCTCGAATATGTTTTTTACTACTGTTGACTGTTCTTTGCTGGTTGTTCGTTGGTTGTTCGTTGTTGGTTTTCGCTTGTTCCCTGAACAGAACGTCTGCATTATTTTATTATCGTGTTGCCCCATCTGCACCACCAAGAGGCACCAAAAGCAGCAGCGGTGGATTCGCTACGCTCATTGTCGCCATTGTGGCCAACATGGTCGTGTCTAGCGACAAATTTAATGACTTACTTAACCTCATTGAGAGAGCTGCATAGGCACACACATACACACACACAAATACACTCTCTTGTGCGACAAAATATCCGCCTTGTTGCTGCCACAACACATGCACAGCATTGCGCCCTCTTTAACCCCTCAGCTACACCCGCTGCCATTCACTGAGTTTGCCGGGTAACTTAGCATTTTTTAATGACTTAATTTACGTTCGCAATAGGTTCCACCTTCCATGTTTATTGTTTTGACTAAGTACACAAACACACACACACATTTATACACACACACACACTGGCCCAGGTGAGCTGCAGACGTTGTTGGCTTTTATATGATGGCTTTATAGTTGGTCGTAGAGCGTGCGACGCCCTCGAAACTCAATTCGCGCCTTATCGTCAGCTTGCATCGTCGTCTCCGTCGTTGTTGCCTCAAATCTTGCCCGGTTTCCTCTTCGACGTGGGCTGCGAATTTGTGGCCAGCTGCTCTATAGAAATGGCCTCCATTTGTTTCAGCTGGCTGCAGCAGGCGGTCCACATTCACAAATTCACATATGAGTGGAAAGCAGAGCGCACGATAGCTTCGTTTATTGTTAATTTAATTGGCCAATTTCATGAAGGTGTTGGTGTGCTTTTGTTTCCTACGGTTCGATAAGTGGCACTGAGGCCAAGCCAATTGGCAAAATTTGTTCTAGATAAGCCAGCAAGCCTATGGCAGAAGGACTCTTAAGAAGATGTCACCATATGTGAGTTAGAGTTGAGCTCGTGGCCTCTTTTGCATTCGTGACACGAGCAGGCACGACACACATGTTGTATATATATATGAGAGTATTAACCAATCATTTTTAGGGCACTACATAGGAAATTATTGAATGTGTAGTTTTGGATAGTAGTATGGAAATATAGGATTATTCTTTAATTATTTTATTATTTCTTTCACTTTTCAGTCTACACCCGTTGATCAATTTCGACTTTAATTTATTGCTTCATAAGTGTAATAATTATAAAGTTATCATGTTTGATTTGAGCTCCGGAACAATTTTGTCGTAGGCTGCTTTGAGAGGTGGATTACGCGGCGTATGAGTTATGTGGCGACAGCGTCACGGGTTGAACAAACGGAGCCGGAGTGCGACACTTGCTACTCGGGCGGTTAGCTTTGAAGTGAGCACAAATGTTGCTCACATAAGTCTTGACAGCTAACAAGGTGCTAAATTAGATGACACTCACATATATGGAGCGGCATCGTGTTGTTTGCAAATTAAGCAGGCACAACAACAACAACAACAAGAGTAACTCGAAGACTGGACCCGTTGATATTTCAAGTTCAATGTCGTATGTGCACGTGTGTGTGTGTGTGTGTGTGTGTAAGTGACGTGTGGTAAATTTGTTAAACACGCTTATTAAATTCCACGCCCGTTACTAAACAACAGATTGAAGTGCTTATGTGGCTCTTTGGCTGGGATGACCCGGGCATGGACCTCGGCACCGAAAAAGCGTGTCGCAAGTCATGTTATGCGCATGTAAACCAATCTAAATACGAATCTCTCTCGGATCGCTGGGCTGTATTGGGAGTGTGTTGTGGTGTGTCAGTGTGTGTGCCAGTGTGTGTGTCCGTGTATGTTTTATTGGGCCAGTCAAACAAACAAAATGCATTTAAAAGCTACAAAACTACATTTCAGATAGCCAGGCCATGGAAACAGGGCTCCGGGCAAACATGACTTGACAACTCATCGAACATTGAACACGTTGTAATGTGATACTTAAATGCTTGATTGGCTCGTAAATATTTTCACTATGTGGCCCAACTCACAATACCCCAACCCCAACCCCCTCCCCCTGCGATGCTGCACTGCTGTCGATTCTGTTGTTAACAATCATTTCTACAAAGTATCCCTGGGCTCTGCTCTTGTTTTTTTTTCTCTTTTTTTGCGCACCCTTGCGGCTGTTTGACAAAAGCGCCAAATCTTGCACTAAAAACACACCAAATACGACTTCAAAGCTATCGCTGCGATCGATCGGCATTGGCGCGTTGACAGTACACGATGAGGCTCCGGGTGGAGCAGGGGGGAGGGGCTTGTCGGGATCTTTGGGCAAGTTCCAGACATACAATTGTATTTGTTGTGTGCAGGCCAAGCCATGCAATCGGGTCCGGGACCTCAGCCAAAGCCAGGAACGGAGCATGAGCCTGAGCCTGAGCCCGAGACTCTGTTTGGGCCACACAAACTTCGTCCGCGTCCTCGTCCTCATCATAATGTTAATGTAAATGCATTTTAAATGGACTTGCGTACAACATTTTTTTGTTCTCTCACAAGACCTCAAGTCTCTGCATTATTGTTGTTGTCGCGCTTTTGTGTGGACAGTTCGACAAGCTGTTTGCAACACGATGCGGGCCTAGCGAAAATCATAAAAAACAACAAGACAAACATACACAAACACACACACACACACATACACATATCGATTGTATATCCATACATATACTAAGGCATACATAGTATATGGCCATATGTGATCAGATGTCTGGCGTAAAATGCGACTTTGTGGCATTGGCAGCGAACAAAACGTTTTTAGTGTCTTACAAATGAAATGTGACAGTTTCGAGTTAAAAATAACAACATCCAAAATTAACATAATTTAATCAACACTAATTCGCGCTTTCAGTTTTTTTTTCCCCTCACTTTTTTTTGTCAACTTTGTGATTGACAGAACTGTGTAGAAGATGTGGGCGCCCTTAAGGCTGCCTTAACTAGTAAATATCAAATTGGCACTTTCGATAGAGTTAGGAGCACTGCCAACTGACTGCTGTCTTGATGGCATTTCCGCTTGGCTAATTGCCAGTATCAGTTTTGTATCTGCCTTCGCCAGACTCATTAATATTCCAGATACGTGCACTCTCAACCTCGGAAACAGGATGCTGCCTATCACCAACAATCAGGGGCTGAAACACTGCAACAGTGGTTGGAGCTGCACTTCATGAATGAAAGTACCAAGTGTCAAATAAATCCAAACAATTTGAAACAAGTTCATTAACGAATTTAGTTTATGTTTGCTTTGTAAAGAGAGTTGATTTTAATCGATCTTTCTTTGTAAAATGGGCAAAGTGTGAATGAAGTCAATTACGAGAGCTGGGGAAAATCATTTCAATGGAACTTACACTAAAGCCACAAACAGTGGCGTTGCATGATACGATTTAAGGGGGTTTTTACTGAGGAAGTTGGAATAGTCTTGTATCTCTTTGTATAAAGGCAATTTAATAAATCAGTATTAGCAAAGACTATAGAATTATCTCTAGTTTATCAATAGCCTTTGATAAAATACTTTACAACAACATTTGTGAAACTATGTTTGAAATCAACTCAAAGTTATTAGCTTTACTACACATAAGTTAAATATATACGATTGACAATCAATTGATTAGTGCTGGAATTCACAACCAGGGGCATATTTAATAAAATTTATATTTGAATGTCTTATGCCTGGTTTATTTTACTGAATATTATTATTAGAATTCTATTCTTCGCCAACAGTCTAGTTTCTGTTATTACCCTCTTTAGAATAATTTTGTGGCGACGACACTGCACTAACCTGCAACTATTTCCACTTCTAACTATAATGAACTCGTCGTTGAGTTTTTCTTTCTTTTAATTTTTTTTTTTGTATTTGTGTGTGGAACCCCTCTACGTCACGTACGCACGAGATTCTGTTTAAATGTAGCCACATGCACGACATATTAAACAGGCACGGGCTGAGCTGAGCGCCGGCTCCCGGCCAGCTCCGATTTGGTTAGCCAGTTAGTAAGTTAGCCAGCGCACCAAATTGGTTTATGACTTCCTTCTAACCCCAGATAGAGGTAGTGAGTGCAGCGCTCTCCTAATGGTAAGCAACTGATTTAAGGCCTGTTGCCCCCTCGGCACAGCAAGAGCAACAACTCTCACTCTGTCTCCGTCTCCGTCTCTGTCTCTGTCTGTGTTTGTGCCTCTGCTGAGAGCCAAGGCTAACATAATAAATATATTGGCCAGTCTGCTGCAGTTGGATAGGGGAGCGACAACGATAAGATCAATTATGTTAAGTCACTTGGCGTTAAAATTATGTTGACGCATGTTACCAAAATGTATAAACAAGTATAAGCGATCTGAGCATCATCTATTTCTTGGTCCAGGTTCAGGCGGCAATTATGCAAATCTCTTGACAATCATTTAAAGCTTTAAAGCGCATTAGCTATGCTAAATGTAAATTGGAAGAGCAGAGAAGAGGATGATGGATTGCGGAGGGGGGGGCCGCAAACAAAACAGCGACAACGCTGTGGGATGCCAACGCACCTCTAACCCAATTTATAACGACTTATCGACAGTAATAAAAACAAAATACACATCGAGCTAAAATTTATACACATGTTGCGATCGATAACGCCAACGCCTCGCTTGCTTGCGGAGGTTAAAGCCATGGTGGGGACAACAGAGGGGATGGATGGAGGGAGGGTGTGGGGGGGAGGAGAGATAGAGTATGTATGCAAGCTGGTCAGTTGTATGCGCGACACTTGACATTGGCAAATCGCAGCTTAATTAAGCAATCGATCTTCGATGGATGTGCTCTTGCTAATTTGCAACAAGTTAAGAGCGGGGCCAAAACACAAAACCAAAACAAGCAATGTGGGAAAGTTGCGGTGATGACAACAACTTTCAGCTGGTACACAAGCTTTGCATATTCCACACGGGCTGTGAACTCTGGCTTTGTCTTAAGGGCAACCGTTATGGTGCCTAATGAGTGGTATTTATCAGCGCCAACCAATCTCAGATATACACATATATTGAGAATTGTTAAAAAAGAAATTAAGAAATGTGTGCTTTGAGCCCGCATGTGTTTCCCTGTGTGTGTGTGTGTGTGTGTGCGTGTGTGTGTGAGTCAGGCATTGATTTTGGGGCTCCTCATAAATCATGCGGACTCTGTGACACTATCACACTAATAAAATCGCATGCAAAAGCCGCCAGGTCGCCAACAGCCGATGAACATCAGCAGCAACAAAAACAACAACAACATCAGCAACAATAATAATACCTGAATTGAGAGACATATACAAAAAAAAAAAAAAGAGAAAAAACACTGTTGAATGACAGCAACAAATGATGCCCGACGCTTTTGTGGACATTAATGTTTGACATTAATTGAAATTAATATTAATTTCATATTTATTGTAATGCCAGTTAATGGCCAATATGGATGCTGTGTTGTTGTTGTTGTTGGCTGACTGTGGGGGCGTCCTTCTCATTCCCTCTCTTTTACTCACTCGCTCTATTATATGGCTCATGACTGATGAATTTGCATATTTAGCTAGCCAAGCTAGACGCTGCATGCTGTGAGCAACTGGTCTCAGATGCCACTTGCCACTTGCATATATGGTCAGCGGGCTCAGCATGACAATTCGCATGAATGTTCAAGCCAGTAACTTAATTTGTAATCGCATTGCATTAGAATTTAAGTAAGTCGTAATTAATGTTACAAGTCATACAAACTTGGAGGATTCCGGGAGGATGGGCAGAGGGGCAGGTGTGAGTGTGCCACATATGCAGTCACTTTTATTGGGATCTAAGTGATTTCCGATAGTATTGCGACCAGCTAGCAGCAAATGCAACAATTGAGCTATCAGATCACAGCAGGTGGCAGTTACTCAAAGAAAGAAAGAGAGAGAGAGAGAGAGATAGAGAGAGAAAGAACGGGAGAGAAGGGAATAGAGCTGGTCGGGGTATGATCGGAGTTCGATCTCCTGTTGTGTATTGCCTGGCGCATCAGGTGAGAAGCGCGCAGCATCCAAATGGGTTTCACTTTCCTTAGACACACACACACACACACACACACACACACACACTAGCACACTCGCTCACTAGCACACTCTCGCACACAGCTTGGGTAATTTGGGTGTGATATCATTAGTTAACCCTGTAGTCTGTTTAAAACCCGTTTTATTGCATGCTTCTACCTGCTGGCTTCCCCCCAGCCGATGCTCTCCGATTCCCCCTCGATTCGCTTTAATAAGAAATTTATATTATTAGCGTGAATAAAAATTGCTGCTGCCGATATTTGCGCATCATTAAAGCCATCAAATGATGCCAATTAAAAGTAAATAAATAATACATTTTTATGAAAGCAATCAAATCTTCCTTCTCTGCTCCTCCCTCTCCCTCTCTCTGTCTCTCTCTCTCTATCTCACTCGCACTTTAAGTTGCCTGAGCACTCAAGTTAAGTTATGCACAGCGAAAATTATAAAATTTTGTTAAAACTTAATTAGGCGCTGGCGCGAAGACACCAAAAAACACAAAATCCCGGTGAATCGTATGTGTTTTTTGTGTATTTTTTGCAAATGAGTTTCGACTGTTCGGTTTGTTGCTATTCGAAGCGGTTCATTAATAAATTAACAGCACATAAAAGGGGCACACAAAAGAACAAATTTATGAGACATCGCACAGAAGAAGAAAAGCAAAGGAAAAAGGTCAGCACGTAAGGAAATGGTGTTCCAAATGAGTTTGGCCAGCGATTTAAAATCAATAAAACGCGATTTGTGGCGGTTTTTTGAGAAGTTTTTTAAGCCAAGGTATTTGTGGAATTTGTGCTAAAGAGCGCCTCTCTTGGGTTCACCTGCTTCTCCAGGAATATGGCATATTAATTAATACAGAATATTATCGCAATATATTAAAATGCTGTTACACGGGGAAAAAAAAGTCGGGGATTACATGTGATTAATATGGAAAACAACTATTGTTATTAAGCTATGACTTAATTAACCTCAGATAAGATTCAAAACTATCTGTAATATGAATGATGTGATCACTTCTATACAAATTGGCAACCACTTGTAAATGATGATTAAATTAAATGTCTACATAAGTGAAAGAGAAAATGTACTCTAAAGGGCTTACAAAGATTATGGTGTATGTCAAAAGTGATTGGATCATTTAATGGCTTCATTTTTAAAGAGCTTGTTAAGTTGGCTAACTGTTGGGTTCTATCACCTGCCCATTGCTTTGGGCCTGGCAGTAATCACATATCAACCAGCCACCCGCTGTGTTATTTAAGTGCCACATTTCACATGAGCAACTTTTAAAATTATTTACACACAGCAACCAACACGACCAGCAATAAGAGCAACAATAACAACAACAACACAAACACAAACAACAACAACAACGGCAGCAACTCCAACGCGTTCTGTCCAGCACCCGCTTGGGCTCATCTCATGGGGATTCTGCGTTGCCGTGTGTTTGCCTCAAGAGCTGTGCAGATAATTAATTGATTAAAATGTTTTTGCATATTATGGCCCGTATCATATTTCACATAAATGAGCGCATTCAACACGCTAAAGTGCCAAAGATTGTCCGAGGCCAGACTTGCAGAGATTAGACAGAGGTGTCCATCAGCGAAAGAGATAGGTACACAGAAAGAGAGCGAGAGAGGGAGCAAGATCATCTGTGGCAAGGCACTTGTTGCCACAACTTACCACCTAGCATAAGCAAATGCACCATTGTTGCGCACACTCATCATGATGTTGCTGCTGCTGCAGGTGATGATGATGATGAAGATGACGATGACGATGATGCTGGTTGAGAGTCTGGTGTGGAGATTGGTCTAGCCAAGCGCCGCATGTGGCAGAGAGGCTATTGCAGCCGGCTCCAAACACCGAACAGGGTGTTTATGGTGATTTAGTCAGTTATGTGGATCGTAAACATTTTTGATAGCTAAATTTAAATAAACGACAGATATTTGTTGCTGGCTGCTTTATGAGCGAGGTTCCAGCTTGAGATGGAGTTGATGTCGCAACACGAAGGCGCTTAGTCATTTTGTGTCTGTGTGTGTGTGTGTGTGTCTGTGTGTGTTGGCCAAGTCGAGAATTTAAATTAATTTTATTGCATTGAAGTTTTTGTGTAGTTGGCGCGCGCGGCGAGAGAAAATATCAAATTACTGTGGTAATATATTTGAGATTAATGTCAGATCTCTGGGCCGAGAGATTTTGTTTCGTTTTACTTTTATTTAGTTGGTAAATTGGCTATAAAAGCGGGCCAACAACAATGTGGGCAAACGCTCGTCCAATCTTCGATGAATACAGTGATAAACAACTGTGGAAAACGAGGAAAACGAGCTAAGAAAGCGGCCAACTGCCACTTCTCCGTCAAATGAGACCCAAACTCGTAAGAAACGACTCGTCTCTATCCGTATTTCTCTGCTCAGCCGAAACATAAACATAAACATAAACAAAACAAATATTTAGTTTAAATTTGTACGTTGACAAGCGTTTCAAATGTCAGTCGTAGCCATAATTGGCTCTCATTTTTGGCAATCAATTCGTGTTTATTTATTTGGGAAATTGCCCCGATACGAGCTCGTAAGTAGGCTGCTTACCTGTCCCGTCCGACCGCAGACGCATCGACTGTAGAGTTAGAGTTCGAGCCGAGAGAGTCAGCGGGATTTTCGCAGTGTGTTGGTTTAAGCTGAATCCGGTTGCATTTTTGAATCTCCCTCTCTCTAACAGGATTAGAGCAGACCGACTCTCGCTAAGCCCACAACATGCACTTGTGGCTTAACTTTGGCAATCCTGTTAGGCTGTTGGACTTGTACTTGGACTTAGTCGTCGTCGTTGTCGTTGTCGAGGTCTTGTGCCTGTGATATCTTTCAATGAACGATAGTGCACCTAATCCTCGACTGCAGTTGCTGTGTGTTTTCAGCTTGTCATTGTTTGTAGTCGAGTTAGGTGCTGGGCAGGATCGGTTGGCAAGGCCAAAAGGGTTGCCGGCACGCCCACGCATTTATTTGCATGCCCAGGCATTGACTTATGCCTTTTGTCACAAGTCCAAGACACAAGTCAAACTGGCAGCAGCATCGCCGTTGCTGCAATCTTGAATTTAAGGCCTCTTTTCGTTGTGGCCTGCTCAAAATTCATATTTAATAAGCACATAATGGCAATAATCATAATTTTACAGCGAACTTCGGAACAGAGCTCTGTCAGCGGGATGCCCCTAAAGGGTTTCCTTCAGCTCTGACACAATGCGCAGATACAGCTATAGCTACAGAAACAGAAACAGATATAGCAACAGCTATAGAAACATATACAGAAACTGGGAGGCGTTGCGCACATTTAATTAATACGTTTGCTTGTTGCTTGTTGCTTAGTTCCTGGCCCCGGAATTCGAACTGGCCCTGAGCCATGCAGAGATCGCTCGCTCGCTGGCTTGCCACAGTGGGCGTAACAACAGATGATTAGATTTTCTTAAAAATTTCGACTAAAGGGTATCGCTTTGCGGTGTGTCATTTGCCTGACTTATTGTTTCAATTTTGATGGCAGGCAAAGCTTCGCTTAGAGACGGCTTTGGCAGCCCTTCGGGCGGAGTTTTTGTCTTTGCAAAATTCAACGGAAGCCAATGGACAAACTAAATGTTGTATTTTCGCTTGTGATGTTTACAAAATGAGTTTTAAGCGGGGTTTTCAGTGGGTTTTGCCAGATTGTTTTCTATATGAAACAAAAGACTTAGGCAACAAACTTGCCCGCTAAAGAGATTTTTAAGATATAATACGAGAAAGTTGACAAAATCTGTTTTTATTTATATTTCCAGAATTCAATCTTGATTAATATTGAAGTACGAGACATAAATTTTATATTTCTTATCATTTCACTTCATTAGTTCACAAATTTCCTGGTAATTAGTTGGATTTTTTTGTAGCGAATTTTCATTGTTCCCACAAACAACGTATTGGCCTGACTGACTCTCTAACGGTTTCTGGCCATAAAAAACAAAACGAAAAAAAAAACAAAAACAAGCAACAAAACAATCGAGCTAGCAAACAATACACACAACCACCACAACAATTGCTGCTCAAGTGCCCTGGGGTAAATCACGCAAAACCATAAGAGGAATAATAAGCCTCAACCTCAAACCATTTGTTTAATTTCCAATTAAAAAGAGCAAACACACACACAGAGAGAGGGAGAGAGAGAGAGAGAGCACATACTACACACATGCACACCTACACCTACGCACAGCAGGTCAGAGTCAGAGTCAGAGTCCGAGTCGAAGTCGAAGTCAGGCATTATCATCATTGACATCACGACATGGCTTGTTGTTGTTGGTGCTTCTGCTGCTTGACAACTGTTTTAGGGACAGGTAGAGCCAAAAGGATCTCGCACTGCGTGTGTGCAAACGCCTGACACTTTGGCCCTGTGGCTGACCAGTTGGACGTTGCACAGTTGCGCCTCTTGGCTGGTGGCTGGTTGGTGGCTGGTCAAGCGTTGAACGTTGAGCGTTGAGCGTTTATCGTTGTGCGTGGGCCCCGTTGAAATGAGTGCGATGATGATGAAGTGAGGTTTGCCGTTTCCCGGAAAATGCCACTTGTCAATAGGTCCAATGCCTGTCCCATTGTAGCTGTTATCTAAATTACGCCAAACAAAACAGCAGTTGCCGTAACGAGCACAGAAAGAACCCAAACTCAAAATAAAAGTAGGGGCAACCCTATGTGACTGGGCCAAGCCCAACTGCTTGTTGACTGTATTTTTTTTTATTTGGCCGTTGCGGTTGTTGTTAGGGGTGGGCCCTGCTAATGTTTTAATTTGATTTTAAAATGATGTTAATCTAATATCCGTGGAAAATGTCAAAATAAAGCATAAGGCGCAACACAAACAACAACAACAACAACAACTCTCCATCTTCTGTGGCTGCGTGATTAATTAAAAGTCTAAATATGGCTTCCACGGTGCTAATTGAAATGCACTTGCCGTGTTTGCTCAATTTCAATGAATTTTCCATTTTATTACGAAATACGCTGTCAAAATTGTATTGGAGCGTTTTTGTTGTTGTTGTTGTTGTTGTTGCTGCTGTTGTTGCTGCTGCTGCTGCTGTTGTTGCTGCTGCCTCAGAGGCTCTTGATAATCTATGAGCATTATGTTGACAATATTTTCCTGTGAATTTCATGTCTGTGGTTTCAATGCCCGTAAGTTATGTGTGTATGTGAGGAAAGTGGTTGCAGTGCACCATAGGAATGTCATCATCAATGCTGGTTGCTGCCACTCACGCATTGGGGCGTGAATATCACAAATTTATATTTAATTGTTTGATTGCCAGCCATTCACTGCATAATTTCTCAATAATTTCCCTGTATCTGTCTGCTACTCTCAACCAACTGGTACTGCTGCTGGAAAATTATGGAAAATTGCTGTGACAAATGTGAGGCGCTGACTGCATTCATTAATTTCGGAGCATTAGCGAGCCAAGCAGCCCCCAACCGAGTGTGAATCGATGAGTGCGACTCGGGATGCGTGTGGGTGCACATTAGTTATGCAGTAGCCAGCTGTGTGACGAATTGGATATTTTGTAAATAAGACATCTTTAATATAGCTTCAATAAAGCGTAATATCTGCTAAGGAATGAGCAGTGATAACAAATGACTTGGGCAACAAACTTGCTTAGACATTAAACAGAACTGGTTCTGTATTCAATGTCTGATTGCGATCGACATTAAGAACAACAAATGATGGCATTCAAACACGTACATAACAAAACAAAACATTTGTGAGGGCATAAAAATATATTTGGATTTTTTTTTCGTTTGATTAATTTCCCATTTTAATTTGTTTAAACCCAACCTAACTCTCGGACTCAGTTCGAGCAAAGTTCGAACATAGATATTTAAAGTTTACCTTTAATTGCAAAACTTTTCATTTACTTGGAACAAATTCATGGAATTAAGATAATATAGTCCGATTTGTGTTCAATTGCGGTTTTCAGTACCGACACCGAATCGAACAGACTATTCGATTGTAGCTGCGGTTCCACCCGCTCTATAATTTGTATATATTCGCAGATGCGCATTTGTAAATGAAACGGTTATATTTTTAATGAATTATAATTGGTTTTTAATTATACGTAGAACGCTTCGCCTCTGGTCTTAGTGGAATCTACAAAAAGGCTAATTGCAGGCGGTAATTGCAACAGTAGACACCCAAGCTACAAACTTATTTAGTGTTACAATTGGCGAAGCCATAATTAATATGGACAGCCAGCTCCACTATCCAATGCATGATGCATGGAAATGGCCACATGCAATCCAAACATTTGGCGCACTCTGGCAAAGGGGGAGGGAATGCATTTATGATAATTGAATAATGGAATGCATAATTTAGCAACGACTATCGGTAATTGATTATTTATTCAATTTAATTTAGTTTACGTATGGATTTACCCCAACACCATTTGAATAATGTATTGTCAACGGGAAACTACACACGGGACTTGAGCAGATCATGTGGCGAACAGGCATGTGACTGTTGGCCCAAAATAAACAATCAAAAGCCGCGTGGGCGCCTATAAAAAAAGCAACACTGGCATCAGGCTGCCACATAAAGTTGGCATATTTATGTGACTAATTTGAAATAAAACATAAAACATAAAACTCACCAAATAATATTAAGAGTCGCTAACAAAAGTGAGATGCATATCAACAATTAGAAGCACGCCAGGCACCCCGTGGCCACAAGAGATTTGAGAAATTTGACGCTTTTATGAGCTGCTCTCCACACCGGACAGGCAGCATAATGTCTCTCTTTGATATACCAAATTAAAGCAATGGACACTGGACACTGGACGATGGACAGCTGACATTTGAGCGCTGGAGTCTGAAGATACGAGTACTTTGCATATGCATGAGTTGGCGCTGGGGCAGCTGGCGCCACGGAGAGCAAACAAGTTGATCAGCAACTTAGAAAACAACATAATTGAGGCAATTAGAAAACATCAAAATATTGGGCCTGGCCGCAGAAAATTGTTAAATAAATAAATGCTAACAAATTTTGATCTTAATTAAGCACTTGAGCGCTTAGCCGAATGCTTATGTAAAGTCGGGACGGGCACAATACACAAATACAAATGCTCCGACTCTTTGAGTTCACAATGTAATTAAAGCCAACTCTCAAGCGCTGAGCAATGACACAGCAATAAATGAATGGAACATGGAGTTGAGTTTGTGTTTGAGTTTGAGCGTTGAGCGTTAAGCGTTAATGCTTTGAGGGAGCTGGAACCAACGCCCACCTTATGATCATTCAATTAAAACGCTTAGGAATTATTATTATGACAAACAAATGTCGAGAGTTTTCAAATGATGCCAATCTCTTTCTCCGCTAACCACAGGAAGTTTAAAAAGGCGGCCCAAAATGATGGAAAAAATTACAAGCAATTGAAAGAATGTGATCAATATCTCTGGCCAACTGGCGGAAGTGAATTGAAAAATTAACGAGCGTGGCAGTTATCTTGGCAAAAATGGCCGCTTTTTGGTCAAGCCATCAAGTTCGTTGCCTAAGTCTTTCGTTTAGACAAATGCCCCAACATGGACATTAAATTAATTACTTAATTTAACACAACACACGGCACAGCGACACCTCCGATGCCGATGACACGTTGACAACAGCCTTGCAGACGACACAACACAAAGCACTAACATTGACCAATTGCCAGCAGGCGAAACCTGTTGTCGATCGAACAGCCGTGCCACAATCACAATCCTTGGCTGAGACTGGCACTGGAACTGGCACTGGCACTGGCACTGGGCTGAAGATGGGGGCATAACAGATTAGTTAGCATATCCCATATCAGGGTAATTATTGTTAAATGAGATAACGATCTTGTACTGCGTTGACATTTATTTATTTTCCTTAATTTCGCCGTATTAATCTTCCTGGAAACACGCATTAAAAACAACACACAACGCAGCGAAAAGCACAGCAGAAATTAAAATGAAAAACAAAAACAAAAAAAAAAATACAAAAAAAAAAAACGAAATGAGACGCAAGACAGACGGACACACACTCGTTGTGGCACGTATGTGTGTGCGGTAATGATCATTAGCGGGCCATGAAAATCAACGGCATTAATTTGGCTTTATTGGCAATGCAATGGAACGGGCATTCAGCCAGTTTATCGAGCCGCCTTTTGACAATTTGCTTGATGCGATCAATCGATCAATATGCGAACAACTCGAAAACGAAAGTCGGCTAATTAATATTATAAGTAAGCATCAGTAGTAATTTAAGAAAGCTAATCAAATTCAACAAAATTACCTGGCAATTAAACGAACATGTGAACGAACAACGGCAAACACCTTTATAGATGCTGAGATATTAACTGAACCCCAAAAACAAAACTCAATTAAAATCCAACAAGCAAAATTAAAGCGTTGTCTCGCTACAACAACAACAACAACAAGAACAACAACAACAACAAGAACAACATCACTCACAACTACACCAACTATGGACAGCTGGCAGAGAAAAATATGAGAAAAAAAATCCAACAACCAAAAAAAGACGCAGCTAATTTAACCAAATTGGATTACTTAATAAGTTTATTGGATAAATAACTTGGTCATAGCAACAACAACAACAACATCGAATCGTTGTGCCCACAAAAGCATAAAGTGAATGTTTTGTTGTTGTTGTTATTGGGGCGCGCCACAAGCGCACAAACCTTTTGTGGCATTCAAAATAAGCCACGGGGCAAAACAAGTTGTATATAGAAAACTGTGAGTTAATTTCTGAGAATTACCAAAGATTCCCCCATGTCCCTCACTCACTCGCTCACTCACTCTGCGTGCTCTCCTCTAATGTGTGTTGTTCTACAGAAATGATATTTGAAATGATATCGTAAAGGAAAAAATACAAAAAAAAAAAAAAAAACAAAAACAGGG
Source organism: Drosophila kambysellisi (assembly GCA_035042185.1). NCBI lineage: Eukaryota > Metazoa > Arthropoda > Insecta > Diptera > Drosophilidae > Drosophila > Drosophila kambysellisi. Next base: position 2,807,011 of record JAWNLS010000855.1, read on the forward strand.
CCAAAGATAAGCCCACAAAAACAAAATGCATGGCAAGAAGGCTCCCAATCAAGTGGGCGTCGTAATTTATTATTAATTACAATCAACTTTTGATAGACAACAGTCAGAGAACATCAGTCTGGAGTGCCCAGGCAGGGCAAACTATCTCGGGATCAAATGTGCGTGCTACTAAACAAACACACGCCTTTTCCTTCTACGTATTTAACTGGGCCAAGCACTTAATTTGTTGTTTGTTTTATACGTAAATGCGATTTATATCAGTATCTGTGTGTGTGTGTGTGTGTGTGTGTGTGGATGTGTGTGTGTTAGTCATGTAATTTGCTCTAAGGGCTCGGATTGTAGAGGTTCTGACACTGATTTATGCATGACTTTTGTTGTATCTGAACAGTGAATTACTCAGCTATTCAGTTATTCAACCAAATCATAGACCCGACGCCCCCAAATCAGTGCCTTTGACAGGCAGCTACAATTTAGTGCTGTTAACAGCTAGTAATTAGACTCGATATGACTGTTAATTAGCCATATCAATTGGCCGACTCTTGCAGCCTACCCCATGCAATTTGGCATTGCATATTCATAAGATTCGCTGGTGCTGTGAAATTCACAAGATTGTAAAGATCTGTCGATATAATAACGCTATTCGGTTTATTCGCATAAGTTGTGGAGCAATAAACATAAATTTTGATTTAAAAATCATTAGCACACCTCAAGCCAAAGTGCCGCGATGTCATTTTGCACAGAACCAGTTATGGGTGTTCCTCACACCTCGCCGTGTGAGCGGCTGCACCACCTGACCCACCCCCAAACCCCCACGCCAAAGCAATCGTCTCTTCCGATGCCAGTCGAGCTGCGCTCAATTAATTTCTACAATAAAACACGATTTGCATTTTAAATTGTGCAATTAAAATGCTTATGAAATCTATAAAAAAAAAATCGCTAAATGCATTTTATGGACGCCTCCCGCATCCCAACTCTCCCTGCGATCACAAAACTAAAAACAACAACAACAACAAAAAAGAATTGTTAATATTACACGTTAATAAATTAGCAGTGCATATTTTACCGCTCTCGTCGTGAAAATGGATGAGTCTGGAGACTACACTGTAAAGATAGCTATATCTGCAGCCAAGTAGGTATATAGTAAAGTATATACTATATAAATTTGTTGTTATTGTTGTTAATTCGACAATCGACTTCATGTCTGGCGCCTTTCTAAGTAAAAGCTGATTTGGCCAAGTAAGCTTAAGGAAACTTTTTCCACAAATTTCTTAAAGTGGCAATTTCAGCGTTTTGCCCCTCACTTTTGCATTGAACTGCTCAACACTGTAGTTATTTTGTTTGAAATTAGGTAAATGTGTGTTTGTTGAATAAGCTTAAAAAAAAAAAAAAAAGCCATACAAACCTTAAATATTTACTCTCTTTTGGCCCAGACTTTTTGCCGACGGTTTGCCGTCGTCTGGAGATGGGACTAACCAAAGAGGAAAAATTTAAATTGGAACTATAAATCTATAAATTGAAAAACTATACTATATAAAGGTTGAATAAACATTAATAAATTAATTTATGATGTCAGCCGGTCTTTAAGTATAATTTATTAATATGTATTTGGCAGTAATTTATTCAGATTTTTATTAAACAAAAAAAAGATGACTTACAATTAACTGCAGCTGAAAATCCATTTGACTTTTGTTTACCCAATTAAAACAACATTTGAAATTTATATTTTTGTTCTTGCATAAGAATATTTTATATTTTATATATGAATATTTTTTTAAGCATTTTGTTTCTTATCAACTAAAACTAATAACTAAAGCAACTAAAAGTTTTCGATATTCTAAGTAAAAAGCTGCTGAAAAAACGAATGCCCGATTTGTGTGCTTAAGACTAAATATAAATACAATGATTAACATAACTAGAGAGGTTTAAATAAATGCTAATTTGATGTACAGGAATTACATAAAAAGTACGAGTTAAAATGTGCAAGAAATTCGCTAATTAAAATTAATGTTTGTGGCGCACGTTTTCCTCTTCTTTTTTTTTTTAAATATTTACACGCTTAAACAATTAAATTTGTACAATTGTTGCTTCTCTCTCTCTCTCTCTTTCGCTCTTTTAGCTTTCTTTCAAGATGATTTCTCTATTACTTAGTTTGTTATTTTCAGCTTTTTTAGTTGCTTCTTTTTTCTTCTTCTTATAATTTTGAGCTCAACTCAACTCGATTGGAAGGGGGCCCGCACGCCTTTGGATTTGGCACAGTTTAGGGGGCGTGGCTGGTGGGCACCCTTTCGTCTTCGCACTTAATACTTTTGTAGGGAGTGTTTTCTGATTTTGTTTTTTTTCCTTTCTTTCTTTTTTGTAGATGTTTTTTAGATCAGTTTGCTATATACACTAAGCCTAGCGCTTTTCATTTTTAAGAATATATCACAAATAACTAATTATAAGAGTTCACACACACACATACATACACACAACAGATACACATACACACACACAATGCTCGGCAATTTTGGCGCTTATTTTTTGTAAGGAACTCACGGATGGAGATGCGCAGAGATTGCGAGGCAGGCTGGCAGGCGAGAAGGCAGGCCAAATTAATGACTCGCATCGAGGTCATGCTCATCATCGCTGGCACACTCATCCATTTCCATATCGATGAGCTCATCATCGTCCTCATCACCGCTGCCGTTGTGCATGTGGCGCTCAGAACCGGAACCGCCCCCCTTTTCGTCTTCCTGCTGCATGCGTTTGTGCTTGGTGCGCCGATTCTGGAACCAGACCTTCACCTGCGTCTCCGACAGGTTGAGCGACTGGGCGAGCGCCTTCCGCTCCGCACCGACCACATATTGATTGCTCTCAAAGGCGTGCTCCAGCTTCAGCAGCTGCGACGGCGAGAAGGCAGTGCGAATGCGCTTCGGCTTGCGAAACGGTTGCAAAAGGAAGTCTGCAAGGAAGCGGAACAAAAAAAAGAGACTCTGGTTAGTCAACTGCTTGGCAACTCGCTGTTAGCTACTCTGTACTTACTTCCTGGAAAGCGATGCGGAAAGATGCGTCCGTGGCGACTGAGCAGCCATGGATAGAGCGGGTAACTGTCGCGTGGCATGCCCGGGCTGCCCATGAAGGAGGCAGCCGCATGTGGGGGCAGACCAGCCGCTGCAGCGGCTGCTGCTGCTGGTCCCAGGACATGACCGGCCTGGAGAGCGGCAGCCATTTGAAATTGGGCCGCGGCAATCAGATGCGGATTGTGCTGCGGAGGCAGCTCTGGTGGCGTGTTGATGTACGGTGGCAGGGCCTTGATGTCCGGCATGCCTGGCTGTCCTTGGTGCTGCGGCGGACCGCCTGGGCCCATGGGAAATGGACGTACCAATCCGGCGGGTGGCATGCCCGGCATCATAAGAGGAGTATGACCATTAGCTGGACCCGCACCAGGATGCATTCCAGGGGGCTTTGGGTAGCTGGGTGTCTGTTGCTGCTGCTGATGCTGTTGCTGGGGTGGTGTGTTGTGCGGACTGCTGACCAGCAAAGTGGGTGAAGAGGAGGGCTGCGAAGATTGCGGTGAGACGGATTTGGGTGGCGTATGTGGCGGCTGAATGCGCTGAGCCGGATTCTCTGTCTGCTCTGAGCCAGCTGGTGCGGGGGAACGTTCGCGTTTCATGGAAACAGCAACAGGTTCGCCGCCGAGCGGGGACAGGCGGGTCTGCAGCGGACTGAGGCTGCTGGCGACTGCGGCATTGTGATGCAGACGCTGCAACAGCTCCTGGATATCATGATGTGACTTTGGTGTGCCCTGCTGATGATGCTGCTGCTGCTGTTGTTGCAGCAGCAGATGCTGATGCAGTGCATGTTGCTGGGCTGGCGAGAGATGCGGATGCGGATGTTGATGTGGGTGTGGATGCGGTGCCATGTGCGGCGGCATCACGTGAGTGGCATGATGTGTTGGTGGCGCCATTAAATGGTGCGGTGGCGTCGGCGTCGTCGAGAGCAACGTAATCGCAGCTGGCGGTGTCTGTGGTGGGGAGCCGGGTCCATTGCGTTCCGGCTGTGGGCTGCCCGGCTGCTGATCGGGATTGCCTCCTGATGCAGTCACCGTCGCCGTCGTCGTCGTCGTTGTGGCATCGTTGCCAACAATCGAGTCGATGCTGAAGCCGATCTTCTGCTTGGGCGTGGGCAACATGACGGCTGAGGTGGGTACCGGCGGAATCATTTTAGTCATAAATACGCGCGTTGTTTGTGCGGGCGGCGAGGCGGCGATTAGTTCGGCTATCTTGGCGGCCTTTTCTATTTAGTTGTATTCTTTTTTGCTTGTTTTATTGGTCAGTGTTAATCAGCTAATCCCTTAATATTAATTGCTGTTCGTTGTTTACACTTGGCGCGACATTTGAGCGCTGCACAACACTTAACACTTGCACTTGGCTTTTTGTTGTTCTTTCCGCTTAACCCTTTGACGCCGGGGCACGTAAACAACTTTCTAGCGGATAGCGGGGAGGGAGAGTCAAGAGATTTTTTGTTTTTGAGTTTTTGCGATCGACGCGCTCGTAACGTGTTTACTCGACGACGTTCACAGTCTGAATAATCGAGAGAAGCGGCACTGCGACACCAAGTGTACACAGTGGGAATTATACGCGACGCACGACTCGCTCTCTCTATCTTTCGCTCTCGTTCTCCCTCTCTCTCTCTTTCTCTCTCACGCTGCCGCTCTTACGCTTTGTCGCTCTGTTTGTCTCTCGCTCACCCAACAACAACAACAATCGAAACACGTCAAACCGGTCTGCGTCACGGTTGCTCTTGTCGTTGCCTTTGTGGTTGCTGTTCGCTTCGTTGAGCGACAGAGAGCGCATGAGCAGAACGACAAATACATGCGCCTCGACCAATGGCAGTAGCTTGTTTGTTTGCCATTGCACTCTTGCCTTCTTGTGGATTTTATCTGGCCACGCCATGCTGTCTCATTATCTGACCGGGTCAGCTGTACATGAAGAGAGGCGTACACAATTTAATTCGCTACGTTGTCCTACGCTTCTCTGTATTTGTATTTGTATATGTATTAGTGTTTGTGTATTTGTGTTTTTCTGCATATGGCTTCCGTTGGTTTCTCTGCTGCTGCTGTTGTTGCCGGTGGTGGTTGCTGTTGTTATTGTTGTTTTTGTTGCCTCTGCTGCTGCTCTTTTTGTTGGCATTGTGGCTGTCTCTGTGTAATTTGGCTTAAACTGCCATTCATAGTTTTTGTGGTTAGATTTTCATGTTCTTAATTTTGTTTGAAAACAAGGAAAATGTGTTCAAATGCTTTAAATAGAAAATGTGCTTCGCCAATTTAGTCGGTTCGTTAATCATATTAAGCAGAGATTTTATAACAGACAGTAGAACCTAACATTTGTTCTCTATTTATTTATTTTCGTCTTTTTTTTTTAAGTTAAGCTACTTGCATATATTAAATGTGTACACATAACCCTATTGTACATTCAGCTTATCAATCCTTGTTGCGGAGGTTACACCTTGAATGCTGATTTGAGTTATAGCTTTGTACTATCTTGAACCACTTTCCAAGCGACTAGCCTAGGTTGTCATGCATGAAGTTCAATGAGAATCAATCAAATTATAAATTCCGCACCACAAATGCACTTCGAAATTGGTCTGGTATTAATAAATCAAACCAACCGAACATTTTCTGCGACAGTTTTATATATAGAGCATTACGCATACAATTTAAATGTTAATTTCGAATAATATTTTTATGTTTACTTTATGTATATTTGCATAATTTTTTTTTTTTTTGCACAAGACAAACTTTGAATATTTTATATGCGATTGAAATTCAAACTTAAATTGAATCAGCAACACATATTGTCAGAGAGTAAATTTATTTTAGTGTCGAGGCACAAATAACAATTAGTAATCAGTAAAAAATTCACACAAATTATTTCACACTTTTTAGTGATTTCTGGTTATAGTTTGACTTAAGTTGAGCTGATTGTTTGCCGGGGTTATCAGCTTAGGGGCAAATAACACAAATTTATGACTTTGGAAATAATTAAAATTTTAATATGAATTTTTTGTTGTTGTGTTGGTTTTAGATTAAAATCTATTTAATGACCAGCTAATTAAGTCAACTGCTATTAAAGCATAAATCTGCTGCCTAATGTGATCAAAAATCAAATTATGGAAAGCTCTTAAATGACAAAATATGCGAACAAATTAAAGTGGCTGAAAAAATAAAATACTTTTATATTTTCTGAACAACATTTTCAATTAGCCAAATGTATGAGCCATTAAGTGTTTAGATTCACACGCCCCCTGCGGGATATCAGGGACCAACACTAGAAGAGAATAACAACTGGAACACGACCAGAACAAGGACAAGGAGTGCCTGCAGCTCTCACCGCAGGATCTGTGCAACAAGAGCGCAACAATTGTGTTGTTAATGAGCAAATAAAGATATCTGCATGACTAGCAGCATCAGCAGCAGCAGCAGCATCATCTAAATAGATGTCCGACTAACCAGCTGCCTGCCCCGAGCATTAACACCCGCTGAGCACCCAATTGTACACAAGTACGACAGTACTCGGCACTATAATACCCTGCAAAGCGAATCTCTTAATGTTTTAGTCCGCACTTAACAAAAACCAAAACAAAATTATAAAACCTCTAATAACCAACATGGGTTTAACAAATATTGATGGCCAGATCAATATAAAAATATTTATATAATATTTTTATTTCGGGATAATCGGTCGATCGAAAAGAGGCATCCAAGTATAATAGATAGTTATAGATAGATAGCTACATTGGATACTATCCATAAATGATAAATTGTTGCAAGGACTACGTAAATTCCGCTTACCCCTCATTTACAGGGTATCAGTTCACGCACAAAGTTCGCAAGGGCGCTCCTGTGACTGCAAATGAAAACCATAAAAAATGAAAGACAAGGGCGAGAGAGATAACAAAAATAAAAACAAAAACAAAAAGCGTATTTATTAGATGGAAATAAAAACGATGCCAGCCAGCCCTCGAGAGCACAATGCGAACCCGGCCGAAAGGTGTCAAAATCAACAATTTTCGAGCTGCAAACAATTCCACTGAAAACAAGGCGCACAGCATGATGCAATTTTGACCCTCTCGCTCTTCTCTCCCAGTTAGGCTATATACCCGTCCTGCTCTGGCCTGATAGCATAGATCTATGCACGTTAACAATTTTTCGGCTGAAATGATGATGAAAAAAAAATAAAATAAAATAAAAGCAACAACAGTTTCACTTTTGCTTGGCTGCCGGACTGGAAAACAATGAAAAACGTGGCAAATTTCCCTTTGTTTAATTTAGTGGCAAGAAATTGTTTGAGAAGCAACATGAAAATGGGAGAAACAAAAAATTGACTTTAATGATGATGAGTTGGCGATTAGAAGAACGCTTCAAAATGCTTCGAGTGCCCTCAGGAGTGCCACTAAATTCATTTGAATTGTGTTTGTGTGTAATTCTCTATGTTTTCGGCTGCGTATTTTCTATTTTCTATTTTTTTCTATTTGCTGTTGATGTTTTGTTTTTTTACGCTGAAAATGGCACAATTATAAAGAAATCTCAATATTATACACTTACCTTACTTGTGTGCGCTGGTGGTATTTTGGGACTGGCATTTAAATGTAATTAATTTACAGTGCCTTGATTGGAATTAAAAAAAGAAGTTACACACATACATATGTAGATTCCAGGAATTCGAGTTTAGATCTATCAATTTCACAGTTCTCATAATAAGTACGTTTTTATATTTTTCCCCCAAAAGATCCTCTCATAATTTGAACGCTTGTAAATCCACGCGGCTCACAAAATTATGATGGATGATATTGTGGTTGCATTTTCACGCTTGAAAACCGTGCCAGGGGTGGGGCCCAAATAGTAGCAGCCGAGAAAAACTCGAAACTGACAGCGCTTCCAATTCGAATGATGATAGGCATGAGAGGATCACAAGCGGGGGCGCACGTGTGGAAGGGGTAGATCAAACAACTGGACAGCGCTGGGCATGTGTTCGCAGAGTTCCTAGAAAAACCCATTACAACGTAAATGCCAACGCCGAGGGGTAACTGGCTAAGGATCAGTATTTGTGGTTTTTGTATTTCGTGCACGCCGCGTAGAACGAGACCAATCAAGAGCTAACCCCAAAAGACGTCCAGTATAATAACTGAAAAGGCTATAAAATCATATTAAAACACAATTTTTGGTCAACAAGCGAGCGTTAAGGGGCCAGCAACATAAAACATTTATATCTAATCCTTGACAATCATAAAAATCACAGAGACGACATGACAACGATAACAACGACAATGGAAAATGGGAAATGCTATGAGCTGTCAGCAGCGGCAAACATTGCTTTAAATTGTCGGAAAAATAGTCGGCAACGAGCCGCAGCGGGGAAACCAACCCCAACCAAAAAGATGTCAAGAAAACAGTAGTCAGAGAAATGTCATAAAAATGTCTGGCTGGCTCCCACTTTTCACTTTTCACCGCACCCCGTTTCCTTTTAGTACGTGTGCAAAACATTCTACACTATGCAAGAAGAACCTGGCATTTTTATGACACTTTGCGTAACGGGAAAGGACTATCCTGATCCCTATCCCTATCCCAAACCCAATCCCTAACCATAACCCGATTGCTATCCTTTTGGATGGCTAGAAAAACAAACGAATATAAAGAGGACAAATCTTAGTTGCTGAAAATAAAATCAACGTAATTTTTATAGCTTTTCACCGCTATTTTTTAGTAGTCATTCGTACTCGTTACGAGTAGTTTTCCCTGCTCTGCTTACTCCCCTTTTTTGACACATTTATTTTTTTGGCTGACAGGCACTTTTGTTCGTGTGTCATTATCGTTTGCCCGGATCTGTTTTGAACAGCCTTTATCTTCCAATGGAATTTATGTGCCGGCGGCATATTACAAAAAAAAAATAGAATTTGATCGGAAGATATGATAAGCCAACGATACTTGGTCACAATGTGCTTGTGATTGTAGATCTGTTGACAAAATATAGTTCTAATAATGCCATTATTTACTTACATATAACTTGACCTATAAATGTAAATAGTATATTCCTTATTTCAAATATAATATTATATATTCTTTATATACTCAATTACTTACTCGCACCGAACCCATAAAGTACAAATTTTCCTGATCAGGTTTGACAACCGAGTCGGTTTAACCTTGTCAGACTATAAGAGCTCGAATCTTGAATCAGCAATAAAAGTCGCAATTGTAGAAATCTATTCTTACAGTTAGTAAATAATATACCCATATCATAAGATCGGGTAACAAACCTCGATTTTGTTAACCAAAACATCTTTTCGTGAGCTGTCTTCATTCTAACTTGTTTCGCATGTCATTTTTTTTTCTAAGTTGAAATATATTTTCTTTGCATACATACAAGTATTTTTATATCCACTGGAAAATTAAACGATTTAGCTCATCCCGTGAATTTAACGGTTGTATTCTCATCTCATCTCCAAGTGAGTTTCTCGTTATTTCGACTTTCTGACAGTCACCGACTGATGTAATTTGTCTACAACTTCCCCCAACCAATGAGGAAAACACTTTATAAATGATACGCCCACACTTGTCAGTCGCACCTTACACCCCAATCCCAAACAGTCCGCACTCTCCCCTCTGCCATGCACATGATGCATATCAAAATTAATGATGACACCCAATAAAAAATGCCAGCAAATGTGTAAATTTGTAAAAATGCACGAAATTGTAAATGTAAATTTTGAAACGGCAACAATTTCGTTGAATAGGAATAGATTTAGGGATATATGGATATGGTTGAGCGATTTGACAAGGGGCGCGTCGGGGATGAAGACAAACGATTGAAATTTGTGCATGTAACTTGAAAATGTCGCACATTCGTGCATATAAAAAACGAGCACAACAATGATAATGGGATTTGGGAATGAGAATGGGAATGGGAATGGGTATGGATATGGGATAGAAAACAAAAATGGCAATCAGGGGGTTGAGGATGAGGATGAGTACTGGGATAGCGGGGCGCATTGCAGATGACTCAATTTACACACAACGAGCTCTGTAAATTGCGCCTCATTTCGTGCGCAATTTTCCCTTTGACAGTTGGCCAAATGTCAAATGGAAACAGAAAAGCAAGAAATGCGCTGCATAAATGTGTAATCTGTTTTTATGTCGTTCTCCCTTCCCCTCTCTCTCCATCTCTATCTATCTCTCTCTCTCTCTCTCTGTCTCTTTTGTTGCTGCTCTACAAATTGGCGAACCTAATAAAAGCGAAATTAGCGCGTCTAGCAGCCGCCCCAGGAGCAGAAACAGGAATAGAGCGAGCACCAGCACGCCGTAGATGGTCCGCCATTTTGTTGGCATCGGGATCGCACAGCGTCGTTAAACAAATGAATTGCCATAAGCGCTGCCTGATTGCAATGTCACTTTAGATGGGTTTTATAATAAGCTGCGGCTCCTGCTCCTGTTCCTGTTTCTGTTCCTGCTCCGGCACAGCTGCCTGCTGCTTTCCTTGGCAAAGTGCTGGCAAACCCAACCCCTTCTGATTCTGCTTCTGCTTCTGGCTAACAACAAGGACAACAGTTTGCACACTTTATGAGGCGCATCATTATGAGGCTGGCATGGCATCCTGCGTCGCGTCCTGTGACTGCCATTATTATACGCCATTTAAATAATTTTCGCTTTCATGCTGTGCCACTGTCGCCTGGCACTCGCCGTCTGGCACGTTTTCCAACCCCTTAACCCAACTCACAACTCACACACCCGAATGAAGGCAATCACCCCAAAACCATCATGGTCTATGCCATTTTTCTCAGGCACATAATCAGCGCACATCATCAGCATTTGATTGCGACAAATAATGCCGCTACTTTGTGTTGCACGTTGTTCTACTGAGTGTACTTAGATTTTTCCAAAAATGGCGAAATGGGTAAAATGTGCGCTCGTGTTAAATTAAATGGATTTGTGTGTTGATTAAGTGCAACAGCAGCAGCCGTTGTTTGCGTAGATAAAGGGGTGGAATCAGCTCATTTTGATGGGAGAATTATGCAGTTGGAGTATTTCACTTGAGTTTGTTTTAATGCCAGATGGAATATGACATTGACGGTAGGCGTCTTTTAAACTAATCTCCAACAACTGCATATTGGCTAAGATACCCATTCGGTACAAACGGTAGCCATCGTTCAGACATCTCTAAGCCGATCTAACAATAAGATAATGCATCATATATGAGCTTCATAGCCCAAAACAAGCAGACAGTAGCTGCAACTGCAACTGCAACTGCAATTGCAATTGTAGAACTGTAACTGGATCAGGGCCAAAAACCAAATACAATGAGCTGGCACTTGAGTTGTGAACATGGACTCCGACTTGGAATCGCAACGGGAGGAAGACAATGATCAGTGCGGGAAGGTGATCAAAGTTAACGGCAAGCAGCTGATGCTGATCACCGATGATCTTTCGTGATCTCAACATTTTGATCTTGTTACAAAAGTCAGCGGCAGGCAAAAAGACAACACGCGGGTGTTCCTACCGAAAAGACAAAAGCAACCATTCCCTGCATGCTTCCATACATACATACATACATATATCGTACATCATACAACAGACATTCATAGCTCTGAAGCGGAAAGAGCCAAAAAGTTAAGCCACAAACATACAAGAGGATCAAAACGGATTTAAATACAAAGTGGGAAATAATGAAGTGCCGCTTCGCATAGGGGAAAGAAACATCGGCAAATATGTGAAAGATTTCCAGGGAGGGTTCCATGGATGGACGAGACGAAACGAAACGAGGCGAGATGTGACGAGGCGAGTTTCTGTGCGTGTTGCCTTTTGGCTTATTAAAGTTATAATTAAAATATGTGTATGTCTCGCTGACTAACTGACGGATGGATAGATGGACGGACGGACACTCTATGCCAACTCGTATCAACTTATCAACCCTGATCTCAGCCAGCTCCAGTTCCTCAACTACAACATTTTGCTATGAATTCAATTATAAAATTTCATTTGTGTTTCTTTTGTATTTACATTTTAATAGATTCACACTTCTCAAGCATATTTGCCTAACAAGAAACTACAATGGAATGCATATGTTGCACAGTGGAGAAGTTCCACAGAGATTGCATAATGAGGGAAATAATTGCATTTGTTAGAACATATTTGGCTGTTCCCTTTTTTGTGTATATACCCTTTTTAAGTGCACAGAAGATACCTCCCAGCACATAATTTAAAATTCATTAGGATTACGAAAACAAAACATAAAAAAGTAACTCAACAAGATGCCAAAATGTCAACAAGCAAAGGAAATAAGTGAATCGAGGCACCCTTCAGTTCCAATAATGTTGCTCAAGACAAAATGAATAATACAACTCATATTGCGACCATTATGAAATTATTGAAAAGAAGGCAAAAACAAGACAGCAAGAGAGAGAGAGAGAGAGAGGGAGAGACTTTATACAATACTCAACTGCCTAACATACTTGACTTAATTTAAGCCAATTTAGTGCCCATTGAGCGAGGGGATTACATTGGAAGAGGATGCGAGTGCATTTTCAATCCTAATTGTTTTCAGAAAAACGTCAGTCTGTTCCACACACACACACACACACATATGTTGATGTATAGAAATACATATGTGGCTTAACTTTGTGCCAAGTGGAACACCCGCATGCCGCTGACTTTGCTTGCACCACTTGAACCATGTAATCGTAATCCTGAAGTGGTCGGTAGCCGCACAGTAGCCAGGAGCCAGTAGCCAGTAGCCAGGAGTCGGCATTCGGCATTATTAGAAAAGAGAGCACAAATTTGCGCATGCTATTATGTAATTTGCCCTGTCCATTTCCGAGTCGTAGGTTTGGCTTACGAGTCGGCATTTGCTGTGTGATGCCCCTCGAGCGGTTGCTTTGTGCCACTTGCCGTGTCATTCGATTTGTGCCACTTTCCAGGGCGGCCTTTTGATGTGGGCACCGCGCCCTTCAAATTGCCCATCAATGCAAATGATGTCTTTTTTTTGTGTTGTTGACAAAAACAAAACATAAATTCTATAAATTCTATAATTTATTGAAATATTTTTTATTAAAGCTAATTGGCCCGACAAAGCGCAGAAAACCCGACAAAGCAACACTTGAGTTCGACGGCCCGTGCCGCAGTACCAAAACCCAAACCCAAACCCAAAGCCAAATCCCAATCCAAATCCAAATCAGTGGCATTAAAATGCCTCCACATAGTGGGAGCTGCTTGTTGCTTGTTGATTTGAGGCAATGGGGGTCAGCAACAATTCCATTGCATTGATTTCAATTGGTGTCAGTGCACGTTGCGGTATTTGTAATGTGCACAGATTTGTTTTTGAGTTTTTGAGTGCCCGCGGCGGCTTTGTTTTTAATCAGCTGCCACTTGCCGCAGACCGCACACATGACTTGGTGTCTAAGTCGGATCGGATCGGGTCGGATCGAGTCGAGACGAGTTGTTTCGAATTCCTAATTAAAATTGATTTGATTTCTCTGACACTTTTCACTGCTGGCAAATCAAAGCGGCATTGTTCGGCACAAGCATGGCATGCCACTCAGTCAGCTAGGCAGTCAGTTGGTCACTCAGTCACCCAGTCAGTCAGTCAGTCAGTCAGTTAATCATTTGCTCAATCGTTTCAATTTCACATTTGATTGATATTTTTGTTGAAACCAATACAGAGAATGCTGCAGCACGCTAATTAAGCCAGCCGGCGCTAAGCTCATAATTATACAAAAGCCTCTAATATTGTAGACACCATGCCGAAGCCGAGCAGAGTCCGAGTTTGAGACTGGGACAGCGATTGGGACTTGGACTGGGACTGCGACTTTGACTGGGACTGGGACTGGTACCAAGCATTTGGTTGTCATCTTGGCCATATATCTTGTTATAGCCACGGCGCATGCGCGTCTCGTCAATTAGTTTGGCTGTCAAAAAGATGATGAACTCGTTGCTTGATGAGGGTTTGCCCTCATCTCTGCCCTACGATCCTCCACTCCACTTGAGTCCAGTCCACTGCTGCTGTCCACCGACTTATCACAGTTTCAAGCGAATTACGACTCTGTTTTTTTGTCTCTCTTTTTTCTGCTTTTGTTTTTGTCTGTTTTTTAATAGTTTTGGCAGTTTGGCGCGTAGTTTCAGAAATGCCTGAAATATGAGTAACCGAGTTTCAAGTTTGTTACGTGCAGAATGTCTTCGGAGATAGCATCGATATAGGCGTGTTTATAGGCCATAGTCCGACTTGAGATCGGTGTGTATATGTGTGTGTGTGGTCGTCTCTGGCGTCATGTCGTTGACATTTGCGACAAATGCCCTGACGCATGTCAAGTGTCTGTCTATGCCACTTAAACCGCAATCCGTTGCCATCTGTGAGTGTGCCTCTGTGTGTGGTCCAACCACATCATTTTTCGGGGGTGGTCCATCCTAATTGCACAAGCTTGTTACATTAAGACATTCTTTGTTTTTCACTGTTTTTTGAGTCAGCCACTTGGAAATTGGAGCCACAATGACTCAATGGCGATGATCAGTGTGTTGATAAACTTAAGCACGTCGCATTTTTTAATCAGCTAATTAAGGTCAGCACATCATTTTAATTGTTTATTTTTTTAGTTTATTCATAATTTGTACAGTCGGCACTACACAAAGGCATTCGATTATCGCCGCTTGGGGTTGGGGATGCTGTGGTCCAGTGAATCCAAATTACAAACTGATAAGAGACAAGTTGAGTATTTTGCATAATTGGCGGCTACTTTGCTTTTTCAGTTTTGTTCTCGAATTGAATTTAATTGCAAGCATCTCAGCAACATCAGTTGAAAGTGCGCATTAGCCAAGCCAATCCCAGAGGTCAGAGGTGAGTGGAAGGGTCGAACGGGGAACAGCACTATTTGAAAGATCTGAGCTCAGTTTTTGGTGAGCGCCTCTTTGCATTCGTAATTGGTGATTTGGGATTTGTTTAACAAAAGTTCAATTTGATTTGTGTTTAATTATGAATTTCTTCACTGCTCCACTGTGGGAAAATGGGAAAAAGCAGCAACGACTGCGCTGCTTGTGATTAATTTGAATTATTTTTGGAACGCGAACGGTGAAATGCGAGCGCCCCGTGATCGTGCCACAAAAATACTATTGCTGCCCCACTGCTCCACACACACACACAGATCCATAAAGTATTTGTTATTTTTTCCCTAAGTCAGGTCGCATTTATTTGTTTGTTTGTTTTCGTTAATTTTGTATGAAACATTGCCGGTTATGCGACGTAATTAATTACAATTCTTATTGCCGCAACTTGAGGCTTGGCTTACTTTGTTTTTGATTTGGGTGCATGATTGTTTTGTGATTTATATGGGAACAATGTGAAGATCTTTGAAACATTTTTTTGTGCGTCTCTTGAAAGTGCCATAAAATGTTTGAGCTATTCGAAATGTTCGATGAAATGTGAAAGGCAATTCCTCAATTTCAATTTACGAGCTGAGAGCATTTTGATCTAGAACATTTGTTTTTTCTGGAAAGACACAAAGTTAAAGTAAATAGGTTATTTATGGATTATAGAATGTCTTGTAGATAAGTTCCTTAACGAAAATTATTGTTTTATTTTATTTGAAAAAATTAAATATTATTTAATTATTTATTCATGCATTGCACAGTAAATAAAAACTATGTTAAATGCACTTTAATTGCAGCTAACAATAATAACTGAGCAATGTAAACTCTCTCTTAATTGCCGTCGAAAACAGCGCTTGGACAACATTTAGCTTGAACTCTCGGTCAGGCCAATGGGATGTTTTCATCCTCATTCCCATTTTCATCAGCGCAGCAAGTTGCGGACAACATTTGCAACCAATGCCAGGCAACCAAAGTGCAAAACACATGCAATGCTGGCTAATTAAGCTGGACCGAGCCGGGCCACTGCTTTTGAATAAACAACAGCAGCCAGCTCGACCTGTATGTATATATAAATATATATATATATATATATATTTAAAGTCTTGGACGCGGCCGCGCCTCTTCACGGTAGCCCCCTAACGGAAGCCATACTTCAGCGCTGGCAGCCCCAAATCTGACAAGTCGCATCTAAGAGATGCGCAACGAGAAACAACAAACAAGCCAACAAATGGCAGTAGCCAATGCTTTAGCCCAGGAAGTTGGCTGTCGGCGTGGCAGCAACATCAGCAACAGCAGCAGCAGCAGATGAAGAAGAAGACTAAGCGACAACATTGCTGATACGCCCCGTGGGCCGTTTGCATATTGAAAGCAATAAAAATTAATTTTAGCATGCTAACAGCGCAATCAAAGCAAAGTTGACAAGCGTTTACAAAGGCGGCTCATCTGGGACGCGTTTATCACCAAAATATTTCATCTCTGGGATAAGCATCAGTTGAGACTTTGTCCCGAAAATGCACTGCTCTGAAAAGGTGTGAGGCAATCTTTAAAGCCGTTTGTCATCGCATTTCCGCTGAAGAAGAGCGTTTTCTACTGCTTCTCCTTCTCTATCTCTCGCTCTCTCTCGCTCTCTTTCGCTCTCTATCTGCCTCTCTCTTTCCAGCTGGACAACTGTCATATCTGTGGGCATGCGCGACATGTTGCTAATTAGTCGCATGAATGAAATTGAAGACCATGCTCGGCTCACACCTTCACGGCTGTGGCTGGATTGGGATTCGGATGCGGGTTTAGATATGATTGTCGCAGCAGCGGCTGCTTTTGTCTTTGGTCGTGCGAAATTTTAATGGTTCGCTTTTCGCTTTTGGCTTTTGGCTGTTGGATGTTGGCTTTGCAGCTCATTTAGAGATGCTATCAGTTTGTTTTTATGATTGCCCTTTTGCCTCGAAAGGGGTTTTTTTCGCTTTAAATTTAATTATGTCCACAGTGGCCTTTATGCGGTTTATACAAATATATTTTTATATTTATTTTTTTGGTGTGGCGCAAGTGGGCAGCTGTGTAAGTGAATCAGTGGAAAGTTGCTCTCGAAAATGGGCCAAGGTGTGAAGATGTTGGCCAAGACAAGCGCAATGAGTCAAAATAATATTTTCTCTAAGCAGTGAAGAAACTAAAATTTGCTTCAATCTGAGTCAGCAAAGATTGGGTGAGTAACGCAGTCCTGCTGTTGCCACTGCTTCCGTGTGAGGCACTGCAATGCATTTACATTGTTATAGCACCCAATTAAAAATCTATTTAATGCCGCTTACGCACAATTCTCGACATTTGCATTCTGTTTACCCATTCCCACTTGGCACTTGGCACTTGGCCATTTTGCGCTTGCGGCTGTAAGCGAAATGTGCTTTTAATTGCCGGTCATAAATCAAAATCCTATAGCCAAACACGCCAGCGGCAGTTGCAATCCAATAATCATTTATAAATGCATGTGCCACAACTGATGCTTCAAACAAATGCAACGAATCGAACCCAATTCAAGTTCAAATTCGCATACGAGCTGGTTGCATGAATCAGTGGCCAGTTCAGTAGCCGTTGCAGCTCGTAAAAATGCAATTGCCAATGATGCCGTTGGTGGCCATTTTGGAAATTTTTTTTACATTATTAATTGCCGCTGTTTGCATTTGTGCAGTTTATTTATTTATTTACGGCCAGACTCTGCCTGGAACGGACTCGCTGAGCGTCGCCATTCAAATGACAAGCATTCAATTACCACCATCGAATGACTCACAAGCTCAATGGCCAGGCGGGACAACGCCCAGAGCGGGTTGTTGCTGGTGTTTGGTATTGGTGGTGTTGGTGGTGGTGCTGGTGGTGGGGTTGGTGTGGAATGCAATCAGCTTCAATCACACTGGCTCGCTGTTATATTTATCGCCTTAAACGAGCATAAATTGTGGCTTAAAAGTTTCCTAGAATTGTAAGTCAATGAAACTGAAATGTGCGCGGGTGGAGAGGCAAGAGATCGGTGCACTCGATGTTGCACAGGCCGTCACATTGAGATCGGTGCACTCGATGTTGTACAGGCCTCTGCACTGAGAAAAAATGGACGAGTGATAATGAGTGCAACAGAAGTTTGATTTTCGAATTCATAAATGATTTTTATATCGTCTATTTTAATTTGTTGATTATATAATAATAATTAACGACAAAAATATGTTTAGGTACAAAGAAAAATTTTTTAACTTCAGATTTTTCACTTCGTTTTTACGTATTTAACACATACCCTAAGAGACATATTTCAAGAACCAAGAAATATTCACAGATTCACACAATTTTGTATGCCTCTTTCCATAATTATCCCTCTTTTGTTTTTAATATGATATTTTATTAAATATTTTCTTTTTTTTATATTTTTCATATTGCTCACAATTTATCGCACAATTTGTTATCCAAAAGAATCACAGCTTTAGGTTTTCCCTAATTCTGAATAAATTGTATAAGAATATTGAATAGTGTATAAATATTGAGAATGGCAAACAATCATATCTTTTTGGCAAAATATAATTCTAAACAATGTTGAATATTATATACAAAAAATGATTGAAAATGGTAATCAGTCTCTCTCTCTCTATCTGTCTCTAAATATCTCTGTTCTTTTTATATAACCTTTTTTTCTATCACATTAAATCTAAACTATAATCTTATAGGACAATCCAATTACTCTCAGTGCATAATATCCCGAAAAATATCAATTATCAATATCAGTGGCGTTTAATTAAAATTGTACAAGTGCCAGCGTCAAGTCAATCGTCGTCATTCACCCAGCTCCGCTCAGCTTACCTCAGCTAAGACCCGCCCGCTCCTCCTCGAACCTCCCCTCCCCGCCTGCCACAGTCAGTGTCTTCGAAACACGTTAACAGCCCAAACGTGACAACAGCAGCGATGAGGACAACCCACAGTTGGAAACAGTCGAACAATTGAGCAGTCGAACAGTCGAACAGTTGTTGCATTTGGGTCCTCAGGTTTTTGAGGTGGCCGTGTGATACTTAAGTGCCTCGCCGTGTTGGCGTTGTCTCAATTGTCAATTCATAAACGACTTTGGAGTTTTCTTCGATTTTTGATTTATGCCCATGAATCTACAGCAAATGTCACAGCGTTGCTTGCCTCTGGATTGCGGAGTGGGGGGGACAGCAGGGCATTGTGGCAGCAATGGCCGCTCAAATTGAATGTTAATATATGCAGTTAATAAGTTTTTTTTTTACTTTTTGTATATTTTTTTTGGTTGTATTTTTGATATTATATGGTAGCCAACGGGCTGTCAAAACTCACACAAGCAACTGTCAGCGCGGGTAATTGCCCAGCGGCCCACGCGATGCGTCTGGCCTGGCATATTAATGGGCTCGCAACGCAGCACCAACGGGGTTGTGGGGCATGGGTTGGTGTAGTGTAGTGTAGTGTAGTGTTGAGTGTGTGTATAAAGGAAAACGGAGCGGGGGGGAGGGGTTTACAATCGGAGACAAAGTGACGCGCCGGCCATGTTTAGTGGGTGGCTGACAAGCTAATTTGTTGGATAATTGTGCGATTTTTGACAGACACAATGAGCGGATCAGAGCGTTGCCAGATCGTCAGCGTGACATTTACATTAAGTGCAACAAGCACATGTGGCAGCACCAGCTACAACAAAGTCAACAAACCGAAGCCGTTGGCCAATTTACTCCCAAGTGAAATTACAGCCAGCCAACTGTCTGTCTGCCCGTTTGTCTGTCCGTCTGTCTGAGCAGTCAGACAGATTGACATTAAACAAGTTGTAATTCGATACTTAATTGACGCCTGGCTCGTAAATTTGCAATTGCCTGGGCCCCAGTCCACCGTCCCAGGTCCAAGGTACCAAGGCACACAACAGTTCCACAAAACGGCGATCGGGCCCAATTCCAATTAAAGAGGGCCCAAGGGGCCCTCGCAATCGCCTGTCGAATTGAGGTACATATGTAATGTAAAAAGTGAGAATATTGCCCACACACACACTGCACGCGGTTTTTTTTTCTTTTGTTGTGTGTGTGTATGGGGGGGGGGGGGGGCAAACACATGACAATAAAGTGGGGAAGATTTGGTGTGGTGTGTTCTCCCCTGTCAAAGTCACAAGTCACAAGTCTGTGGAGCCAGTTGACCTTTGTGTCTGTGTTTGTGTTGCACGCTGCGGTAGATGGCCCAGTTTTTATTTGCTTTTGGCCCATTTGTTTTTTAAAACGCGGCCCATGACAGTTTCATTGTAAGCAACTAAGCAACTCAGCCCACTCCACTCCACTCCACTCCACTCTACTCCACCACCCCAACCCACTCGAAGACTTATTGCACTTTTGCAATAAATTGTGGGCCAAAAACTGTAACTGTAACGGTCAACTAGTTGGCTGTGGCTTTCAAGTGCAAATCATGGTGCCAAACTGAAAGGAGAATCATTGTTGGACCGTGGGGTTTATGGCCCGCCACAATATTAACACCGGCAACACGAGCTGGCTAAGCACTCCCTCGGGCTTTACGGTTGCCCCGGGGCACTTCGGCTTTCTATTGAGAAAGTGTAACTTTTACTCGTCGCTGCGCCGATTTTAAAGCAATAAAAAATGTTTTATGTCTTCGACGCACATATTTTTGTTTTTTGTTTGTCGCCTGATGCGGCGCTAAGGCGAAAATTGCTTTACACCTCTGCAGCCAGGTGGGTCGAGAGACTTGCCACATATATGTATAAAGTATACAATATTGTATCTACATTGTAGGAGTCAGTTGTTCTGTCGGTCGGTGGGGCGACATCCCCGTTGTTGCGGCAATTTATTTTATTGCACATTTTATAGGCATTGAAATTTGATTGGGCTTTCGGCGCCTTGCCCCGATTGCGAATCGTTTGGTGCTACCAATCGACCAAAATATCGAATTACAAATGAATTTGACATCGATTTTTATGAGTGTGTCAAGAGCTTGGCATGTGAACAGCTACTGTCCAATTCTAAGGAATGTAAACGATTTGCGATTGCAACTTGATCTGAATTTCATTTCAAAACTCTGTCAATAGTAGTCACATTCCACAAACCTAAACAAATAATTATGGCTATTGAGCTAAATCCGCTATATGGTAAGCTACCTTGGACTATTTCAATAGTAGTCACATTCCACAAACTTAAACAGATAATTATGGCTATTCAGCTAAATCCGCTATATGGCAAGCTACCTAAGCTACCATATAGAGCGATTTTCAAATCCACTCTAAGGTAATCAGTTCATGTTTACAAGGAACTGCTATAAGTGTCTTACACAACCACATAAGACACAAATACATTCATAATCATATCTCATTTATAATATGTACAAGAAATCTATTTTTCGTTAAGCCATATCTGAATTACCTCGCATTTACATCCAACTGCTATTTTTGATACCCTGAATCCATTACAACTGGGTAACAAGGGTATGATGAAGCTGTGCAAAACTATGTAACTGGCCATCGAAACTATCTCTGACTCCATAAAGTATTATTAGTTAACATCAAGAGCCGAGTCGAGTTAACCATGTCCAACTGTCTGTCCGATCTCAGAGACTTAAAATGTTTAAAGTAAAACTATGATATACCTTAGGCAGATAGTGTTTATATAATTTGATCGATTTCCGTCAACAGTAAAAAAAAAATGAAATTGATATACAATATACCCAGGCATATTTAATATACCTCAGGTGTATTCAGGGTATCTCCAAGTCGTCTCGACCAGAGCCTTCTAGCTATGATCATTAGAAATGTTTTTATTTACGAGCTTGCGGTACTTAGCCACAAACGCTGAGCCAAATTTCAAATACGTCTTTGCCAATTACTTGAAACAGTCACAATTTGTGCGGCAGATCGTTAAGAAGCGATGCCTGACAGAAGTCACGGAATCCGAGCCAAGCTCAGCACAATTGGAAATAATTAAAATATTTGTTGTGAGCAGCGTGTGGAATTCATAATGTTGTTTACATTCAGGCAACAGTTTTGGGCAATCGCAGCACGGGACAAACAATTACTGTACGAGCAGAGCGAATATGGCGTCGATCATAATAAGGCAGGCACGGAGCTGCAGCTCTTTTTTTGGCCAGAACGAAAGTGACAGCGGTACTTCCGTTGAATCGGGCCTAGACATAGGCCCAATGGTTAAGTGGACAGGGAGGGGAGGGATACACTCAAATGGTGAGGTGTCGCTGTCAAAGTCAAACATGACAAACGGCAGCGACAAATCGATAGGAAGTTTACACAATTGTCGAGCCCAACAATGTAATTGCGGCACCAACTCCAGTAGAAGTACTCCCAGTGCTGCCAGTGCTTACAATGCCTCCGTCCGGGTAACGCTAATGGCCGGAAAGTCGCCAACAATAAACGGCGACACGTGGGCGCTGATAAGACTCTGGGTAACTCTGGCTCTCTGTCTCGGTCTCTGTCTCAGTCTGGGGGCGGATGTGAGCGATTTGGTACCAGCTTTTGACGCTTTCCGATTGCAGATGCCAAATTGCAGCGGCAAACGGGCCACAATTTAATGTCTTAATTAACTGGCAAGAGACTGCAAGTTGTGTTGACTTCAATTGGGTTGGGTTTGAGCATCACTCGCACCACGCTTATCTACAAATTGTAATCAGTTATTAAGTCGGCGGCTAACTCAGCGCACGCGTTGCAGCTTCATGTTTAGGTTAGTCTTAGAATCAGGCAGGGGATTGAAATTGGAACTGGAGACTGCGCTTGGGATTGGGAACAGCGATTGGGCTTTGGCTGCATTAATCTTATCATGTGTTGATTTACATGCTCATTGTTGTTGTAATTTGATTCGCTTGTCGCGTCGTTGTTGATGTAATGGGTGTGCTACATGGCTAAGAGTTTACAGCTTAAGCCCGGGGATTGGCGATTGAAAGCCAAAGATATGCGGCAATTTAAATAAATGCATGAGCCTGATGACGAGATCAAGCAGCAGCGATAAGCTGGCACCAAAAAAAAAAACAACTTAAAAAAAGCTGACTAACGCATCTAACCAAAAGCAAATGGATTGGACGAAGAAGTTAACTTGGTTTCAAATATCGCAGCAGGCAGCTTAACAACAACTGAAAACTACAAGAACTTAAAGATAATATTTAGATTTTTATTATTTTAATAGGTCAAATACTTGGAAATATCATTATGAAAACTATTAGTTATTATAATAATTAATTATTAACAAAATTCAAACTTATTTTTATTAATAAGTAAATTTTTTGCTATAGGTATTTGTTATTAACAGAAATACTAATAAAACTAATTTATTTTATTTCTATAAGTAGTTTTAAACATTTAATTAAGCAAATGAAAGTTATGAGACAGTCAAATTTTGAATTGCCAAACACTACAATTGGATTTTTCGACACTTGAATTATAATTGGTTGATTTGGTTTAAGATAAATACAATCTCTTTACCCCTCTAACAGTTGCAATAGAAAAAAAACAAATCAACGAAATCCAGAAAACTGTAGAAATTTCAGCGATTATTCAAGCTCAAACAAATCAGATTGCATAACTCGTAGCTGGCGTTAAGCGAAACGCCAAAATGCAAATAATAAGAAAAACAACAACAAAAAATCGCTGTTAACAAAACGTTTTGTTGCAATTTGGCATTGTTTTTGCTGTGGCTGGCAATACTCACAACAAAATTTACATTCTCTACGACTTGAAAATTGCAACATTTAACAATAAATCGGAGTCGGCAACAACAGTAACAACAGCAACAACAACAACAACAACAACAAGACGAAAGGGACGGCTGCAAAATAAACGTTTAAAATTACACCAACAGCAACAGAAACAACAACAGAAACAGCAAAAGCAACAAAAGGAACGTAACAAAGGCAGCAGAGGGTCAAAGCAACAAAAAGCTAAAGCACCAACAACAACAACAACAACAACAACAATGAAAACCAACCGTAAAATTAAAGCGCAAAATGCAAATAAACGAAACCTAATAAAAGCAATTTGCAAAATTAACTAAAACGTTTGCTCGCCCTCTCCGACTGAGGGGGGAGTGTTGGGGTTGAGGAGCGGGATCTGGTAACTAAACAAGCAAAGCTGTGCTAATTTTTTGTAAATAAAACTACCGATCTACCGATCAAGCGATCAAGTGATCAGGCGCTCAAGCGAATTGCCAGCCACACCAGCAAAAAAAAAAAAAAGGCCCACTTGGAAAACTTGGAAAATCAACTGTGAAAATCAGCCACAATCTACCAACTGCAAACTGCAAACTGCAAACTGTGCCAAATTGCTGGCTCAAATCGTGAGGCGTAAGGCGCAAAACAACAGTTGCAATTCAAACGGAATGCAAATTTAGCCAGTCCCAGTGGTAATTACCCAGCTACAGCTTCAGACCCAAAAAATAGCATTAGAATCTCTCTCAAGAGCGCATGCTGCATGCTTATTAAATTTGTGTAAGCTGGCACAGGCACACAACTAAACACACTCTTTTGTGTGTGTGTGTGTGTGTGTGTGGTTCTGCCAGCAAGTCACGCGTTGAGCCATTCCTTGCCTGCCCCCACTGCCCCTCCCTGGGTCATCGGAGTTGTGCTGCGCTGATTATTTGCTTAAATTGCTGCTAATAACATGACATGGTGGCATTCAAAGAGAGATCGCCCCCCAGTGCTCCAGGACGCTCCATTTGCATGCAGCGGCGATTCAGGCAACGATCTCCAGACTCTAGACGTCTGTCTATCATTTGTTAATTTGTTCATGTTTAGAATTTGCTGGTGCGCTGGTGACGGGACGAGGGGGTTGCGATTGCCACCGTTTGCCAGAAGGCGTGTGTGTGTCTGTGGCCCGTTTTCGTATGGGTTTCTCAGACCAATTGCTGGAAAATTAGTTGGCTTGTCTATTATACATACAGATTGCAACTGCAATTGCAGAGATGCGGCTGCTGCTGCTGCTGCTGTTGTTGCCAGAGATGTTGCATGTTGCGGCTGCAATTGGCAAATGTAAATGGCAAATGGTTCGGTTAGTTGCTCATAACTGCAGGGTATATGGCATATATAGAAAACGGATCCACTTGCTCCACATGGCAATTATGGCAACAATTACACATCCAATCATCCAATTGCTGCTGCTGCTGCTGCACCTGATCTATAATTTGCATATGGCCAGTGAGTTACTTTCCACAGCTCGCGGCATCATTGTATACGAAATTCGAACGCAATACTACTTAAACCACACATGTATATGTACCTGGTATCTGTGTGCCTCTGCAACAAACTCAAAGTTAATGAAAGAATAATAAGGCAAGGTGACACTGACACGGCGTGTGGTCAAAATATCAAAGTCAACACTCTGCCACAGGCGCAACAGCAAAACAACATGCAAAACGACACAGAAGTCAATGAGCGACATCGCAAATAAATAATTGAATGGAATTTCACAATGTGTGCAACAACAACAGCTCTCAAAACAATCTTCGCTTGGAATGCACAGCTCATATTGCTATATAATCAATGTTGCATAGAGAACCACAACTGAGAAAAGTATGTCACCTACTTGAGGCAAATCCTTAAATAAATAAGAAAATTGCAACAAAAGACTCCAACGAGCGAAATGCTCTTTTTACAGTGAAATCTTTAAAATCTTATAAATATTTTAGTAATTTTTAATTTATTAATAATTTTAATTTTATTTTAAATTAATTTTAATTCAAATTTTTGTATTTTTGGTGTCGATTAAATTTAGTTGACAATCAATAAATAAATTAATAAAATACAAAATATAAATGTTTAAGTATATTTGCAATCGCTCAAAAAAATAATTTATAATATTTATTTTAAAACAACATTGAAATAGAGATATAGAGATATAATACTTTAAAATGTATTTAAGTATTGAATTTCTTGCAATATAATTTATAGTCTTAGGAATGTCTTTAAAAAATTGTATTGCTAAACATTATAGTAAATATATATCGACCTTTTCAATATTTTTATTATTATTAGAATTACTTGCAAAATATTTTATGTTATGAGAAATTCAAATACAAATAAAATAAAAATTATAACATTCTTATTATTAGATACAAAAAAAATTATTAAATAAGTATACAAAAAGATTGCAAATTTCATATAAGAATTGAAAAGAGTTTAAGTTTTTTTTTTAGAGTCAAGCGAAGAATCATTCCATAACTCCATCAGGTATACTACATTCCTATGGGGATTACTGTGGCTCAGTGTCAGGGACTTCGACAAGTTCATCGATATCGAAGAGTCAGAAGAATATTTTTCGAGTCGACTGTCAAGTTTTGGAGAGCCGCTGGCTGGCGTCTCCAGTTAAGCACAACTAATGAGGGACAAGCCCAGAAAAGTGTCAGGCAACACCCACAGTGAACCGCAAGAGTGCGGGCAGCCAGAACCAACCTCAGAGTCGAACATAAAACAAATTAAAGAAAACATTTTGTAAATGTCGAAGCTGAGAATTAATTAATTGCCCGCCAAAATAACAACAAAACACAACACAACACAACACAACAAAACACAGCACGTGTGTATCTGTATCTGAGAAGCTGTTAGTGTGCCAAGAAACAGGCGCCCAAATAAATCAAAAGAAAACTTTGGTGTTTTCCTTTAAGCAACTCGGATTTGGTATTGGCGCCATGGAGCTTAACAATAGCTGGCAAGATACACAGATAGAGATACAGATACAATGGCCTGACTGGCCGACTGGACTGACACTTTCATCAGCCTGGGAAGCTTTAACCGTTACACAAATTTGTCTGTTTGGACTAATCTCCCAATCGCTGTTCGGTGATCAGCATGGCGCTTTCCGAGATTATGATGAGCTCACGATTCTCTCCTCTCTGCATCTCTGTGTGTGTGTGTGTGTGTTTACAGGGCTGCAAATGCTGCATTCGTGCGCAACTCGAGTGCAACTAATTGCCGCACGTTCGCACCCAATTAGCGCCAAAGAGTTGAGCCACAAGGCTACAAGCGACTAAGTGCAGCCGTCAACACTTGCAGCTGCATCTTGTGGGCATGCATATACATATGTACATATACGTATGTAGGTATCCATCCATAAGTTACTTGGCCATATCCATTCCACGAAATATAATTTTTTGTGAGTTTTTCTCTTCTGAAAATTAATTGATCTACACGCGTCAAAATATTGGGCAAAGCGTAAAAAATAAACCTCGAACGGTGGCCTTAACCATTAAGTGGGGGGTGTTGACAAATGTCTTTTGTGTCACAGACACAGAGACAACTGCAGCCGAATTTGCTGCCAACCTCAGACGAGAGCTTGTCGCCCTTCACTTTCCCAAAAAAAACACGCACAGTGGTACTAAATATTAAAAAATATATATATAGAATATATGGAAAATACAATAAAGGCTTGCTAAACAACCAGATACCTTAATTTTAAAATCAAATTTTATATGTATAACAAATTTTAAATTTAAATTTGTTGTATCTAAGTATTTGTTACAAATACCAACGAACACACTGTGCAACGGCAGCGACAACAACAAACAGCAGCTGCTTGTAATTTTCACGCTGCCTAAAAAAAAACGTAGAAAATAAAAAGAAAAGGAGAAAACATTTTTCACTCTGTGTTGTTTTGCGGGGGCGTTACAAAAGAGGAGGGTGCGGGAACGGGTGCAGGGGCAGGGACTGCCATTTGTATCTATCAACGCTGTCAGAGTGCAATTCCAACCGTTTGCTTGCGCATTTGTGATAGACACAATTATGAGTCCAAGTCCAGTTTGGAGTTGGAATCTATAGTCAAATGCATTTGCCCGCAATGATGAGTGAATATGAATGAATATATTAATGAGCAGCGATTTGTCTACTCGTTGAAAAGCCCTCCCCTTGTTTTCCATCCCTCCCACTCGCTAGCTCAACCCTTGCCCATTTATGTAATAGTAAAATTAAGTGGGTGAATAATGTGTAAAATGTGTTTGGCTTTTGATTAGTTTGGTCTGCTATCGTTTAATTAATTACAAGTTGCTCTCAATTTATTTATATATGAAAGGGATATTTATAATAATATGTAGAGAATTTGTTTACTAAGCAAGGAAACACTTATTAACTTATTTTTACTTATTACTTACTTACTTTTTATATTGGGAGTTCAGCACACTTTCTACCTCCCTAAATAAAATCGAGTTGGTTTCAATCCACGGATCAACAGTCCAGCTTTTTATTTACGGCTTACTGAAATATTTACATTTATTTACGGTGAGCGCCCCATATTATTTTTTGAGCGACATAATATTTTGGATCGAGCAACAGAATCCAGATCAAATCACTGATGATGCGCAGATCAGGACAAAGTTAGTCCAGCTGCAGGCAGATCTGAAGACTACATCAAAACAGTCCCCCATCGCCAGATGATCGGTTGATCAGCGTGTGTTTAGTGCGGCAAATCCGAAATTTAGCTTGGAATTTGTGCGCCTGCAAGCCATATATGAAAATCCAAGATCATCGCAGGACTAGCGATGGCATGTAGCGGATCACACATGATCTGCGGATCTGAGAATCTGCGGCTCAACAAAAACCACCGGATAGCGCATTTAATCCAATTAACGATACTGCGACTCGCGTCCTTGCCTAAATTGTGGGCGGTTGAATGGCTTAGCGTGGCAGTGGCAAGGTTGCAAGGCAGGTAGCTGTCGCAACGCTCATTGTGATCGCTTCCCGGAATGTTTTGGTCCCGGCTCGAACGCCAAAGAGTTGACCGACTGGCACTCAGTTGGTCGCTGATCTTGGATAAGTTGATTAATTAAAATTTCGCTCAGCTTTCAAACGAGGCCCATTATTTAATGAGTTTTTTGACAAGCCTCTGGGTGTGGCAACTGGCGGCGACCTGACAGCGAGTGGGCTTCGTTCGCATTCACTTTTGGGACACTCAAATTCAGATTCGGATTCGAGGCGCGACAACTGCCGCAAATTAGCGCAATTCGCTCGGAGCGTGGGATGCACGCCAAATATTTTATTAGCTCATTATGCAAAACGAATTGGCATTAAAAATCCGAAAAAGAAGGAAAAAAAACGGTGTACAGCAGACGAACAAAGAAAAAGCAATGGCGAAGCTAATAAAAAAAGGTGTGAAGGTGTGTGTGAAAATCTTCAGCATTCAAAGTACAAGTTAAAAGGGCAATAAGCGACTGGGCATATTTTATGGGTTATCAGAGGGGAGATAAGGGAATAAAAAGAAAGTGTGTCTCCCAAAAAGCACTAAGTGAAATTTTAATTCTGCACTTAAATTTAAAAGCGCAAATGCTTAAGTACAAATTTCAGTTGTAAAAATCCCATTTAGAGCCAGTTGAACAATATTGTTCAGCTACCTCTTTACATTATATTCATTATAAAAAGGCTATGATGAAGGCTATGGAAGAAGGGTGTTAAAGGTGGAAGCAATTATATTCAAGAATTTATATTCTTGATCTGCATCAAAAGCCGAGTCGAATTATTAATTTCCGAATGCCGTCTATATGGACTTGGATCTAAAAGACTTAAAAGATATATATACTTATATATTTCGAATATATGTTCTCTTAACCTACGAGTATATACAGATCAATCTGTTTGTTTAATTTAACCGATAACTTCGTCTTCTTCGCTAAAATAGATACTAATCGATTTCCGACAGAATATCCTATCATATTATTGATAAAATTTTCATCGGATCGGATATGACACAAAGTCTTTGTTATACTATAATAGTTCTGCTTTCTCTTTCTCTTGGCTCCTTTGATAACCCGTTATACTTTTCATAGAATTTCTGAGGTATGCTCGCTAATACTTCAGGTAGCGGCTTGTATCGATTGTACGATTGGACACGCTGACGGCCGGAAAACCGCATTGAAATTACGCCAGGACCTGCCCAAGTTCCATAATTGCGGTAATGCCGATAATCTGTTCTCGTAGCAGCCACAGCGGCTGCAACCTACTGCGCATCTCTACTCTCCGGTAGCTGAGGATGCACACCCACACCACACATCATGCGTTTGGTCTGCACATTACGGGTATTTAATCCCATGGACCGCCCACTCATAAAGTTGAGTCAGCTTCTAATTGTTTGTGGCCCCGAAAGGATTGGCAATGGGCACCGGATCGAGCATCGATAATTGGATTAAATACGTGACAACGACTGCGATCTTCGGTGATCCCATCGTTAGTCCAGCGCTGATCTCGAATTTCCCTTGGCTTTGAAGCGCACAAATTCCAAGTTAAGTTTCGGATTTGCAGCGCTAAGCCCAACGCTGAAGCTAAAGCTGATGCTGGTGCTGAAACTGGGCATGCAATGGCAACTGCAACTGCATCAGTTCTTAAACAAAACGCTCGATTGCCTGCAATGCAAATCCAAAATATTTATTTGCATTTAATTAAGTCGCAAGCTTAGCGACGGCAAATCGGAAGTTCAAATGGAGGCACAGGTCACGCGGCCCACAAATCCGCGCAATTAAAATTCAATTAAAATTTTGTGTTTCACACCAAAAAATAAACAATGGACCAAAAATAAAAACAAAAAAAAGCTAGAAACGTGGCAACCCTTTTTTTGGCAGCGCAACTCTAAGGCGGCTCGGACAAAATTTTAATTAAATCAGTGCCACGTCGTCGTCGCGCCAAAATGCTCAATTATTAAAACAAATAATGCCAATTAGTTGTGTCAACATTGAGAGTCGCCACAAAGATGACAGACCCAGGCAGAGCAGGGAGTGTATCTATAGATACTCCCAATTATGATGCGCTAAAGAGCCAGTCAGGAGTCGAGCGGGCAGACATACAACGACAGCAACAACAACAACAACAACAGCAATAAAAGGCAGCTGCTTTAATTGACACTCGGATGCCGCCGCCATCATCGCCATTTAATGCCACTCCCCCCACTCCTAACACTTTGCTGCTGCCCCCTGCTGGCCAGACAGACAGACACACCGCGCAGAAGAGCACAGAAATCAGAGATGAGACAATTGCTGTCTCCTAATTTGTGCGTCTAATGAAAACGCTAACGAGACACACACACACATGCAGCCAAACACACACACACACGCACACAAACACGCATATTGCACACATTAGCTCAAAACTCTTAGGCGGCGCAATCAATTCGCTTCTGATTTCCAATTTATGGAGGGGGAGGGGGGGGGGATGCTGCATAAGCAACATCCATTGCTGTAGCTGTTGTAACTGTAACTAGACAGTGACAGCGACAGCCAACCAGATATGACCACTCACTCACAAACACACACACACACACCAACACACTCGCATACAATACAGACCCATTCTCTCTCACTCTCTGGCAAAGCCGTGCAAAGTACTCGTGATAATGAGCTCCATCTCGTTGGCAATTATTAAATGAATTGGATTTATACTATGTTGCAGACAGCAGGCAGCCGCAGCAGCAGCAGCAGCAACAAAAAAAACCAACAACAATAATAACTGCCGCCCCTTTAAATGCCACATTCTCTTTTTTTATCTCTCTCTCTCTCTCGCCGTCTCCCTCTCGCTTTCTGTCTCTGTGGCTCGCTCGTTTGCTCAGGCAGCCAACCAATGGGAGATGTTTGCTCGTTTCTTGTTATCTGCGCTGTGAGTGTGGAACGTGGAAATGTTAGTTTGTGGAACGCATTCGGTGTGCACTGCAGTTTTACATGGCTGAACTTTGTATGTGCATATTGTATTTATATAAACTAATATCACACACACACACATAGACAGATTTGGCTTTGGCTTTCATTATGTATCCAGTGTCTATATAAAGTTGTTAATTTAAAACAAAGTAGCTTTAATTAGCTGCAAAATGGACGTGTGATTTTCTTTTGTTTCTCAACGTTTTTGTGCCCAAGGCATTCGGGGCGCGTCAGCCAGCCAAAAACGGTTACCGGAATATCTGACAAATAATAAACAAAGTTTAATGATTGCTTTTGGGTGAATTGCTTTGGTCATATTTCAATAAGCAAACACGCCTCTTTCCCATTGGCAATTGGCAATGCATGCGATATCTGCATGACCCAACCAACAACAACAACAACAACGGAACGGAACGGAACGGAAACTGCGATAACCTTTGCTGAGAGCGCCAAACAGCAATGGCGTTCTGAAGATGAAGCAGAAGAAGAAGCAGAAGCGTTGCAGGCACAAACTCATTGTCTGACTAATTAAATGATTTATCCCAAAACGTGAGGCAGCCAAACACTTTGCAGAAGACAACAACAACAAGAACAACAGAAGAAGAATTCAGCTGGCTGGGTCAGCAACAAAAACCAATTACAATTACCGCACCCAAAGGTGCCACAACACTCACACACACACAGGGGCACGCTGCACAAATGCAGCTTAGCACAAGAAGAAGAGAAGGAGCGGATCAAGAAGCAAACCGAGAACAAGATTTGGAGAGCGAGAGCAGCGACGACAGGCAGGAAACTTTATCTAGATGCATACAAATCCAACACAAAGCGCACGTCAATTTATTTGCCAGCCTCGACGGCTGTCCACAATTTGCACAGAGAGAGAGAAAGAGAAAGAGATAGAGAGGAGCAGAAGCAGAAGCAGCCTGAACCACTAACTTGAGCTGGACGACTGCTCCCTATATCCACATATATATGTTGTATACACATATCTGTACCTATGTATGCCAATGCCAATGATGACGATGTCGATGTTGGCGCTGCATGTTTTATGCCTCCTCTGCAGCTTTAACGAGGTGTTTATTTTCACAACTCTCACAGCCAAGGAGGCTGCTAAGCTGTGTGTATGTTTGTCTGTGTGTGTGTGTGTGTGTGTGTTAATATGTATGTGTGCGAATGCAGTTGCTCTTTATTGAAGGTGCAGACAACGAGGTCCCGCCCATTTTTATGTGCCCGGCTCTTTGGGCCGCCAACAACATGATGAAGATTCGATGACCGATGACGATGCACTTCGTGCATCACTTTATCCACCAAGGAAGAGCAGGGGGAGGAGGAGGCACGAAAAGGGATGCGCGGAGCAAGGAGGGGAGCCACTTTAACTACGGGGCGTCTATGAAAATAAGCAATGATGTTGACGCCGTCGCAGAAATGCAAAAACAGTGGTGCGCGTAATTTACAAAAATGCTGCAATTTTTCGATACATGCACTAAAAATAAAATAAATAAATACATAAATTGTAAGGTGTGGGATCAAGATGTACTCGATTTCACCTTTCTAACAAAATATAATTTCACAATTGTGGAACATTCAGTTTCCAGTTTGTTTAAAACGTACGGAAACATAATCTTATTTCAAACCACTGAATTAAATTTGAGGGCCAATACTCTACAAGGTCTACAAATTGATCATCTTCGACTTTCATAAGATAGGAGTTCTTACTTTTATATTATTACATATTTATATTTAAACTGATATTTTATTATTATTACATATTTATAAAATTGTTGTATACCCATTTTATTGAGCATATGATCCGAGATGTTGCGAGTTTTAGAAGTAAATAAATAATTAATCTATTTTTTGGTTTACTATTTTAATTATTAATGTAAATTTAAAACCGTTTGTTAGCATCATTCCCAACCGAAAAGTAAACTGTATTCTAAAGCTTACTTCCGCTTCATTTTCAATTTTCTATCGGACAACAAACACTGTGTGCCCACTGTAACTGATTGCCTGCCCACTTTCCAATAGCGCCTCACACCACTACCACCACCAGCACCACCACCAGCACCAGCACACAGTGGTGCTCTCTGCCAGCAGCAAGTTAGGCACTAAAACCACAAACGCTTTAATGATGCTGTTTTGTTTAGCGCAAATTGTTTGTTTCGCTGTCATAAACTGGTGCGAAAAATGGCCAAATGCTGCCCCGCGGAGCGAGAGAGCAAAATCAGAAGAAAAAAAATTGAGAGCGAGCGAGAGAGAGAGAGAGAGAGAGAGCGCCAAACGTGGACCAGACGGACGAGTAGTCACACACACACACACAAGCACAGAAACGAGTGGTTGGGGAGCAGGTTTTGTGAAGAGGCACATTTATCTGCGCTGCTTTGGCGCATGCGCCACTCGCCATGGGGGCAAGCGAGACGGCAACTGGCACACAACAGCTACGAAGCTCCGTTGGAATGCCAAACAGCCGAAAAAAAGAACCGAAAAAAAAATGAAGCGACTGCCAGTTT
Organism: Drosophila kambysellisi; assembly: GCA_035042185.1. NCBI lineage: Eukaryota > Metazoa > Arthropoda > Insecta > Diptera > Drosophilidae > Drosophila > Drosophila kambysellisi. The sequence continues at coordinate 2,841,027 of JAWNLS010000855.1, forward strand.
GCTTTTGTGATTTTTGAGCCCAGACACAATCGCGCGCGCGTTTAGCGGCAGCCGCCACGCGACCGCAAAATCACGTTGCTAAAAAAACTCGATACTCGATACTCTCGAACCGACGCCCCTCCGTCGCCCCAACAGCAGCAGCAGCAGCAGCAGCAGAAGCAGCAGCGGCAACTGGCAGCAGAGCTGGCTATTAGACGCCTTTAGACGCTCGCATAATGCTAATGGCGTTGACAGTGCTCATCATCAACGCGACGACCGCAATCGACGGACGTGTCCGTCAATTGTTAAGCGAAGTGCGACGGCAACGCTTCAGCAGCAGCAACTGCAGCAGCAACAGCAGCAGCAGCTCCAGCGAATACGCGCTCCAGTTTATCAATGTCCGCAACGGATGCCAATCGCTGATGCGTTCAACTTGACTCTTACTACAACTATTCATGTGCTTCCGTGAGTGTGCTTGCGTTTGTGTTTGTGCCAGTGTGTGTGTGTGTGTGTGTGATAATCAATCCCACTGACTGGACCCATTATCGACTATTGTCCCTGTTGTGCGGTATTTTCAATTAGCCGACTCTCGATTTGTTTGCCAAATGGTCACGTGCGGTCGTCAAACGTTCAACATGCTGCCGATGGCGCCGATGAATCCTTTTGTGGTGTCCGTCAGCTCCACAACAGCGTCCAGCGCCCCAGCAACGTCAGCGGGAACCAATTCCTCCGGCAGCAATAAGCCAAAGCTGGCCTTCAGCATTGACTCGATTGTCGGCGCGGAGTCCAATCAGCCGGTGAAGCCACCGCCGCCGCCGCCGCCTCCTCCCACGCAACGTGTCAGCGTCATTGCATCGCCAGCGCGTTGCGAGAGTCCAGTGCAGGTGGCTGCACCCACATCACCCACTAGCGAGCGGCGAACGACGCGTGGCTTCATCTATTGCAGGCGACGCGTTTCCCTGGATGATCGTTCACGCAGTCCGCCGCCGTCGGCAAGTCGATCCCCATCGCCATCGCCAACGAGTGCTGGTCCAGTGGCGCCTTGTGCACCCATTGCACTGCCCGGACTTATTCGGCCGCTGCCGCTGCCAGCACCACAGAATCTAGCTTTACTTGGCGCTCCAGTACGCAGCACGGACAGCGCCTCACCCACTGGCACGGGGCCGGGCAATCCGTCGCCAGTGCGACCCACAGCAGCGGCGCCACCGCCATTCCTAGCCGCCCAGTTTCAAATGGCCGCCGCCTTGGCGCACCATCATCATCAGCAGCAGCAACAACAGCAACAACAACAGCAGCAGCAGCAGCAACAGCATCCTCAGCATCCGCCCGTGCCAACGGGGCCACATCATGGTCCGCCGCCGCATCTTGTTCCCGGACATCCACTGGGCATTTTCCCAGGCGGCCCCCATCCGGGACATCCTCCGCCCCATGGTCATCATCCATTTGTGACTGCACCCCATCTAATTCGTGATAGCTATACGCTCTATCCCTGGCTACTCAGTCGTCACGGACGCATATTTCCACGTTTTCCAGGCAGTGAGTATTCCCTAAAAATCATGCTTGCTGGGGAGAAAGCGATCCCCTCAAAATTATCATTTAACATTATAAAGAAAAAACAACTACATTTGTTATTGAGGAGAGGCTATTCTCAAAATCAAGTTAATTATTTTTCTCAATAGAACTGCATTTGACCGAGAGTTAAATATTTATCGAAAGGATAAAAAGCTGACTATCGTTTTTTCTTAATTTGACGGATAACTCGGATAACGGATACTAATATTAATAATGTGGTTTTTCACTGCTTGCTCAAGAATATTGTTCTTTGTCAGATGAGATTGAACTAAAGCAGATTTTTCAATTTGAACTTGAACTAAACAAACACATTTCTATTTAACAAGTAAATTTCACTATAAATTTAAATTTAAACCAACATATTGTTCGTTTGAAAACTATATTATTTAGTAGTCCGATATTGATGATTTTTGTCCAAATTTTTGGAGCACAAAAACACACTTAGTATATAGGAAAAAAACTCATGGGAACTATATGATATGACAGTCTTATCTCCATGAATTTTGCTGAAATATGAGGCACAGAATTTGTTAAAGAAAAACTTTTTTATCCAAAAACTTATATTTTGACCAATTGATCCGGCCGGGTTCAACATATGTGGCACCAGATAAGCCAAATTATGAATATATGCAAAGTTTCAACAAAATTGTTTAACACTGAGGGACGAGTTGCCACAGAAAAAGAGAAGCAGATCAAAAATTCTTTATCAACTCGATTACTGATGCTGATCAAGAATATATATACTTCAATACTTCAATCGTCACGACTACATTAAAATACTCTATATTAACTTCTAACGGAACATGCTATTAAATTATATTAAATTTGTATTAACCCCAACTTGCAGAATTTTGTTAATAGATTTAAAAAATAATAAAAAAGTCAGCCATGTTTAGTATAGTATTTTTTTGACTAAAGATTTTTAATATATGTTAAAATAATCAGCAACAGTAAGCAATTATAAACATCTGAGATGCAAGAATTAGGTTCAGAACCAACAGAGAATAAATAATCCTCTAGCGCTTTTTCCATATCAGCTTAAACCAAGCAATTACTCACTTAAAACTAGAAACTGTTGCCATTGTTGTTATTGTTGTTGTTTTTGTTGTGGCTGCACCTTATAATTAAAGTTAAATAAGCAAATTGCAAACATTTATTACAAGTAAATTAGACGTCTATCAGCCTCATCATCATCATCATCAACAACATCATCATCAGCAGCAGCAGCCATAGCAGAAGGCAATAACCATTTCGAGTTGCCGAAGAGGAGTAGAGGGAGCTCTTCGTGTGGAGTTGAAGGGAGGGGTGGGGGGCGTTGTGTGGCAAACAGAGCAAACTAAACCGAGCCCTTTTTCATAAGTAATACTCAAACAAATTACATTTTAATTAAATTGTTTAAATAACATTACACACATCGTTAGGTCAAGCAGCGTACCTAAATGCCCAGTGTGTGTGTGTGTGTGTGTGTGTGATGGGTGTGTGATAATGTGTGTGCGTGTGTGTGTGTATGAGTAGACTCAAAATTACCAATTAATGGCGCTTGACAGCGACTGCGGCGCCACTCGCTGAGCAGAGCCCCTACGGTGTATGTATAACACACACACACACACACACACACACATGTACTGTGGCAAGAAAAAAGTGCAACGAGTGAAATGTTAATGCGTTTTTAATTGAGGTTTTGGAGCATCCAAGCAAACAAAAACACACACACAAAAGTGAAATGCCGCCCAAAGCCAGACCAATTCCAATTCCCATTTACCATTTACCAGTTTACCATTTCTCGACACTCTTCTGGCCCTCATCCACTCATCCAGTTGGTCAGTCGTCGACATGCAGAGTGATCCCAGCCAGACCTTCTGCGCCTTACAACATTGTCATTTATTATTATTTAACCTTTTTTTTATGCAGACTTCTCATTTGTGTTTTTTTTTTTCGCTCTGCTCTCATAATTACATTTTGAATTTTCATGCCACGCCATTTTTTTACATGTTAAGTACATGTGGTTAAGAATTGTTTTATTTTTTTCACCCGTTTTTCTTTAGCGTTTTTTTTGTTGTTGTATTTTTTGGTTAAATTATTTTCGGCACACTCACATACGCCTTTCACCTGCTTTCGAACGAACTTTGTTACGCCTTAATTATGTTGTATGAGATGTTCCATTATAAAAAGGCAGGCGTTGTTTTTCCTTCTGTTTTTTTTGTTTTTGTTGGTGTGTTTCGGTATCGTTAGTTAAGTGCTGTAATTTTCGCTTGATTTATGAACGTGAAAATGGAAATGTCAATGTTTCGCATAACGATTTCATTAATTGTAAGTGCTCCTCGCTGACTGCAATACTGTGTCCCGGCTAAGGTAAGGTGTGGGACGCTAAAGATTACGCTGATAATGTTGATGATGACAGCTTAATTAGAGCTGTTACAACAGGTACGAATCGAAGGCAAGCTGCAAGTTGCCTTCTACTTAAAGGATTGGATGATGAGGGAGAAAACTAGAACTAATAAACACTTGGAAATACAGTTTATATCGGGTTAAAAGAGAGGCACACATAACATGTCGTAAGACGTATTTACCCCTTTGAAAGGACTAACAATTAAATATTTATGGGATCACTTTCAGGCAACTTTTTTCAAATGACAAAAGTAACAATATCAATTGCAAATAAGAAACCATCGGCGCCCTCCGAAATCAACACTATTCTCAAGTGTATAATCAATAATCCATTGATGACAAAAAAGAAGGACACATCATATTTGATTGCGTTTGCGATTTCAATTTCTGATTTAGTCGTTGGTGTCAATGTCCTGCGGGGTGATTGCAATTCCTGCAACGAATGCCAATAAATTAATGAAAAAATCATGAGAGCATAAAACTTAAGCCGAAACCAAATACAAAAAAAAAACAACAACAACAATAAACAAAAAGGCATAAAAAAATTGCAACAATTGCACATAAGTGATAAATAATAAGGTGGGCAAAAAAAAACACACACACACAAACCCCGATCGATCAGCGATCGAAGGGAGCTGCAAACTGTGGCAACTGAGGCAGCAGCACTTCAATCATATGAAACAGACTAAACATACATGTATGTGTGTGTATATAAATGACAGCTGACAAGGGTGTGAGCAGCAGCAGCAGCAACAACAACAACAACATAAAGCAGCAACAGAACAAGAAGAAGCAGCGAGCGCAAAGCGGACACATCAATTAATTGTCAATTGCGCGTATTTTCGCACGGCGGTTTCTTTGTGAGCCATAAAAAAAAGTGAGAATAAAAAGCAGCCCGCGCAGTTCATTGAGAGAAACGTTCGATGACGTTGGAGACAGTCTATGAAAAAATAATTAAGTGGCCATTGTGCGGCGCACAACTATCAATTATAAGTTGCAGTTGCAGTTGCAGTTGCATCTTGTTGTTGCCGGCGTTGTTAGCTGTCAAATGTAACAAATGTCAGCAGAGCAGGCGGTAGCAAACAAAACAAAACAAAACAACAACAACAAAAAAAAAGTGGATCACGGCAAACTGTTTGTGGCAAGTTCGTTGTTTGTCAAGTTCGAGGCACACACGAGGCATCGAGTCGCTTGCATCTGTCAGATACAAGATACACAGCCTGCATTTATGAAGTGTCAAATTGACAAGTTCTCGTTCTCGTTCTCGTTCCCGATCTCGTCCGTTGTTGTTACATACTGTTTTTTTAGCTAACAAGATAGCAAAAACCCAACGCGACACAAGAGCTGAATTCAGTAGCTGCCACTGCTGCTGCTGCCGTTGCAAGCGTAGAGGCCTGAGAAAAGTGGCAGCTAAGTCTCTGTGTTTTCTCCTGTTTATTTTTGTTTGTATTGTGTGGGGTTTAGCTTGTGTTTCTGTTTCCCCGAGCTAAATATCCTGTACGCTGTGTTATCCTTGCAGCAACAGTTGCCCCTTGCCAATTTGCAACATCAATATTGATTTTGTAATGTGGCAATGTGCGAAAAGAGTTTCCTGCAGGTGACTAGAAAGGATTAGCATTCAGCTCACATTTCTTACTTAATCATTATAATTATGGAATTGAATGCTGCTGCTGCAAATCTCAGCTGTATCTTGAACAGTAGCTTGGGTTGCTCCACGCTCATCCATATCCATAACCATATCAATATTCAAATTGTGGCTCAATTGAAAATTTGCTAACTGCACGCAGCTCACTTCAAGGCAGAGCCACTGGCTTATTCCACAAATCGTGATAAACGTCAAAATATCACGTTGTGCAATGGGCCCCCAAGCTTGAACAATGGGCCACGTCGGCAACGACGGAGAAGGCATCGAGGAGGAAGAGGAGGAGAAGGAGGAGAAGGAGGAGGAGAAGGGGGAGGAGAAGGCGTCGTTGGCGGCTTTTGTCGACATTTAGGCGCGCTAAAGTGTTCAACTTGGCGTTCCAGCGAGGACAGAACCAGGCCCACATCCAGGCACAGGCACAGGCTCCAGCTCTGGCTAAGGCTCCAGCTCTGGCGGCTTCTGCGCAATTGTTTCGCTTATCAGCGATGCCGAGACGATGGCAGACACAGCGCCGACGCCGACAGCAGAAGCGGCACGATCCATTGGCCTTTGTTTTTTCCCCTGCGAGTGTGTGTGCGTGTGTCTGTGTGTGTGTAGGCCCCATGTCTGGAAATTTGTTTATTGTTTTGTAATGAGTTTGCCAGGTCTGAATGTGCGGCATCTTTCAGACCCGCTCGCCTCATTCGCGGAAATCATAAGCAGCAAATTGAGGACCATGTCGCCTAATTGGCAATGCAGGCACCACCAGCACCACCATCAGCTCCATCACTAAAAGCACCACCATCACATGAAGAGCAACACGAATGAAGGCAAAGCCTTTATACGCTTGGCGGGTTGCTGGCCAAAGTAATTAACAAATTATAGCGCCAATTTGGTGCCGGTCATGTTCCCAGCCACTTCGGCGGCCATGTTTGCCTTATTTTCAACACCTGATGAAAACACGGAAAACGAGTTGTGTCATGCTTGGAAAAGCGCTAAAATTTCGAGTTAACCTTATTGTGATAGCCATATAAAAAGCAAAAGAGTTAAAACGTCATAGCATATATAAAAGCAAATAAAATAAGTGATTAACTAGTGTAATTGGCAGTTATTTTTGTGATTTTATATTTGTTTCACATTGTGTTGACAACAGCTCAAATTAAAACATTGAAATGTTTGCTACTTTCACCCAATTAGAGATCACCTCTACTTAACCACAAACCTACTTAACCTGAACCCGAAAGAATGGTAAATTAGTGTAATGAGGTTGTGCAAAAGAGTGTAACAGGCGAAAGGAATCATGTCTTATTCCAGAAGGTATATATTTTCTTGATCTGCATAAAAAGCGGAGTCCATTTATTCCAATGTGGTCTTGGAGACTATAAAAGCTGGAGACTTGAAATGTGAATTAAAAATTCTCGTCGACTCCCCAGCGAATATAGAGACAAATCGATTTCCGTTAGCAATAAAAGACACAAATGTAAAGATTGTTATTAAATACCCTGACATATTAGAGATTAACTGTAAAAATTTAATATCGGATCACACAAACACAGATTATGTTCACCAGAACGTATTTTAATATTGAACAAACTAATAACAGGAAAACACTGCAGTGTTTTAGGCAGGCCTTTGTCCCAAATAGGCGATTTCAGTTTCGGGATTGTGTGAAGTTGTGGCTTATGTTACTTGAGAGAATTAATATATATGTATTATAATATAAAACACAGCTGGATTCATGGTGTCTACTAGTCAAGCTGTATCCACTAGACCACTGATCTATAACTCTTACCAGTTTATGCCTATGATCATAATGAATTTTCTATCCGATTAAATTCAGCAAAGTTAAAAACACTAAAATCGACATTTTGTATTTTGCAGTATTTTAAATTAAAGTTAAGATATAATTATTTATATATGTTAGGCATTGAGAGGGAGGCTCTCAGTTATTGAGCCAAACTTTTAAGTTTTCTATACACCTTAAACAAATCACAATGTGGGTAAAAAAATAACATAATGATCTTAGTAATAAATATGATTAACTCTAACTGATCTATTTATTTTCCACCCTTGCAGACTTCCTGCTACAACCGTTCCGCAAGCCAAAACGGGTGCGAACCGCCTTCTCGCCAACCCAATTGCTTAAGCTGGAGCACGCCTTTGAGGGCAATCATTATGTGGTGGGCGCGGAGCGCAAGCAGCTGGCCCAAGGACTAAGCCTGACGGAGACACAGGTAAGCAGCGAACAGCCCCCAATCTTGATCACTATCCCATTCCCATTTGTAACCCACAAGGGGCGGGTTAACCCTTTCGTTGGCCTTACTTAATGCGCATCAAATTCAATAAATGCCTTGCCCAATTGGACAAACTCCAACCCTCCCAACCCGCCGGGGTGCGGGAGCAACCCCTTTGGCCGAGCGTTAAGTGATTGCATGTCAAGTAGTCGTTAGCCAGCCAAGTGGCGCGAGTTACCAAGTTATTAGTGCTAAGAGGGGGCAGCCGAGGGGTGGGTCCTTTGCTGGCATAGCTGGGCGGCAGGCGCAGGCAGGCAAATAGAATTAAAAGACTCGTTAAATTTATTTACGACCTCCTGCTTTTTGGCCAAAGGGTTGAGGGTTGAGCTCCCCAATCATTGTACTGCACATAACCAAACTGAACTGAGAACTAAAGTTGTTGTGTGTTTCTCGCCCGGGCAGGTCAAAGTCTGGTTCCAGAACCGTCGCACCAAGCACAAGCGCATGCAACAAGAGGGCGGCGACAGTAGCGATGCGAAGAGCAACAAGGGAAGCTCCTCCGGCGGCGGTGGTGGTGCAGGCAGTGGCGATGGTGACGACGATGCCAAACACGAGGGCTCCCAGCACAGCTCCACGGATGTCGAGGACGACGAGGACATCGAGGAGGATGACGAGGATGAAGTGATCGACATGGATGACTATGGTAGTGATCTGGATGTCGAGGAGCACCAGCGTCTGCGCGAGCAGTTCCAACAGCAACTGGTCCAGCATCAGCAACAGTTGCTTCAGCAGCAGGGCGAGGCGGCTGCTCTGACACCGCAGCAGCAGCAACAGTTGCTGCAACATCATCAGCAACACCTGCAGCAGCAGCAACAACAGCAGCAGCAACACTTTATGCAGCAGCAACAAATGTATCTGCTGGAAAAGGAGCGGGAGCGACAGAGGGAGCTGGAGCGGGAGCGAGAAAAGCAGTAATCGCCATCGATTGATTTGACCCAAAAGTGTCTGCGACTTTGTGTTCCTTTTTTTGTAAATTTCTTAATTTAAAGTGTATAAATTAATTTAAATACGTACATTAAATAATATGATCCTTAATTTGCGTGAAGAAAACAAGAACAATTGTTCCTGCCAACTAAAGAATTCTAAGCAATTAAGAGGTGCAGGAAAAGGACTTCATGGGTAATTATAGTTTACATACTGTTCTTTTTGTAGATGTCTTGCTATACATCTTATATTGAGATCGTCGGAATGGGACCAGTATATCAAGTAGCTGTCAAGAAGCTGTCTTCTTTTCTTTTTGAGTTTTTCTGTAATCCGTTTGGGACAAAAAAATCTTGCAGCATTATTTATTAAGTTTTTAGGTTTCAATAAGTGAGTTACTCTAATCGAGAAAGCTTTTTAATATTTGCTCATAGTATCAATATCAAAAGTGCTATCGGAAATCGATTTGTATTAATATTTGCGAAACGAAGGCAGTTATCGATAAAATTAAATAAACTTGTTCAACCCATGATATCAGAGAACAGAACTTCTATTCCAAATAAGGAGTTATTAGATCGGTTTGCTTATACAAATGAACGGACGCACATGGCTTAATCGACTGTTGATCCTGATAAAAAATATATATACAATGTGTGGAATGGATTACTTATTACTAATCACAATTTACATTTATAACCATTTGACAGCCGAATGAAATGATGACTTTATATTTATTCAACCATTTGACTGATTGGCTTAGAGTAGTGCACTGCAACTGATTGAAACTATTAACAACCGTGCTAGCAAATTGCTTATGCCGACCTTAACAAATATCGATCAGCTGCCAAAGAGTCAATCAGTCAGTGAACATTCCATGACTGCTCTGCAACATTGCTAACAAGGGCCCTTATTGAGTTGTTCATGTTGTTGCTGCTGTTGTTGTTGCAGTTGTTGTTGTTGTTGTTGTTGTCGATAACCCTTTTGTCGAAACATTTTGTGGTAGACTCCGGCAAAGCTAAGCACGTTGTGTGCTAAACGTTGACAGTAAAAATGCAATCAACAATTACGAATTACGAGTTACGGTCTCATAAGGCGGCCAAAAAATAAACGTCAGTCAGTGATTGGACGCCCAGCAGACTGGGCCAGAAACGAGCCGAACCATGCGAAATTGATATTAAAATGGAAACGATTGACTATAAAAATTATTTACTACTATATATAAATAAGGATTGTGTGCCCCCCGCGGGCATCGTTTCACTGGCGCAATATGCATATAGAGCAAGCAGCTAATGGCCCAGCAATTTGGCGTCATTTAAACTGAAACGTGAAATAAACCAAAAAATTAAACTGACAAAACCGGCAGACAGACAGATGGAGACAGCTCAAGTGAGTGAGTGCAAGTGAGAGAGAGAGAGACAGGGAGAGATCGACTCGTGCCCGGCAGCTAACCGAAAGAACAATATAAATAAATTTTGTTTTTGATATGGCAATTGTGTGTGTAAAGTGAGGGCTTCCACTGAAACAAAAAAGCCAGACAAAATAAAAGAGTTCAAGGTAATTGCCGTTGTCAAAGCAGCGCAACGGAAAGTGGGCGTGCCCCGTGCAAAACTTGGCCAACAATTTATGGGCCACTTGAGTACAAGCAAAGGGTGTTGAGGTTGCACGCGAGCAAGCAGCTGGAACTGGGTGGCAAACTGAACCCACAACAACTCCAGCACTAGCAGCTCTGAGCACTGAGCTCTGTCTTGGGGTTCGAGTGCCTCGAAATTCTCGTATTTTGCATAAACGATGTGAGAATTACTTAATTGCTGTTAGAGTGGGCTGACTGGGGTGTGAGAGTGTGTGTATGTGTGTGTGTGTGTGCATGTGTGTATGGGAGAGGCGTTCCGCAATGGCGAAATTTATGAGCATTTAGTTAAAAACACCCAACAGAAGCCAACAGACCTAGAGACAATGAAGTTGTCTACTGGCCCGTAGAGTAGTTGAGTGCAGGTGCTCTACTGACTGAGGCAGGGGTAACTAATACAAAAATAAACACATACATATAAATATATATACATATATATGTATATCATATTCACGTCAGCGGCATTTACTTTGTTGGAGGTAGTCTCTGCCTACATACCGAATAATCAACATTTGTTGGCAAAATTACGTGAAGCACAATATTATTTTTAGTATCGCCAGAAAAGAGAAAAACTTTGCTATAGTTTGCTCTCTCATAAGAAAAATTTACCGCATTAACATAAACCGCGTCTTAAATGAAAAGTGAATCGAATGTTGTATTAAATCAAATTTTGGCCTTCTAATATTTATATATTATATTTTGGTCGAAATAAAATAAAATATTTTATTTTTTAACTTCAGCAAGATATTCACAGTGCCAGCTGTGGAGTTTGAAATAAATCCCGACGGGTTTCGAAATATATTTGAATAAAATTAAAAAACTCTTATCAAGGAGTCAGCAAAATAAAAATATAACATTTATATTTTAATTATAAAAAGAAGACATCTAAGAAAAATTAATTATTTCATATATATTTATTTTATATTCTTGCTCTCGATAATATTATCGCACTTTCACTTTCATATGTAGTTATGAATTATATTTTTTTTTAGTTTTGGCTTTTAATTGAATATTTTGCAGCAGAAGCAGAATATCTCTTAAGACTGATCTTTAAGCTGTAAGCTATGGTTTAATATTCGATAGACATTATCAAAAACTTAAATAATTAATACTGTTGACTAGTAACACAGGTAAGTTATAAAGCAGAGTATCCAATATTGTTGTAAGTGGCAACTAATATGGCCAAATAGATGAGCAATACTAACCCATAGCTTGTAAGCCTATATGCATAATTGTTTGGCAGCCCAAAGAGAGTTCCTCAAAGTGTTTCGTTTGATTTTGGCATGTCTACAAGCGACAGCGACGACGACGACGACTTTGAAAACAAATTTGCGCAAATGAGAGGGGAAATGGCTTTCAGCCAAGTCAACAACCGAACCGAACTAAGCCGAACCGAACCGTCAACCGTCAACTGGCTGGAGTGCCAGCTCAGGGCACTTGGAGCATATTAAGGGCGTCATTAGTGCAGCAGGCAGCGTAAATTTGACAACAGCAGGTGAGCATGGGGCATGGGAACGGAGGAACGGTGTAAGTAGTATTTGGGTGGGGATGAGGTGGGGATGGGGTCCGTGCTTATGGCCTGAGACATACTGCAGTGCAGCGGACGTGCCGGCGACAGCGTAGGCGTCGTCTCAGTTGTTTGGCTTTAAGTTTTGCTATTTAGCGGCCATTTGTATGGCGATAACAAAACAGAGGCAGCCAAAATACAAACGGAATTGCAGTTTAAACTGCATTTGGCGCATTTTATGAGCCCAGCCAGCCCGCAACGTGGGCGGTCGATTGGCGCTAGTCGTCGTTTAATAAACAACCTCAAAAACAGATTCATGCAGAGGCAGTAGCAGTGGCAGTGGCAGAGGCAGTGGCAGTGGCAGTGGCAGCAGTACACAAGTAGTGCGAATACACAGGTAAACAGTTTCATAGCATTACTTGAATTCGACCCTGTTTTAGCCATAAATCAGCAATAGACTCGGAGATAGAGAAATAGAGAGAGAGAAAAATAGAGAGAGACTTGGCACCTACGAGCCAACGGGCTAGTTACACTTTTGTGGCGCCTCTTGCCGCCACATAAATTCATTTGAAATGGGGTAGAGCGCCGCCAAGACGCCAGCTCTTAAGTGCTTTTGGGCCGAGCCAAGCCGAGCTGAGCCGGGCCAGGCTCGTCTAAGCCCAAAATGCCCAGCCAAGTCGTTGACCGTTTTGTCTAGTCCAAGACTAGGCGTCAATTGGCAAATTGGATTCCATGACAGCCAAGAGGAAAAGTTAATTTGCAGCAGCAATAAATAATACAGTGATCAAACTCACAACTATATAAAGTGTTCGCAAGGAGAAAGCTCAACTTTGGCAACTGGAATGCGATCAAAGCAGCCAATTTGTAGACTCAATCCTCAAGACTGATAGCCTCTAAGTTGTTTTTAATTACCAATGCGGGCAGCAGATTCGCAAGTGGTTTCCATTTAATAATGAGGGTATTCCAATTGTGCTCGGATTTATTCATTTAAATTTAATGCTCTTTTTTTTGTAGCATTTATATTTTTAACATCAATTAACCTATTGAAAGGATATGATTTAAGATTGACTTTTCAAAAAACAAAATTTTGAAGGAAACATTTTGTAAAACTCGAGAATTGTGAATAGATTCACTTTTTAAAATTTTTTTAAATTGGAAGTTTATTTGTTACTGCTGCTGAAAGTTAACTTTTCTCACTGTGCGATAAATACGCAGATTTTAAAGGGAAATACCATTTCTAAAGTAGATTTTCGAGTAAACTATCGCATCGATCGCTGTTTGCGCTAAATAATATAATTTTATTAAATTTTGATAGGAATTGCAGCTCTTATGTTGTCCATGAGTTCAGTTTTATCTGTGCTCCAAGGTTGATCCTTTGTGTGCCTTTTTCCAAATTGGGGTACCACATCCACCGAGAGGGTAGCAAAGTAAATCGATAAAACCTTATATCTCCAACAATTTTAAAGCTAGAGTTACTAAATGTTGCTAAGTAAATTGCTGGTGATCTCATTCAAAACACAAGTCTATATATACTCCCGACACGACTGCCCCACCCCCACTAATCGCCCATGTTTGGAGTTCGAGTCACAACATTTAAAAGATAATTATAATTATTCATTTTAACAGCCAATCCCACACCCTTAAGAAACTCTTGCCACCTCTTGTCAGCTGGAATTAGACTGGTAACAGAGCGTGCCGCAATCAGTAACGCCCGACTTTAACCTTCTCACTAGTTTTATTGAACTTATGTAACTTCAGAACTCATAGTATTCCACAAAAGTTTTCACGAATGGTATACGTCACTTTTTTATAACAAATTTATGGCGATTAAAACTGAGATTAAAATTAATTAATAGTTAGTAATTACTAATAATTAATAGTTAATAAAGTTTATTGCGGCGGATCCAATGCATCTAATGCTAATAAATCTCATTTTTTTTATTGTTTTCGTATCCGTTCTAATAATAATAAGTAGTTTGTGTGATTTGCATAGCCCGACTTTTTAACGAATCATAATTATATATAATGTATGTGCATTTTGTACAGATCATTTGCGAATCGTGTGGAATTATTTTTAATGGCGCGTGCAATTCTCTAATCTCCCATTGCATGATAATGCACATGTTGGGCGCAAATTTTTAAAAATAAATTAACTTTGGGTTTTATTTGAAAATCCATTTTCTGAAAATTAATGAGCCGCTCATTTGGCGCTCATTCAGCCACGCCCACAATGCGCACGCAACGCGGAGATCGGAGGGAGGAGTTGGAGTCGAGAGTGGCCCGGCAAAGAGCTTTTGTAGAATCTGCCTTAGTTATATTTACAAATTAATGACACAAGACAAATGGCAAACGATTTATATTAAAAGGCGCCTTCCACAAATTGGGCGCCAGCCTCTCTAAATGAGTTTTGGTTTTTTAGTATTTCGTTTCACCTTTGCTTTTTTTTTTGTTGTGGTTTTGTCGGTCAGAGGTGGTCTTCCACAGACCAATAGATCAAGAGCCAACGACCGAACCGAGTGCAGATCTCGATTGGGAATGGGTGTGCAACTGAAGACACTGACAGATTTATTTAATGTGATGCCTCCAAATTGCTGTAGTTCAAGGAGTGCCATTCGCAGCCAGCTTCTAACTTATCAATTATAGTTCGAGCCAGTTGGAAATGGTTCTACCTGTGCAGCTGCGTAATGATGATGATGATGATGGGGATGCTGATAAGTCGGTGTACGCAACAAATTTGGATAACTGGATCACAAGAGAGATAAATATTCATATGAAAAAAACTAATGAGTGGAATGTATAAACAAGTTACAATCAGTGTAATTAGTACTTAATTTTCCCTTTAGCTCTACAGATGTAGATTGTTAAATGAGGTCACCAGACACCTACGGTCCAAGTTTGTTGCATTAAACAGGGTTGCAGATATGAAATGTAATCGATTTGCATTTATCGATGTTAATAATTTCCTGAATTTGAACACTTTGTCCAACGAATATAGAACGACGAATATGTAATCCAAGAGGCAAACCCAAATATACACTTCATCGGTTTTGGGGAATAAATTTATAGTACAGATAATACTTTATTTTATTTATCTCCATATCATTACAAACTGCAACACCAAACATTTTGAAGACTCTCAAAGCAAAAACTGTGCGCATAGCAAAAGTTCGACGAGGCAGAACCAAAACAACCTGTTTGAACAATTAGCCAATTAACCTTTAACCCTATTGTGCCGACAGGGAGCCTAGTCGGCCATATTAAATTCAATATACTTGGATGTGATGTGGGCGCTGACACGCCCCCTAAAGCATGCGGCAAGCGCAATTTAAAAGCCATTTCGCATTGTCGCCGTCAACGGCGCTGATGTTGCCGAACAACAACAAGGGAGGCGGTCTCGCAAACAGACTTTTTGTTTTGTGGGCGTGGCAGCGCAAAAATCGCAAAACTTTGACTAACACAGTCAATAAATCTAGGCAAAAGTTCTAAAGCGACGCGACGTCGCGTTGGGCAACTACTTTAAAATAATTAGTGGGTGCAGCAAACAGCAACTAACTTTTTTGCGGCTGACAATCGGCCAAATTATGGGGCCACATTCCCCCTAACCCAATGCACCGAAGGTTGTACACTGAAAGAAAAACTGTATGTTCTTGAAGTAGACACATTTAATAAAGAAGAACGAATTTGCCAAGGTGTAGACAAAGAATGCTAAGACTAGATCAAAGATTAATATACTTGTTGTACTCTTCCTGTGGGTATATTAATTATATAGTGACGCTTGCAACATTTTTTCTTGTTTATTTCGATAAACTGTTATTTAAAGTACATTTTGTTTTTTGTATATGCATTTAAATACAAAAATATTTTTTGACCTGAAAAACTTTCCGAATGGAGAAATAATTTTTTTTTCAATTTTGGAAAGCTAATGATGTTGGCGATAAGTGTAACTCAACTTGTTATTCAGAAAGAATACTTCTAAAAATATTCTGTATTATTGAGAAATATATTTCTGAAAAATAGAACAACCGCATTTTTTATTTCATTTTTTATATATTTCTTAACTACTTATAATTTTGTACGATTCGCTGAATTTTAGGTAGAATTTTTTCAGTGTGTACTGGTAACGGTAATGTTGCACCTGGCTGTTGCAATCAGAAGTAAATGCCAAATCACAAAAGCAGCTGCCACAATGGATCGCTCATTAGCACAATTCAGGTTTTGTGTTTTGGATTTTCTGTTTTTAATAGCCAACTGAGGCGCAGTAGTAAATTGGTATGGCTAAGGTGTGAATTTGTGTGTACTACTCGTAGTTGATGGCATGTTATTCTATCAGAAAAATATGCTCTGCCCTGCAATTGTTGGTTAAATAAACGTAAGTTAATTAACTGGCTGGCTGCATTCATTTATGCACCATGATTAATTACACCGAAAAACGAAAGAACGGGTAGAAGCCGACGTCTGGCGATGTGGCCTGTCAGCCTGGTCAGCCTGGTTGGCTACCGGGAGGCAAGACGCGTCAGTTCGTTCCTTTTTGGTGGTGCAGTTTGGCACGCATTCTGAGTGGGCACAGCTGCACCAACCAGTTTAAACGCCAATGGTCATTTGCAACAGCAACAGCAGCAGCAGCAGCAGCAGTAACAGCAAAAGCGGCAGTGGCAGCAGCGCCAGCCATTAAAATGACATAGAGCCACAGACAAAACACGCACGGAGCGGATTCTGGGGATTCGGTTACTGGTGGTGGTGCCACCTCGACGGAGCGACATACGGCAATTCGGCGGAGCTCGCATTAGCCCGCTGTCAACCGAGCGTGCCCGCTGCCGGCTCAAATTATTAAGCCAAACACATTACCAGAAGCGACCCCAAGACGCAACTGAAAATGCGTGCAATTAAATTCAAATTAGCACAAAAACACACACAGAACGCAATTAGCAGCCAAATGAAATAATTACGCTTTCTTTATGCACACGAGCAGCAAACAACAACCACAACAACAACCACAACAACAACAACAACCACAACATCAACCACAACAACAAGACGCAAGCAAACACATTTACATAAATTGGTTTTAAATAGTTGAGCTATCGCTATATTAAATATTTTCTATTGTATACAAAAGTTAAAGAAATGGAATATATAAAACGGAAATATATATATCTTGATCAGCATCAACAGCTGAGTAGATTTACTTATCCTTGATCCATTGCCAACCTTAGCTAAGTCAGCTAACTTTTAGTGTAAGTTCTCGCATAAAAATGCCATCCTCCAAAATACCATTTATGGAGAATTCTTAATTTAAAGCAGCCATAATTTTGTTATCAATCCAACAGTTTTTAAAACAAAGCAGACCCCTTTCATCATGGTTTGACCTCTTGAGTAAAACTGCATCGAATGTTTGGAAACAAGATTTCTGTTCAAAATTCGGAGGAAATGATTTGATCATTCAAGTAAAACATGTTCAATTATGCTTGATAAATATTTTGAATCTAAGTATGTAGGACTTCAAATGTATACTGTGCTCTATAATTTATACACTCAAGTCCTTGTTGCTGCTGCCTGCATCGGATTGATCGCAGTGTGATCAGCATAGCCACAAAATTGAGACAACAGACATCTTTTACTTATCTGTCCAGCAGCAGAAGCAGCAGTAGGAGCAGGAGGAGCAGGATTCGGAAAAGCAATAACATCGCATTGCAGAACCGTCCCTTTTAACAGCTTGCAAATTTATGTCTCAGCTTAAGAAAACACTAAATGAGTGCCATGCATTTTTTTTATCGCACGCAGCAGCCGCAACAGCAACAGCAACAACTACAGCAAAAGCGACCAACTGGCCAACAACTAATTAGACATGTTAAAGAACTTGTTCGAGTTGTTGTTGTTGGTTGTTTACTGTTTGCTGTGCAGGGCATTAAAATGGTAACACCCGACCGAAAAGCCAGCAAGCAACCAGCAAACACATTTAAAAATGCTCAAGTTAATTAATTGCGCAACGAATGCATACCAAACAGACAGACACACAGACAATCAGACAGACAGACAGACAGAAAGACGGACAGACAGCCAGGGCATAGGACATGTCGGTAACGACCAATGACTTGATTTTTGCAGCACGATAGGAGGCCATGGGATATTCTCTGCAGCGTCTCTCTGGCGGGACAAGGCCTGTTGCCTGTTGCCAGTTGCCAGTTGCCGGTTGCCTGTTGTTGGCTGCATGCGTTTCGCTTTCATTAAACAAATATCCAAACACTTTTGCCGCTGATGCGATGACACTGATTAGCATTAACCCAACAGGCCGACCGGGGTTCGAGGCCTGAACGTGATCCCAGACGTTTTTAATTTCATCGCGAGCTGATGTGGCGACAAAAGGTCTGCCAAGGAACCCACTCGGAGCGCACAGACTGCCCACGAAATTGTTGCGCACTCTTTTTTTCCAGTTGATTTTGGCACACATTCTCAAAAGCACAAAAGTGCTCCAAACGAGAGTGCCCGACTGGGTGATGCTCTGCAGGCAACAACAAGAAGTAATTTCTTCTAATAATAATCGCCTCTTTCCACATTCACTTTAATAAATTAATAAATAAACAAGAAGATACGAATATTGAATATTAAATCTATGAATTTGCTATCGCAGCAGGAACAACACAACTACAGAAATAGAAACCGACTGAATATTATTTGTAAGTATTTATTTTTTTTTTTTTTTGGAGAATATCGCAGAGAATCAACAATAGAACTTTTTCTCTCTCTGCACAGCAAAGGCAACTGCAAATTGAACGAGTTTAACTTAAACATTGCCATTCTATATTATGTCAAAGTTGCACGTATATTCGGTGTATAAGGTTAATATAATTTGGCTATTATTATTACGCGATTTCAATTCAATTATTAATATAATTTGTCTATTATTATTACTCTATTGTTCAATTGAATAAGCCAGCATTAGTTTTTGACAAGATGTCAAAGAGCATTCTGTGAATTTAGCTGAAAATACGAAAAATACGAAAGACGACTCAGACCAATACAGGAATTCTGAATGTGAGCTTCTATAACCAATATTTAGTTAACCCCATAGACAAATTGGGCTCTCTTGGAAGTCAGATATCTCTTTAGCTTTGTCGTTAGCCAATTCGAGATATACATATATTGTATATAAATGATTAAGCCTGGACAACAATTAAGAGAGATGATCCAAATTAAAATCTGCATCCAGCAATATTTTTGTTTGCATTGCGCCGTCTGTTTTTGCATTTACAATGCTGTTTTTATGGCAATTTTCTTACATTTTTCATTAGTTTACTTAACCGTTTTTAATAGGTATAGGGCATAAAATAATATATTAAAAAAAAACCGTTTACTTTGCACAATTGGCGAAAATTGGCAATTGAAATATTGAATTAGCAGCCGCATAACGAGTTGGTAACGCTCCTACCCCGACTCCGCCTCGGGACTAGGGGCAACTTCATTAGGGCTGCCACGCCCACAGCAAGAACAGCAACAACCACAAAAACAACAACAACAACAACAATCAATGAGAGATGATTAATTGATCAGTCGAATGCTGGAAAAACATTCGACGGCACAATCAAATTAAGGCAGCATATAAATGTGAGCCAATTATTAAATCTTAAATTTGATGTAGACACCATCGCCAGACGATTCCCAATTTCACAGCCTCCTCAGCGGCACCAGACTAATGAGCCACATGCACTTGGCTGCCAAAACGAATGTTGTTGTTGTTGCTATTGTTGCTGCTGTTGTTAGGTGATGTTGCTGTTGTTGTGGTTGCTGTTGCTGCTGCTGCTGTTGCTGTTGCTGTTGCTGCTGCCTGTGAGCTGTACAACTAACTAATCAAGCTGTTCGGGCTGCCAACTTTGATGCATTTCTCAAATTGATGCCCCAGATTGATGGGCATGCGGCTCTGGACACTCGACTCTGACTATGCGTCTCCTCTGACATATGCAAAACATTTTGTTGAACGCCAGCGGACAAAGCCAGAACAACAAGCTATGCAAAACAAATGAGCTGAAAATGCAGACAAATGACTAACAAGAAGGTGAAAAAGTTACCAGCTAAAATGGCCGCAAGTCCGCCTAAACGAACCGATCAATGAGCTATAGTTTTACGATATAAAATTGAAAGTTTCAACTAATATCACCAAAATCAGTGGGAATCCTGATCAACATTTGCAATTTGCCACGAACAATTTATTAAATATTTTCCCATTGTGTAATCTTAAAAATAGTAGAATAAGTAAATATTTTTTAAATAATATACTATAAGTAGTCGTAGTACAAGTATTTACTATTAGCATTAATTAAGAATGCTGTTAATTTAATTAATGATTTTTCAAGATTTTTTATACTATTTATCTTAATAGTTTTTGTCTAGTTTGAATTTTTGATTATATTTCTTATTAGCATTTTAATATTTTATTTTCAAAATATGACAAACTATTATTGAAGACAACACACAAAACAAGATATTAAATAAAACCTGTCATAGCTTATGCTGAAACTTAAATGCCCTATGGTCGAATAATTTGAGTAGCGCATCGGCAAGTGAAATAAAGATATACAAACATATTTCAATTTTGTTGTTAGCCCAACATGTATTGAACTGCGCTAAATTAACCGCAGGCATTCATTTTGGGTTTCGTGTCCGAAACGGAGTTGGAGTTGGAGCTGGAAGATTCTATGGCCGAGTCATTTTGATGAGTATTGATGAGTTTTAATAAATTGCTGATGAGTTTTTGAGCGCGCTTGCTGCTTTCCCAAGCAACCAAGCAAGCAAGCAAACAACGTAGATACAGATACATAATACATATAGAGATACAGATACAGATACAGATACATCTGCTCGATTCTCCATCTAGTTACTTGTTTTGGGTATCTGTAACGACTGTGGGCCCATAACAAGCCTCAACGCCTTACAACATTTTGAGTGATGCGTTTTTGAAAGTGGCGTCGAATTTCTCAACCGTGAAGCGCCATGCAGAGCAGCGGTAATTGAGACGCTGATGCTGATGCTGATGTTGATGCCGAAGCTGTTATCCCAGCAGCAAATGCAGCATTTCGGAGCTTGGAGTGTGGTGCATGGTGCATGGTGCATGGTGCGTGGTGCAGCCGTGTAGTCGTTTAATTGCCGCCATTATTAAACTCATTTATCGTGTTTTAATTTTAACGTTGAGCTTCAGCACAGAGCAAGCAGCTAGCAGCAAGCAGCTAGCAGCATCAGCAGCATGCAACGTGCAGCATCAGGTGTCTGACGCTGCAGCGGGGCATCACTTTGGGCTCCACACTCACACTCCACACTGTCTTCTTGCTGCATGCAGCATCTACTATGGTATAATTAGCGTGGAAGACGGTTACGGCGGCGACTGCAGCTGCCATGATTTGGCGCTGATGCAACAATTTACAGGAAAATTATGTTGTTTGCTTAATTAATAAAAGTAGTTTTTAATAGAAAGCCATTAGGAGCAAGCAGCAAAGCCAAAGAAGGACGGGGCCCAACCAAACGGGCAGCCGCGTGATTTATTCAAATGTGCAACAATCTTGGCAAGGAAAATCACGTTAAAAACAAAAACTGATTAAATATGACAATGACTCTTGTCCGTATCAACTACTTTGTTATGTGTTGTTCTCTCATGACAAAAGTTGTTACAGTTGCCCATCTCTTGCCTTGGCCAACGGAATATGAAGCAACTTTGTGTTGGCCAAACTAACTAACTTAAAAGTCATAATTAGTGGTCGCATGTCACACTTTTGAGTACATTCGAGTTTCGGGGCAAACCTGAATTGCCTTTATCTGGTTTTCACTGTAAGCGGATGAAGTCCGCCAAAAGTGTCGCATAAAATAATATAATTAACATAATCATAATCAACAAAGTATAAACGTTAAATTGAGGCTAATTACTTTATAACCGACACTCAACTGCGAAACATCATCCATGACGACGTCAACGTTGAAAACAACAACAAAAAACATGCTCACTTGTGGCAAACTCGTTTCAATTATGTGGAATCAAGCAGTCTAGGTACAAGCTCAACCTCAACCCCGGCCTGGCCCCGGCCCCAGCCCCGGCCCCTGCCCACAGCTCTGACTCCGGCTCCGTCAACAACTGGACGCCAACCGGATGGGCCAGAAGTGTGCAACAGTTCCAAATGCGAATGTGATTTGATTTCATTTTCGTTTAATTGGAGTTATGACCACGTTTCTTATGTCTGAGCGCATAAAATGCAACAGTCTGAGTGCACTCAAATCTGGTATAAGACGAACACTGAGAGAAATCGGCATGCCTGAGTTACAATACACAACAAGGATTCGTAACCAAATTTTATTATTTTTATTTTATGAATGTAAAAAGTGGTCAGACAACTGACATAGCTAAGCTTAATATCAAATAAAGTTTCTAATTGCATGTTATTAAGATTGTTATTAATTGGATTACATATTTTAGCATATATACAACCGTAAAAAGTGCTAATTTAGGCACACCGACTATTACATACCCTTGCATAACGAATATTTTAATGGCATTTTAAATGAATAGCGGTGATTTACAATATGAACAGAAATCTCAGGTGTGATGTGCTCTATTAATAAAAATATTATAAAATAAATATAAATTTGCATTTATATATAAAAGACTCATTGATTAATCTTATGGCAGCTATATCATTTGGGAGTCCGATATCGATGCAATTTTTGTCAATTTAGTTTTGGTAGGTAAACGTGAATTTTAAACAAAAACTCATCGTTCCTTCCTCAAAATTATGGATATTCTGCTAGTTTCAAAGTAAGAAATGTTAAATGTCTGTTCAAAAATTTCACATTTCATAAATTTGTGTAATAAAAATGCTTACCAAACAAAAACTCAGCTTTCAACCGATTGTTGCTATGGCAGCTATATGATTTTCTTTCGATTCTCATAACGCATAGAATTCCTTGAGTTGTTCAAATAAAAGTCAAGTTACCCGTCTGCTAATTTCTACAAGCAACTGTTCATCAGCTCATCAATTATACACACAATACATCATATATTCTTTGAGTCATTAACTACCTTCTTTTCTGCAGTGAAATGTGGTTAGTGAAGAGGCAAGACCCAGTAGCCAGTAGCAAAAGCGTCGGAAAAATGCAACTATTCCGCACATAAGCACAATATGGCGGCTAACTGGCAAAGATAAAACGTAGCTATTTTAACTGTTTTAAATTTTTATGACAAGCTCATGAATTCGTGTGCAATTGTAAATGCGCCATATAATTTACGGATAATTATTATAATTACTGGTTATTTTTCAGTTAACTTATGAATACTCGAACCTAACATGTTTGTTTGTTGTTTCAACGGCGCGTGGTTGGTCAGTGTTTTTTGTTGTTGTTGTTGTTGTTGCTGCTGTTGTTGTTGGTGTTGCTGGTCGAATGCCCACAGGCAGCTAGCAAGTTTTTTTGCTATGCCAGTTGATGTCCGTGCTGTGGTTGTTGTTGTTATTTCCATTGCATATGTATGAGTGGCAAGCAATTAATTCCGATTTCTTATAAAATAAACACTTTTAAGATTTAATTAGATTTTGTAATTAGACCTGAGATTGTCTGCCCGTCAATTACCTAATTCAAAATCGCAAAAAAAGGTTAAATAATATAAAAAGAAAATTTAAAAAATAAGCGTAAATTTGACGAATAATTTAATAATAATGAACAGGGTAGTAGATAAATAAAATTACAAAAAAAAAAATAAGAGAGAATATCAAAAGACTTAGACAATGAACTTGCATTTCCAAATAGAATCTGAAAGAAGCGTGAAATTTTCATGTTTAAAAGTTGAATTGAACTAAAAAAAAAACTAAAAAATTTGAATTTAAGGTGTACAACACAACCAGTGCTTCATTATAATTATTTCAATCGCGCAACAGTTTGCGGTACATGAGTCATTTAGTTTAGTCCACTCATTTTCGCTCATCTCATAACTTCAGGGCCAATTATGCGTTATGGTCGCGAACTCGAAAAAAGTAACAAAAGCTGAATTATGTTTGTAGTGGTCATAAATAAATTTGGCAGTCGAAAAACCAAAAACAAAATAAAAAAAAAACATAAGCATACCACTCGCAATCTATGGACGTTCCAGGGCCGGGCGCGATAAAAATCGCTGGCAATTTGTTAAATTTAACGATTTTCAGCTCAAGCAGAGGAACAACAACGATAACGGCGAAAACTGTGCCGAATGTTGAGCAGCCCAAAAAATGACCAGCCTCCTCCTGCTTCGACTGTTTTATGACCAAATAAATAATTAAAATGATGCGTGGTGTTAAGTGCCGCCACGTCTCACCAGAGCAAATGCTGAAGAGACAGCCACACGCAGTGCGTTCATTTCCTTTGAAAATTTGTCATAAATTTATAGCTTTCGCGTTGTACGGGTTCACTGTACTAACCCCACAACAACAACAACTATCTCGCCTGGCCTGGGTACAGGGCACGTACGCGCTCTGACACTGCCCCGATCCGGGGCTTAATTGCTTGTCATGTGGCACACATTTCCAACGCAAATTGGCTGCCAGATATGCGAGATCTGGATTCGTTTTACTGAGACCACACAACGTTTCCATTCGAGTGCCGCCAAAAAAAAAATATTTGCCAAATTTCAAACTAACTGGCCGTGTTCTAGGCCCATCTTGTCTGGTACGCCCTTCAACTTTGAACCGGTTCTTAGATGGGGCAATTAAAGAGAATCGCTTCGGGTTTTAATGAACTAACTGTGGAACATTAAACTAATATGCTTTATGGCTGCTCGAGTTCTGTGCGCCGAATGTCACTTGTTGCAGCTTCTTGTCTTTGGGATCTTTGAATCTCCGAAGTCAGCTTGTTTTTTATGATTATGTGCTCGTTAAAGCGTTGCCCCGCAGTCGGCGTTATCACTTTGCATCGCCAGGTCACATAAAAAAGAGCATTATCTCAACTGATCTACAGCTCACTTAATCCTTGCGTCCGAGTAGCAAGTGGCACATCTACGAAGTCTCTTAAGCGGTTTCCAAGTAATTTCTGTCAAAATTGTTCATCTCCGTTTCGTATGGGAATCGACATTAAAGATGAAAATTTCTGCCAAAAGGTGCTGGACTAGTTTGTGGAAATTTGCGGTTGATAAAAGACACGCGTAGGAAATTGTTAGTTACTTAATAAAGACAGAAATTTCGGTTTTGTACAAGTCAGAGAGAATCACAGAATCTGTTAAATTTTTAATAGATCCTGATGGTCGACAAATATGTTTCTGACTTAAAATAGCTCTCTTGAAAATAATTATCTTTTCTGGTTTTGATTTGTGAAAAATTACTAACCAAGTAGATTTGTAGATTTCGCAAAAAAAAATCGGTAATTGTCAATACTTACCATAAGTACAAAACTGAAACTGACTACTTGGAAACTTACCTGGGCTATTTATAGACCAATACACAACTTGTAATCAAATACATATAAGTTTGTAACATTCTAGGTAATCTGGTAAAGGCAATTTTTATATGATTCTGCTAACAGCCAAATGCCAAAGTTTATGGCTCTATTAGCAGGCATCTTATGAAGATCTCGGGAAGCCCACTAAAGCTTATAAAGTTTACTACCTTTGACTTCAATTGATATAAATATACACATATAAAGTCATCTGATTTCTTTGTTGTTGTTTTTTGTTGCAGTTTCTGCGGCTTTTTGTGCAGTGAAAAATCTTTTTAGTATCCAACATAAATAATATTTTATTGCCAATTTAGTTGGAAAATTAATGTGCATACAGTTGGCAACTTTGGTAATTTATGCAAATAAAACGATCGTAAATTTGGCATTAAAACGCTTATTAAATGATCGTTTATTAGCCAAGCGGACAAGACATACTCACACTCACACACACACTTATACACACACAAGGGATTAGCTTACTGTGCCCCTGCAACAAGGTTGCGATTTGTAGCAGCCGCATAAATTAAGTGATTAACCGAATTGTTCTTAAATGCTGGCAGCTACTTACAAGATTGATATTATTTACGATGCTGACCAGAGAGTGTCATTGATATATGTGTGTACCATAGTAGGCTACAAATGTTGCACTTGATCAGTGGCTTGTTTTGGCTCTGCAAAAAGTGTCTATAACTTCTGGGAAATGTGGCAAGAGCGATGGCTGTCTGGCTGTCTGTCTGTCTGGCTGGCTGGTTGGCTCGAATATTGTATAATATATTAGCTGGCGCATTGTGTGTTAATTTGACAATGACATCGGACTGAAATTCCTTGGGAACGGCAGCAACAACAACAAGAACAACAACAACAGGAACAACACTTTACCGCCATGGCGACAAACGAGCCTTGTTGCTGTCAAAAGTCAGAAATATAACCATATAAAATCAGTCGGCATGACCATTGAGCTGCTCGCTCCTGTCCCAGCATCTCCCTCACTGTTGTGCCCATCAACATTCCCATCATCATTCCCATCATCAGCTTTAATCATCATAATCATCATCATCATCATCATGGTGAGCGCAACAGGATTAGCAAAATTAATGCGGCAACAGCTTTTAAAGATCCTCTTCTCTCTCTCGCTCTCTATCTCTCTCTCTCTCTCTCTCTCTCTCTCTGTCTTTACTGAATGAAGCTGCGATCCCAGCTGTCAGTGTTCCGAGTCCTCAACTTATCAGCTCGATATAATCAAACAATTTTGCTTCTTTATAATGCGTTTAGTATTTTCAACACGTTCATTTCTACTAGAATTTCACAAGAATTCTTATGAAGTCCTCAAGAATCCATCAAATGAAATATCATAAGAAATCATCAAAGTATCCGAATAAATATCGAGAAAAAAAAATAACAATTAACCTTAGATGAGTTTTCCAAAAAATAACTACCAAGCCTAGATAGTAAAGAAACATCATATAAGGTGTTAAAGTTCTCTGCTCAAACTTTTTATAAAACACAACACTTTTGAAAAAATAACAGATCTTCTCAATCATAATGAGCATTGTAATATCCATAGTCCAAAACCATTGTGGCCAGCTCTGCTCATAAATTATAACAATAATAGAAAGTTATTAATAATATCTATAATTACATTTAAGCATCGTTTGTAAATGCCTAAATCAGTCAACTCAAACTGTGAATGAATGAAAATACATCATATTTTTCAAATTTCTCTTCGGGCCTAC
Organism: Drosophila kambysellisi; assembly: GCA_035042185.1. Taxonomy (NCBI): domain Eukaryota; kingdom Metazoa; phylum Arthropoda; class Insecta; order Diptera; family Drosophilidae; genus Drosophila; species Drosophila kambysellisi. Next base: position 2,868,100 of record JAWNLS010000855.1, read on the forward strand.
AAATCTTTTTGATCATGTCCTAAAAGTAGAAATTTATGCGTGAAACGGCAAATGTTGACCGCCCTGCAACTTTCTTCAAGCACCTTATCTGTAGTCAAAAGTCAAACTTAGTAAAAGTAACTCATTTATAATCTTGGAGAATCCATTGTATTTTTAAGCGTCTTCATTCAGTAAAGTAGTCTTAAGTTTAGACACTCGAACTGAAGTTTGCTGCGGATGATGGTGATGGTTATGTTAATAATGACGATGACGATGATGCTGATGATGATGACTCAATAATTGAAATTTATCAAAATAAATTAAGTAAATCGACTTTAAATTTAAAGGCCACATTAATTACAACGTCTTAGAGACAGAGAGAGAGAGAAAGAGACATGTATTTAAAGAGTGCCTGACAAATGATCCAACAATTTATAACAAACCCACCGAGCACCCAGCAAACAGCAGAGAAAGAAACGGAAAGATTTTTGTTGTCTGCCCACAACATACACACACACACACACACACACACATTTATCACACACACAAAATAGACAATGCTCTCCAGAAAGGTCCAGCTCCGGATTTGTAAGACAGGGCGAACATTTTCAATGTCACAACTGAGGCCCATAAATTTCAACAATTTACAACGGGCAATTCATAAATTTATTAATGAATTAAGTTATAAGATAATTTACAGTTGATGCTGATCGAAACGCAATCTGCTGAACAAAATGATCATCACCGCTGATCGCTGCAATATATCAACAGTGGCTGGACGTGGCCCAAGACCCGCGACCTAATCGAATTGTAGCCCCAGCAGAACCAGCAGCGAAAGCAAAAGCCAAAAAAAAAAAAATAAAAATAAAAATAAAAAATCGCACAAACTACAGTGAATTCTCGGAATTGAACCAAGCAAATGGGCAAAGGCTGCTAAAAAAAAAAGGGAAAAATTTAAATGAAGCTGTGGCTGAACCAAGCCGCGCGGAGACTGGCAGAGAGACTTTGAGCTGGGATCTCTGGTATGGCAAACTGGCTGCAGTTTGTCTGCTGGCTTATTGGTGCGCATTTCTAAAAAAACAAAACAGGAGGAGAGGGCGAGGGTGAGGGCGAGAGAGCTGCACATGATTAGCTGGTTAGCTGCGGTTCCATAATCGTTATCAGCGGCACCATCATCGACAACATCCCACAGAGAATCGAGCATTTTTTCTTTCTTTTTTTTGCAATTTTGTTGCATATATATTTTTGTTGCTTATAAATTGGAATTTAAAATTAATTAAGTTGTCGTTTTGCGCTTTTATCCAATTTATAACTAATATGACACCGATTATACGAAATATGTTCGCTAATTAACGAACAAACACCGCAACCAACAGCACAAACTGCCTACCAGGCACTCCTCACCCTTAAGTCCCCCCATGCGACTACCACCAGTCATCTAACTGGCCAAGAGCCAAGGCAGACAGACAGGCAACAGTCGACGACGACGACGACGACGTCGTCGTCTACTTCTGCAGTCTCGACTTCTTGCTCCCAACTTTGGATCGTGTCCGCGTGCTCGTAATCTGCTCGCTGAAGACGCGTTGTAAATTGTCTGACAAAGCTTATTTTATTAATTTAAGCCATAAGCGTTGGCCTCGTGTTGCTGCAGCTTTGCCTTGTTTGTTTGAAGTCCCCCTTTATTTTTGCATACAGAGCCAAGCCAAGCCAAGCCAAGCCAAACCAAGCCAAGTCGAAACCAGGCATCGGCAAGCAGCGCCAATTTATTGCGCACCGTAAAAAGCCGTTTGCGTTTTAATAAGCCATGCCAAACACGCGGCAGTTGTTCCGTTTATTCGTTCGTTTTTGGCTCTTTTGGCTCTCAGCGGCTGTTAGCTGAAGGCGTCGATGTTGACGACGTTTTGGTCATTTGACTTTAACCCACAGCCAAGGCAAAGTTAAACTCTCTCACTGCATTCCTGGGCATAGCGAATTACAGTTTCTCTGTGTAATCGAGTGTGAGGGGATTCATTTATGTGTCCACCAATTGGACGATTGATTGACACTGGTTTATGGAACTGATGGGACGCACAAGCGCATTTAATGAACAACATAATGGGTAAGAAAAAATGAGTTTGATCATAAACGCTGCAACTAAGAATGATGGCTATATAATTGAGTTATTACACCTGCTAGCTATCCATCACAGTATATTTATATACATATATATACATTATATTATATATATATATATATATATATGTGTGTGTGTGTGTGTGTGTGTATGCTTGAGTGTTAGGTCAACTTCAGTTTACAATTTAATAGCACACTTACTTGCTGAGTATTTTTGTTATTACATTTTATTATATTTATAAATTTAAATGTTGGACTGAAAACATGGAAAGCATAACTTTCACTGGGTAATAAAAGAAGATCAAAATAAATGCTTAATAAACACGGAGTTATAAACTCATAAATGGGGTATTATAGAGTTTTGCATGTCGTCAAAAAGATAAATTGTCTATATTTAGTGGGAAAAGGAAAAAGGTAACAAAATATTACTTTTCTTTGCCAACAAAATATCGATATAGGAAAAAAGAAAAATGTTAAAAAATATGACTTTTCTTTTTCCAACCAAAAATAGATCATTTTTCTACAAGCTGGAGAATAAAGCAGATATTGTATAGCAACAAGGACTATAGAGATACCAAGATATTGCATAACTTATACAAAAGCTGTTCAATGGTGAGTCTTGATATCTCTAGAGTTTTTGATAGTATGAATATAATATTACTTTTATTCTAATAAAACTAATACATTCTCTGTAAAAAATGTTTTTGGGCATTGACATTTTGCTTCCCTAATTTAAATTAACATGTATAATTCTTTAAAATTGTACAATATATCTTATTAAATTTTAATAGATCAGATATGTAATAAGCTAAGTAACACAAAAGTTTCAATCTCCCCTTGCATAAGGATTAAGCACGATGCGCGATTGGGCCACATTGGGAACCCTGGGCGCAATGGTTAGCGATAACACAATAAAAATAAATATGTCAAAATTAAGTAAGCAACCACAAATTCACACACCAACACCACCACAATTCAACAACAACAACAACTAGACACTAGCGATAAGCTGTGCCACAATGGGTAAACCACAAACAAATGCAGCAGGCAGCAGCAGGCAGAACGCGAACAGAACACTATTTGCATTGGCAGTACAGTGTATATATGTATATATGTATTTATGTATGTATGTATGCGTGTATGTTGTTGGCCCATAAAAAAAAGGCGTTGAAATCAGTTAAAAATAGCTGTGGTTAAGAGAATACAGCTGCCTGGAGCTGGGGAGAAGGCGGAGGCTGCGGAGCTGAGCAAACAAGGCATTGCGCATCAAGATGGGGCCATTGGCCATTTGTAGGGGGGGGGGGGGGGGGGGGCCGACGAGAAGAGTGTGTCATGGAACAGGCGCGTAGGGTTTGTAAGGACGAGTTGGGCGCGCAAAAATCGTTTACAAATAAATCAGAAAGCGATAAATAAGGATTTTGTCTCGTAATAACTCAGCGGGAGCCATTTAACATGCAATCATAACGAATCGATGCTGAACGCTTTAGCGAATGCCAAGATCACGGCAGCAAGGACCAGGGTGCCGGCCGGAGGGGCATGCGCATATGCCAGGGGCACGGACACGGGCAGGGGCAGGGGCAGGGGACAAGGGCTTGTGCGGAACCAGTAAACACGCTTTCACACCAGGCAGCCAAGTTGGCAAGTGTGTGTCGAATTGTTGTTGACTTGTTGCAGTTGTCGCTGCTTCTGCTTGCTGTTCTTGTTGATGTAGTTCTCGCGCCTTGGGCATGAAAATAAAGTTGCAAACAGGAACGTATAGCTTCTTTTGGGCTTGACCACATCGCCTGAGCCTTTTTAGCACAATGGATTTTTATGAGCGACGTTTTTTATTTTTATTTTTGTTTTTTTATGTGCTTGCCCCTATCACAAAACATACCCAAAACATGCACTTGGCTGCACATCATAATTCGCACAAGCGACACTCCATTTCGCATACCCTTAAATCGATACCCGCATCCCTTTTCCCTGTTCAGTGTTCCATGTTCCCGATGCTTTAGAGTCAGCTGTGCATGTTGAGGCGCGGTAAACAACTACAAGTTGGCTTAATTATGTTGTAAAACAATCTGCCTTCATTTGCGCTTGCAAGCACAACTAAAACAGCTACAAATCCTTGGCTTCGAGGGAAGTAATTAAAATTACAAAAGACAGCGTTGACGGTATGCCCACAACAATGGCTGCCAGACACGCATTCGGTTCGGGTCTACACGATTTTCCGCGTCTAATTGCCAGAAGTGTGTCACAGGAAAAGCGGCCCACTAACGACCACTAACGGACCAGTCACAACCTGAGCCTTTGCACACCTGACAGGTGAACTGCCTTGGCTGCGTTGGCTTATGGGGTCAGGCACGCATACGTCTACATAAAGGACTTATCTCGATAAAATTGCAAAATGCAGTTAACCTGGCTAACAAGAAATTAAATTCCATTACGCGCGCCTAACTCAATTGCTCAACCCGGCCAATGTGGGTTGGGTTCTTACAGTGGGTGCATCCAAAAAAAAAATACTAATCTTTGTAAATTTGCATATCTTTTGTTGAAAATGTAGAGAAGATCTTTTGAACAAATTGTGCTTAAGCAATAAAGTATTCAAAATATATATTTATATATAATGAGTAAGACACGATCATAATTTAAATTGTTTTAAAACTGTTATTGATTTTACATATTTATACACTAAATTGAATTAGATTTAGCCAATCTACAAGCTTTAACTTGATTCAATAAAAATTCAAATATAATTTAGATTCGCATACTTAATTTTAACAACAGAATATTCCCGTAGATTAGATTCTATTTGAACCACTGTCCACGTAGCTAATGAAGAGGTGGTAATTTATGTGGCTATATTCACCTGTTCCTAGACACATTTTAATAAGCCAGTGACTGAGCCATGAATGGGAACGAGCTGGCCAAATAGAGACGTAGACATGGCTAACCTGCCAAGTCTTTTACGTGGGTCTAACTGCCTCTAGCTGGACGTTGTCTGCTAACCAAGTGCAGGATTAATTAATTGCCTGCTGCTGCTGCTGCTGCTTCTGCTGCTGTTGTTGTTACTACTGCTGCTGCTGTTGCTGCTGTTGTTGCTGCTGCTGTTGCTGCTGTTGCTGATGATGTCTGAGGCACGCATGACGTATACGTGACATTTGAGTAATGTTCAGCCGCTTAATGTGCGACATTTTGTTTGTTTTTGCCAACTGCTAACAACTTTTGACAGCCAGCAGGCAGGCAGGCGACTTACTAAATGCTTGAATGTCAACTGATTCCACTTATTTTGCACAAGAGACTCTGCTTTGCATAGGTTTATTGCGCATCCAAGTTATAATGATGAGCAGCAGCTGCCGCTGCAGCAACAGCATCGCTCCATTCAGCCAGACGACAGCGTTGTCAAATGACTTGCGTAAATTTATCGTAAATGGCATCAACGGTAGCCACACAATCCAGCTCCTTGCCACATTCGACATGCGTCTGCCGATTTGTTGTCCAAGTCAGTCCGTCAGTCAGTCAGTCAGTCAGTCAGTTAGTTCGTCTTGCCTGCTCGGCTAATCCTCGTTAATCCTTTTGACTGCACTGCTGCATTGCTGCATTGCTGCACACACATAAGTTTGACTCGCTGTTGCTGTTATTGTTGTTAAGTTGCAACACTCCCCCACCTCCGCCAACAAGACTGATATGCTAATGCAACGCATCGCTGTGCGAATCCCTTTTTGGCTCTGGGCATGCGCCACTCTGCCACGCAAATTTGCATCGAAGCTCAGCAAATCTGAATATCGACTTGAGCGAGTTGTTGCGTGTTGTTATTGTTGTTGTTGCTGTTGTTGTTGTTGTTGCTGTTATTGGTTTTGTTGTTGCGTCTTTGTGTCGCTTGACACATTTAATTGGAAGTCAATTGCTCGACTGTTTGGCATTTTACACAAATCCCACTTGCGTCTCTTTGAGTAAGTCAATGTTTATCATAAATCCGTATTTCTTGAGAAGTGCGATAACATAATCTAAAAATATAAAAAAAAAATTATTAATTTAAAATGTATTTTATATATGTACATATTTAGTGTTCCTAAAAATATTAAATGTTGTTTTTATACCCTTAACCCATTAAAAATGGGTAAAATGGGTAAAATGGTTTTGTGCAAATGTATGTAACAGGCAGAAGGAAGCATCTCCGACCCCATAAAGTATATATATTGTTGATCAGGATCAACAGCTGAGTCAATATAGCCCTGTCCGTCTGTCCCTCCGTCCGCCTGTATGAACACGCGGATCTCAGAGACTATAAGAGCTAGAGGCTTCAAATTTGGAATATAAGCTCTCGTGTACCAGGCGCAGATCAAGTTTGGTTTATTTGATCGATAACTGCCCCAGTTTCTGAATTATCGATACATTTCGATTTCCGATAGCAATAAATTCCACAATTTAAGAGTCAGAGGCAGAGATCGGACAAGAAACACCAAAGTTATAGTCGAAAAGATATTCTCATATTGATCTCATTTCTATTAGCAGCCGCAAGCATTTTCTGTATGCATAAATAAGCGAGCGCATGTGTGAGAAAGAGATGACACGATAATCGACGCTAGCGTCATATATTTGTGTGTATTCTGCAGAACCCCGATAACAACTATTTCGTGTATGTGTGTATGTGTGTATGCATGTACGTATATGCACGTGTTTGTAGTAGTAAACTCGACTACAGCATCTTACTTGTTTTATATAATCTATACAAGTATTATCCCTAAAAATATAAAACAGGAATTCCTTTTTTCACTTATTCCAAATTGAGAGTTATATCAATATCCCTATATACGAAGAACAAATCTAATAAAATGATATCTAAAGTAAAAGTTATATTTTTCTTAAGATGGGTATTTTGTTATATTTAACTCACAATATGACTTTTACTTCTACTACTATTTTACTTATAATTTGACTTTTAATTTGTAGATTAACAATTTTAGATTAACAATTATTTTGCTACACATATCTTTAATATGTATTTCAATTAAATACTCCATCGACTTTGCCACTAAAGTCCTAGCTAGTTTCCCTAGCAGCTTTCAGTAAATTGCCAGCCATGGAATCGAAATGCTCAACCAGTCTAAGATCGGGCTGCACAAGGCGGCGGCAAACGGCGCTCCAGTTGAATACACTTGGGTGACATTCAATGGGTCTGAGGCTTGTAGTTTGTGTCTCATTGTCATGCCCCGCTTATTGATTGGAATACAATGGATCCTTAAAGTGTGCTTACAAGCGCCGTAACTCAAACAAATTGCAGCCGCCTGCCTGCAAACGCCTGACTGAGGATGAGCACGCCGATGAGAACCAGAAGGTCGACGGGCAACGGGTAACGACACTGATCAACAGGCGCGGCGACGTGGATACACCGGTCAGCCAAGGCAACCCATTTGGATGGGGCTGGGCCAATGCGTTTTACATGATGGCTACACGACAAGACAGGAGCGGCAAGAGCCCGGACGGCCAGCCGGACTGCCAGCTTAACAAGAACAAGATAAGCCCGCGCCCCAATATTGTTGTTGTTGTTGTTGTTGCTGTTGTTGTTGCCGGAGTTTTTTCTGCTAACTTTGGTTTGGTTTTAAGTTATTCCAAGCTCGCCACGAACACACAGCGGACCAGAGGCGCTACTGACGCGCTTATGTTAAATTTACCAAACAAGCGATTTGTATGCAATTTTGCGATCGTCGTATGAAACAAGGGAGCGAGGAGCCGAGGAGCTGGTTAGGGAAGCATGCTGCTGAAATCCAAATCCCAGCGAGACATCATGACGGCGTGGATTTGGAGAGGGCTGCTTAAGCTGCTGTGGCTGCTGCTGCTGCTGCTGCTATTGTCTTTGCTGTTGCTGATGTTGTTATTGTTGTTGTTGTTGTTGTTGTTGTTGTTGTTGTTGTTGTTGTTGTTGTTGTTGTTGTTGTTGTTGTCTGCCGCACTGTCTGCATCTGCATCTGCGGCTGCGTCGCTGCTGCCGTCGCGATGTCTAGTTTATTGGCGTGATTTTTTATTTGCATTCGAAATGTTGCTTGATGCCACAGTCAGCGAGTTGTTGTTGTTGTTGTTGTTGCTGTTGCACGTGATGTATGCGATGTGGCCGCCCGGCCCTGTGTACGGGCTGCTTGTGCTGCCCGCCACACAATTGCCATAAGTTTTGTGGCTCCGCTCCGCAATTATTTGCGGAATTCCTTTTGGAATATATATTGACTCTGACTCTGACTCCCAGTGCAGACTGTGTGTTCACTGTTGTTGCAACTGGAAGCTTTACGTGCCTCTTGTGTCCAAATGTCCGCTGGCAGCGCCTCGGACTAGCTCTGACAGCCATACAAGGAAGCTTAACCCAATGCCAGCTCGTCGTTATTGTCGTGGGTTGGGTTGGGCATTTCTGGTTTCGCTTCCAAACTCTTCACGTTTGCCTTATTCTTCTGTTAATTTGTCATGAAATTTCGTTTTTAGCGCATTTTTTAAATGCATGCAATTTGTGAAGTATTTTTTTTTTTGTATTTTATTTTAATTTTGCAAAACGACGGAAGTTGCGCAATCTGAATGAAATTGATTTATTGTTAAGATAATTTAATTTGATTCATATTATGTATTCGATATGTGCAGTCAAGAATGTTAAATCAAGTTTGAGTAACGCACTAGCGAACAGATGAATATCTTAAAATTTATTTATTTGTTAGTCTACCTTCATTCCAAAAACTTGATATTATAACAATGTATATAACCATAACTGTTTAATCACAATTAATGTATCCATTTTTTCAAAATACAATTATTGACGCACTTTAATTTATTGTCTACAAACTTCCCCAACTAGCTTCAAAACTTAATGTATATAAATAATCCAATCTCGATTCATTCATTTAAATTGTAATGATTTTTAATAAGTTAAGGCTTTAAAAAGGATTTGTCCAAGTTATAATATGCAAATTTAACATGAGGAACTAAGAGATCTTGAACTAACGATATCAAATGATTAAATTAAATTAAAATTCAAATGGCAATGAAAAATGGCCAACTGTTATTGGCCCCGAGCTAAATGATCAATTCATACAAGAACAAAATTGAACTAAATAACCCCATTTCCCATTGGGCACATTGACAAAGCCGTTATATATATTAACTGGCAAATGCGTATCATTCAATCATTCAATCCACCCACTCGCATTAGCACCCATTCCAAATGCAATTTTTCAAGTCGGAAAGCCAAACAGATCAGAACTGCGCAACAACTACTTTGTATGCAAGTCAGAGGCGCAACAAACAACAACAACAACAAAAATGTATATAAAAAGAGGCGCCTCGCGTACTCCACTACCTGTCCGCCTGCAAGTCAATGGTGCCCCAAACTGCCCCAAGTGTCAAATTAGACAAAGAGCAGGCACAGACTCAATACAAAACTGCAACTTGCAACTTGGAACGGGCAACGGCCAAATGAAATGTTCGCTGCCGGGCAGTGAAAAACCTGGCGTCTAATTTTCCACGAATCGAATTCAGGTGGACGGGGTTGGCTTTTTGCATTTGCATTTCTGTATGTGGGTGGTCACCAAATTGCCAGAACGTGAGCACAATTTTTAAATTAACGGCAAGTGGTTAGAACAGCAGCAGCGAGAGAAGGACGGACGGACGGACGGACGAATGGATGGATAGACGGACGTACTGACGGACGGAACGGAGAGTCGAGCAAAACAGACAAAGCGCATTCCAGCCACAAAACTGTTGCAATTAATTGCATAAAAGTTCTTAACCGTCAGCATTTCCCGACTTCCCTCGATTGTTGCCCATTTTTTCCGCCATAGAACAATGGCGTCTTGTGCAAACTATGCAACAGCAACAACAACAACAACAATAGCAATAAGAACAACAACAAGCGTGGCCATAATCGGAGCCACATCGTCGTCATGGTCGTGCCTTTCAGTTTGAAACGTGATCGATAGACTGACTACTAGCGAAGCCAACAACAACAGCAAACAACAACAACAACAACAGCAACAACAACAACAGCAACAACAACAACAGTACCAACAACAACAGCAACTGCAAATTGGTCTCTTTTAGCCATAGACGCAGACGTTACCAAATGTTTTGGCCTTAGTCAAATTATGTTCTTTGCCTCGTTTGATAAAGAAACAGCAAATTGATGTTGTTGTTGCTGTTGTTATTGTTGTTGTTGTTTGCTATTGTTGTTGCTGGTGTTGCTGCTATTGTTGTTGCTTTTTGCTCTCAAACTGTTTGCTCACACCGTCTGTTGGGCATCTGAGAGCACAACGTTAATGATTACGTGTTATCGTGTTTGTAATTTTGCATACTGCTCTAATGACGACTCTGCTGCGCTGCAGTGCATCCATCCAAGCCACCCATCCATCTGACCATCCATCCATCCATCCAGCGATCGATTCAATGCTTGGGGTTATATGGTTTAGATCATGGCAGCGGACACTAACTACGCTCATCATGGAGCGTTAACAAGCTCATTTTTCTAAACCTGACGTGCTGAGTGAACAAAAGAGAATGCAGGAATCCGCCAATTCCAGACCCCGCGACCATTGGCCAATTTTAGTTGCACTTAAACCGTTCATAAATCGTTAATAATAGCATTTATTGTGTTATACACCGAACATCATTCTTGGGAATCACGGCAATATATGGTGTCATAAACTGCATACTACATTTTAACACATCATTTTCATTCTAGAACAATCACAATTTGACACCCAATTAACGAACAATAGGAGAAAGAGAGAATCAGAAAAATACATCCAAGTTAAATGAGAGAGAATTCATCTTGGAGATAACCTTAACCCATTATTAAATGCAGAGTAGCCTTGCCAATCCTTGACAAAATCTGAATTTGTATATATTTACGATTGTGCCTATTATTGCCATCGGAAATCGATTTATATCGATATTTGTGAAATGGGAGTAATGATCTATGAGCGTGATCTGCAAGTTATTATTTGTTTCTAGATTTTATAGAATCTCAGATCGTCTAGACTCAACGGTAGGTCGTGATCAAGGATATAATCTTGTAATCTTTATTGTTCCATTTCCTTCATTTTTCAAAGTTTGAGGGTATAATTATTTATAATAAAAACTTTTCGAAAAACACAGTATACGTATTTAAATTATTTTAATTAACAGTAATAAATTTATATAAATTAATATTGTCCTATATTTATGTGTATTAAAAACGTTGTGCTGAAAACAGCACAACTGAATAGAAAATTGTGTTTTGCTCTTGGAGTTTATAAAGTTATTTTGTTACTTATCAATTTTGTACCAAGTTTCGAGCAAAAACATATGAACTATAATTTTATACTCTTCTTTTTTTATTACATTTCCAAATATGTTAACACCTTGGAAATCTGATATACATATGGGCTTATATAATACACCGATGATGATACAATTTTGTGTACGCACAAATAGCGCCAGTCTTCAAGACTATAATATGGGTATCAGCAAGAGCACTGTCATAATTTTCAACAAAACGATCACATTGACAATATCGCCAAAGATCATTGAATCTGTTATTCCAACAGCCAATCAACACCTACAACATAATGCTACGTATACGTATATAAACTATGAGGATTGTAGAGTCGAGGTGAACTCGAACATGGTTATCCACATTGATTGAACTAAATTTTCATTAACTGCCGCATGCCCGTAGACAAAACGTTTTCCTGTTAAAAACCCACTCCAAAACCAAACTCGAACTCAAAGTCGAACTGGGGAGCATATCGTATTAAATTGAATTTTTATGTTCTCACAAGAGCATGGAAAATGCTGTACTGGGAACGGATCAGCCATAAAACCATGGTCAGGAACTGACTGCTGTTGCAGTGTGTGGGTTAATAAATGGGGTCTCCCCTCCACGCCTGCGCCCAATGAGCAGCGACGAGAAGCGCTGGCTAAATTATGGTTATTTAAATAAACAGCACACGATTTGATTTGGCCAAAGCAAAAGTGTTGGCCTGGCCGCGAAATGCAAGCGCCTTGAAAATTGTACAAGGAATCAAGCAAGGCAAACGCTTGACAAGACGAGATGCGACGAGATGAGTGTAGACTGCGACTCTGGACTTGGGTAAAATTATGTTGTAGCTGTGCTGATCGTGCGCAGGGCACTGGCGATAGATTCGTCGCCGTATTGGGGGTTGTACCATCAGGCCATGATTGAGTAACGCCCTGGACCTGGCACTGGGGCGTCTAATTATGAGTGCAGTTCTGGCCAACAACAACAGCGACTGGAAGCAGAAACATGAATCGCAGGCATCATTAGCTGATGAGCAGCATGGCCTTAGATGAGAGCTGGATAAGCAAACACATAAAATGCAATGTGCGTTTGCAAATCTGACAGGCATCATGACCTTTGCCCCCTGCCCACTCCCCATCCCCTCTTGGCAATGGCGAATCCTTGGACGATGCTTTTCTCGCGTTGCGGCGTTTTGTTGATTTTGAAGCTATAATTTAAGCGAGTAATTGCACGCTGGCAGCCAGAATTTGCAACTAAACTGCAAATTAGCAGCCAATTCTCCAGCCGATTAATAACCATAATTATTGGCTCAAACGCTGACGAGCGAACGTCGCAACGAAGCCAGACGACGGTGCTGCTGCTGCGGCTGCTGCTTCTTCCTCTGAGGATCTGGATCTTGATGAGCCGAGGACTGAAGACTCAACTGGGCTCTGTGCAAATTGCGCAAGCTTGGCCAGAGCTCAATTGCCAATTCGTGATACAGATACACAGCGAGAGGAGGGTTAGCGAGGGGGGTGGTGGTGGGGGGAGCAACACGTATGAAGAACGGCCAGCAATTTAAATTGTGAGCGCGTCTGGCTTAATTACATAAAACTTGGCCATACAGTGAAAACAGACTTGGACGCACAGCAAACAAAAAGCTAAATCGTCATCTAACAAAAGTTTAACAGTTTAGCAATATTTTTAAAAAAAATGTGATGTGGCAAATAAGAGTGATTCAATATGCGAGGCTTCACTGTACATGTACATAGCCGCTGGCGCACTCGACATTGTGTTGCTTCCAAGTCTGCCCTGCTTGATGGGCATGTGTCTAATGAAGGGGCCTAATTAATGTGAGTTTGTTGTCTGTAGCAGCATGTTTCTTTGCGCAGGCGCACTCGAAATGGAGCTGAAATTGCCAAACGTGTTGAAAAGCAATGGGTCCCCAAAAGGATTTTCGTCTTTTTCGACTGGCCAAATTGCAAGGCACGTTGCAAATTGTCCAGCTTGTGTTTTGGGCCCAGGACAAATTAATAAACGTCGATTGCCAATTAAACTGTCGACCGTAATGCAAGCGATAAATTTACAACTGCATTTCGCAGCCTAGAACGAAATAAAGACATCGGCGAGACTATCGCCATTAATTATCAATAACAAATTATTAACTGTGCGCCAAGGTCAGAGAGACGAAGACAAATAATACCATTAGTCACTGAAAAGGGGTAGTAAAAACAGCATCGCATAATAATCAATTGCTGGAAATAACTTCTACTTCGATAATAACAGCAGCATATATCATTCTGACATCAATAATCCGTTACTTAGGACTACTTATTTGTACTAATCAATAATAATAATTATTACATTAAAAAAATAAATACGTATGAATTTCAATTAGGAAAATATTGAGAAATATATTTTAATTTATTTATTTAGCTTATGATAAACCTTTTGCTACGCTTTTTTAAGAGTTTCAAGATTTTTTTTCGTTGTAATTTGGTATAGTTATGTCGAATTCCTATATTTTAAAGGCAAGCGATAAAATCAAACTAAAATTAATGGAATACGTAATATTCCCACTAACAAGTCAGTTTAAAAGCTAAACTTGCATATCGATGTTTAACCAAACTTAACAGGAGCTTAACATTGCGTTAACAGACCCTGCGCTTGTTGGTTTTTGTCTTTGCTATACATTTAAATTCAGCTACAAACATAAATTCAGCTATACTTATTTAAATCGTGTACTTAGTAAATGCTCAAGAGTCAAATAAATACGAATACCATAGAATTCATAAAGATCGCAAATTTTTGTAAAATTTCTTTTATATGTATATTAAAAACATTTATGTACGATTAATTGTATATAAATATAAATTCAATTAAATAACAGCTGTCTATACATGATTTGATTGTTTCGTTTGCCAATGCTTCAACAGCTAAAGATTAAAGATTTGCGATAACAAAATAGTTGACGCTTTTGTTACTTTTGAAATGATACAGTACAACAAAGTTACAGAAATGTGAAAAAGGTACCAGATTTTTTTTTTAGTTTTCGAGAATTAATAACATTGAATGTTAGAAGTGGACAACTACAAACAGAGAACTAAGCGGATCGTTTGTGCTGAACGGCAAAAGGCACTTTGACTTTGTGGGTTTTGGAAAGCTGCGGACAGTTTGTCTGTCTGCCAGTCTCCAATCATTCACTACACATTCTTCTTCATGGTCATCTCGTGGGCGTTGCGCAGCCGACGGCGCAGCTCGTTGGGGAATCTTTCGTAGCATTTCTTGCACACCGGCTTCTCGTCGTACTCGTAGAACTTTGATTTCTGCGTCATTTTCGTATCGCACACAGAGCAGGCGAAATGATGCACGCACCACGCCTTATTCAAAGCGGTAAACACTGTCGAAGGCAAAGCAAATAACATTGTTACATAAATAAACAATTTTGTCGGTGCAGTCAAACGTACCATCGCCACCAATGACCTGGTTGCACACAAAGCACAAATTGCCAAATAGCTGATGATAATGCGTCTCGCAGTAGGCAAGACCGCGTTTTTCGTAGTGACGATGACCCAGGAAAGGTTTCTCGCACTTGGCACACACGAAATGCTCAACGTGCCAATGCTTGCCCAGGGCTGTGACCACACGTTCCTCAATCGGTCGACGGCAGGCGCCGCAAATGGGAATGCCCATCTTGTCATGACACCGTAGACAATACAATTCGTTCTGCGTAAATTTCGTGAATTGTTATTATTATTATCTATATAGTCCAAAGGCAAAGCGTAACTTTTACCCACCATATCGTTTGCAGCCAAACCTGGACGACTCTTTACTTCGCGAGCTGTGGCATCCAACTCTGTGCCACAGGCCGAGCAATTAAAGTGATAGCCATGATACACTTCGCCACGGAATCGCAACGGTTCATCGTCAATCAGACCGCTGCAAAGAATGTGGATTAGGGTCGAGATCTCAATACATAATATTTTCCACGTCTACTTACTGACACTTTTGGCACACATAGCGACCAGTTATCTCTGCCTTCACCTTTGCATTGCACTCATGGCAAAGCGCACGATTTTGATTGCGTATGAATCCGCTGTCGGCCAATTCTTTGGCGCACAGCTGACAACGGAAGCACTGCGGATGCCAGCTGGCAGACATTGCTTTGATGACGCGTCCAATTACAAACTCGCCGCACTTGTTGCAGCATGGTGCAAATAGCACATGAAAATCCCGTTCACAGTACTTGCGACCCTCGAACTCGTAAAAAATGCCATCCTGGAACGGACGGAAACATTGCGCACAGCTGAAATGCCCAAGAAAGTAAATCAAATTAGAGATTTAATTTAATATAATGCTGTGATTAAAGATAAATAATACCCCTAAGCAAACAATACAAACTAAAAACTGATTGTATTACAAATCTATGAGCCTTGCCCACTTAACATACAACATATTTCATATTGTACGTTTGCTGATAACACTTTTTATAACAAAATACTGAGCTAAATTTGACAAATTTCCATTTGTTATCTTAAAGCATAATTAATTTCTCATTAAATTAAAATGTGTAGAATGTATAAAATAAACTAAGCATTAAGAGCCGAATCGATCTGTCCCTTTCCATACGAATATCACTCTCTCAGATATTGGAAGTATGGGATATAAATTCTCTCTAATTCTCTCTGAAAAATGTATTACAGAAAACATTAAAAAGAGGGAAAACATTCAAGTCATTGACATTAAGATTCTATATTCAAAATTCTACAGCGAATTGATCACAGTGATGACAAATCACTGGAACGCACCAGCTACTCTCTCTCGCATGGAATCCATCAACTTACACAAAACACTGCGTATGCCACAGTTCACCGTTGGAGTTGACGATCTTTTCGGTGGGCTCGAAACCGTCGGCGCATCTCGTGCAATGCATTGCACTCAGCGACATATTGTTGGCCTGGACTCTGCAAAAGCACAAAACAATTGAAGATTATCATATATTTTTAATTATGTAATAAAGCTAAATAAGATTAGTTGGCAGTTACACTTCAGCTTTGGAGTACATCATGATGATGAAGACTTAAGCGCACAACTGCAGCGCAACGTCTGACAAAAGCAACTGGAAATGGAGACGCTAAGAAAGCTGAGGGCACAAACATTTTGCTTTTTATTTTTATTTTTTTTTTTTTTGCGTGCTTTGCTTATCAAGCGAACCAGGCAATGTTGACTGACGGCTGAATCATATTTCTGACGAGTGCACAAAAAGCTTCGTCGCATTCCTTGTGGATTGAGAGTTTTTGGGCAGTGTGTGAACAACAGTTGAAGTGCAATCGTTAAGCAGTGCTGATGTGTGCAGCAGGTTGGATTACGAATAAATCATTACAATTTAAATGAACCGCCAAAGCAACAGACATACACACACACACACACATACATGTAGCAGTAGGTAAACAACACACCAACACAATCACACACAACACATAGGCAATTATGCGTTGGCTGCGGCGTCTAAAAATAAATTTGAATGTTGCCCATGACGTCATCGGTGTAGTAAACATCTGGCGCATTAACACCAAGAAATATGGAACTTATGCGGGCAGAAAACATCCAGCGTTTGTTTTATTGAAGAGCAGTGTGTACAAAAAACATTAATGATTTGCATAATGGCAGTTTAAAGTGAGGTTTACGATGTGTTTTCGGTCAGTTTCTACCTTGACCAATTGATTGAATGAATGGAGCAAGCAAATTATAAATATTTGGGTCACATTTAGCACTGGTGATAATGATGATGTAATGTCGTTAATATTTGATTTATTCAAAGCATTCTGCTTACTGAACAACGGGCGGCATTTTTCTTGGTAATAGTTGGTAATTGGCTTTCACTTGTTGCACTTTGCAGCTCGCGTCAATCAAATTGTTTGTCGCTCAACGATTTTAGCTCACTGAAAAAACGGCAAACAAAATATGAGAAAAATTGTGTCTCTTCGGTTGAGATCAGTAATGCTGTCAATTCAGCCATTTTTACGCTAAATCCGGTTTTTGAACACTTTAGTTTCTCTCATTACACGCTAAAGTGGCCATCACTGATTGAAATTGTGTTTGAGAGCAACAAGAAGAACAACAACACAGGTCTTGCCAAATTGGGCGTACACGCGAATCTTGCATTTATTCAGTTTACATTTGGCATATAAACATGAGAACTTTCACTGCTATATGCAGTTATGCATTATATTTACCTATGAATATATTTTTACAAATGTCTCTACAAAATAATCGCTTTTTTTGTTAAAAAAAAATTCTCACTCAAGAAGTAATAGTTGATAGAGTTAGGAATGAGTTCGATCGAACGAATCGCTCAACTGAACGAATCTAGTTCATCTCGTGCTAGCGTTATCGCTCTTGTCTCTTGTGGCACCTGCAAACTTAACATTTTGCTGAAATGTTATTAACAGAGCGAATTTATTCCTCTGTCCAAGTTAAACTCCCTTTGTTGTAAATTATTTGTGTAATGTAAATATAATTTTTACTATTTATTTTGCAGGCAATCAAGCTTAACTACTATATATATATATATATATAGATCTTGATCAATGTTTCGGTTGAACCATGCGATTAAAAGATACTGCGCTAGAATACATTTTTAAATTCGTGTTTATATTTAGCGAAACAGTCGCAAGCAAGCAGAGATTATACAGATTAGTAGCAATAACTATATTTTTTTTATACAGCAGTCGCTCCTTATCTTGTTAAAACATTTTTAAATACATTGGAAATCATTAAATTACAATTAAGTTTTATATTACAATCATAGCTTGTATATGACCTAAAGAAAGTAGAATACTATATTTACTATTATCGAAAATGTATCTGAATCTGTAAAAAAAATGTAGGAAAAGGTGAGTTGATTTATAAGCAAGATTCGAGCTTGGTTGAGATTGAACATCGACTTGAACACTCTCAACTGTTAGTCCGGACTTAATTTCATAAATGAGTGAGCTATGTTTACGTGGATGAATTGCGGTCTGCATGGCAGGTGAATAATACTCTTGAGTATATATAATATATGTATATGTATTATGTATGCATGTGTGTATGTAACGCAAGTTGCAACTGCATCTGTATCTGTATATAGTCTAACTGTATGTGCCTACACCACTAGCACTTGTGTATCCGCAGATGATTTTGTAGAGTGCTCTTTTGCCGGAATTGTTTGGGGCAGTAGGAACAGTTGTAGGGCTTCTCTCCGGTATGGATCTTCATGTGGTTGTTGAGCGTGGCCACCTGGCGGAAGCTGGCATCACAGATCTTGCACTTGTAGGGCTTCTCGCCGGTGTGCGTCTTAATGTGGTTGACCAGGGTGCTCTGCTGCGAGAAGAAGCGCCGACAGACGCTGCAGCCGAACGGCCGATCCGGATTATCGCTTCTCAGCATATTGATGTTGCCCACATTCAAACGAGGACTTTGCTCCGTTTGGCTGGGCTCCGCTTTGGGGCTGACTATTTCTGCTTGCGATGTTGTTGCCGTTGATGCCGCTTGAGCCGCTGCATTGCTGGCAACCAGGGAACTGACTGTTGCATTGCCTTCGAGGAAATGCAGCAGCGGATGATGGTCCAGCTGAAGAAAGTTGTGAGTGGTGCCATGCAGATTGTTGGGCAACAAACCGTTGGTCAGCTGCTGTGCCCCAGATGCAAGATGCGCCTGCATCATCGAGTGATCCACTCGAACGGGCGGCTGGTTGGCGAGATGTGTGTGCGTCTTCATGTGATTGATGAGTGTGCCCTGCTGCCTGAACTGCATGTGGCAGTAGGAGCACGTGTACGGCTTGTCGCCGGTGAGAATTTTTCGGTGATTGGCCAGCGTTGTCGGCTGGCTAAAATGCTTGTCACATAAATATATATAAATATATTTATTCAATACCCGAGTCACGCAAGAAGTCGAAGTTAGCTCAGCAGCAGTAGCGAAATCGAATTTAATCGACGAGCCACCACAATGTGTGGAAACTGGGTATTGCTGCTTGCATTGGTTCTTATCGATTAATCTGTATATAATCTATATATGTATACATATAGTCTGTCGCTCTATTGCAAATTATTTTATTGCTAGAACCTGTAGTTCTGCTTATGCAAGTATTAAATAACGCATCATGAAATTGTTCCACTAAGAAACCGAAATTGGTTAAACCAGTATTTGCGATACACAATCGTAGATATTGTGAATGCAATGAATTTTTTATAAGATTAAGTTGGCAGCCCGATAGATCTAATCGAAAAAGTTATCGATTAACACAAATCAGTTTTGGCGCATAAAATTAAATTTAAATCAATTCATCAAATTTAAATTGCCCACAAAATTCACAATGCTCTAAATCAAGTTTCTTAAGACTCAGTCATTAAAATTAAGAAAAACCCCATTTAATCATGATATTCGTTATCTATATTAATCGATACTGTATATTGTTCTCTAATATATTGCCGACATGTTTGTGCATTTCACTTCCGCCTTGCATTGTGTGTGTGACAGCTGGCAATTTCAGTTTTGCAGCAGCTTCCGCATTGCAATTTTAATTGCACATCGACTGTCTTTAGTTGCAAATACACATTGTACATACATAAATCATATACCTTATTCAATAGTGAAGGGTATGGACAATGGTGGGAGGGGGAGGGGTATTATTCGATCAATGGCTTTGTTTGCTCATAATGAAAACAAACAAAGCGCCGGCGAGGTCACAAAAAAAAAACTGATATCAACAAAAACATCAACATCAACTTACAACGGTGAATGTTGCGTCGCGACAAATGGCACGTAGCAACAATTCGGATGCTATAATTAAATTACACCAAATTTGTTTTTTTTTTTATCTTGTTTACTAGAATATTCTTAGCATAAATGTGTATAAATGTTTGTGTGTGCGTATGTAGATATTTTCTGCATACCTCACATACTTATTCGATCGGATAAAAACTTTCCACCGTCAAAACTTAAACGATTTTCGAAGCATTTAAAATTGTGTAAAACAGCTCTACTGAAATCTGTTGAAATTTAAATTACTTGCAAGTATTTCAAATGCACAAGAAAATACTGTCTGCTACGAGGGGATACAGTGGGTGTCTAAATATAACTTCAATTATGCTATTTATTATTGCAGCTGGTCGCTCGGAAAACCGGCAAACCAGACAAACAACAAACTCGCCCCCAGCTCACTCACACACACACACACACACACATTCACATGCATGTGTAGTAGTGTGTGCATTTTGTAACTTGACAAACCAGTTGCTTGCAAACTGTTCTGCAGCCATTGATTGTTTTACTATGGTTTTTTTTTTTTACACAAAAATGCAAGCAATGTGGGTTGGTTTGGAGCACAAATACGAATACAGAACTAATCGGCGCAATTCTTCTGTACTTTTATGGAGCTTATCGACTTCTTTACTCTGACTGCCCATTTTAGGCGTTTACTTATCATACAATATGGACATAAACATGTACAAATGTATTTGCTTTTTATTTATGTTTTGGTGTTATTTTTTTAGTGTGCATTTCGAATGCCAAAATTTACTTAACGTCACGTGAATATCATCAAAGCGCAATCACTGTGGAGCGTAGTACAAAGGGGATCAGTTTAATTATAAGCCCAAAGTCATACTGCGTATTATAAAGCGACATAATCTGAAAATTTTAATTGATTTAAAGCTTACAAACGTCTATGGAAAACTAATATTTTGTACTATAGTAATTTTGGTAATCTCAATGCTTATCATTTAATTTGGAGTCATTTTATAAGCAGCCCACCATTGTTAAAATTTTGAGATTACGTACAAAAATGTTTGTATTTTATAACGATTTTTTTTGTTATGACAAATCTAATCTTTAAAGTCTATTTATAACGAGTATCAAAAATACGCATTATAATTCAATTTAAAACTAGCCTGTCAAGGAAATCATATGCAAGCCATGCCATAGATGATATTCACAGAATACTCGCAGCTGGCCTGGCCGTGGACGAATTAATATCAATTGAATTTGGCTGACGTGGGCGTAAAAGTGAGAGTTAACCCACCACTAACCGCAGACAGAGAAATGCATATGAAAAACTTGCAAAAGACGCCGGATGCGAGCTGAAACTGATGTGGCAACATTGCCAATCTATATGTGTATGTGTGTATGAGTGTGTGCAACCTTAGTGGGGAGCAGGGGCGTTCAACGGCTGTGTGAACTAGCCAATTTCCATTCCAAAATGCATGCAAGCCTACATGTATATACATATATATTGAGTTAAGCTTTATAAAGAGCCAAAGTCTCCGTTTGAGCTAAATTCCAAAATTTTTTTTTCGCTTGACAACAGTTTTAAACAAAGGCCAAAAAGCAAATAAATATATGTATATATTTTGTGCATGTGACAGGTGTGAGTGTGTGTGTGCTTAAGTGTTAACTACCAACGACCTGTTGGGCCAGACGGTCACACCTACAGTTCGCAACACCAAACAGCAGCAGCTGGACATACTTTCGTGACCACCCGCGCACTTCAATTCATATACAAACATAAATATACATACATATGTATGCACTTACTTACATGACTGAGCGCGTGTGTGTGTTTGCAAGTGTTCAGGCAGTGTCATTAGCCCTCGAAAAAAAGTAGCAAATTACCAAAACAACAGATAAGATGTACATACAAATTTAGCAATACAAAAATGCCAAACCCATACAAAAATACACACACAAAAACTCAATGTGTGCACTCAAACTGTGCATACAAATGTATATGTATATGTATGTGTGCGTATTTGTTTAAAATAAAACTATTTAACCTTACCGAAGTGCGTTGCCATAGTGACGTTAGTTTGACGTAGAGGCAAAAATAAATAAATGTTTTTGCAATGCACCCGGGAGCTTAAAATTAAGAACAAAACTGAGTTGATCATGAAGTGGGGAATGGGGAAGGTGAATTATCAACTAAGCTTTTGACCAACGTTTTTTGTTCGGTGAACAATGCAGCAAACCACAACAAGAATTCTGACGTTTAGTATTATATAATACCTTATCTGACAGGATAGGTCAATTTAATACTCAGAAACACATACATACATACATATATGTATATACATATATGTATATACATATATGTAAATAAATGTTGTTTACTAAGCTCTCAATGTGTACACTCATAAACAGTGATTACTTTGAAGACACATTTCCAAGAATTTAATTATGTGAAATCGTTCAGTAATTATTCCAAGTACTCAAGTATTTAAATCTGCTTGAGACACGAATTTGGTTCCTAAATTAGGTACCAAATCATTTAAACAGATTCTAATTATTATTCAGTTGATTTCCGAATTCACGTCCGATTGTACAAGTTCTTAGAATAGTGTTTTTCTCCGAATGCATATACATATATATGTATATAGAAATTGTATACACATATATTTTTTTATTGTGTATATAGTTTGAATTTGACAGATTCCCCGGCTAATATCAATGCCAACAAGTTTCAAGGTCAATAGTCGGACAAATTTCATAAACACTCCTGTTACTATTTAAATAAGTATATACATATGTATGTATATGTAATCGCAATCGTAATCGTGATCGAGCAATATTTCAAAGCTTTGGCAAAAAAGTCTCGTGTACATTAACACCAATAAATAAACAAACAATTTGTGTTTTGATTAACAATTTAATATAATTTTACATTATTCCTTTATGCATTTGGCTTAATAGTATTTATCGATTATGATGATTAGGTATATACTATATGTTTAAATTTCATTAAGATGCAAAAGTTTGCAGTTTGTGGAACCAATAAATAACGAAGCGTGACAAATACAATTTTATAGAAAATAAGATAAATGTAGAATATTTTACAATTTTGCAGCTGATTTCTTTGTTCTCTCTCCCTCGCTATTTACACACATATATATATTATAATCGTACGATATTTTGTTAAACTAATTAAGTCTTTTGTTTGACACAGACATACATATATTTATATATTTTATTAGTTATGCTTATAATTGGTTTTATCTCTCAACAAATTACAAAACACTTTCGTATAATTTTGAAACAAAGGCAACTGTTGCTTCTTAATCATTAACTTAAAACTAACTCTTACAACTAGTCCAATATTCAACTGAAGACTTTTATTATAACTGCTGCAAAATGAGCTTATATAAAAACAGTGTATGCACGTGTTTTATGTACATATGTGTGTATGTGTGCTTGTGCAGTGATCACTCGTCTGTGTGGATTTTCATTGAATTGAAGTTGACCTATAAACATTATCAATTGCAAAATAAGAAGAGAATTTTCAGACGAGTTTTAATTAGCGAACGATCACTGTACTTATATTTTTGTATACGTATGCGAATTGATACGAAAGCAAACCGAAGGCACATGAACAAAGAGGGGAATAAACAACCAATCTTAACTGTTGCACTGAAAACGTGAAACGTGATTCTTGATAACAAAATACCTAAATATATCTGAAAGCAATTCAACCTACAGACATTATAATAGTAATAGTAATATCATAGTAACTTAAATCCAGTTAAATAATTCAGAAAGTTGGGCGAATTTTTTATGTTTTTCAATTGCTCATCTGAAGGCCACCGCTGCTACGACTGCCCGTCGACGAGGAGCCACTGAGCCCGAATTGTGAAACAAGCTTATCGTAATCCTCGAGCGATGTCTCAAACTGTTCCAACTGTCGCGACAAATCATCCATGCTTCCACCACCGCCACCAGCCGATGCAGCTGCTGCACTGCTCGCCAATGCAGCGGCAGCGGCTGCTGTTGCCGATGCCGTGGCTGCTGCTGCCGAGGCAGCTGCCCCACAACTGGCCACATTGGGCACTTGAAGTTCGCTGAGGCCGCGCAACGGTGGCGCATTGTAGCATTCACGATAGAATTTGGCCAGATCGTTGACATGCGATGTGGGCGAAGCGAACGGAAAATGAAGCTCCTTCAGCAGACTGTCATCATCTGGAGGAGCTGGCTGCGGCTGCTGCAGCTGTGCCTGCAACATGGGTGCCGAATTGTGACTGCTGGCGGGTATAAGTAGACTCTTAATGGGTGATGTGGCAACAGCAACACCTGGCTTCTCAAAGCTCTTAAACGCCGTCGAGTTATTGTTGTTGCAATTGTTGTTAATGTTTATATTAATGTTATTATTGCTGCCATTAAAATTAGTTGAATTGTTGTTATTGTTGTTGTTGACGGGCGATTCACATTTCCGATTCAACGACTCAATGGAACCACTGCCATTACTCTCGTGCCGCTGGCGTCGCAACAGCCACTCAAATGGGGGAGTCTCTGGCAGTACAAAATCATGTTCCGTAAACTGACGCAATTTGCCGAGATCCGTAAAAGCACCCGGACGCAATGGCTTCTCAATATCAATGAAGCGTTTATCGGACGCCTGCCCATTGGAGATGCCTCCTCCAGCAGCAAACTTAACGGTAGATTGCTGCTGTTGAAGCGTTGGTGAATTAGCATCGCTGGCGGGCCGAAAGTGATCAGATTTGAGCATTATTGTATTATGTTGTTCCGCCGCCGCCTGATGAGCAGCAGCCGTCGCAGCAGCCATTTGATTGCCGGCCGTTGGCGAAATAGTCAACTTGGTGCGATAGGCAACGGACATGATCAGGGAGCCCACAATTGTGTTTAGCTGACCGATCTTGACATGCTTGTGGCCCTCGCCCAGTGTGTGCACCTGCGGTCGATCCACATATATGCGATAGAAGATGACATACGAATCAGGGCACTGGCGACGCGACAACTTATAAGCGGGCGTCGTTCGTGTAAGGGAGATGAGTGACTTGAGCATGATGCCCATGCGATTGTAGATGGCATGTGAGGCTTTCAACGTTTGACTCTCGTTATCCTTGCAATCTTCTCCAGCTACACCTCCGCCTCCACCTCCTCCGCCAGCTGCTGCTGCTGCTGTTTTATTGTTATCAACTGGAAGCAGATCTAATGACCACACCTCGAGTATCATTTGATCCCCTTCGCTGGTCTTCAGCGAAATCTCAACGCACAGCGGCAGACGCTGCAGAATGCTGTCGCCTGGCTTAAGGGCTAGCGCCCGCTTGGTCTCGTCGAGCACATCGGGATGATCCTGGACGACAATGTTGAACCAATCGTTGCCCGCGAGTGGATTGCATTGTGTCTGCACCTTTTCACCCAGACGCGACTGCACCACAACTTGGGTGGATTTCAGCGCTAGGAATTTTATAAACTTCTCCAAGTCTTTTTCGGCAGCATTTAAACGTTGCGCAGACATATTTGTTCTTTTTGTTTTTATTTGGGTATTCTTTTTATTTTTGTTGTGATATGCAATGTACAAAGTTCGTACTTTTTTTTTCTTCGTATTTTCTATTTTACACTGCTTCCGCGTATTGCCTGCTTATA
The DNA here is from genome assembly GCA_035042185.1 of Drosophila kambysellisi. Taxonomy (NCBI): domain Eukaryota; kingdom Metazoa; phylum Arthropoda; class Insecta; order Diptera; family Drosophilidae; genus Drosophila; species Drosophila kambysellisi. Next base: position 2,893,841 of record JAWNLS010000855.1, read on the forward strand.
TTCCTATTCGCAGTATTCTGTGGAATTTTTCCACTTTTCTGTTTTTGTTTTGTGCACTTTATTTGCTTGCACCAAGATTACTGATTAACGCGCACGCTTGGGCATTTTATCAATCACTGCAACTTGTCATTTTACTCGAATTATTTTGTTTGTATTTTTTATTTGATTTTCTTTAAATTTTAATTTGTCTGAATCATTTAATTTAAAAGCATAACAACGATCACTCCCACTTTTTTCATTACCGTCCGCCATTGAACTGAAGCAAATACGAAGCAAATATGCTGGTGTTGCCATATGCTCTGTTGCGTAGGCATATTCAACAGGGTTGTCACGCATTCGTAAAATTTGGCTTATGTTGAGAGAGCGAAATTTGTAAATTAAATATTATTTTATCACTCACTGTTATTTTTCAGTGTTGAAAATTTCAATATTGTATTTACCTTGCATTTGACGATGTAAAGTTATAATGCTTGACAAGAAATAGGTTAATGCATATCAATTAAAGCTATATTTACATTTATGTTGTAAATTTTATTGTTTCGTTTCATTTATAGTGAATCGAAAGACTAACATTTGTTTTCCCACTCTAGATTTATGTTGATACAATATAAATAAAAAATATTTTTGTCATAAACGGTAACCAGGCGTGGCAATAAGATGTGTTTGTACATTTGAACAGCATACTAGCCTCATTTGTTGTTTACTATTGACAAAAAGTATGGCAACTCTGAAGCAGCGAATGATACACGTCACGTACACACGGTGGGCGGGTTTGGCGTCTGTATTTGAAATGCCAACTAAGGATTTAACTAGAACGAACTACAATAACCTGTATCTTAAATTAGTTAAATCCCTGCTGCCCTTTTGCAGTCGTGCTGACTGTTTTGTTTTCTATATTGAAATACTTCCGATCAGACTCGGAAAGCACATGCTTTGGTAGATATTTTAACACCGACGGTGGCACGGAGCCAAGCATCTGGAGACGCTCCTCGCGAATGCGTTGCTGCAGCTCAGCCTGTGTTTTAGCTTTCGTTTCGAAGAATTGCATATTTTCCGCAGCTGCCTCGGCACGTTTGCGGTGGTTCTCCTCAATCATAGAGAGCAGTAGGGCACCGTGCTCCTTCCGTCGCAAACGCTCCTGCAATTCCCGCTCCTTAATCTCTTGCATTGTAGTACAGTCGACGTTTTGGTGCACCTCCTTTGCCAGCTTGAGGCGTGCTTGTTCCATATCCCGCTCAGCGACCTCAGCGCGATAGCGTTCCAATTCCTCACGGGCACGACGACGGTCCAATTGCTCCTGCTCGAGCTGCTGCCGATATCGTTCATCGTCCTTGGCTTTGTACTCTGCCTGCAGCAGATCCAGCAACAAATTGTCACGTTGCCGTTTCCGATCCTGCAGGAGAAGCCCTTTAAAGTGTGTGTGCTGCTATTGAACAAGCCTCAACTCACCTCAATTTCAAAGACCTGTTGACCAATGCGCAAACTAATCTGCTCCTGTTTACGCTGAGCTTCAATCCTGGCCTGATCCATTCTTTCCCGCTGCTCAAGTATCTCCGATTGATTCTGCAACACCTTTGCAATGTCCTCGCTGGACTGCGCCCTTTGCAGCTCCTTGTATTCCCGCTGCTTTTCAATGTGGTCGATCATATCGTTGCGTTTCTTCTGCTTCTGTTGCTCCAGCTCCATTTGCTGCAATCTGTCCTCCTCCTCGATTTTTCGCTGCATGGTCATCATTTCCTCGCGCTCAGCCAGGGACTGCACATATTGTTGCTGGCGGCGATTGCGCGAATCCTCAATTTGCGTTGAGAGCGTCGCAAGCAACTTCTTTTGCTGTTTTTTCTTGCGCACCTCCTCCTCAACTTGGCTGGCCAACTGCTGTTGCCTCTCGGCCTCGGCACGTTGAAATTCCAGCACTTGGGCATTTTTGGCCAACTGTCGGTGTTTATTCATTTCCACAATGCTATCGTCAAGGTCCTTTGTTATGGCCGCCAATCGCAATTGCTCGGCAATTTCCCGGAGCTCCTCGCAATCGTTGCGCAATTGTTGACGCCGCTTTCGATCGATGAATTCTTTGTGTTTCAGTTTCTTCAGCTCATCAGAAATGGTTTCCTCGACGAAGATGGCACGATGCCGCAGAGTATTATCCTTGGACATCTCGGTGCTGCGGAGATTCATTTCGTTTGTGGTAGCGCAATAGTATTTGGCTCTTTGGTACACAAATTTCTCGTCGACGTCCACATTAAATTTGGGCCTGCCTGTGATATAAATTGCGGGGGTTGCATCCGTCGCCACCTTATATCTCCCTATTAGCGCTGTCATGGTAGCAAAAACAAATAGAAACAATAAACAATAACAATGAAAAATTCAACAATCTAAAAAAAAATATGATGTTTAAGTACGAAGGAAACAAATTACTATGTGAATATATTTAAGGATTTTATTTTTTGACGCTGCGCTAGCGTAGTTGAATATTTATATCAATAATTTTTTTGTTATCGATAAACTGACTATCAACATTTTAAAAACACAGCTTGACTGGAAATGTGCATCATGGCAAAATACTTTTGCCTTGAATTTGGCTTATTGCGCTTTAAGTTTTGTTAGAAAAGAAAAAAAAAAACAAATATTTGGCAGTAAAAATATTTAATGATCTTTAATATATATGTATGTTTTCAGAATCAACATGAAAGTAGAAATTTTACAGCCGTTTTACTTTGAATATGCAATCGGAAAGTATTTCTTGTCTTTCTCAACAATTTGCTCCAGCAAATCATCAATATCAGTGGTCGGATAACGCTCCACCCACGATTGAATGTAGCCCTCGTGGGTCGCATCGTACGTCTTCAAATCGACGGTGCTGCCATTGATGTTCGTGTTCGCCTGGACCAGAATAATGCGTGGCTTCTTGTGTGCCAAGCATATATCGCGCCACTTGGCCCAAGGATGCGATCCGGTCTCGTTTACCTCCGAGTAGTGTTCGTACATTTTCGAAGCGCTTTCAATATCTGCTGTGGATTTGTAGACCTGCAGTTTGGTTAGGAATTCGCCAAGCGCTTTCTTGCCAACGGTCTGGATTTTACTACGGTCCACGGTTAACAAGAGATTCTTGCCGTTCTCGGTTTCGTCAATGGTGACGAATCCCTCGCCCGCCTCCAGCAATACTTTCATGATAACGAAGCGGGCACGCGAATGTGCCTGTAGCCACAGTTTCGATTTGGGGTTGTACATTTCGAGGGCAACGCCCATGCCGTTCCAAATGAGACTCAGCCAGTTGATGTAGATAATATCATCCTGCTCGGCAGCATCCTTGAAACCAAATATCTCTAATATATCCCGCTGCAGGGATAGATAAAGACCGACCGCCTCCGCGCGGCACTCCTCGTACGATGAGCCAATGGCTCCGAATTTCGTGTCGTACGTTTCGCCGGGCAGATACCACTTGGTGATGGGTTCGCCAGTGATGAGGTTCTTCACCGTTTGCACATCAAAGTTGTGCGTTCCGTTCTCATCGATACGGAACAGTTTACCACTACCATGGCCCAGCAGTTCGTGCAAACCAACTTGCACCTCGAATGCCTTCACTTTGTACTCCTTCATTAGTTCTTGATCGGCGTCCGAAAGAAAAGGTATGGGATCCTTGCGATTAATGTTGGCCAGAACATTACCCAGCGAGACGTTCTTAAAGCCCTCATCCTGACGGATCTCGTCATCTGCATCGGAAAATATTCATTGTAAATAGATATAACACTGTTAAGGAAAGTAATTACTAACAGTTGGGAATATTAATGCCAGCAGGAACACCGCTTCCCGCAAAAGTAAGAACATCCAACGATGTAAAGTCTGGCTTGAGATATGAGTCCTTCTCGTAGGGCTCTGTCCAGGGCAAATACTCCAGCAGTTTCTCGGCACGATTGACCAGCTCAGAAAATTTGGCCGAACTCTCCTTGTTAACCATTGCCACAAATCCCTCGAATTCAGCGCGTCCGCCAGCCGGATCCCGATAAGTTTCAATGAAGCCAATGTAGGTCTCAATAACTGGTCCCTTGTCCTTGATCCACCATCTGGAGCCATCCTTATGCTCGGCCAAAGAGCCCTGCTCAAACGAATTAACATAATGCTCAATCATTTTCTCCTCATTAGTATTTGCAGCGTATTTCTTGGCCTGAATAAGATTATCGTTGACCCGCCTCAACAGCGGCTGATAGTCGCCACGGGTAACACGAAAACTGTTGCCCTGATATTCTTCCATGGCAAGCGTGATGCCCTCCTTGCTGCTCTCCTCAACCGATCCGAGCTTAATATCGTAGAATGTCTTCCCGCCCTCCGTCACCTTGAAGGTGCGACACATATACGGCTCGATGCGCTTCGATGTTAGCCATGCATTGACCACTTCCGAATCCTCCTTTGTGCAGTTGTCCGACCAGTAAGTGGTAATACCATTCGGGGCGAAGCCCAACACCTCATTACGCGCTTCCAGCGCATAAATCAGATCCTTCACCTTCTCAAAGATCTTCGAGACACGTGGCTCAGCCGCAAAGGCGCTCGAAGATCGCACAATTGTCTCGAATTTGTCTTTGCCCAAATTTGGCAAGATTTTGCTGTCACCCATGCCCTTGTAGTTGCCAGCGTTGGCGAATACGCCACACGCGTACACTAGGAACGCCTTAAAATTTACAACAAATAAAATATTATTAACATTATCTTGCCTGCCGATAAGTATCAAGAAAATATAAGCAATTCAGCAAACCAATCTGAAGGTAAAGAACTCACCGTAAAATCATCTTCAGTTGCTCCAGCAGTCAATGCTTTGGCTTTCAGCTCGGCAATGCTTTCGGCAACGAAAATGCGATGCAACAGCGAGAAGATGAGTGGCGCCTCGGGACTGGATTGTATGAGGGCAACAAGGCCACCATCCCAGGATGCCTTGCTAAAATAATGAGCGTAAAGTTTCTCCTTATCGGTTAGGTTCTCAAAGGCGCTTTTGCAATCCAAATCAGCAATCGGCTGCGTGTTTGGCAATACGAAATGGGAAGTTTTGCTAGCCATTGTGCTCGGTTGGGGCAAATTAACGGACGAGCTGCAAATAAAGATAAAAATCAGATATATGCTGATAATACAATCAAACTAATACCTGTAATTTACGGCTGCAAGTGCTGCAGTTTTGCTTAGCTGACTGGAATTTAGAAGAAGGCACTTTGGCTGCTTTTGCAACTGCAACTGGTGTGCTGCTACTGTGCAATTGCTAGCCTTTCTCATACGGAAACTGAACTGACAAATGCGGCCCAGTTGACGGCAACTATGAATTTTCTGAACTAGCAACATAATTAAGATTTTCAACTAAACTATTTTCGAATAAATTTATATTCCACTACGAAATAAGATGAACGCCGAACCGAAAAGATTTACCGCCGCATAACTGTAAAATTTAAAATGCTTTAATTTTGGTAATTGCCACAAAAATGCAAACGTCGAAATGTGATTTAATGAAACTATTGCAAGAACAAAAACACTCACACATACATTTACATGAATGTATATGCGCATATGTTTGCATGCAAGAAGAAGCACGTATATATGTAGATAGCTCTAGGTTCTTTTCCAGCGGCCATGAATGTTGTTGATTTCTTGGGCATATCAAAACAATAAACAAAGTGGCCAAATAAAACTTGTAGCAGACAGTAATTTAAGCAGTTACATACCTTACGAATAATAATTATAAATGCAATGGAAGAAAACTCAAAACGCCGACAAAGTGCAAGTTGTTATTAGAGATGGACGATATTTTCTGCTGCCCGATATATCGGAACTGTGAATTGTAAACTGATTAGCAGGAAATCTGGGGTGGTCACACTATTTGATATTTTCAAAAAATTTAGCTAAAATTTGTTTGTACACAATTAATAAAAATTCGGCATATTTTATGTTGAGCTGTGGTTAGATGTAGGTAGGTTGGTAGAAAAATACTCGTACTAGGACAATTATTTACTATTTAAAACTGTTATCGAATTGCCGCGCAGTCGTGTTGCGATTGAAACATCACACCCCCACCCACCCCCACACAGCTGTTACAATCATGTGTTTTGTTTCTTATCACCTTCAGGTTGACCCCCGTTCTGCAAAAAGTGTTTTTCTACAGGTATTAAGCCTAAAATGGAGCTGACTGGCTGGGTAAAACCGTATGAATGGGGAAAAGTGGGTATTAGCTCGGCCGTTGCCCAAATGGCAATGGCCAATGATCCGGATTTTGTTTTGAACGAGAATGAAACTTATGCCGAGATGTGGATGGGTACACATTTCTGTGGCGTGTCTATTGTCAAGGAGACTGGTGAAACTTTGGACCGTGTGCTGAAGAAGGATCTGCCGTATCTGTTCAAGGTGCTCAGCATCAATAAAGCACTCAGCATACAGGTGCATCCAAATAAATGCGAAGCCGAGCGTTTAAACAAGGAGCGCCCAGAAATCTACAAAGATGATAATCATAAGCCAGAGCTAGCCATCGCCCTGACACCATTCGTAGCCTTGGTTGGATTCCAGCCAGTCGAAGATATAATCAATTATATTGATGAGTTCCAGCCACTGTCAAAACTAATAGGCAAGGAGGCCGTGGATACACTGCACCATACGAGAAACGCAGATGGTCTGAAGGAATGCTATGCGATCTTAATGAATTCTGATGAATCGGCCATTTCCAAGTGCATCCAAGAGATTGCCAAAAAAAACCAAGAAGGTGAGGCGTCAGTTGACCTTATACTGCTACTCCATTTAATAAATTTTTTTATTTTAGAGCTGAAGCGCAATGAACTGTTTGATGTATTTAATACAATCAATGCGGACTTTCCCGGCGATGTGGGTGTGCTGTCTCTGTTCTTTATGAATCTGGTGCGACTAAGGCCCGGGCAGGCCATCTACTTGGGCGCCAACGAGATACATGCCTATCTTTCTGGTGACTGTGTAGAGTGCATGGCATGTTCCGACAATGTGATCCGCGCGGGACTCACGCCCAAATACAAAGACGTGAACCAGCTAATCTCGTCGGTGATATTCGAGGGCAAATCGGCGCAGAGCAAGGTGTTCATGCCGTATCGTATCGATGATACCGTACAGGTGTTTGTGCCACCCGTCGACGACTTCGCTGTGATACATGTGGCCATCAAGTACATCGTCGACACACATAAACTGCAGATCCAGGCGTTTGGTTCCATACTGCTGACGTTGACGGGTGTGCGCAACCTGAAGCTAAATACCAAAGAGGGCCGCAAGCAGATAACTTTGACGCGAGGCAGCATTGTCTACATTCCAGTCGAGGCAGCGCCAGAGATTGAATTTGAACACGTCGAGGATTGTAACGAGGATTTCTCCGCTTACATTGCAACCTATAATTATTTTAGAAAGGCTTAAAAAGAAGAAAAAGGAAATGTGTTCAATGTATTTATAAATAAAACGAGCATCCTTTTCCATGGTTGCGGATGGGTTATATTTTAAATTGTTGCAATCTATGTAAAGCTAAAATATAAACTAAACTTCCAATAATAATCATTTTAAGCATTCAACGCGTCGGTTTATATATATATATATATATATATATATATATATTTATCTAATTAATTTACATCATTATGCAATATACAATAAACATTCATGTGAATAATATTTTTTGTGTGCGAACATTTCTTTTTTCTTCGGATTATTGCAAACAACACAACACGCTGCATTTACTATATCTAAGGGAAAACTGGGCTTTTTAATTTTGTTGAGTTATAATTAATAATAGTATGTGTTTGCTACATATATAAATGTTGGGGGGAGCACACATAGTTGATATATATAAATACATATTTATGTAAGTAACTTGTAAAGTATTAACAAACTCGCGTACACAAAGAATGCACATAAATTGGCTAAGAATATGACACTACCCTTAAATAATTAATTGCTCTCAGCCATCGATCCTTCGTTCCATTTGCCTCCGTCTTTCTTGTTTCTTATAAATGCCACACTTCGGGGTTGTACAAGTTGTAAATATTTGTATCATAAAGACTACATACAAAGTTTGCTTAGTTTTGTAATTTCATAAAGGTCGTAAATTGCCTCAAAAATGTTGTACCAAAAAACATGAGTACATTTTTTGTTTTGTTTAAATATATACGAAAAATCTCATAAAATTTGTGTTTTGTTTCTTTTGATGCTTTCGTGTAAAGTTTGTTAGAAAGTTACTCAGTTAGTTGTTGTATAGACGATATAGGTATACATATAATATTGATGGGTTAGTTGCAATAGTCGTGTTTTCTTTTTGTCCGCGTTAGTTTTTTGTTGTAAACGTGTAATAAATAAAGTTTTGATATCGCGCAGCAACAGCAACAAAAACAAAAATATCAACTAATTATTGCCGCTACTGGTTCATAGTAAATTTTTGTGCCCACAACATTTTGTTCCCTGGTTTTGTTGTTGTTGGTGAAAGTTAATATGAGATAGTAAATTGGTTCGAGTGGGTGAAGTGGGGAAGTATGGGGAGTTAGAGGAGGAGAAGCTTTGAGATTAACGTTATCATCGTTATCATTTTGAGTATTTTTATAACAATTGTGCCGTTTAACTCTTGAGCAGATAGTTTGCTCGCTTATTAACACCATCCATGCGAGTGTTGTTGGCATCGCCTTTGGCATTAATGCGATCGACTTGTTTATTTTGGTTCTCCAGCTCGGAGCCCATGTCCAGCGCCATGTTGCGCAAATTGCCCAGCATTGAGTTGACCTGTCCCAAGTTCTCGTCCATTTCATCCTCACGTGCATCGTTGGTGATGCGTGCCACATAGCCGGATTGCGGTGGTGCACCCATGCCGCCACGTTCGCGCTCATCGACGACACGCTGCGGTTGGCTGGCCACCACTTTGCCATCGTCGTTGGCCTTCCAGGCATTGTCGCCGTCATCCTTGATGGTAACCTTCTTCCAGGGCAGCACACAAACGCCGCAGCATTTCTCCATGCCGCTGAGATTCTTTTCGGCTTCACGCATATCCGCATTGATGCGATCCATGCCTTCCTCAATACGATCCAGCTGCTCGCCCTGATCGTCCAATGCAACCAGTGTCCGTATGCCAGCCTCTTTGGACTCATCCATCAAGCTGAGCATGCGACGCGTGCTTTCCAGCGACTCATCGGCAACTTGACCCGATTTCAACTGCAGCTCCTGCAGCTCCGTACGCGGCTCGTTTTCCATAGCGGCCATTGCGTGACTCTAACGAGATGAGCTGAGCTGTTTACGTCGCCTCTATTTAGTTGATGACTTAGCAAGTGGTTGTGAACTGTTTGAGTAAGTCTGGGAAAATTTGTGCCAGTGACTCACACACGATGCTGATGCCACCTCTCTATTTTGATTAATATTACCTAGTGATATTTAAGCTCTTAGGTTTTTTTTTTACTTTGTGTAAAACAGGAACTTGAATTTAAACTAGTAAATCGAAAGTTGATTAAATTTGTACAATATTTTGGCAAATCTTTTTATGCAAGTACGAATTGTGTATATACAAGAACTATCGAATTTTGCAAATATATACACGAAACCGATAAACGATAAGCGAGGGCTGTCAAAGATATCAATGTTAGACGGTTTCATAGTATGCCTTTAAAAATTAAGATTGTTCGACATGAATACGAATATGATTCGAATATCTCAAATAGAGCAGCAAAGCTCGCTTATATAAAGTTCAATTTTTAAAATTTGTTTTGGAATTCCGTACGAAGCCGATATTTATTTACAACGCCGTTCGCGAGTGCAGGTCGTGTTCAGTGTTCAAAAATACATTTGAAATATTAACGTTTAGTTGTTGGTACAGCCAGGCGTCTTCGGCGGTCTTCAGCGCAAATTTAGTATTAATAGTGAAAATTCATTTTCAATTCAAATTTGAACAATTGGTATTGCATTTTGCGCACGAACAAAAGCTATCATAAGAACAAAGGTGTAATCATGGATAATTCACGCCGCTCAATTGCGCCCAGTGAGGACAGCATTAGTATGTATTTGTCCTTCGACACCGATGCCGATGAGACGCTCGCAAGCAAATGGCAATCGGTGATGGCTACCCAAACCACTCAGTATTTAGAGATGCAGAGCATCGAGTTGGACATGCAGCACAATGACACCCTCGAGCAGAAGAACAAACCGAAGAAAAACATGCTTGAGTCACTGATCATTAATGATGTGTGCAAGGATCATGTATCGCCTTTGCGTCCCTTTGACAAGAGCATTCTCAGCAAACACAACGCTTTGTGCTCGACGCCCACTAAGAATGTACGCCCGGCTTTAGCTGTTAATGATCCCGATAACAAGGAGAACTCACAGCCGGACGAGCAAAACTCGACACTGTCATCGAGCATAGACGCCACTGCGTCCACAGTGAAGACCAACACAATGTTCAATGAAGCAAATGCGACACTTGATGAAATTTCGGTTAAGGAGCACAACAAGACCAACAATGTATATCCCTTGAGCGCTGATGTTGTGCTGGAAAATATCACTGAAGGTCAGTTATTAATTTTAATATGTTTCGGTTTTATATTTATTCTATTTTGATTCTTCAGTTTCGAATGAGGAGCCATCGATGACGATGCCATCACCCGTCGTTGACACTGGAGATGCTGAAATAGCTATTGCAGACAAGATAAAATCAGACGCTGTAGTTGCTGATATGATAAAGGAGGAGGAACCGATAAATATGCCAACATTATCAGTTGCCAAGGTGGAAGCAGAAGACATTGGCGTTGCTGAAATGGTAAACGAGGTGTCGGAGCTTATTGCCAAGGCAATGAAATTCAACGAGAACTCTAAAGGACAACCGAAGCCCTCGCAGAAGGTGCCTGCAATGGCCTTGCCGCGACCACGTCGCTCCTTTCTGCCCACAGTTAGTGGGACCACTTTTAAGCAACGCATGTCCATCGTGGTAAAGACCACCTTGAACAGTCCCGCACGCAAGTTGGCAACAGGCAATTTGCTTGCTCGTCGCAGCTGTCTGCCCGCCCCAAAACTAAACCCTGGCGGGGGCACTGCCTACCGCAAGTCGACAATGATACGCTCCTCCATAAGTGCTAGTAGGTCATCAACAGGCACTTCACGCTCTGTGCAAGCGGCTGCGGCAGCTACTGATTCCACTGTCAAATCCCAGTCTGTTACTCAGCCTCAAGCGGTGCAGTTCAAATGCAAATTGTGCAGTGCCAGCTTTCGCCTGAAGAAATTGCTTGACACGCACATTGAGTCGCACTGGAAATGCCGTCCAGCAAGGAACAAAGAGTCGGCATCGTGCTGCAAGTATTGTGACAAGACATTTGTGCTGGAGCGTGCGCTTCACATACATCTAATGCAGAATTGTACCAAGATACCGCCGAGCGAGAAGCGTAAGCTTCAATTTACGGAGCTGAATCACGTGGAGAAGGCAAAGCTGCCGAAGCTGATGATCAATAGCAGCGACAGCTCCAAGACGCGCGTGAGCATAATGCCAGAACCGACCTTGTCGTTGGGTAAGCTTCTATCGAGAGAGACCTCTGCAATTTCGTCTGTAGCCTGCAATGAAGGCGCCGCCACAATCACAATGACGAAAAGCGAACCAATGCCGCCGCCATCAATCAAAAAGTTGACCAAGAAAGTGGCCCACTCTGGCGTCTATCGTACGCCGACCAAAACGGTGCCGTGTCACATCTGCAAGCAGTCGTTTAAGAGCATCCTGGACTACACTACACACAGTCTGACTGTCCACTCGAAAAACCTGAAGAAGGATACCGACAACCTACAACTGAATGCTCCAGATCAGGCATAAATCAAATACCCTTTAGCTTAAGTTGTGTTTACTTTAATATCTATATACAGTTTATATCAAATATATGATTTAACTGCGATGTAGTTTTTCATTTCGACTTTTTTTCTGGTGGCGGTTTCATATCTATGCTTTCTGTGGCAATATCCAATGGCCCGTTGGCATGATTCTCGGTTGAATTGGACGCAGGGCCTCCATCGGTACCCGTTGCATTGGGCAGCTGTCCAGCCGGCTGCAAATTCTGTAGCATTGGCGGTATTGGCGGTGGAAATTTACGCAACAGCTCCGCCAGCAACATGTCCACGCGTTGCTTCTGGAACAGCGTGCCACTGCTATCATCCTTGGCGGCACTCGAATCCTTCTTGTCCGACTTGGACTTATCAGATACTGCAACAAACCATTTTAAAAATGTACCTTAACAATAAAAGCGATATCTTTGTTTAAAGATTATATACTTACAAATTTTGTTTGAGGAAAAATCCCACGTATATCCTTTGTTTGGATGATAACGCGCATAGCTGCTGGCTTCCTCGAATGCAGACTGCAGATTAACGACGGTGTTGAGCTTAAAGTAAGTGTATCACATGAGTATAGTACTGAGTAATAGAGTAATTTGCACGATATTTGGTGAAGTGTTTGCAATATATCGTATAGCCGTAAAATAACTACATTTTTAGCCAATATTTTTTTTTTCATATAGTCGACCGATTCAGTCAACTCAGATATATATAAGTTATTGAGGAAAAAGATAGAGAAATGCTAAATTTTATCATATACAAAATCAACTTGGCTAATGATGCTGATTCGCCATCACTCATTAACACTTACAACGCGTGCATTTATCACATTCGCCAGATCGGGTGCCTTGTATATGGTGCCTCCAATTATGTAGTAATCTGCAATTGGCGTTGCCTCAGCGGGATTGTGGCGATGCTGCTTGCGTATCACATAAAGAATCGGTTCGGCGACGTGCAATAAAATGTACTCTAATCCCAACATGTTGCTGCAACAGATAAATTAGTAAGGCATAATTTTCAATAGCAGCACACGCTTACTGCAAATGCTCAACTCCCAGACGTTGCATGCGGATGGTTTCGTTGTTGCACATGTGGTCATAGAACGGATTGCTTTTGCGGCAAAAGTAGTCCATAACGGTTTGTGGACTTAGTGTAGCTATCATCTGGGTATCGTGCCAGGAGAGACGTAAATGATTCTCTGGCGGTTGTGCCATTTGTCGATTCGCCATTGCTGTGGCGGTGGCTGTTGCACGTGAATCTGCTTGCTACGCGATGCGCTGATTTATTTGCGTCTGCCGACGACAGAAAAGTTTTGGTAATCAATCAGCAGTGGGTCAGTGTCAATGCCTGGCACGCTATTGAAGTGCTCTGGCGTCTTTCCTCTTCGGCGATTTGTTTACAAATTATTTATAGACAGCAGGGTGCCAATTTTAAAATGTTGCACATTGTCGATATGTCTTTATTTGATTTATTTGTTGTGTAATAAATATTTCAGTGTCGCAAAGAGGAAAATTCGACAGCTGCTCCTTGTACAATTAAGTGTAAGTTCGCCGATTAACTGTTAATTATATTATTTGTGAATTTATTATTTATCTCGTCACCGACCCGCGAGTGGTGCAAGTAGTTCAAGCTTTTGTTGTTTTTTATATTTTGTTTATTATTTTCGATGTATTTATAAATTCCCGATAAGTCGTGGAGGCCGGTCGATACAAAGTTGGCACAAAGTTGGCAGAGCAAACAATTTATAAAAAGGTGGCAGCACACACCTGCATCGCTCCACACATGAAAATATTAAACAAAATGTTTAAAAATAAAACAAAACGTAACGGCTGTTGTTCAAACTAAACATATATTTAAAATAAAAGCATATAAGCAGGAGACTAACACATTTACATATCAGGCCAATTCTTTTGTACAAAATCAACGAAGCGTGCGCCGCTGTTGCCGTCAACGTCGTCACTGCCGCCACAAACACAAATACTAACACACAGAAAATTATCATCAACATCGATTGTATATTAAACATTTTGCTCGGCCAGCGGAACTTGGCCCATTTCTTGGATCGCCAGAATTGGAAACTATATCAGTTCGCTTTGTATATTTCGCCGTGGCGCTCGTAACGAAAATCAACGCACAGAGCAACGAGTGCTCGCAATGGTAAACATCCGACAAAATCAATAATTATTACGCATTCTTGAACAATTCAATTGAATTAAGTTAAAGTGTGTGCGTTTGCGGTTTGCCACAAGCGCTTTACAATTATTTAGTACTGCATCTATACATGTTATAAACTGTATGTGTCACATAAGCAAATAATTACTAAGTAATCCTCATAATTGTGTGCGATTGTTTCTGTTGCTGAGATTGGCCAGTCAAGGTCGGACAAGTGTCGTTAGCATTTAGAAAAATTATTCTTTTTTTATGCCTTACCTTGATTTTCGCGTACAAAATTATACGCATACAAACTGAACATATTTGTGTACATTTTTATTTACATCTATACATATGTATGTACGTTCAGAAGATTAGATATATAAGTTAACGCCTACACAGTCTCACAAAAACTAAATATATAAATGAAATGTATGCGAATAATTAATTAGTTTTGTAGATATTTAAAAATTCTTTCTCTGCTAACCTTAAACCAAGGCTGATAATTTACTTTTGCCCAGGAAAATATGAATATTCCATATATATCCATATATAATCGTATAGAGAGTAGTGGTTTGCCGAAAACTAGTGAGCAAATTTAAACCGACATTTTCAATAATATATTAAACGCCTTTATTTTTCGACTTGATAATATTTAGGAATCCATTTATTTGAGAGGTATTATTATTATTAACATGTGAATCCTAATGGCTTCAATTTTCAAGTGACCCATGTAGATACATTTATTTTCTTTTGTATAAGCTTTCAGTTTTATTATTTAACACAACAGGAACACGAAAACGCATCCTTGCTTTAAACAATTCTATAAATAACCACAGAATTTGACTTTTAGACTGTTGTCCATTATATAAAATGTTTTATTGAATATTCCCTTCATGATCAAAGTGTAAATAACATATGTATGTGTACAAATTATATATATTTCGATTCCTCCTGTGTAAATAAATCCAATATTTTAAGAAGTTGTTGCGTAGAAACGAATAGAACTAAATTTGTTCTCTTTTAGATATTGAGATACTTTCGTAGCCTGATGCTGGCACAACGACAACAGTCGGCCCAGTTAGTTTGTCAGTTAAAGCGATATGCGCTATATTAAACCGGAGCCGTACTATGAGGTAGTAGCTGGACTGGTGGCACACAAGCACAATTGTTGAACAGATCCAGCGCCATTTGAATTGGTTTCCACTAATGTGTGTTGTTTGTTTACAGGGGCTTCCACCGTTCAATGTGTCTGGCAGTCCCTTTGATGTGGTGCCCATACATAACTTTCCAGAGCTAATGAAGGATACATGCGCGCTCATCAATTCGGAATGGCCGCGTTCCGAAACTGCGCGCATGCGCTCACTGGAGGCATCATGCGACACGCTGCCCTGCAGCCTGGTCCTAACCACGGAAAGCATGTGCCGTGTAATAGCACACCTGAAGCTCAGCCCCATTACGTCCAAGAAGAAAGCATGCTTCGTGGAGTCTGTTGTTGTGGACAAGACGTATCGCGGCCAGGGCTTTGGCAAGCTAATTATGAAGTTTGCCGAGGACTATTGTCGTGTCGTACTGCAGTTGAACACCATTTATCTGTCCACCATAGATCAGGATGGGTTCTACGAGCGCATTGGGTATGAATATTGTGCGCCTATTTCCATGTATGGACCCCGTAACTGCGAGTTGCCTAGCTTACAAAATCTTAAAAAGAAATACATGATGAAGGTCTTATAGATGTCAGCACCCGTAGTAGTAGTAGTGTTGGCCTAACCAAGCTGCCAAAGCTTCCAGCTTTAAGAAAGGAGCTTGCCAGTTAAACTAGTCAAATTTGGCAAACGCTCGTTGGCTTTTTACATATAAATATACATATATATATATATTTTAAATACTGCCCAGCGGTAGAACTGTAACAGCCTGTTAAATCCCCTAGAGCGTTTGCTTCTAATTCCATTACGAATACACAAAAAAAAAAAAAAAACAATACATTAATATTACGTTCGTGTTGATTTTTAAATATTACTTTCCGCATGTATTTTTTGTTACCTTTTCGTAAAAAAAGCTTGAGATGCACCAGGCACGTTATTGGCCGTGTTACATATTATTATGTATATTGCTCATAATATATACAAGTTAATTTAATTATTTATAACTATTTATTTATAACTCATATTCTTATGATTTTTTGTGGGGGTTTGCTCAAATGCTTACTAGACAATATCTAACTCAATTATCTTCCAAATAGAACATAGTATAGATATACATATCGAAATGGAAACGTAGTGGCATTAAGCAACCAACGAAAGGCAATAAATTATATTAAAGATGTAGATATTTTAAACGCATTTTCGTCATTATTTAACGTACGGAAAACAAAACGGAAACATTCGTCTGCAATCTGTCTAAACAAAATCTATGACAAGTTCAAGTTCACGGTGCTCTGCTTCAAGCCAAAAATTGATGTGTGCCCCGGTAATGTTATTTTTATTACAGCTGCATCAGATATAGTCGAGGCGGGGACTTCGGGTCCGCCTGCCCAGCGACACGACATAAACGGCAAGCTTCGGAAAGTTTATTTTGTACAAAAATAAACCAGAATCTTCAGGCATCAGACGTGCATTTGTTTATCATCAGTTTCTGGGTGCGTGTGCATTTTAAATAAATATATATAGTAGACTGTCTATATGTATAATGATAATCCCTAATATCTCTTTCATCAAGAAGAAAAAAATCTAAAATATTTGTCAAATTATTGATTGAGCTCTGAGAAGCACATAATAATAATAATATGATAGATATGCCATATAGAACGTTCACTGTACCCCAACGTTTATGTGAACATGTTATTTGTCTCTAATTTTCGTTCTGCATTTTGTCAACGACATTAATGACATTGGACCTCACAGCGGAAGCTGATGATCTCTGGCTTCTCATAGATTGTCTGTGCATTTTCTACAGGTGCACATTTTCGAAATACCTACATGACGTCAAAAGCGACAGCTGCTAATGGCTTGAAATGTTTTGTGTCTGACCGCCGTTCATCCGACGATTGCCAAATGATACTATGGCACGTAATTGCAATTCAAATTTTGTTTATTCTGTGTATTAAAATGGAAAGTTTATCGTGCGCATAAAAAACACACACGCTCTTTTGTATGTACATAAAATTGAGTAGTTAGTCTTTAAAAGGCTTTGTTAGAATCGTTATTATTTGTACGTTTGAATCTATATTATTATTATTATTAGTATGCAAAGTAGCCGATGAGCTGCTGAATAAATGAATAATGGGCTTAAGCACTCTTTGCAATACCGCACACTTTGCCATAATGCTCGGGCTGATCCAAGCTGTCCACTATGAATTTGCCCAAGTCATCTTTGGAGATGAGGCGTCCAGGTGCTTCATCGTGAACCACTTTGTAACCGCTGGCCGGCTCATCGGCAATGTGCGGTGGCAGTATTGCTATGTAGTCCAATCCAGAGGCCTTTGTCAGATCCAGCATGCGCTTGTGCTCTTCGTTTAGCTTGTGGAATACAGCGGGTACCTCGCTAAGAGGACGCAAAAGGAATGAGGACAGGACAACGGAGAATTTCGTGAGCTTTGCATCCTTCATGGCGTTAATGACGTTCTCGGTGCCACGGGACAATTCAGTGGTGGGCTCCAGTTTGTTGCGTGTGCCCAGTATGATGCAAACGCCATCAACTCCTCCGTCGCCTTCAATCAGACGTTTCACGTCGTCCAATTTAGTTGCATCGCCCTGCACCAATTGAACTTTGCTTTTGAAATGTTCGGGAACTGTGGCTTCAGTGCGGTAAAGTAAACGCACTTTGAGACCTGCAAAGTATTGATGAGTGAACGCAATTTCAAAGAAACGAAAGACTTTATTGCTGTTCTTTACCCTTCTCCAAGGCGTAGTCAACCACACATTGACCGGTCATGCCGGTTCCACCAACAACCGCAATCCGTTGCATAATTGTTCGCTAAATAGTCAGCCTTTGAATGTAAAAATGTAATTTCACCTGTGTAGCGATATGCAGACTGGGCGAGAACTAATCACAAAATATAAAGTGATTGGTATTTTTATACGGCCTACTGTTCACCTGAGGCATCCAGCTGATTATGACACTTAAAAAGCGAACAACGCACACAGACACCAGAGAAAAACAGAATCGAAGTAGAAGTGTTCATAAATGCCGTTAGCTTTAAAAAAAAGTATAAATAATTATCGTCGAGATAAGTTATCATGTTGCCTCTACACAAACAATTTTATTTACACATTTCACTGCCAAATGTAAATTATCATTAACATTTTAAAAGTAATTGAGTAGCGATAGCATTTTTTTTAACATGTGTACATTTTTTTTCTATTTTTCGAATGTGTTGCCATATGGAAAAATATGTCAAATATCTCTAAAAATGTGAACAAAATAAATGCATAGATAAATAAAATTAATATAAATAATTTCTTTGAAAAACATTGGTTTTAAGTTATGATTGCAGAGTCGCTACAAGTATTGTTATGGAAAAAAAACTAATTTAATACTAGCTAATCCACCAAATCAAGCGTTGCCAAATCAACAAACAATTTCAAAAGTTGCGCGCGCATTTTGTTTTTTCTTTTACGCCTGCGATTCTTCCGTCGCTGCATTCGCGTCTGAATACGGATTATCTGCCGGATTTTTCACACGCCTCAGTGTGATGCCCAATTTTAGCTCGCTCATGAAATCCATTGGCACTGGCTTCTTTTCAGCTCGCGGCTTAATGCCACTTATTGTCGCTGCCTTCTTATCGACTTTCTGCAAGTAGATCAAGTTTAATATCGAGCAAGTTATTCCAATTATTGTTTTACCTTTAATGCGACGCCATTGCGGATGCTTTCCAGGAAAGCATCGCGATTATCGCCTGTGTCTGCGGCCACCTTTGTTTGCTCGGCCTTTTTAATTACCAACGGCGGAGCAGGTCCACCCATTGGCGGGGGTGGTGGTGGCATTGGTGCACCACCCATAGCTGCTGGTGGTGGCGGTGGTGGCGGGGGTGGTCCTCCTCCTACCATAACTGGCGAAGGTGGCGGCGGCGACGGCTGTGAAACAGCTGCTGCCTGTACAGGTGCTACTCGTGACTGATTGGCTATTGCCCTTACTGGAGCAGGGTCAACTTGTGAAGGTGTCATTCGTGGCGGCATAGGTGATGCCTTAACAGGAGTAATGGGAACTTGAACAGGTGCAGCCCGTGGTATCATAGGTGATGCCCTAACAGGAGTTTCCTGAGTTGGCTGTTTAACCGGTGCGTATTGCACCGTGGTGCGATTCTCGCTGGGCACAATCGTTGGCTTGGGCGGTGCTGGGGGCGCCACTCGCATTGTGCCCGCCTTGCGTTGCGTTTGTGGCGCAATTGTGGCATAAGTTTCATTCGGTGGCTTTGTGCTGCGCGTGGACCGCACTTCAATGGCCGCTGGATACGCAGAGTGTGTATTGGCTGCCGTCACTGCTGACGGCGGTGGAGGAATCTTTTGTCTGTTTGGCTGCACCTGCACTGGTATAACGGTGCCAATCTCCTGCCTAGGGTGCTGCTGCTGCTGTTGCTGCTGCTGCCGACTGTTGGGCATGTCCATGTCAGAGATGTCCACAAAGCGCGATGTAAGCGATGCGTAGTTGGAGTAGGAGGTGCTGGGAGGTGGCTGCCTGGCCACCACTGCTGCTGGTGGTGGTGGTGAGGGTGGTGGTGTAATCTGATTGTTTGTGGATATGGTGGCATAAACCAATTTAGGTTCCGCCTTTTGCATATCTTGCTTGTTGGGCTGGCAAAGAAAAAAGCATTTACAATAAATGTTTTCGAATTATTTTCGAGCATCATACCATCCACGTGAAATTGGAGTGAACAATCTTTTTGATGAGCTCCTGTCGTCGTATGCCAGCCACATCCTCTTCGGCAATGCCATGCTCCATCATGTACTTCTTCAGCACATTATCATTGGCTCCGGCACTCAAATCAAAAGCGTTTCGCGTGCGATCCCGCGTTACATCACCGGACACATGTTGAAAACCGACTGGTCCGCTAATCTCGTACTTGGAACCCTTGTTGCTGACGACAACGTTGGTGGCAAAACTGGGACCCGGCACGGCACCACCACCACCACCACCACCAAAGCTACTGAGGCTATTCGACGACGAGGATTGACTCATATTCAGGCTGGCGGCGTCGGTAAAAAATCGTCTTTCGCTTCCCGGCGATGCTTTAATTGTGGGCGGAGGAAGAACGGCGGGTGGGGGCTGGGCGAAGACGTCGCTGCTCACCTGCATGCAGGGTGGCTAAAAAAAAACAGTAAATAAACAAAAAGAAAATTTCAGCAGCGATTACAAATTGCAACTGATTTATGTAAGTATGGTGACTGATGATGGTGTTGTCTTGTTCAAGAATTGGCAATTACCACCCAGTAACCGGGGCCCTTATTGCTTCTAACTATGTCATAAACATAAGTGCGGCGCTGCATCGCCGGCATGTGCTCCACATCGTCGGATAAGTTCGCCTTGCGCATATACAATTGGAGCATCTCATCTGTGCCCAGGCCCCGCACATTGAACGTCTTACGGAAATCGAAGGCCTTGCCCTGCAGCTGTCGAAATTCGACGGGCTCAGAGATGTAGGCGTATGTCGCACTATCCATATCCATTATCCTGAAATGCGATACGTCATAGAGCTGCTATTAGAGAGCTACGTATCCGTTTTTTTTTTTTTTTTGCCGTGCAGTATCTGCGAGCCAATTTTTATTTTTGCAGATAAGAAACGTGTATTATTTTTTTTTGTTTTGTTATCAATTTAATTTTTACGGATTTCTATTGGTTTTTCTGCTTGGCGGGTGAATCATAGAGAGAGGCAAAGACAAAGGCACGCAAGAGGGCAGCCTCACATCTACAATTACGCGAATTTATTCATTTACCGTAAGAAGAGAAGAAGCGTCTGGAGTTGACCCGATACAGCTTGAAGCAGTTTGATGTTAAGTTCTTAATGCACTTGGCATATATTATTAATATATATGTACATATATGTATATATATATATATAGATATTATTTGGTGTCCGTTCAGTTCAACCCAAGGTATCAAACTGATTAACGGAGCTGGTATGTCACCATGTTTACTCATTTGCTGCCAGGCATTGTTATCTGGAAACGCAGACACTGATAACCATAACTAAGTAATCGCCCTCACCTGCGGGCGGTGTTTAGCTTTCGACAACCTGAGCTCAAAAGAAAATATAAACAATTGGCATCGCCTGTATTTTTGATAGCCTCTGTGCGTTGGCCAAAAATTTGTCCAATTAATTATAAAAAACATTAAAGTAGATTTTGGTTTAGTAAAGTATTATACAAAAAAAGACTGACACTGCTGATAATTTGCTCACATGCGACTTATAAAATAATGTGTTAAGTAAAATAGTTAGTTTAAGCAATTAAAGCGATTAAATTATGCTTACTCTATTTTACATTACCTTGAGACTTCAAAAATTATTTGTTTAATTCTATCTGTGATTTTTTCTTCACTTATATTAAGAAAGTTGGAGTTCTCAAAAGTTAATTACGTAGTACTACACATTTAATTAGTTAGTAGTTTCTACCATTAATGATAGCTGTGGAGTTTCCGGAAGATAACATGGAATCTATATTGTTGCGGTATCGTAGTCGCTACAATTAACACACTGATTCATACAAATTCCTTAAATATGCGATAATTACTAAAAAGATAATAAGTTGGTCAGTTTAATGAAGAACTTTTTTTATTTTGAAATTAGCAATGCGCTGTTTATGGGTGTCTCTACCATGTCTGCTTTTTTTGTATTAGTTGATTTTGAATTGCTTTACCTACCTCAACTTTTATGAAATTGTACAAAATATGTCATATGTATGTATGTGTGTTGCACGGATAATGCTTAATGTGGATGTTGTTGGTCTTAAAGGTGTTTGTTGAATGAATATAATAAGCTAAACCTGACAAGAGTCGCTCACTTGAATGCTATTGACATTTGCTGTATGCCTTGCAACATTACGGATAATTATCAGATGAGTGAGAAGATTGTGGAAATACAATACTTTTTGACAGAAGAAAATTCATTCACCCAAAATGACAATACCTGACAAGCCTACTCTGTGGAGCAACCCTTTTTTCCATTTCCACTGACATAACTCCCTGTGAGAAATATTTATACAAATGTGCCTGGCTCCTCAGTTGCAATCGAGCTTCCAAACGAAAATCATCGTAAAAAAGTCGGAAAAATCATTTTTGTGTTATTTGGTTTTTAATTTTTTAGCTTTTTTTTTGTGTTGGCAAAATGGATTCAGAATCAGAGTTTTATGATGATGGTGAATACGTGATGGCCGAGTTCGAGCTCGATGACGATTTGATGGTGGACAGCAATGGATTGCAGCCGGGTTCAACGCTGCTGGTGTCCAATGAAAGCAATGGTCTACTTGGTGACGAGGAATTGGCCAACTTCTTTGAGCTGCAGGACGGCATTCAGATACCCGCCGAGGATGTTGTGGAACGCACGTTGACAGATCCGGCGCTAATGGGAATCCTCCATAAAGCCAACGGGCAGATGGATTTTGATCCGGAAGCAGAGCAACTGAAATTACGCGAGTTCTTATCGGGCGTTAACAATAGCATGGAACTGAACGCGTTGCCAGGTGTGGTAGTCGAAGAGAATAAAAGTCCAGTCCTCCGGTTCATCCTGTGCTCCAATTGCAACGGAATCTTCGATACGCCCGCTTTCCAAAATCACATCTGTGAATACGATGCAAACCAAAAACAAATTGTTGCTCAGCAATCGCCACCACAGCCGGAGAAGAAGGCATCCTCGCCACCCAGGATAGCGGACAGCGAGCGTATAATCGTTGAGAACCAGGTGCGCTTGCGTCGCTATATGAAGGACGAGCTCAAGTATGACCTGGAGAGTGGGGACGACAGTTCCAAGGTGAAGGAGTCGACCGTCAAGGGCACAAACGAGTGCAGTATATGTGAGCGCAAGTTTGTCCACTCCTCCGGCTTAACGCGTCACTTGGAGAAGCATGCTCTGGACCTAATCCCCGCGCAGACAACGCAGCAACAGCATCACACATCGAAGCTTGGCGTTCTTGTCGTCTTGAAATGCAAACAATGTGGACGCCTTTTCTTCAATGTTAAACTGGCGCTGGAACACATCCTTGCATATCACTTGATCAGCGACGTGGTCAAATCGAGAAATGTGGATAAAGTGAAATTAAAGCACCAGCTCGAATTGCTACTAATGGGGGAGAAGCAACAACAATCGATGACCGACAAGTTGGAGAAAATACCGGTGAAGCGGCCGAAGAATATATTAAACCATGTGATGGCCAATGTGCTCCAGTGCGAGTTTTGTGACTACATCTTTGCCGATGTTACCTCGCTGTTGCGCCACTCGTCAGCCCATATGCCGGAGCATCGCTTCGGGTGCACCGCCTGTGATCTGCGCCTGACCACCGCCAAGGAGGCCAGTTTTCACTACCAGACAGACTGCGTCTATATGCGCGAGGAGCTCAAGCAAGTGCAAACAGTGCTGAATCGTCTATTTGTGTGCAATGTGTGCAATCTAAAGTATGCCAATGTGGAGCTGCTTCAGGAACATCGGTAAGTGATCGAAAATCTGACTTTATCTTCATAAAATTCGCTTTCAGCTGCTCCTCTCGCTTTCCCATTCTATTGCTTCCTGAAGCTACAGTTGCCTTCACTTCTTTCCGCGGATCAGCGAAACTGGCATACGGCTGATGTTGCCCTGTGAGTTCTGTGCCACCAATTTTCAGTGTGCCAACGAGATTCAGGTACACTACGAGGAGAAGCATCTTAATCGAAAGAAGCGGGAGAAAGAGCAGCTCCGCAATATCAATAGTGCATCATCGTCCAAAGTTCGACTGCGTCAATATCTATGCGACATCTGTGGCAAATCCTACACACAGTCCAGCCATTTATGGCAACACCTCCGCTTTCATCAGGGTGAGTTGAATGTTGTGTATCTTAGTCGAGGATAATTTAATTTGATCATGACAGATTATAATATATAGTTCATTTGAGGAGCCTAGAATAGAAGTATGTACATAAATGAATTATTTATTTCACGGTCATTTTCTGAAATTACGGCTTCTCAATTGTGTTTTATAATAAATCACTATCAGAATAATATATTTCTTGTACTTCTTGATAATATTTAATTTTTCTTGTTATTGCTAATAAAAATAAAACTTGCTCACAGGTGTGAAGCCATTTGTTTGCCCAGAAGCGGATTGCGGTCGCAAATTCACCATACGTCCGGATTTAAATGATCATATACGGAAGTGTCATACTGGGGAACGGCCGTATCATTGTCTAGTTTGTGGCAAGCGTTTTCTCACCGGCTCGGTCTTCTACCAGCATCGACTCATCCATCGTGGCGAGCGGCGATACGAGTGTGAAGAGTGCGGCAAGCGGTTCTACCGCGCCGACGCATTGAAAAACCATCAGCGCATTCATACGGGCGAGAAGCCCTTCGACTGTACATTCTGCACGAAAACATTCCGACAGCGTGGCGATCGGGATAAGCATGTGCGGGCGCGTCACTCCCACTTGGATGAGAATGCTCGTCTGATGATGCGAAAGCAGAAGTTTGCACTGGAGAAGGCGGCTGCGTTGAAGGTCAAGCAAATGCATGAGGTGGGAATTGAATATTTGCTGGAATCGGGGGATGCGATGTCTATTCATTCGGCAACATCTCCGTCAGCACACGAGCAAAATTTTGATTTTAATGAATACCCCGAAGAAACTGAAACTGTTTCAATGCCAATTAAAGATGAAGAACCAGATATAATGTCGTATATGGATTTTGAGGGAGTAGAATCAATCGAGCCGCCACCCTTCAACTTGGAAAGTAATGCAAATGTCAAGGTCGTCGTGGTTGATAATAATTCTTTGCAGCCATTTTTTTTCTAATAAGATTGTCATCCACATTTCCAGTGCTATGTTAATTGTAATTGATAGTAAATCAATTTTAAATTTGAATTTAAGTCGTTTTTTAAGTGTGACGGCACTATTATAGTGGCTACAATCGATAGCATCGGATAAAATTAATCGTTGGTAGTGTTGAAAAGCGCTTTCGAACATCGCAACGAGTGGCAGCGCTTGCAAATGACAGTCCAATTGTCAAGCATCCATATTTTGCCTTCTTCTTTCTTTTCGATTTTTCCATCGTAGACGCCAACATGGGTTTCGCTACTCTCTGGTATTCGCATCCCCGCAAATATGGCCAAGGCTCCCGTTGCTGGTAAGATTCGTGTAGCCCATAAAAATATACATATTAAAATGTATTATTTGCATGATTGCCTGCTATTCGATATCGTATTTTGTTGCATAGTTGATTGCTTTGAGTAATTTGAGGTTAAGCACGCCTAGTTTCGCATGGTGCCAACTTCTTTCCCACTACCCATGATTTTTCTCTATGCACGCTTGTTGCAAGTGCCCGCTCCCCGCTTAAATGTTATTTTTTGCCCCCGGTTGAGTACGGAAATATGTGTAAGACTTCTTTAACAATTTCCTTAATAAAGGGTGGCCAAAGCAAATGTTGCCAGCTGGCGAGATTTTGTCATTTGTTAATTGAATGACGCACAGCCAGCGGCAGCGACAGCTATGCAATTAAATTCAATTCGATTTAGAAGCTGTTCTTGAATGAAAATATCTCGAGTTCTTCGTGCTATTAATAATAAGCAGCGTTTGTTGATATTTCAGCCGTGCCTGCTCAAACCGTCATGGTCTGATCCGCAAATACGGACTGAACATCTGCCGTCAGTGCTTCAGGGAATACGCCAATGATATTGGCTTCAAGAAGGTAAGCTACAAAAAAAATAAATAACAGATTTGCGCTGTGGTTTTAATGCTACTCTCTTGCAGCTGGATTAAATGTCCTCTTCAATTAGTGACGCTTGTCACGCAACTTAAGCATATTAATATAAGCAGTCGCTAAAGGATCTCAATCTCTGGAGGGGAGTGCATACATTAATATGCTGACAACAGCAACAACAAAACAACAACAATAAATCTAATCATTTGGAGATTTAAATGACACCAAAGGCATCCCACGCAGCGGGGAAACACAAAACATGAACCAGGAACCTATGCGCTGAAGTAGCTGCTAGCCACAGAAAGAGAAATCTCAAAATTATCGCACGCAACAAATCCGGCGTTTTCCACGCAACAAAAACAGAGTTCCGGCTTACAAATGAGCATTACCCAGTTAAGCAGTGGAAGACGAGTTGACGTTTTTCAGCGAATGTGGTTAGTAGTGTCCTCTGACACAGTAGCAAAATTCCACCTGCCTTCTTCGAAGGTTCTCTGTTTAAATCTCCGTCTGATTAAATACATAACAAGTAACGTAAAAAAACAACTGTTTTCTCCTTTTTGTATTGTTTATTTGCATCCTTAATGTAGCATGTGTCCAGCACTTCATATCACTTGAAATGACGGAAGCTGAACGTTTGTTACAACTTCCTCATTTCTAAATAATATTGGGTTAGTAGTAGTATCCACTGGGCGCGCTGCAGTCAAACTGCGCTTTTTGAGCTGGTACCATCAACACACAAAAAATAAACAATCCAACGGAAACCAGTTTGTTGCCGCTTAGTGGACCAACTGGGTAAAAGAGCAAAGACGGCTGAGCTTGGCGCTCTCTTGTGACTTGGCGCCTACGCTGCTCTCGGTTAATGTTGCTGCTGCTGCGTTGGTTTGTTTTATCTTTTTTTTTTTGCCAAAAGTCACAATTTTGCACATCGCCTCGATGAGTTGCGCTCGGCTGTTTGAGGTCTCAACAACAGCGCGTCGCGTGTGCGGATTCAGCTTAAAATAGTTTTGAGTGTGAAAATGTGGAGTTTTTTATAATTGATTAACATTTGAATAAATATTAGAATAATTTAAATCAAAATAAATTTAAACGAAAAATGAATTTGCCAGTGTATTTTTTATTGGTTCTGCCACTGCTAAGCAACTTTTATATTGTGTCCACGACAAATGATGCAACAGCGGCACGACGTCACAGAAATGCAACAGAGACGAACACTTCAACAGCAGGGGACGCTTTTGTCCAAAATCGCAGTTACAGCCGTTTCGGCAACAGTTCCCGCGGCCACCACAAATCGCCCGCTGTTGCACAATACAAATTGCCGCTAGATGTTGCGATGGCCAGCAATGATACCAACAGCACTCGACTGCAATACGGGCGCAGGCGTAGCCAAGTGGTTAAACGACGCAGACCTACGACAACTACAACAACATCGACCACAACAACAACAACGACGACGACGACAACAACAAGTGAGTTGCATTAACTGGACTTTAGCACACATGTCCATATGACCGCTGGTAAGGCAAGCAAGCGACAAGTGCTGGCACTGACCTAGCTTTCAGTTTTTAAGATTGGTAATGGCGACAACAGTAGCAGCAACAACAGAAGCAGTCTGAACGCAAAAAAAACAAACTTCGATAATTATGCGGCCGATAACTGGAACAGCATCAGCAGCAAGCAAAGCTTTCAAATTCATTTTGGTTGTCTTGGTTGTAGCTGCAGCGCGAGAGATAGAGAGAGAGACAGAGACCTTGACTGGATGCTTGGACTCGCTCTTGTAAATTGTAATGATCTGCACTCATTCAAGGCTCAATCATTTGGGTGTTTTTTTTTTTTTACAAGATTCGCACTTATTAAGGATATTGATTTTAGTCACCCATTTTCTTAAATAAAGTCGTACACACATTTAAGTTAACTATACCTTGAACTTGACTAACAATTAGCGGGTTTTATGACGCGAATTTTTGTTTAGGTATCTTTGTGTTTTGTATTTGTCATTGACGCTTTAAGATGACGCTCATCGAGGCATTTGGGTCGTTTGCCAGTCCCTCGGTAGTTTTCATAGCAGTGGCATCCATTGTTTTACTAATGTAACTAAATCCCACAACTGTTGTAATTGTAATTATTTCGTTTTCACGCTCGCCTACTTACTCATTATAGCTACTAAAATACTGTGCTAAAGCCCAGATTTAGGCGCCCTCCATTCAAACACTTAAATCTTTTTTAAACATTTTGATATAAATAATATGCATATAAGGCATTAATATGTACATAAATGAAAAATACTTTATGCATTGTATTTTTTTGTATCAAAGTTGTAGATATTGTAATGAACTTAATCAATCTGCTGACATCATTTGAAGACAAATTTAAGACATGCAAATGCTTTTAACCAAGTAGGAAAATAAACTTGTCTTAATTTCTTTCTGTGCAGTGCTCAGATGAATGACTACAAAGTTCACCTAAAATCAGCACCCATAACTTATGTCATTAAAAACAACTTTAAGTAACTACAAAAAAAATTATAAAGGTTGGGCACTTGTTTTGTTTACTGTGCCATTTTGTATATACATTTTTTTTTTTTTAATTATTTCTGAAATTCGATATAAATACTATAATATATTAGAATATACTTTCTGGAAAGAAAACATTGGATCCGGGCGAATATTAAATAGGCTTAGATTCCAATTTTCCTGTAACAAAACACAAGTGTTGCATGTGCTGATTAATTTGAAATGAAGCACTCATTATAGCCATTGTTGGTTAGCCTAAGTAGGCCAGCAGAAAGAGTGAATGGCCATTTAAAATCTACAACTATTGGCAACAGGCAATACTGTGGATCTGTGAAGGGGGCGTGTTAGGCTGCTTCAAGGGGGAGTGGGAGGGGATTACACTTTTCGCTTCAGCGCCAACAAAAGCACTTGTTTTATGACTGGGCTGACTGGGTGGCGGGAACTGCGCTTTAGTTGTCTTGCAATAGTTGTGATTTGGAGCAGAACACTAGTATGACCATTGTTGACTAATCCATTTTCTTTGTACCACGTCCATATATCGCACGTACAGCGCCTCGTCCGAGTTTGGCCAATGGGTTCAATTTCTTCAATCCGAGCTTTTGGAATTTTGGCCGGCAGAGTGTTATTCCTGTGAGTGCACCCACAAAGCATCCGCATCCGCCCAAGAAGTTTGTCCATTCCACGGACAGCAGCGGCTCCAAAGAGGAGAAACTCAACTATCGCAACAGGCAACAGAAGACCACTCAGAAGCCGAGACGCAAATTGGGTTCCACATCAACAACAACAGCAAAGACTACAGCAAAAACGACAAGAAGAACAACAACATCTCGGCCAGCAACAACGGAGGGACCATTCCGTATAGCGCTGCCAACTTTAACGTTTCCCTCAGCCTCGGGAAGCGACAAGGAGAAGGATAAACGAGCCACTGCCGATCTGCGTCAGCGTTTCAATTGTCCCCGGGAGAACGAGGTGCGCTTCCAGCTCTTTCCCAAGATCTGCAAAACGGACAACGATTGTTTAGTGTGGCAGCGTGACGAGATCTGCTGCGATATCTTCGGGTCCAATAGCTGCGTAGCTGGCATTGCCAAACCACTAGAGGAGACGGCACACTCACGTATGTGGATTTTCCATGAGAAGCCCCTTGAGTTTCTATTTATATTTATTCCCCATGCAGCAATACTTGGCTGGATTCCGCGCAAGTGTCCGACACGTCCGTTGGCTGAACTCTGGTGGGATGTGCAGGAATGCCGTTCCGATATGGACTGCTGGCCCCGAGTCTGCTGCCCGGACGGACGTCGCCGCTATTGTCGCACCTCGCAGCCGGAGTTGGAGACGGTGCCGGTTCCAGTGAAGCGCTCCTTTGACTATCGTATGATATACCCATATAATTTGTACAATTTGATTTACATACTTAATTATTATAATTGCTCATGCGCAGTGACGGAATACTTGGAATGCACCGCTCCGCCGCCGCCCATCTTTGATCTGCATCCGAAGGCGTGCACCTCGACGCTGGACTGCTTTCCGAATGTATGCTGCCAGGAGGCGGGTCTGCGTCACTGTCGTCCACCCAAGAAATCGGTGCTCACACTGATGGCCAATTTCCTCAACGTCGACTTTGTGAAGCGGCTGACACAAAACATTGTTATCAAATAAATAAATATGTAAACACAATTGAGCAAACAATTGAGCAAACAATTACATATGTACATAATACATACATACGCACATAAATGTACACCTATTTATACATACGTAGATACCTCGTTTATACGATCACTTATTGTAATTTGTCAATTAAAAGTTTACAATTACTCAATTTTTTATTTCCTATTTGTTATTTGTTTTTTAATGTTCGTATTTCCAATCAATGTATGATTTGGAGCAAAAAAAAAAAGTAAATACACATCTAAATATTTATGCTGACTGACTGATTTTAAATTATTATTTTTCTTCAATTGTGTGTTAGGAAATTAACGTATAAGCGAGGTAATTCTTGCTGCGTACTTCTGTGTACACAATTTCAAAATAACCATCGTCTCCAACTGATAACCGTTATGTGCACCTTGATATAAGTAGCTGTGCCAGCAGTGAGGCCTACTTCAACTGTACTTTTAGTCTTAGATAATAAAGTGATTTAATTTTTATGGCCAAACTGCGCCTCAGTTATTGTGTGTCTAAAGCCCAAAGTTGCGTTTGTTTTTTGTTGAAAGGTTAAATGGTGTATTATTGCCTCTCGGGCCATGCCAGACACATGCATACCATTTTATTAAAAAAATAGAATCAGCCAAGGCCTTGTTCTTACCTTGGTTCAGAGCATTAAGTTTCCCTTTGCCCCAGCACATGTGCAAATTCACGTAAATGCATATTTTATGAACAATATAGGTACATAAAAGCATTTGCACATACAATTTATAATCATGTATGTGTCTAAATGTGTGTCAAGCGCTGTCTGATTTTCTCTCCCCACCATGCCAAAAGTTTGTATTCAATGCATTTTGACGCTTTGTGTGCGTGGTGAACATGAAAACCAGTTGGCAAAAAAGCAAGAGAAACAAAACGAACTGTAGTAAAAAATTCACTTGGGTTGCTCGTTATTAAGTGCAGGTGTTTTTTATTCAGTAATACCTCCCTTTTGCCGCTTCCTGGGTTACATGTTTTTATGTCTATGGTTTTCAAAAGTCAACTAAATTTTATTCGTTAAAAATATAAATAAACCAAATGAAAAGGTACATTTTGTAAATACATATTTCCAAACACTTAAGAACAATTGAGCTCAGTATTATGACAGTCTTAAGTGACTTAGCGTATACTTTAATATAATATTTTTTACTTCATGCAATAAAAAACTGTTCACCCCTCCCTACACTCTTCCAACGAACTCATTAAACGGTTTCAAATTTCTCACACGCTGCGAAATAGAAAAAGTGGCCTCAACCAGAAAAAAACAATTGAATGATTACACAATTTGACATTTAGAGGAAATGACGCAGTACACCTTTAATTTAAATTGAGCTTATTCAATTCATTGCAACAAAGCAAATAGGTAAATACGTGAAATACTTGGGTATACATATGTATGTCTGGGTGTGCGTTAATTTTGTAGAAAAATCTTAAGGTTCTAGAAATAGTATAGTTTATAGGTTATTCAGTCGACTTCGCTTGGAGGAACAACCGCATTTTCTATTTCTTGTCACCGCACTTGCAATCGGTGCCACAATTGCAGGCACCCTTGTTGGTCTGGGAGGAGCATTTGCAACCTACAAAAACAAAACAGGACAATAACAATGGCAATTATTAATAATGATTATCAGTATACTGGGAAATATGTATATAACCCAGATCCTTTGACAACTTACCACTTCCGCATGGGCAAGGCATTTTGTATGATGATTTTTTTTAAGTTTTCACTTTACAGAAGAAGAGAATTTAGTTTTTCACTTTAGTGATGAGTCACTTTACATTTGCTGCAGGAAACAACTGATGCAAATTGACAGATGTTGGCCGATTTTATACACTTTCGAATCGTGGCTTTCCACACCACCCGCCGTGTGCTTTAATTCCAGTTTTGCACACGCCGACCGGCCGGCTAAATAATTTTAGAGCCGTGCGCAAAATATACGGTGACGCTGACAGCTCTGCAGCTTACATGGTTCGTGTCTCGACTAAGCTTTTATTTTGCTTCTTTTTTTTTGGACCGTTATGCTCAGAGTGGGCTGCTCTGCGCAAGCGTTTGAATGAAATGTGTGAAAAGTGTGGTGAGTTAATGGGCGGTACTGGCACTGGGCCTCTTATCGTCCAACGTTCTCAATGTGGCTGGCTTTCCCTTGTTGTCAGAGTGCCTGTCTGTCTGCCTGTCCATTCATCATCGGCTTCGGCTGTTTGCGCCTAGTGTGCAAGTGCGAATGCGAGTACGTCGGAGAGTCAGTGTTTTTCCGATTTCTGAGTGCTGCGGCTGCAGCAGGCAAAGTCGTGCCACACAATTTTTTAACCAACGAATTCAAGTGCAACGAAATGCAAGAACTGAAAGTAAATAACAAGCAAATTTTTATGGTTATGATTGGTGCTCAATGTTATCCTTATTGACACGCAATTGGCAAGCAAATAACATTTTCTGGGTGTATTTTGTATTTGATTGGCAATTAAGTGTGTGTGTGTGCGTGTGTTAAATACAATATACAAAGTATGTAGGTGAAAATGCAACACACATAAAATCAATAAATCCAAGCTAAAATAATATAAGGAAAAAATCAACGGCAGGCGCGGATACAAAATGTTGTGCGTGTGCTTGCCTGTGTGTGTGTGTGTGTGTGCAGGAGTGTGATTGTATGTGTGTATGTGCGTGTGTGGGCGTGGGAAAGAAAACAAAAGAGCAAAACAGCAAAACAGTAAAAGGTGGCAACACATGACACAGGACACACACACAGTGTGCGGAAGTGAACAATTTAAAGTTTTTGCTCAAATAACACAAAACATCTAAGCATATGTGTGTGTGTGTGTGTGTGTGTAAGTTAGTGTGTATATATGCATAGGAAAAGACAGCCAGAGATTATTTTGCTCACCCACGCATTCAACTGATGTTGTTCCTGTTGTTGTAATCGCTTGCACTTCAAAGCTTCTATTTATACGCAATACATACATATGTTTGCATGTGTGTGTGTGTGGGCATTGAGCGTGGGCGTGCATGGCTGCCAAGCTGCCTATAATGCGGCAGACCGACCTGATACCTGAGAGCCCAATCACAATCACAAAATCACCAGTGACCCGCGAAACCCCCGCAACCCCATACTGCGTGCCCACGCAGTAATAATAGTATGTAATCATAATAATAATGATGATGATGATGATGAAATTTGCGAATGACGATGGCACTGGCTGCCAAATGGCCAGATCTGTGCATTGGTTAAATTTGACAAAAACAACAGCAACAACAAATAGAAAATCAATAACCTTACTTAAATTAAACCCAAAAAATGGCAAACATATCTAAAATTAGCGTTCACTCACTCGCTTATTCAGGCAGTATCGCATTTTCCTTGATTTTTCTATGCAGACGCAAGCCGAGCGTCTGGCAAAAAGGTTGTGCGTGTGTCGCCAATTGATATGTTTGTTAATCTTTGCAGATAAACCGTAGCATGGCTCTCAAGTGAAGGCAAACGCACACAAACACAGACAGACAGACAGACACAGGAAGACAGACAGACACACACAAATTCCAGTGGTCGTCGACAGCGCTATCAAATTTTAGGACAACAACAAGCCAAAATAAAACCATTCCTTTCAAGATGACGGAGCAAAAGAATCAAGTGACGCGCGCAGCGCCTGAGCAGAGCAACGATTATCGTGTCGTCGTCTTTGGCGCTGGAGGCGTTGGCAAAAGTTCCCTGGTGCTACGTTTCATAAAGGGCACATTCCGCGAGAGCTATATACCCACCATCGAGGACACCTACAGGCAGGTGAGTTGTCAATCAAAGTTCGCCATATCAATATGAACTCAATATTAACTCAGCTAATTATTGTTGCTCTCGTAGGTGATTAGCTGCAATAAGAACATTTGCACATTACAAATAACGGACACGACAGGATCACATCAGTTTCCGGCTATGCAACGATTGTCTATATCAAAGGGTCATGCATTCATATTGGTCTACTCGGTGTGCTCAAAACAGAGCCTCGAGGAACTGCGACCCATCTGGGCGCTCATCAAGGAGTTAAAGGTGCATTTAAAATACTCTCAAGCATTCAGTTGAGATAATCAATACTTTAATTGAAGGGCGATGTGAATTCCATACCCGTGATGCTGGTGGGCAATAAATGCGATGAGAGCACCGAGCTGCGTGAGGTGTCACAAATCGAGGGACAGGCTCAGGCGACTAACTGGAGCATATCGTTTATGGAAACATCGGCCAAAACCAATCACAATGTGACCGAGCTGTTTCAGGAGTTGCTCAACATGGAGAAGACGCGCACCGTCTCCCTTCAGCTGGACACGAAAAAGCAAAAGAAGCAGAAAAAGGAAAAGAAATGCAAGGAGACAAACGGCGCCATTCCGGAAAATGGCGAGGCGAGCGCCAGTGGCGCCGGTGTTAAGGAAAAGTGCGGCGTTATGTAACGTGTTGTTGGCAAGCTTAACTTGGTGAGAGACAAATACTCGCATACTTGGGACAAGGGCAGGACTCAAATAATAAATTGAAAAAAAAAACAAAAAAAAACACTCATCCCACACCCAGACAAAGGAAACACATATGCATATACATATACTATATATATACATACTATATATATATACCACTTTGGGACTGATGTTATCAGAGAACAGCCTGCATAGTAAACAAAACATATATTATTAATTATAGATAAACAAAACAACAAACAAAAAAGGGAAAATAATAAGACAGCATTACGAGTATATTTTGCATACATAGTTTTTGCATACACCTTCTGGTCACAGAATATAGAAGGCAACCGCCATCCTCACGCCCCACCCATGCATAAATACATAAATACATTCATAGACATAGACACGATCGAATGATTTCTTTGGATTCTGAAATAAAAAAATATAAGATCTACATCGGAAATGTAACGGCATACATATCAAATACATCACATAAATACATGACATACTCGCACATGCATAATATATGTGTACATTATATAGAGATCATAACGCTATATAGTAGTCTATACGTACAATACGAATATACCACACACACACACACACATTCACATACACATACACACACAGACACATACACACATTCGTGTATCCCAAAATGAAAAGCCAAAGTACCTACTTAAAAGACATACAATTTTATCTACTTATGTACTAACTACTACTAACTACTAACTAACGATAAACCGATTACTAAAATAATTACATCAAATCCCATTTTACATAAGCAAAAAAAAAAAACACACAGAAGAGTCGAGAACAGTACTAAAAGACAATTCTGGAGCATTTGTGGCGATACGATATCGAGTGTCCTTCGGGATGTGGTTCCGTTTCGTTGACTGCAAAATGTCTCTTTTCTGACTATCAATCAATTGCTGTATAACTATTTACCACCAAACCAATTTAAACAAAATGGAAAAATTTCTAAGTAATTGCATCACTTATATTGTATGTATAAAATAATAATACTCACTCTCATACCCAGCATAATGATGATCGATGATGATCCGCAGAAGGGGCGCTAAAAATGTCGCGTGTTCATTTCTTAACAATTGTTTTCATTAGGAAAGATTCAAATGAGAAGATTTACAATTATTTGCTGAACTTTATTAACATTTAAAGTATAATGCAAATGTAAACTAGCTTTAGTCAAAATGGATAAGCTGAGCATAGGGATCCGATGCTTTAGGATAGTCACTTTAAACCGAATGTGGATCTCTATGCTCGGCAATAAGCACAATTTTTGTCGTTCATTCAGATAATGTAGAGTTAGTGCCGATGAATATATATATATATACATATATATATACAAAAATTAATCACATGTACATCGAAGGATATGTGCGAAATGAATATATAAGTTGCCTGTTTTTTAAAAACGACTACAATGTATGTATGATTAACTTGAAGTAAACAAAAAACAATTCACAAATTGTGGTATTTGCTAAATTTAATTGTTTGTTGGCTTATGCGTAGGCGTAGGAGTTTAAGTCTATTAGACGATTAAATAGTTTCGCATCGTTTTGCTGTTGTTTGATATTACAAAAAAAAAGGCATTAGAGTCTTAAATTACGTATACCCTATCCAGCTAAGAAGTTATATCAATTTAACTGCGGTTAAACTATGGTAATTTTTGCCGAATTCATGGCGAACATTAAAGACAAGACAAGTAATTATATTAATTATGACTTTGCTCATTTCTTATGCACACAGTAAAACACACAATATAAAAGAAAGCATACAAAAATACATACATATATATGAACAACAACATAATATATTTAACATAGTACATACACTTGCCTATATTGTTGAATTTGTGTAGTGAAATTATTAACCAAGATTTTGATAGCGGACCAATTTGCGTATAAGATTTCAGAAATCAATTTTAGATAAACTCTCTCAGTTTGCCATAGAAAACAATGCATGCGGTACATATATAAATATATATGTACATACATATATATTATATGTAAATCTAATGCCAGCCTTAGTTGAAAATTTAGTACGATTAGCAGGATCCTGCGTGCTTTAGGTTTTCGCTTAGTTTCCCTAGGTTTAGTTAGGTTTGTTGGGCTATTTAACAGCAAAACTGGTTATGGCTTAAGTGTACGTGCCGTGTATTGGAGTACAATATAATAAAATAAAATAAAATACAATACAATACAATACATAAAATGGATCATTAGTTGCATAATAAGATTAAGCAGACATGTAATTAAATTGTAATACAGCATCAAAAATATAATTTAAAATACAACGAATGAATATATTTACACCGAATTATTTTTAATTTTTTTAATGAATATACATGTACTTACTATACACACAACACATTAATTGTATATTGAATTAGTTTGTTCATGACAAATATTTGATTATTGCTTACATTTCAAATATGCAAATATAACACTCAATGCTAACAAGATGTTGTAAATATATACAAAAAATTCGATTGGCATTCTTGGTAATTACAAATATACAAATAATTTTAAAGCTGCATCAATTAAACAGTTTTAAGTGAAATTAAGCCTTTTTTTACATTTCATTTGCAATCAGAAAACAAATGGTAAATTTTATAAATACAGTAAGCATGGCAGAATTGATTCCACTCGGGTGATGCAAGCAAAATACAAAATTTCAAGTGTTACTAAACTAATTTGTTTCATCTCACTCAAATTTATGTGAAATGTTTAAAATGTAACATATTTGCAGACGTTTATCATCCATACTATTAACGAATAAATTTACTATCAGTAGGTTTTCATTTTTGGACAGTCTAGCTTGGGAGCTGTTTTGCCAATTGCGTCTCTAGCATATGTTACATTTTAGTCTTTGTGGATTTCTAGGTTGCTGACATGCCAAGGAGCATCTGCAATGTTTCTTCGTATATTTTGAAAACTTTTTGCAGTCCCCCACAGCTGCATTGATTACGTCTACACCGGCTGGAGCATTGCCATTTAAATATGGCTAGGAAATCAATAAAATCGGTCAAGGCAAATCGGATATACAAATGCATTGGTTATTTGTCATCTTCAAGTTGCGTTGCTGACCCAAATCTCACATAGATACCGCGTCCCTTTTTAGCAACTCATCAGTAATTAACAAGAGACGGTGAAACAGGCAAGCATCTATCTGGCTGTCGCCAGATATCCAACTACACAGATACTGCGGGTAAAATTGTCATAGTGGGCTGCAGGTTGTCGGTGTTGGAAACTCCAATTTATTTGGGACCAGTAAGACTGGTGGATGTCTTACTAGCAATGTGCAATTAGATTTCTTTAACATTTTTAAAAACATTATAATACATGTTTTATTACAAAAAGAAGGTATAATACTTATTTACATACAGAAAGGTGCCAGATTCAATTAGAGCTGCTTATTTTGTAACTGTGAAATCCTAATTAAATATTATTATTATTTATATACAGAAAGGTGAAATTTTTGAATAGAGCTGCTTTTTTTTAACTGTGCAAGACTTAAAAGTTTTAGTCTACAATATACAAAATTACACTTGAAAAAATCTTTGTTTAAATATAGTATATGGTACTTAAAATAAATTTCGTGCACATATGAGATAATAACACGAAACAATAATTTAAATCAAGAATAAATTGGATAAATATTAACTGATAACAGACTTCAAAATAACTTTAAGATCTTATGCCGAAATTAATAAAAATTAACACAAACATGACAGTTAAAGACATAACATTTTTTGACAAATGCTATCAACTTTCAATATGTTCATCATTCTCATTATCATCCACAACCGTAAATCCAGCTTCCTTAGCAATATCTGCTGATGAATTACTTAGATTGGGATTTTCGTTTGAAACGGGATCGGAATTTCGATTACTTTCAGACTGTGGTTCATTTGATGGCAAAGATAGTGATTTTTGTGGTTCCAACAGCTCTTGTACACCTGAGACAAGTAGTTGTGATTTTTTGTTCTCCTTGATAACGGCGTTTAATAACATCTTAAGGTTTTCACCAGACAAACGATCTTCCACTGATGGTTGCCTGTTTGCGGCAGGTGCAGCGGATCTTCCATGTTTCAGTCCAAGCCATGCC
Source organism: Drosophila kambysellisi (assembly GCA_035042185.1). Taxonomy (NCBI): domain Eukaryota; kingdom Metazoa; phylum Arthropoda; class Insecta; order Diptera; family Drosophilidae; genus Drosophila; species Drosophila kambysellisi. The sequence continues at coordinate 2,932,440 of JAWNLS010000855.1, forward strand.
TGGGGACTTAACACGAACTTGAAGGCTAGATATAGCAACAAGGAAACCGTGGAGATTACGAAGAATGGAGCCATTAAGTTAAAGGGAAACGATAATTCACCTGAAGCAAATACAATTCATAAAAATAAGGGTCTTATAGTTAGTTAAAACTCATATATACCAACCATTTAAAATATTAATGCTTTGTGCTGCCTTTTCTATTATCACATCGACTTGTTTGAGGAATATATCGTTAATATACATAATAAAAACGTGATCTGGTCGACAAAAAGGCAAATTCAATTTGTTTGATTTTCTGAAATGCGTATGTATTACTGATTTTTGTTTGTACTCCAAAAAAAACTACTTACAAAAGTTTTTGCTTCTGATCCCAATTTTGAGACTGAAAATAGCCAAATATTCTTGAAAACCAGTTTTTTTCGGAATTATTCGTGGACATCTCACTGATAGCAATTGCTTCGATCATTTGCTCAACTTCTAGTTTCTAAAATAAAGATAAGTTTTATTACATGTTACGTTCAGTCTTTGTAATATACACATACCCTATTGCACTCCAAATAAGTAAAAAAGTAGCCATACAGAAGGATACCGCTAATAACAACGCTAATAGCAGAAAATCGAAATCGTTTTTTCATAATCCATCCGATAGCAATTGCCAGAACCACTATCGCCAAGAATTTCACCTTAAAAACAAGTTTTCGTAAAGCAAACACCTTGAGCATTGCCATAAATAGTCATGCAAACCTCTGATATTCTGAGCAACTGAGCTAAATCCTTGAACATGTCCGTAATAAGCTCAAACACTTCCCTTCCTTGATGTGTAGAGTAATCGTATTCATAATCTGCGGACAAAGGCTCATCTGTTGCTTCCTCCAGTACTGTGGTGAGCATAACGTCCAGATCACGCACATCTTGCACAGCTTTAAGCTCATCTATCTGGGATTGGCTCAATGTAAATAGCAACGATCTTTTATATTGCGTCGACTTTTTGCTATACTAAAACGATGTAAGCAAAAATCAAACAAATGACCAACATTGACTATATGACGTCATGCCTCCAAATTTGATAACCAATCACACGTCAACTTACCTTTAGTTTATTAGGATTGAATAAGTTATTAACAAACTTTTTGAAATACATCAAAGCTAGTTCATCCTCTATGGTCGCCAGTGATTTTTCTGCAGGCATTTGAGGCGGGCATTGGCAGGAGTCCGACCAATCGTGATTTAGTTGATCTGTCGACAGTTCCGCCCAAGAGTGTGGCTCAACCCAGTCATCATGGTTGCAGCACACATTGTGGAACAACAGCAATAGACAACTAATTATCGCGTTTTGCCGCATAGTAACTATCTACGCAATTTATTTCAATATATGGCAAAGAATTACACCAAACTAAATTAACGAACCGAACACCTGATAGCAATTGCGCTGCGGATGCATTAGTGTTGTAAGGTGCTATTAGTTGCTGATCTATGTTGGTTCGATAAATGCATGGTAAATAGTGTACAAATAAATACTACATTTTAAAAATTCTTAACAATTAATGGTTAATGGTAACAAATTGAAAAAACAAAAAATGAATCAGTTTTCGAATCAATTTGTTGCAATTTAGCTTGAGCTGCATACTGAGCTGAAGCAGGCGTTGCCAGAATGCTGCAAATTGAATATAAACAATGAGAGAATGCTGCCAGACTCACAACAAAAATGACTCACGAGCAGTGTTAAACTAAATAGTTCGAACAATTTGTTAAATATAAGCGAACCGATATTCGAAGTGCAAAATGGGATTATTTGGCAAAACCCCTAGCAAAGACCCCAAAGAACAGGTTAAATGTCATTCCGCCGCTGCTTGATTTCTCTTTTGCGCATTAACAAGGCCATTTGATGGTCACAAAATGATGTCATGTTCCAGTTGTTTTGATTCTAATTTGCAACATCTCTCTCACTCTCTCCACGTTCTCGATTGCAGGTGCAAGAATGGACGCACAAGATACGAAAAGAGGGCAATCAGCTGGATAGGCAAATACGCAGCATACAGCGAGAGGAGGATAAGGTGAAACGTTCACTCAAGCAAGCCGCCCAAAAGAGTGATAGGGACACATGCATCATTCTCGCCAAGGAAATCGTGAATGCCCGCAAGGCCATTAATCGTATTTACACGTCGAAGGCGCATCTGAACTCCATACAGATGCAGATGAAAAATCAATTGTGTACGTACGTCTAGAGCAGTCTATCCTCTCTTCTATACTCAATCTGTGCCTTATTGTTTTTAGCCACTTTGCGTGTTGCTGGATCTTTACAAAAATCGACAGAGGTTATGCAGGCCATGCAGAGTCTTGTTCGATATCCGGAACTCGCAGGCATTATGCGTGACATGTCTAAGGAAATGATGAAGGCTGGCATAATCGAAGAGATGTTAGACGAGACCATGGACTCGCTGGAAGAGTCCGAAGAGTTGGAAGAGGAGGCAGCTAAGGAGGTGGACAAAGTGCTCTGGGAAATTACGGACGGTAAATTGGGAGAGGCACCATTGCCACCAGAAGCAACGCCAGCTGACAAAACGCCGGCAGTTACACCCCGTGTCGAGGTCCAGGTCGAGGACGATGACGACGACGGCGAAGAGCTGCAGGAGATGCAAAGTCGCCTGGCTTCATTGCGCTCGTAGATTAATTTCAGTAAAGGGGCGCAGACGCATAAGCATAAATACATAAGCATAGCATTGTTTTGATTCGAATTTGAAAATTAAGCTTGTGATTGTTTATCATAGAACCTTGCACGCCACACAGAAGTCAAAATATTGCATAATACTTACTCCGACAGTTGATTGAAAACAGTAACGAGATAAGGGTCAAAAACGATTAACAGTTTTTATAAAATATTTTTTTTTGTTCATATTGTTTTGAACTTGAAACTATTTTAACTTTTAATATAACAATTTTACATATTATTTATTGCATAATTTAACCTGTATTAAATGTAAAAAAAGACACTTAAGTTAATTATTGGATTTTAAGCATACTTATTGTAAGGGAGCACTTCAAAACTGCCCTCGATACATGGAATGTTGAGCAGCTTTTTGTAATATTTTGAAGCATATTTGTAGGCTAAATACCAAAATGACTTGTTTCCGTTGCCTGAAGCCCAACAAATATACTATTTGTCCCTTTTCCAAATACTAGAAACTCAAAGCAATTTGTTCTAATTTACAAGTATAAAATAATTTTTTTTTTGATAATTATGGTTGATAGGCTTGTGCTTCGAAATCAAATATTTATTTTTTGTATGGACCGCATGATCTTCAAACTCAATTAAATACAAGCTAAATGAATGCTTTCAAGGCTGCAGCGTGGTCTGTATCCAGTCCACATAGGACCCAACACGAGTATATACACCTGGCCAGCCGTTTAGGGCGCAGGGCGTGGGTCCAAATGAAACGACGCCCGCGAGGAAATAGTAAGTATTCACCTTGTTTGTATTCTGGCCAATGAGGGGGCCACCAGAGTCGCCACGACAGGAATCCACACCCTCCCTGCCGCCGGCGCACATTTGTGTGTTTTCGAGAAAAATTTTCTGGAGACTATAGACGGACTGACACTCCTCCAGCATAAAGCCATCTACGGCGGCCTTTAGCTTTAAATTGCTGCTCGACAGGTCCTCGGTCTTGCCCCAGCCAGCGACATCCATTGAAATGCCATCGAATGTGGCTGAGCGTAGATTCGTGTCCAATGGCAAGCAAATGGGACGCACAAAATCGGTATATTCGATTTGGCGCGACAAGCGCAAGAGGGCGATATCGTTGATCTGGTTCTTAGAGTCGGGTTCGTACGCAGGATGTGGTATGGTGTGTTCAACTGGCACATCTAAATGCGGCGGCGCACAATCTTTCATGCCACGTATATCGGTCTCGCAGTCAGGATCTGTTGAGGTATCCCATTCGCCCAGACGCACACCTGTCAGACGCCAGTCGACTGGCAGGGATTTGCCATTAACGCAGTGCGACGCGGTCACTACATAGCGATTGCTGATGAGTGAACCACCACAATGATGACCTTTTTTGCCGCTACCTTAAAATCGATAGCATTAGTTTAGCAGAGATCTCAGTGATCATAAATCAAGAACCTTTAGTGTACTCGATCAATGCCATCCAGGGAAATTCGTCGATTTTTGTCTTGACTCCGCCATAAATGCGATTCGAAAGTAAATTGCCGCATTGACCCGGCAGGGGTAATAAATTTGAATTAGTGTTATTTACAGGAGGTCGCGCTGTTGTCACCGGCGAACTGTCCCGATATCGATCCGGACAGCAAATCTGAAATGTATACAATCAACAACAATTAAAGTAATTAAATTAATAAGCAAAATATCAGTACCTGGCTTTATAGTATAAATATTTAGTTTTTTAAACAGATTCTCGTCCATTTTCTGCCTATTTGGCTTAGAGAACACCATTTAAATGTTCACTAGAAAATTGCTTTGAGAACAATGGGATAATTAAATAAAAGTCATTCAACAGATCTTCGCCAATTAACAATTACTTATCTATCAATATGGCAGTCAGTCAGAAGCAATTGTTATTCATTACTTACCAAAACCTTACGATTATAATAGCCACACTGGCTACGACTTAGATATAGTTTGTCCTGGTTGCGCAGGGGAGATGTTGTCAATATGCCATATAAATATTTGCAATCCTCCAAATGGATGCAGAGAGCTCGCTCCCGGTTTGGTGTAATGCAGCGTCCATAATTTGGGACTTGGGAGGCTTCATTGGGAAAATATATTTCTGCGCACAAGTGAACGAGAATCACAAAACTGAATTATTAATATATAAGTAGTATTTGTTGAAAGGCATTTAAATTTTTAATTTCCGTTACTGTCACTTATAGAAACTGGTTTTTGAATATTTAATCTCGCGAGATATGTTAAGGCCCCCTCCTCACATGCATTCATACAATCATATACATATATGCGTATAAAAATACATACATACATACATGTATGTATTTATTGAATCATTACTCTTTTCGTTTCTATTGAATATACGATTCTACCAACTTTACCTCTCTTCACTTGCGTAACTTTATCTACTTACGCGAACTTGCCAAATTAACACTTAAGCCAAAAATCACAAAGAAAGCAATTATTTTGAGCATATTTCCAATATGCTTTATATAATACACAATTTTTAGTAAATGCGTCGTCAGTTATTTTGCAATGTTTTTATATTAAATAATCAATATTATTTAAGATAAATATGACGATTAAAACGGGATTTCCGTAAAACTCTTCTTCACCCGCCGGTAGCGCACTTATGCAGAGTTCACAGAGCAAGGCTTAGCACACGACTAAGGCGCTTTAAGCAGTGAGCGCAGCTTAACAGAGAACATCGATGAGCTTTTCTCATGAGCTTTTTTTGTATTTATTTTCGTTTCTGCTTTGAATACTAATATTGTTATGATAACACCCAGCATAAACCTGCAAATATTTTGTATTTTCATTTTTATTGTATATATAGTTTTTATTGTTTTTTAAGTATTATTAATGGGAATAATACACAAGCGGTGTCAGTTCTACACTTGTAGGTTTTTGGCTTTGGCGTCTAGAAAAGCTTTGGGAAAACAGTCGTGAATCTCGCATTTCACCCCGTTCATAAGATATTGAGCTTTGGCATTTGAGATACGCTGCTGATGCTATCGAAAATCCAGTTAATGTACGAACTGACAGCCGTATAGACGCCCGGAATAGTCGTTACGCCGCAGAGTGTTGGTCCGAATGCGACGATGCCCAGGAGCGTATAACGTCCATTTGCATTTAGGAGGCCAGAGGTGCCGTCGTCCATAAAGGGTCCACCACTATCGCCACGACACACATCATTCATGGCCTGCCCTTGGGCACACAAGTGGCTCGGCGTTATGACAATCGGCTGCTGAAAATTCTCGCTTAGTGTGGCATAGGTAATCGCGCAACTTGTCGTATTAACTATAGGTAATCTTATAAAACGAATGGAGGTTGAGCTGGTCGCGCTTCCCGAGCTGGCTAAAGTGTTATCTGAAAACGACAAAGTAGGCAAACAGAGATCGATAAATTTGATGTCATATGTGGTTGTTCTATTTCATTCCAAACAATTATTTAAATCTGTTCAACACGTACTCTCTGCAGTTGTACTCCAGCCGGCAACGACACCAATTTGGCCAATTAGTCTATCCGCAAGTGTTGCTGTATTGTTCAAAGGTAAGCATATTGGCGTAAATTGACCTGCAACAGTTAAAAACGGCTCAGTTCTATTCATGGCCCACAAGTAAATTTATTGATTTACCGCGACTGTTGTTGAGGCTTAGCAGGGCAATGTCATTCGCATATTTGGGCTGATCGTAGTTGGGGTGCACCAACACACGGCCGATATCGAATAAGTTCGGTCGACTGCAGTTGGAATCAGTTGGCGAGCAGTCTTGTTCACTGGAGATATCGTCACCAATTCGCACACGAAACCTGCCAATGGGTTAATGATTAATAGCTTGGCATGGGTGGGTTAAGGCTTACAGATCAATGACTTTTGTTTAACGGAAGAAGTTGTACAATCTAATTTAAATTTGAAAGTTCATCATTTAAGTTATTTTTATAATTTAAGTTTCAAATGTTAAATAATTAACTTGTTTCCCTTTTAATTCTATATATTTGCAATTTGAATTTAAGCTATCCGCTTCTTCGAAGTCATAATTACTTTAAATTTTTTATTATTTAATACAAAAATTTAAATATTTGCAATTTGGTGTCATTAACACTTGACTTACAACTCCAGATCGCTGACCAAATTGATTACACAATGAGCGGCGGTCACAATATAACTATTTGAGATTAGGGAGCCCGAACAACGATAGCTGATGCGATTGCTTGCTGTAGTGAATAGAATTTATAAATGATATTAATTTATTTATTTTTATGCATACGCCTTTTCGAACAGATATTTTCAGAATGAGTCAAGGATGTCCGTGTAAAAGTGCAAATGAAATGAGTCATTCATGTGCTGTTTGTGGAGGAAAAGCTAATTATCAGAGTCACAATGAAGGCTGCTATGACGATTCTGGAAACAATCAAAATCAAAATCAATATCTATATAATCCGGAAAATAGTGGCTATTACTCTGAATATCAATATGATAAAGAACCATACGGATCCAATGGCGATGATAAGAACGCAAATTCTCTACTCTCAGATACAACAATATCACTTCTTAAGGCTATTGCTGTTTTTTCGGCCGGTTGTTTCCTAACCATGAAGTTGATTCCTGTAGCCAATGAGCTGAGTTAAGCAATTTATTTTGCATTTTTATTTTAATCTCTAACAAATTACGACAATTGAAAATGTAAATCCACTGATTTACATTAAGATGATATTAAAATTATTATGTTTACAATTATATGACTCACTTCGATTGCGGTAGGCAATGCGGGCAAGCCACGGATATTGTCCGGGAACAGCCTGTTGACCACCCAAAATCCGTGTGGTTAGACTGATCCCACAATCGGGTTCATTTATGCGAACTACTGGCGGAGCTGCTGTTGATGTTGTGCTGGTAGCTGTTGTTGTTGTGCTGTCCTCCGACATAGCATGCTCCTGGCTAGCATCTGCTATCAGTTTGACACCACCTTTGGTCTCTATTGATTGATGAAAACGTAAGTCTCCGGGAAACACAATTGGTCTATTCGCTGGCTTTCGTTGTGGCTCAACGTCATGATCAACATGGTAATGATAATGATGGCCGCCAAACCCAAAATGATGATGATGAAGATGATGAGGATGATGAAGATGATGATCATCATCGTATTCCTCATCAATGGGCTGGGGACAATTGAGTTGGGTGTTAAAATCGCGATACTCGTGCAAATGCCTTTCCGTCTCGTACGCCACAAAAGGATTAAAATCATTATTTAATAGGGTGCTGCGCTTTGAGTTACTCGGCGTGTCCCAAACCCAGCGGGAGTTGCGGCTGGTTCCTTGATGTTGGGATGGACAGCAGGCAAGCGGATCGAGCCCCTGGAAACCGCAGCCAGCTGAATGGACCATGGCAAAAACCGAGGCACGCTCCTCTGGCGTATGATTGAGCAGTCGATGCACAAAGGGCCTACAATCCTTAATTCGTATGCAATGACAGATGCTGGCGGGGCGAACGTCTACAAAAAAATCGGGATTGGTAACAGGCGAACGCACGTGCAAATAAATAATCAATGACCAAAAATCATAAAGAGAAAAACCCAGTATGTGGCCAAGGTCACAGTCTGCAAAACCAGAAGTAGCCACAGCAAAAGTCCGGTTAAACAATTACTGAGTCACTTTTCTTTTTTTTTTGTTTTTTGCTATCGTCTTTGTCGTAATTATATTGTAGTGGTTTATTGCCCTTCGTTCAGTTCGGCTCCAAGCATGATGTTTGGGAATTTCTAGACAATGACCTTGACCCATTGCCAATCGGCCACTGACTAATATTCTTTTGATTTGAATTTTATTTGTACTACACTCAGAAACACCCATTTAATTTTGTGCGTTTGCTGTTTAAGTCGTTGGTTTTAGTTTTTGTTTTACTCACTTTGAAAGCACAGTGCACAAATAACTGTACTGCATGTTAACATCGAAAGCAGCAAATGCATTTTGGAGATTCTAGCGTAGCTTCTTTTTAACTGCTAAAAATTGATTTGCAAACACTCACACACACGGACACTGGCACTCACACTTTTCCAAATATGCTCACAATTCTTAACTGATCATTTAGTGTCTGGCGCGAGCACAACTTTTGCCGTCGAGGTGCGAAATAAAATTGAAATAAATTGGTTCAATATATGAGTATATCTTATTTCCATTTCGACGGCGGAGCAGCGCTGCTTGTCGGGTTTTTGTTTTTTTTTTCTTTTTCTTTATCAACAGCGAATCAAAACAAAAAGGGAACACAAAAACAAATTATATATGCCCCTCAAAGCTGAGCTTACGAAATAGCGAAGAGACAGACATATGAACTTTTTGGCTGGCAAATACAAAATACAACAAACAAAAAAGGCAGCGAGATCGAGATCATAACAGATCCAACATCCGAGTGGCACTGGCAACTGCCTCGTGCGTAACTCGAAATGCCGGCAACACAGCACAACACAAACACCAAACATTTCAAAATATAAATATATATACATATGTATATACCTTTGGCAGTAAAAAAGAGAAGAAAACATGTTTTGGGATTGTGCGCGATGTCATTCGTAGAGTAAAAACTTGAACCTTTGAAGTCCTCAAAGAATGCCTGCTACATTGTTGCAGTCTATAAATATGTATATATTTTGATCGTATATTTTTCTTAAAAACTTACTAACACGTTTAGTAAATCGGCTAACTTAAACACATAGAAATGCACTTGACATGAAATGAAAATTGGCTTAACCTTAAATGTTGTAAGTTTTAGAAATATGATAAATATGAATGGAATGTATTGATTCTGATGGCGGACAATTATGCGTATGAGGAGAAGGGGACCTAATGCTCCAAAATGCCTTTTTTTTATTATTTTTTATAGTGTGCGCTTGCCGTCATGTCTCTATGCGACCGGGACTACCTCAGTCGCAGCTGCGGTAACAGAGACAATGACACTGCCCGAGACGTTATTCTCGACCTGTTCTACAGGTTCGATGGTCGGCTGCGACTCTGGTTGTGATTGCTGCTTCTGTTCGTCGTCTGCTGGGGACAACGACGCTGTGTTCACCGCAATTGTTGTCACTGCTGTAGACGATGCATGCGTGCCATTAGTATCGGCATTGCACTCATTGGCCGTTAGAAGTTGTTCATCATCATCATCGTCATCAACTGGCGTCTCTTGACGTAACACTGCTGCCAAATGGGTATCATTGTCTGTCTCCAAAGTCTGGTTAAGAGGATCATTAACTGCAGCTGCTGCTGCTGCTGTTGACTCTACTTCTATTGTGCTTGTCAATGTAACTGGTTCTGGCGTCGATTGGTCCAATTCGGAGTGCTCGTTGCCGCTAGTTCCATTTACATTTAAGTGCACAGAGACGTCACCATTGTGCATGGCAAGTGGTGTCTTCAGCTCATTGATGATCTTTTCTCCCACTTTTGGGTCAAGCTCGTTGATTTTCTCTTGCAGTTGGCATTTGAACTCAATCGGCCATTTGGGGCTCCATTCACGGAATAGCTTAATCTGTTGAAAAGAATAAATATAAAAGAATAAATAGCAAACCGGAATTTAGTGAATGCAAGTAACAGGCATATTTTCAACATATATTTACTCGGCATTGGAAGAGACTCATGGGCTTATCCTGCACACCCGACGTGGCCAGAGAGTTGACGACGCCATTTACATAGGGGCTGCCTCCATTTCCATCTTCAGACGTGTCTCTTGTGAGATACTCCACAAATACATACACGAAATCGTCGCGTTGCAGCTCACTCCATTCGTTAAACCATTGAATAATGTAACGGAACTCGCCGTCTACTGATAAATTACTCATAGACATATTTGATTTTATTATTGTTGATTTATTTTTATTTTCTCAGACGAACACAGACGACACACCCCCGCACATGCACTTTAAAGTGGGCAATTTGCAATTAAGTTTGTAAGCGTGACTGAGGTTAATTGGAATTCAAGGCGTATTTCTCTTAAGCCAGACTCTACTTGCGCGTCTCAGTGCAGCTATTGACTTCAAAGTTTCTACACTAACAACAACCCGTTTCTAAGTTTTTTCCACCGCTTGATTACAAAGCCCAGCTCATAACAGCTGTTGCCGCTTCTCAGGCATATCGATAGTAGCATATGAAACGTTGTTCAGCACAGGTAATTCCAACACAATAACATTTAATGACGTATTCTGTCGTCAATTTCATTATCAAACCAGTTGAAATTATTACTACGTTTATTCACTCGAATATGTATATGTGCAATAACAATGTTATCAGCTCGATATGCTAGAAGTCATAAATGTTTTAAAATTTCAACATATCGATAAGTAGCGCCTATCCGCTTGTTGCGCAGCACTAGTCATTTTAGCGTTTATCAACTCTTAAGAATTTGCAGACAGTAAATAATATTAGAGAACAATTAGGCAGAAAAATTATTAATTAAAACAAAACATGTCGTCGACCGAACTGGAAATCCAACAGAAATCTACGGATAATCAGCAGGAAGAGGTGCACAATGCAGAGATTAGCACCACCAAACACGATTCAGTGCCGGAAGCAGGGCAACAAGATTTTGCCGCTGCTGAGCAGTGCAAAAATAAGGGAAATGATTTGCTCAAAAGTAAGTTGTCATTCATCACTTACACAATTCACTATATATTCTCTGTAGCTGTGCATCACGCGAAACTCAACGAGAAGCTAAGCGCAGCAGACGCACCGCGTCCCGTGCTTCCAGTTACTTCGACCTAACCTTAAAACCAATTGACTGGCATTGGCGCTTTGTGAGATAATTTGTGTGATTCTGGGTATCTGCAAGCGTATTGAATATGATCAACAAAATTACTAACTATTATTGATATGCAACAAATAACATGTCGCAATCCATCGTTTCACAGCCAAGGAATTTTCGAAAGCCATTGATATGTATTCCAAAGCCATCGAATTATACCCCAGCAGTGCAATCTACTATGCCAATCGGGCACTGGCGCATTTGCGTCAGGAGAACTTCGGCCTGGCTCTGCAGGATGGCGTTTCCGCAGTCAGAACGGATCCAAGCTATTTGAAGGGCTATTATCGGCGTGCGGCAGCACACATGTCCCTTGGCAAGTTCAAACAGGCGCTATCGGATTTTGAATACGTGAGTGAATCGCATGAATTGCACAGAATGAATGCGTGTTATCCACGAAAATTGATAACCTATCTATTTTCAGGTGGCCAAATGCAGGCCCAATGATAAAGACGCTAAGCTAAAATTTACCGAGTGCAGTAAAATTGTTAAAATGCGCGCCTTTGAGCGTGCTATTGCAGTTGATAAGCCCGAGAAGACTCTCTCTGAGATGTTCAGAGATTTGGAGAACATCAGTAAGTACTCTTATAATATGCCCTTAACAACACGTATTATTGGAAGTTATATATTCATGTATATGTTTTCAATGTAGCCATTGAGGACGACTACAAGGGACCTCAACTGGAGGATGGCAAGGTTACTTTACAGTTCATGAAAGACCTAATGGAACACTATAAGGCCCAAAAGAGACTGCATCGCAAATTTGCCTATAAGGTAGTCGAAGTTGAACTTAAGTCTTTACTCATATAACTTAGCTCTGTTCTGTATATTTTGCAGATACTCTGTGACATTGATGTTTACATGCGGGCACAACCGTCCCTGGTGGATATTAAGGTCCCAGATGAGGAGAAGTTTACAATTTGTGGCGATATTCATGGCCAGTTCTATGATTTGATGAACATCTTTGAGATAAACGGACTGCCATCTGAAAAGAATCCGTATCTGTTTAACGGCGATTTTGTCGATAGAGGTTCATTTTCTGTAGAATGCATATTCACACTCCTTGGCTTCAAGCTGCTCTATCCCAACCATTTCTTCTTGTCGCGCGGTAAGTTAAACATGTAGCCACAATTATTGTGCACACAACTAATTGGGAAATGTTTGCAGGCAATCACGAGAGCATCAACATGAATCAAATGTATGGATTTACGGGTGAGGTGACCGCCAAGTATACCAGCACAATGGCGGATATATTTACGCAAGTATTTAACTGGTTGCCGTTATGCCATTGCATTAATCAGAAGATCCTGGTAATGCACGGTGGCCTCTTCTCGTCAGACAATGTTACATTGGATAACATACGACGTATTGAGCGCAACAGCCAGCCACCAGAGGAGGGACTAATGTGCGAGCTGCTGTGGTCCGATCCGCAGCAATGGATGGGCCGTGGTCCATCGAAGCGCGGCGTAGGCATACAGTTTGGCCCGGACGTAACTGAATCATTCTGTAAGCTCAACAATTTGGACTACATCATTCGCAGCCATGAGGTTAAGGATATGGGCTATGAGGTAGCCCACAATGGTCAATGCATAACTGTCTTCTCAGCGCCAAACTATTGGTAAGTGCAAAAGTTTATAACTATTCAAACAATGGCTAAATCTCGGCCTTAATTAACAGTGATACTATGGGCAACATGGGCGCATTTATAACAATAACTGGCAACAATTTAAAACCAAATTACAGATCCTTTGAGGCTGTGGTAAGTTTCATTTGTTACGAATATATAGATGTTGTAATAATAACGTTTATTCTATTGACAGCCACATCCTGATGTCAAGCCAATGGCATATGCCAATAGTCTAATGAACTGGCTGGCGTAGTCACAGCAGTCTGCTTCCTATGCATATAACAATAGCTAAGCACACTATAAACTTCACACAACCCCGGCCCACGCTTTAGAACCCACAATCGCATTATATCGAACAAAACATCCACGGATTCTTAAATGCTCAATATACCTTTGTGCACACAGCTTGCCAATTATTCTACAATTTAAGTTAGAGTAAATTAAATAGTTGTGGTATATAGGGTTGAGGGCTGCAGAATAGCAATCACTTTACAAGAAATTCAGCTATATTTGATACAAAAACGTTGCCTACAAGAATGATTATATTAAAATGGCTTTAGAAGTCGGATGCTAAGTTTTATTGGTGCTAAGCATCTGAGTATTCACTGTACAGTGTTTGTGCTGTTATAAGCCAAAACAAAAAATAAATATTAAAAAAGTAAAACAAAAACTGAAAAGGCGAAAAATGCAAAAAGTGAACAAATGTATTATGTTTATGCATAGCATTTAGAAATTGGCAATAATGTGAGCGCCCACACTCTACAACAAACCCTTTACCTTACCTTTTATTTCCAAATGATCCAATTCTGTACAAATTAAATTTTTTGTTCAATCCTTGTTTATATAAACTTACACAAGTCATTTTAATAAATCTATGCAAGTTAGAAACAAAAATCTGAGCAATGCAATCGTTAAATAATCAAAATGCTATTTTATTAATCAACAATGATTTTAGCTTTTAGAAACAGTAAAACCTGTACTGCGATAAATCTCATCCACATTGGATTTATAATCCTTGAGATAGGCACGTTGCAGCAGCGTCACATACACAAATGGTCCGTTGTACGATGCTAGATTCTCAAAGAGTTGCACGGCCAGTACCTGCATCTCTTTCGGCTGCGTATGTGATAAATACAATGCCGCAATGTCAAGTAAATCGTGCAGATGTTTCCCTTCCAGCTGCAGGCTGCGTATGAGAGAAGCCAAATGCTGCAGTAGCTTCAGCTGCAGTTTGTACTCCTGGGTCTGGGCCTGCGAGACTTCCACGCTGCTGTGCTTACTGGCTGCCAAAAGAAACTGTTGCAGCTGGGGTATCACATCGCTGAGACTACGTTTTAGTATGAATTCCTTTGCATGCAGAGCGAGAATATGCAGTAAACTGAAACAGCGGCTTAGCACCAGCGAGTCCTTCTGGCGAAACTTTTCGACAAGCGGCTGCCACACCAGATGCACCAACGGAAGCAGCACATTCTCATAGTCCGCCAAAAGTGGTATACCAGTGACGAGGCATTCCAGTGCAGGGATTTGCTGGCTTTGCTCGGAACTTGATACAAATTTAATGGTCTGCTCTAAAATTTGCTTGGTCATTTCAATGTGCCGCGGCAATATGGTTTTTGCAAGCTGCTCCGTTGAAGGATCCTCAGGTTCAGATTGGGCCATAGGTATGTCTGGATCATCAGTTGGCGCACTATTTAAGTCAACGGAGTCATCAGTTAACTGCTTGTTGAGGACATTAAGCCAATTGCTCAAAATGTTGGGCTCCTCATCCGCATGCATTTGAATGTCGGCGATCTGCGACACCGTGTCACTTTGCCAACTGGCCAGATGACTCAGAAATACATTGAACACCCGCAGATATGAGTGTATATTGTCCGACTGATGCATTTTGGTACTCTCCTCGCATATGGCTTCGTAAATACTGCCCAGTTGGGTCACATTGCCACGCGTTCTATACTGCAGCATAACTGTAAGAATATCTACGGCAGCACTGCTCCCAGGTGACTGCAATGGAAAACGTTAATGTTGTCATAGCTGCAATGATGACGAAAACACTTTGAGCGCACCTTCTTAAGCAATGAGGTCAAATGGAAGCTGAGGTAGTCTGTGGAGCATTCGATGAAGTGTTCAGGTTCTGCATACTTCAAGGCCAGCTGCATGGATACGAACGCAAATGTAGCTGCCTGATGTACCATCGTATTACTACTGGCTGGATTTAAGAGAGTTTCTCTATTCACATTACATATTTAAATATTCGTTTAGTACAATTACGTACCTAACTTGAGTAATACTTTGTGTAGGCTGCGAAATATGTGCCGATCGAAAGTGTCGCCAATAAATTTGGCACAATGTCCAACGGCATCCAAAACTAAACACGTATGCAACACATTGAGCTGTGCATCAATAATTCTCACGCGACTATTAACCGATGCGTCCTCATCGACTTCATCATCCGAATCGCAATCCTGCGTGCGAAACTCTATGGCAGATGAATAGATACCTGGTGTGTGATCCGCAAACCAAGACGTGGGCTATAAAATTTATAGCATTAATAGGTGACCAATATACTAGTATATCATAACATGCATACCTTTCCAACCTTGAGACGCCAAGCTGCATCCGGCTGCAGTGCCAAGTGCCAGTGTTCATCATTGAGCAACTCATGTACAAAGGTTTCAGCCAACAACAAACGACTTTCGCGTCCTTCTTTTTGCTGCGGCGTAATCATGAGCGTAATAAACAAAATCGCTTCATTCATGTAAGAGCTGCGTTGTTCGATTAGTTCCAGGCAATAGTGGAAGAGTATACGATTTAAAGACGGCTCAGCGCCTAAGATTGCGCCAATATCGTAAAGAGCTTTCACACAGCGCTTAGAACTGAGACACTCAAACTGTCGCCACGATAAATTGGCACATTGCGCAGCCAATTCCTTGGCACTGCCCTCCTGTAGACGCCGCAATGAATAATCCTCATTGAGTAGGTGCTGCGATGTGCGAGTATTCAATGCCGTTAGCATACACATTACGAACATCTCAAGGTCTTTGGGCACCACCAGAAGCTGTTTCAACTTATCAGCGCTAAGATTTCGCAGAAATCCCTTAAAGAAGAGCAGTGCACTGAACTGTTCGCTCTCATCACAGCGATGCAGGACACCCGGCCATCTGTTGAGGAGCGCATCGAGAAGCAATTCCGCATTCTCGTTAAAGATGCTGGCACTGTATGGATTCTGTTGCAGATCGGCTAGCGTCGCTTGACACAATTTCGCAATATCGGGCTCCTCATCCTCAGACAAGGCCACCACGCTCTCCAGCAAATGTATAAAGTTGCCGTTTAGACTATGCGCGCAACTCTTGAGCAGAAGACAACACATTTCCGCGTATCTTTTGCGCACTGTGACAGAATTGTGGGCGCGCAAGATGATCGTCTCCACGAATATGGGACGCATATGACGCGATGTGGCTGACACCCACTGGGCGGACCTTAGTCCAGATTTAAGCTGCCTGAGGCGCTCCTCGTTCTGCTCAAGACTAAGGCGCTTGCTGGCAAACATGTTTGTATCGTACAGCAGACCATTGCCATCATTTTCCTTGTCATCAGTATTCAGGAGCGACAGGAATGTATTCGAGTCGTAGCGTATTTTATGAAAATCATTTGTCGTTTCCTCGAACATAATGCAAATGATGCGACCCAATGCTTTGATGCTCATCTAACTTACGCAATTTATAGACTTTATTAAATCTGTTCAAATTGTGTTTTCAGCGTGGGACACTTACCGATTTGATGGTTTCACCAATCTTATCGTCCGCCAATGATGTTTTGAACAGCACAGTGACGATTTTGGGCAAATATATGAATACGGTATTTGCCACCTGATTACGTAGCACAACATCGGCTGCATCTGCTTCGTTGTGCACATAAAAAACAACCATTAGACACTCCAACGATGCACTGACCAATTTGCGGTACATTTCTCTTGACATGAGCTCCATTAGTGTAAGCAGTATTTGGCCAATGATTATATCGTTTTCCTTCGTATAAAATGATTCGAGCACGTCGCTCGTGGAACGTTTCAGTGCTGTTGTAATGCATAGCACCACCGCCAATTTTATCTCCTCGGACAGATCGGAACGCATCTCAGCGGTCATGGGATCACGTATCTGTTGCAACACCACCGCCAGAATGGTGCGCAATCCCTTTTCATTCGTCAGAAACAGTTTGGTAATAATGTGCCGCAGGCAGTCCAGCAAGCTGGTGCGCAACTCCTGACTTTCGCTGCAAGAGATTGCATATGGGTATGGATGTGCAAAGGTAAGTATATATATATATATATTTTTTTTTTGCATTTAACTCACCCAGATATTTCATTTAGTTTAGTCACAAGCGGCACAACAATTTGAACAACAAATATGCTCATTTGTCCAAAGTCAAATTGTTTAACTTCTTGCTCCACTTGTGCCAGATTCGCTTTATTCGGCTGCTTTAAGAAGACGTCAATGGCTGGCTTTATGCGCAGCACATACGCTTCCACCGATGACATTTTTCCACAAGAATATTCTAATATTCTAAACAAACTGTAGATGTGGGCACAATATTTTTACTTGTTTGGGTTTTAAGACTATAAGTGTGGCCTTATTAACCAAAAATTCCAAAAACATTTTAATTTTTAGTATTTCTTATAGTTATATATATATTACAATATATATATAATAACGTGGGACTGGTCACTCTTAAGCTTCGCTAAAGAACCCGTTGAATTTAAAACATGCACCAAATACTGTTTTACATAAAATTGCAATTCTATGTATCATCATACATTAATTGTAATGTAATTTTACATGATTTAATTATATGATATTTATATGATAATCAGGGGCACCGCCTTAACACGCTTAACCTCCTCCTGAGCATGCAAATACTTCTTTTTCAGATTTCTCTGCTTTTCCTTGATGTAGTCTTCCTGAACGCTCAGTAGTTTTAATTCCAATTGCAATTTATTATAAATCACATACAAATCACTATCATCCAACATTTGTGGCTTAATGTTAATCATATTTTTCGTGTTCTTTCTTTTCATAAATAACACAAATGCAATGAGAATGACTTGAGATTTCAAAAGTTTTGTAGGGCCGCCACCGTTGCCACCGTTGCCAGTATTGCCACCTTTTCGCACACACTCACGGTGAGAGAAAAGTAAGAGCACGTGAGTCACGAGCAAAACGGATCCCAGCTATATAAAGGGCTATTATCAACGTGCGGTAGCGCTCATATCCACATATATCAAGTTCAAACAGGCGATTTCGGATTTTGATTACGTGAGTGCATCCCATGAATTGCACAGAATGAATGCGTGTTATCCACGATAATTGATAACCTATCTATTTTCAGGTGCCAAATGCAGGCCCAATGATAAAGACGCTAAGCTAAAATTTACCGAGTGCAGTAAAATTGTTAAAATGCGCGCCTTTGAGCGTGCTATTGCAGTTGATAAGCCCGAGAAGATTCTCTCTGAGATGTTCAGAGATTTGGAGAACATCAGTAAGTACTCTTATAATATGCCCTTAACAACACGTAGTATTGGAAGTTATATATTCATATATATGTTTTCAATGTAGCCATTGAGGACGACTACAAGGGACCTCAACTGGAGGATGGCAAGGTTACTTTGCAGTTCATGAAAGACCTAATGGAACACTATAAGGCACAAAAGAGACTGCATCGCAAATTCGCCTATAAGGTAGGCGATGTTGAGCTTAAGTCTTTACTCATATAACTTAGCTCTGTTCTGTATGTTTTGCAGATACTCTATGACATTGATGTATACATGCGGGCACAACCGTCCCTGGTGGATATTAAGGTCCCAGATGAGGAGAAGTTTACAATTTGTGGCGATATTCATGGCCAGTTCTATGATTTGATGAACATCTTTAGGATAAACGGACTGCCATCTAAAAAGAATCCGTATCTGTTTAACGGTGATTTTGTCGATAGAGGTTCATTCTCTGTAGAATGCATATTCACGCTCCTCGGCTTCAAGCTGCTCTATCCCAACCATTTCTTCTTGTCGCGCGGTAAGTTAAACATGTAGCCACAATTATTGTGCACACAACTAATTGGGAAATGTTTGCAGGCAATCACGAGAGCATCAACATGAATCAAATGTATGGATTTACGGGTGAGGTGACCGCCAAGTATACCAGCACAATGGCGGATATATTTACGCAAGTATTTAACTGGTTGCCGTTATGCCATTGCATCAATCAGAAGATCCTGGTAATGCACGGTGGCCTCTTCTCGTCAGACAATGTTACATTGGATAACATACGACGCATTGAGCGCAACTGTCAGCCACCAAAGGAGGGACTAATGTGCGAGCTGCTGTGGTCCGATCCGCAGCAATGGATGGGCCGTTGTCCATCGGACCGCGGAGTAGGCATACAGTTTGGCCCGGACGTAACTGAATCATTCTGTAAGCTCAACAATTTGGACTACATCATTCCGCAGCCATGAGGCTAAGGATATGGGCTATGAGGAAGCTCACAATGGTCAATGCATAACTGTCTTCTCAGCGCCAAACTATTGGTAAGTGCAAAAGTTTATAACTATTCAAACAATGGCTAAATCTCGGCCTTAATTAACAGTGATACTATGGGCAACATGGGCGCATTTATAACAATAACTGGTAACAATTTAAAACCAAATTACAGATCCTTTGAGGCTGTGGTAAGTTTCATTTGTTACGAATATATCTAGTTTAGATGTTGCAATAATAACGTTTATTCTATTGACAGCCACATCCTGATGTCAAGCCAATGGCAAATGCCAATAGTCTAATGGACTGGCTGGAGTAGTCATAGCAGTCTTCTTCCTATGAATATAACAATAGCTAAGCGCACTTTAAACTTCCCACAACCCCGGCCCACGCTTTAGAACAAACTGTCGCATTATGTCGAACAAAACATCCACGGATTCTTAAATGCTCAATATACCTTTATGCACACAGCTTGCCAATTATTCTACAATTTAAATTAGAATAAATTAAATAGTTGTGGTATATAGGGTTGAGGGCTGCAGAATAGCAATCACTTTACAAGAAATTCAGCTATATTTGATACAAAAACGTTGCCTACAAGAATGATTATATTAAAATGGCTTTAGAAGTCGGATGCTAAGTTTTATTGGTGCTAAGCATCTGAGTATTCACTGTACAGTGTTTGTGCTGTTATAAGCCAAAACAAAAAATAAATATTAAAAAAGTAAAACAAAAACTGAAAAGGCGAAAAATGCAAAAAGTGAACAAATGTATTATGTTTATGCATAGCATTTAGAAATTGGCAATAATGTGAGCGCCCACACTCTACAACAAACCATTTACCTTACCTTTTATTTTCAAATGATCCAATTCTGTACAAATTAAATTTTTTGTTCAATCCTTGTTTATATAAACTTACACAAGTCATTTTAATAAATCTATGTAAGTTAGAAACAAAAATCTGAGCAATGCAATCGTTAAATAATCAAAATGCTATTTTATTAATCAACGTCGACATTTTAGATGATACAGTGAAACCTATGCTACGATAAGTCTCATCCACATTGGATTTTTAATCATTGAGATAGGCCCGTTGCAGCAACGTTACATACAGTGGCTCACATAGGATTCTGCCCAGTGCCTAGCAAAAAATTTAAAGTGCTATAAAGTTTAAACAAGGAAACAAATTCAAAATGTTTAAATGCCAATTTGTTTAATGTTGTATCACATTTGAAAAACAAACTTTAGTTCTTATTAAAATATTAATTAATTAATTAAAATTAGTTAATATCTGAAAACATAACCAAAATTTACGTCACAAACATTTTGCCCAGTCTTAAGAAAAGTTTAATATTTGGCGTATAAAAGTTTGAATAAGGATGTTAATACTTAGTATGATATCCTTTACCCTTAACAACTTCCCTTAACCTATTATTCATAGAAGATACCAGCTTCCGGGTAGTTTCTGGACTGATCCTGCTCCACTCCTCCTGCAGAGCATTTTGGGGATCCTGTTTGCAGGATATGTTGTGTTCCCCGGATGTTATTTTCAAGCAGAGCCCACAAATTTTCAATAACATTTAAATCTGGAGACTGGGCCGCTGGAATCATCACGTGGGGGCAGTTCAATCTAAGCCAGGACTGTACTATTCCGTCCTTATGCTTGGGGTCGTTGTCCTGGTAGATCCGGAAAGTACGAGGGATTCCAGCTTCTCGGCACTTTGGAGTAAATTTTCCTTTAGTATATCAAAGTACACATTCTTGTCCATTGTTGTTTCAAAAATCACAAAATTTCCGGCACCGGCTGCCGAGATAGATGCCCATACCAGGACACTTCCTCCGCAGTGCTTGACTGTTGCCTTTAAGTTTTTGGGACTCAGCTCAGTATTGGAGTGTCGTCACACATAATTCCGTACGTCCGAGCCAAAAATGTTTATTTTGTGCTTAAATTCAAATATGACTGTGTTCCAGAACTCCAAATCCTTGTCCAAGTGGATTTTGGCGAACGTCATCCTATACCCTGTATTTTTTGCTTATATAAATTGCTCGTTCCGTGATGCTCGGGCCTTAAAGTCATGGTTGCGCAGAACTTGGAGCACAGTTCCCATACTAAACATTTTCCTTATTTCATCCTGCACCTATTGAGTCAGTTTTTGAGCCGATAGCTTAAGATTTCCCCTTGAAATCTTGATGATCCTTAGCTCGTCCTGCTCGGTGAAAATCGGGTTTGGTGCAATTCCGCCCTTGTCCTCTGTCCAAATTTCGTCGACGAAACTCCAAATGATGTGGAACACAGTTGACTTGGCTAGATTGACCATTTCAGCTATTTGGCGATGTGAATATCCGATTTTTAAGTGTTCCAGGATGAGTTTCCTTTGTTCAATGGTAGTCAGTTTGCCCATGGTCCTTGTTGGTTTGTTGCACTCGAGATGCAGGATATAACTAAACTGACTATGAAGGATTGGTCTATTTATACCGAAAAAAATCAACTTTAGGTCAAAAAATCCGGGTTTTATGGCACCCAGGTGTCTATAAAGTACCTGGGCAGAAAGTTTGTGACCTATAATTTAGGTACTTTTTACATAACCCGACCTAGTGGGTGGGGAAATCCCAATTTTTTAGGATCATATATTAATTTTTGTGGTTAATATATGTACCTGTCATGGGTCCTTGGAATTTTTGAAAAATATTACATAATTACTTTATGGCAGGCAATTAAAATTGGTGCTAGGCACTGGGCAGAATCCTATGTGAGCCACTGTAGGTTTAGTTTCTAAGACTATAAGTGTGGCCTTCTTAACCAAAAAAATTTATCTTTAGTATTTCTTACAGTATAATTACAATATCGGGGGACTGGTCACTTTTAATCTTCGGGAAAGAGCCCACTGAATTTAAAACATGCACCAAATACTATTTGACATTAAATTGCAATTCTATGTATAATCAAATTAATTGTAATGTAATTTTACATGATTTAATTATATAATATTTAACTGTAAAAATCGTGCTTAGAGTCATCCTTTTCAACGCTAGCCTTGTATCCCTTCTCAAAGTCTTTTGCGTGTGCGATATAACGATTTTCGCGGACTGCATGCATTCCAGCCTCCTGGCAAATAGCGTTAATGTCGGCGTTTGAGATTTTGTCGGGGCGAGCAATTAGCTCCTCCAGATCGACATCTTCAGCGAGATTCATTTTAGCCGTAATGGTAGTAAAGACCAAACGTTTCTGTCGGCGATCCGGCAAAGGGAACTCAATCTTACGATCCAAGCGACCCGGACGCAGTAGAGCCGGATCTAAGGTGTCTGCACGATTAGTTGCCATGATAACCTTTATGTTGGTGGTCTCATCGAATCCGTCCATCTGATTTAGGAGTTCCAGCAAAATGCGCTGCACTTCCCGGTCTGCGCCAGTCTGGGCATCAAAGCGTTTAGTGGCAATCGCATCGATCTCATCAATGAATATGCCCGAAGGTGCATTCTGCTTGGCCAGACGGAATATGTCACGCACCATTCGTGGTCCCTCTCCCAAGTACTTTTGCACAAACTCTGAGCCCACGACATGAATAAATGCGGCTGTTGTCTGATTGGCGACTGCCTTGGCCAGCATCGTTTTGCCGCAACCGGGCGGACCATAGAGTAGCACTCCGCGAGGTGGATCAATTCCTGTAGATGTTAATGTGTTATACGTAATTATTAATCAATTTAAGCATACAAAATGCTTGATTACCCACCAATTTGCTTATACAAATGGGCGTGAGTCAACGGCAACTCGATGGCTTCGCGAATTTCCTGTTTTTGCATATCGAGTCCACCAACATCCGCGTATGTTACATCTGGTTTCTCATCCGGCGCCATGATTGAGATAGTGCTATCTGCCTCTGGCGGCACCAAGTCTACCAAACAATTGCTATGTCTGTGCAAAGCCACCGAAGTCGATGGCTTCAACTGTTCGCGATCTATGGTGGATAAGAGACGCACATAGTAAGTGGAGCCCGTTGTTGAGGCTATAATGCCGGTGTTTTCATCAACGGCTTCGAGAAATTGGCCAATAATCAGGGGCACCGCCTTAACACGCTTAACCTCCTCCTGAGCATGCAAATACTCCTTTTTCAGATTTCTCTGCTCTTCCTTGATGTAGTCTTCCTGAACGCTCAGTAGTTCTAATTCCAATTGCAATTTCTTGTAAATCACATAAAAATCACTCTCATCCAACATTCCTGGCTCAATGTTAATTATATTTTTCGTGTTCTTTCTTTTCATAAATGCCACAAAGGCAATGAGAATGACTTGAAATTTCAAAAGTTTTGTAGGGCTGCCACCGTTGCCAGTATTGCCACCTTTTCGCACATACTCACGGTGAGAGAAAAGTAAGAGTACGTGAGTCCGAGCAGCTGTTAGAGGTGTGTGTTGTTGTCGTTTTTGATTTTTTATTCTTGTTGCTTCTAACGTGGAACGGATCTATTTTTAAAACAATATTCTATTTTTTTTTGGATATGTAATTTGCTCTCCAAAAAAAAAAACAAAAATATACATTTAACGCTCGAGATATTAGAATATCAATACTTGTCAATGTTAAACATTTTAATTGGTTTGCACAAGTAGGTCGACATTGTTGACGTCGACCGGTCTATTTGATGATACAAAAAAAAATCACGAGTGAAATATACATATGTGCATTTACCGAAAATACATAGCATCTTGTGTGTGACACCAGTACAATTATGACCATTATGTAACATGTCAATTCAATATCCAGCTAAACGACAACATTGATTCTGATTCGCTTACCACCAACACTAAATCCAAGGCAAGCAATTGGGCAATATGGATGCCATCGTATTCTTGACGGCTGCTGCTCACCTCTTCTATACACCCTTCACAAAGGTCGAGGAGAGCTTCAATTTGCAAGCGATGCATGATATTTTATATCTGCGCAATAATTTCACGGACTATGATCATCATGAGTATCCAGGCGTTGTGCCGCGCACATTTATTGGCCCGTTAATCGTATCGATATTGTCAGCTCCATTTGTGCTGCTCTTCGAGGCAATGAGCATGAATAAATTCTGGGCACAATATGTAGGTAAAATACACTGGTAAAACTAAACTCCGGCTCATCCACTCATTTACATAAATTTCTCTAACAGTTCGCCTTGTGTTGGCTGGTGCCATTTCAGTTGCCTGGACTAATTTGCGTCAGGCAGTAACAAAGATCTATGGTGCTGATGTGCGTCTTTGGTTTACAGCCATAACCATAACACAATTTCATTTCATTTTTTATATGACGCGCCCCTTGCCCAACATCTTTGCATTGCCACTGGGTATGTTTGCTGTTAATTATTTATAGAGCAATTATCAATAATATTATATTTTGACTCGTTGCAGTACTGTATGCCATTGCGCATTGGATGCGTGGTCAAACGAAGCCCTTCATCATCTGCTCAGCAATATCTATAATTGTGTTTCGGTCTGAGTTATCACTTTTCATGGGCTTGCTGCTTGCATTGGACCTGTTCCAACAAAAGCTATCCATTGATGGGTAAAGCTCACATTTGCTTTTAACTAGAGATTTCCATTAATGTCAATGCATTTTTCAGTCTGCTGAAAATTGCTTTGCCCGCGGGTGTGTGCATATTGCTGGGCACTGTTTTGGTGGACTCGTTCTTTTGGCGTCGCCTGCTGTGGCCAGAGGGTGAAGTGTTGTGGTACAACACCATACTCAACAAGAGCGCCAACTGGGGCACATCACCATTCTTGTGGTACTTTTATTCGGCGCTGCCGCGTGCCATGGGCTTCTCATTGGTATTTGTGCCCATTGGCATTTACCTTGAGCGGCGTCTCCGGCCTTTGGCCCTATCGGCATTGTTATTCGTACTTTTGTACTCAGTGCTGCCACATAAGGAGCTGCGCTTCATAATCTATGTATTTCCTGTTCTCAACATTGCAGCGGCCTGCGCCTGTCAACGCATGTAAGTTAAATAGTTTTATATGTTGTTGAATCTATGTTTGATGCTCTTTTGTATTTGTCAGGTGGATGAACAGTGCCAAATCTGCTTGGCATAGTTTTCTGGCACTTATAGCTGCATCACATTTGCTGGTCAATGTGCTCATAACCATTTTCTTGCTTGTTGTTTCCGGCACAAACTATCCGGGTGGCGTAGCGCTTTCACGTTTGCATCGACTGGAGCCGGGAAGTGCGAATGTTTCGGTGCACATTGCCAATTTAGCTGCTCAGAGCGGTGTATCGCGTTTCATGGAAATAGAAAGCAATTGGATCTACAGCAAGGATGAGACTATGAACTATACTCAAGCACAGATCGCTAGCTACAGTCACTTGTTGGTGGAAGCGAAGAGCAAACACAACATGGAATTGTGGGCATCGTTGCAAGAAGATTTTGAGACGATGGAATATGTAGAATGCTTCAACAGCATCGGCATACAATATAACTCCATTTTGCCGGTGCGCATCAAGACTAAGCCGTGTATTGGGATACTTAAAAAGCGATTACGTGTTGGAAAGGCACTTCTCAATGAAGAAGAAAAGCTGCCTAAGGATAAGACCTCAAAAGAAAATACAAAAATTAAACGCAAGAAACAAAAACTCGAAACTGATAGATTAAAGCAAGTGGTGGATATCCCTCTGGAGAACTTAGAGCCCGACGAATCTGTCAAGGATGACAACAGTGATGCAAAGCTGATGGATATCTCTGAACAAGTTCCCAGTTTGAAGCCTGAAGCTGATGTGGAGCTAGGGGGCGACGACGACGATGGCATAGTAAATACTGTGGAGGAAATGTCAGGGGAATTCAATGCTGATAAAGTTGAAGCAGCTAAGGAAATCAACTTCCAGGAGCTGCGTAATCTTGCTCTGGAACAAACAACGCGTAAATCCCGTGTCGCTACTAAGCTGAAAATACGGAAAATTATTGAACAGCACTATAGAGCCAAGGGACGACACATTGAAAACGATTCCACTGAACAGCATCGGACGTCAGAGACGCGCACTGGGCTCCGTCAGTCGGTAAAATCGATTATCAAGCAAGAGAAGATTAAGGAGATGATTGAGCAGATCGCTACCATGGACCTTACACGTATCTGCGATCTGGAAAAGACATCGACGAAGGACTGCTTAAAGCAGGTCATAGACAAAATAGACGACGAGAGCATAAAAACGAAATGACAAATGCTCAGAAGTCGTGCCTCATTTAAGTTATAATTTACAAATTGTTAATAAAGTTGTTTCCAAAGTCGAACTAATAAGTTGAAAGTTATGTTTATTGATATTGAAATGGAATGCTGCTTTACTAATAATATTATGTGTAATATGTTGTGTTATGATGTGTACAGTAACATTACCACAAGTTGAGCTTCATAGACTTGAACTAAATTTCATGTTTGTGTGTATTGTGATTATGATTAGGCTATTATGTAGCTAAGCCATAGCCATGCATCTCCAGCAATGCCGATGACACACAGGACCAGAGTGAGTCTGTAGAGAATGGAGTCCATGCCTCCGCCTTTAAGGAACACAGGTTTATCATTGTTCTCCTGAAATTGCTTCTGTAGCTTGGCCATCTTGGGTGTAATCTTGCCAGGGCTGCTTCCGCACTTGTTCATCTCAATCGGAGTTGGTTGAATCGAACGAGTTAACGCCAGCATTGGTGATATATAGCCACACCCATTGGCTTCGCGTAGTAGTGGCTGAAGAAAATAAATTAGATTATACATTTAAAACATCATTAAAACACATACGCAAAATTTAGTGAAACATATTCTCTGCATATTGTTCGGAAATTCAAAAAAGCTATGAATGAAATCAAAATTTGTTTGGAATGAGCCAGACTGTACACGTAGCCAGTTGAAATATGTGTTTTTTGAAAAAGCAACTAGATGGAATAGTTTTTAATATGTATTTCAAAATAAAAACTTGAAATAGTTTCCAATTAATGACTATTTACTGTAGTTATGTAAATATGCCTTTATTATAATTAAATATTTATTTTTGCAACATACGTTATTGAGTTTTATATATACTTCTTCTTCTTTGATTAAAATCCATTTCAGTTTTAAATCATTGCGCCAATAAAAGCGATATCTTAATCTGAATTATCGGAATATGATATCGGTAAGCACTTTTGCTATGCCGTGCATTGGAGGAATCGGTTAAAATTGTTTGTTTTATTTATTACAATGTCTTTAACCAAATATTTAAGTCGCTCCGCGGCCAAAGCCAGCAAAGAGGTTGTTTCAAGAGTTTGCACCCTAAAACCCATGGAGGCCGAGCATTGTGTCATTCACTTGGTAAACGGGGATAATGTCATTGGCCGCAGCAAGGAAACTGGCATAAGAGATTCACGGTGCTCCAAGAGTCAGGTTCACCTGCAAGTCAATTTACAATTGGCCAACATACTGCTTACAGTTGTGGGTCTTAATCCATGCGGAATCAACGGCGTCATGGCGCCGCAGCACACGAACTGCGAACTAAAGCACGGCGATCTTTTGGAAATTGTCTACGGTCGGCATCAGTTTGAAGTGCTCTTCAATCCGGCACCAGACAACGACGAAAGCACGTCTATGGATGAAGCACCATCTTCGCTAGGTGCTGCGAGTGAGGCAGAGAAATGGGACTCGGTTGGGGATGGTAAATTGGTAATCTACAGTAGCGCCAATTTGGCTGCGTCTAGCAAAATTGCAGGCTACGACATGGATGGCACCATTATAACGACAAAATCAGGTAATGTCTTCCCGAAGAACACAACCGACTGGCAGATCATATACCCTGAGGTGCCCGAGAAGCTGCAACGCCTACACAACGACGGCTTCAAAATCTGTTTCTTCACAAATCAAGCCGGCATTGCGCGTGGCAAAGTCAACCTTGACGATTTCAAGGTGAAGGTGAAGAGTATCGTTAAACAATTAGGTGTGCCCGTCCAGGTCTTCATAGCTGTAGGCAATGGTTATTACCGCAAGCCATTGCCCGGCATGTGGGAGCATCTGCAGAATGAAATGAATGATGCTGTGCCGATCAACAAGGAGCGTTGCTTCTACGTTGGCGATGCAGCTGGCAGGCCAGAGACGGGCAAGGGAGTCACAAAACAGCGCAAGGATCATTCGCTGGCAGATCGACTTTTTGCCACCAATATTGGAGTCTCCTTCTACACGCCAGAGGTTCATTTCCTTGGCAAGCGTGTGGAGCAATGGAATAAGCCGGACTTCGATCCCAGCAGTGTGCACTCTGAAATACCACTATTCGAGCCCAATGATCTACAATTCGACACGAATAAAATTGAATTGATAATCGTTGTCGGCCTGCCCGGCTCGGGGAAGAGCCACTTCTGTGCCGAGATGCTCGGCAGCAAGGGCTACAAGATCGCCAATGCAGACACTTTGGGCAGCACTCAGGCGTGCCTCAATGCGTGCAAGCAGTCTCTAGGCGCAGGCCAGTCGTGCGTTGTGGACAACACCAATGTGGATGCGGCGTCGCGTAAAAAGTTCGTTGCTCTAGCTAGGGAAATGAAAGTCCCCTGTCGCTGCCTCGTGATGAATGTGACGGTGTCGCAGGCGAAGCACAATATTGCCTATCGCGAACTATTGGGCACGGATCACTCCAAAATCAATGATATGGTCTTCAATATGATGAAGAAAAAGTACCAGGCACCTACGCTAGACGAAGGCTTTGTCACGATTCACAAAGTTAATTTCAAGCCACAATTTTCCAACAAAAAGAATGAGAAACTATATAAAATGTATTTGCTCGAAAAATAATTATGCTTTAATCTAACGTAAATATTCGCTTTGCGATATCAGCTATGAGCCAATCCATGGAGCTTAGCAGCTTCTCACCAGTTACAGCGCTAACCCCCACAACCAACCAGTGATGTGTGGTAATTTCATCCAGGCAAAGTATCTGCAATCAACAATATATTAATATAACTTTGGTATCTGTAAACTATATGCAAATAAATACCTCCTTAATGTCATTTGAATTGAGAGCACCGGGCAAGTCCTGTTTGTTGCACAGCACCAGCAATGTGGCGCCGGCCAAGCGCTCTTCCTGCAGCAGAATTTGCAGCTCCTGCTTGCAGGTATTCAGACGCATACGATCCGCACTGTCCACGACCCAGACGAGACCATCTGTGCACTCGAAATAGTTGCGCCAATATGAGCGGAGGGACTTCTGTCCGCCTACATCCCACATGTTTAGTGTGTAGCCGTTGTGCTCGAGTGTCTTAATATTAAAGCCCAGCGTGGGCGAGATTGTGTCAATGGGCTCTCCATTAAAACGCTTTAGAATAGTCGTTTTGCCAGCATTGTCCAAACCACTACAAAAGGTTCATCAAAATTTAATCACAATTCATCGCTTTGCGGGCAGGCAAAAACTTACAGCAGCAGAATACGCATCTCCTTTTCCTTTTGTCGCATCTTTTTTAATACTGTTAGAAAGCCCATGGCGGCTGTGTGCGGCTCTTTTGTGTTTTTAAATAAATAAATAAGTCTATAATAAACAGCTGCAGCTGAGGCTAAATAAAAATTACAATATATTTTTCCCTGAGAATGCGTGTGAATGGCAAATTTGTGTGAATAACATTTTCGAATCGATGTGGCAACTACGTTATCCATAGACGTCAAACAGCTGTCATAATCTGAGGCCCGTGAATTTTTCATTTTAGCACCTCGAACCGTTTGCATTTCAGTTGCTAAAAATATAACATTTCCAGCAAAATGATGAACCTATCCAGAGTGAGTATAGATTAATATACATTTATGCTGGTGTAGTATGATAGCGAGAAATGTGCGCTGTCAAACGCCTATGGAATTATGCTATTCATGAACCAATTACGTAAGTTTGCTGGAGCACCCAAACTAACCGCAAATTTTGTTGTTACGCAGGCCGTTGTGCGCAGCTTTGCCACCAGTAGTTCTCGTCGTGCAACTCCAGTCAGTAAGGATCAGATCGCAAAGGGTTACTTTGAAATCCGCAAGGTGCAGGAGCATTTCCAAAAGAAGGACGGCAAGCCTGTTTTCCTCAAGGGATCCACTGTCGATAGCGTGCTCTATCGCATCACCATGGCGCTAGCCCTCGTCGGACTAGGTGGCATTGGCAAGCTATTCTATGAGCTCAGTGTGCCACAGAAGCAGGAATAAGGCACTCGCTATATAGTCAACCCCTTAAGCTTAAGCCATAATCAGCAAATCCGCTAAATAACCAACACCCCCGGCACATTTGTTGCAGCGTAGTTAACTTGTATTTCTGTGTGTAAGTAGTGGCTTATATTTATATATATACATATATTTAAATAAATTTAAATTTATAATATCTTACAGAGGTGAATCCGTAAACCTGATGTTCAACTTCCTAGCTTGTTGTTTGTGT
Organism: Drosophila kambysellisi; assembly: GCA_035042185.1. Taxonomy (NCBI): domain Eukaryota; kingdom Metazoa; phylum Arthropoda; class Insecta; order Diptera; family Drosophilidae; genus Drosophila; species Drosophila kambysellisi. Next base: position 2,963,426 of record JAWNLS010000855.1, read on the forward strand.
TAATACTAACTAAGTTTAAAGTGTAACTGAACATTCGCAAATGCATTTGAAGCGTGGAAATATAAAAACTTAGCTGTAAAGTTGAAAAACTACAAAGAATGTATTTTTTATTTTTCGTTTGATAACTCAAAGTGAGTCCTTTAACTAACATATGTGGTGTTATTATTCATTTTAAATTTCCCGAATATTCTGATTTGTCCACCCTTCGGTTGTCTTACAAATACCCCCACACACACAAGTTAAGAATTAAATTGCATTGACATTAAATAAACAAACAGCGCGACAAAACGAAAATCGTTGCCGCTCTGTCGATGTGGTGTTGGTTTTGGATGCGCCGAGGAGCCACGATTTATAAATCAAAGGGCGGCAACTCGGCGTGTTGCCTTTGGCATGGAAATGTATATTAAATCGAGCGAATCATGTTGCGCTTTAACACACATTGCCGAACGCACACGCACACACACACAAACAGTAGACGTTGTATGTTTATTAATAATTAAAAAAAAGAGCATCCCACAGAAGTGCAGCGAAATGTGCAATTTAAGGCGTTTTTATTAGTTATTTCTCCATAAACACTTAAATAAAAATAAAAGCATTAAAACTAAAAGAAAATATTGAGTGAGCAACACCCATATAGAAATTTTAAGAGTTTTCTGTGCAATTTTTGTGTGTGTGTGTATGTGTGTGGGTGGGAGGAAGAACAACTATTTTGCTATTTCATTTACCGTTACGGCACATTTAAGTTTTGAGATGCGCGCGCGAAGCGCATAAAACGAACGCGAGTTTACCGTTAACATATTTGGGCGGATGTGTGTAGGTGGTTTTTTAGTCCCTAGCGGAGTACATTGTATGATGTACAAAATTCTGTGAATTGCATGATTTATTTCGAAGTTTTTATCTGATATTCTTGCTGAATTAATTAAACGCACAGGGCCATGGTATAGAAATAATGTGCACTTGTCGCTAACTTATTATATTTCATAGACTGTGAAAAATGCTTGGAAATGACAAAAATTCCAAAAGATGGACGACTTTATAGCCGACAGCCAACAATATCCGCCTGAATACGCCGACGTACACCGACTGGCTGGCGTTCCACATGACTGCCCACAGTCAAATTACAATAATAACTCAAAACGCGTAGAAGATGCGAAGCTAATTGTTTTGCCGCAATCCTTTGCCAAAAACAAAGTACAAAAATAATACACAAGACAAACCGCAAAACAATATGAAAAAGTGCGTGAAGCATCGTGTAGAATCAAGAATCGAAAAATGTGTTTCATTAAATGTTATTTATAGTCAGCAATTTTATGCATTTAAAGCGCGTCTATCATCAGCATCAGCATCAACATCAGCATCAGCATGCGGAAACGACAACGACGCCATATTGAAATTAAGCGCGCTCTGTGGAAGGGTGCACGAGCGAGATGGCGACAAGAGAGACGAGGAGAGCACCATTGCCACCCCAATAGATCCTAATGTGTGTTGCAGACCTCGCAATGGAAACTTTCACCTTTTTACTTCCAGAAGCGGCATTTGGCATTTGTTTGTTTTTATACACACATAGATACAATTTTTGTAGTTTTCTTTTTCACGTGAAATATAGCCGGGCAAACGGCGCGCGCGCTCATATCCAGGCCCTTGTCGTTGCTGCCCGTTGCCGATGCCGTAGTCTCAGCAGCCGCAACCACAAATCAGAATGTCGTTGAAGCATTCAAGTGCAACCGCCGTGAAGCAAACTCGCTGATGCTGCGGCTGATGCCGCCTCTGTCTTCGTCTGCATCTCCATCTCCGCCTCCATCTCTGTCTTTGTTGCAGCAAATCTCGACAACTCTCAGATGTACGGCCGTTGAGTGAGCAACGTCGTCAACGTCTTCGTCTTTTCTCCGATTGTCGTTGGTAGTGGTCAGCACTGGGATGCAGTAAAATCGTCAGTGTGATCGAGCGATCTAACATGTCCAAAACCGAAACCAGTTTGGCCTATTAACACTTTGATTACAACTCAACTTTTTTTGACGCCGCCGTCGATTGAGCTCGGAGTTTTTTTCATGGGTGGTCTTGAGCGACGCTTTTAGTTAAATTTTTCGTGCTTTATTTGAGTTTCAATTAGTCGTTGAACAAATCTGTTTATTTATTTGCTTTTAATTATTGTTTGAAACCACAATACTGTGCCCACTGGCACAGGTTAGAGGGCGAGTCATGTCCAAAAATAAGAAAAATTAAAAAAAAAAAAACAGCCTTACATTTGGCAGCTTGGTCGGCAACTTTGTGGCTTGATCGTTGCTTCCGACTGTTTAACTGGATGGAGTAAACCGTCGAAGAAGGTTTTTAATTAACACCAACAATATAATTTACGATAAACATCAAATACGTGCGCATTGCTTATTAATGCATGTTTAAGTGATTTTAAGCACATTAAGCTAAAGTATAAATATTGATCAAATGTGTGCATAAAAAGCTGAAAAAACACGATGGTTTCGATTTTGATACATAACTCACCCCAAAATGATTCCCATATTTAATTATAATTTCTTAATGTAAAACATATACATATGTTATCTAAATATTATTGTGGTGCATTTATTATGTCTGTTTATGGAGAATTCATACATGATTGCCATTGGGGATTATGTTTTGATATACAAACAAAAACAGACGCTATGGTTGCTGGAAAAGTAAATGCTTAAAAATATTGAAATGCATTTTTAAAATTTATTAACCAAAACGCCCCCCAGACAATGGGAACAGCACTGAAAGTGGCGGCAACAACAAAAATCGAAACGGCGTGAAAGATGCGCTTCCCATATATATATACATATATATAGATATGCATATATATATTATCTAAAAGGGCAAGGAGGATATTTGGCCTGTGAATTTGAAACCGATGAGAAGCAGAAACATGTGTCCAAATCTTTCACCCAGCCGATGGATGACTTGTTCAACAGCAACCTACCGCGCAATATTACAAACAACTTCATCTACAATTGGGCAGTTAAACGTGCCTCGGGTGCGAACCTCTCGGATCAGGTGACAGTTGCGGTGCGTTGCCTCTCAAGTGAGCCGCTTCGGGTCTATTCCAATAACTCATCATGTTAACTACAGTTGCGTTAAGCCATTTCAAGTCCACTCTCAAGTGCTGTGCCACACAATCATCCAGTTACCAGTCCTGACCCTGATACTGTCTAACGACGTCCACCCTACCTTAAGAGTGTCGGCGTAGACAATTCGACGCTTCCGTCCGTGTTTACACCCTTTGCCCTAGTTATATATTACGTAAGTAAGGGATCGGCTGCTTCGAATGTGTCAATTTTATTGTAGATTTTGCCCACTTTACGACACTCGAAGCCTCTCCAGCGCTTCTGCCCCCGCCGCCACTGTCACGGATGCGTCTTTTGTTTTCTCAAGTGTCGCGCATATTTTGTCCGGGCTTCGCCATGTTATTTTTGTTGGGTGTTATAACACAAAAATAAGAAAGAGAAAAAAAACACATAATATTCATTTGTTATGCTTGTCATTTGTCGCGGCTGCTGGCGGCATCTTCAAAGAATGTCACCCAATTTGTTAAACACAGATAATTTCGTCTTTAGCTTCATCTGGATCCGCATTTACGGCCTGGGGCTTTTAATTTGCGCATATGGCTAATTATTGTCATTATTTTTTCGACTTTTATATGTATGTATACGTAACATTAGTTGGGAAATAACGAACCTATATAACCATACATACTCTTAATAATGTAGTGGGATTAGTTCTTGGCGATTATTTATTTATATGTACATCTGTTTATTTTACGGATATGTATAAATTGTATTAAAAATGCAATGAAGTCACAATTATATTGATTATGATCCTATTGTAAGTCTAATTTGATATATAAAATATTTGTTTATTAACTTTTTAAAAGGACAACAAGTAGATTTACAATAATGATCATGATCAACGTAATTTCGGCTTCTATTCAATTTTATTCAGTAACTTTCTTATCAGTAACTCGTTTTTAACTACAATAAATAATAAGTATAGTAATTTTTGACAAATTGAATTGGAAAATTGTTTTTAATTACAATTATAATTGTCTTTCCATCATTTTGTAAATAAAAGTCAATTAAGGGAAATTCATCTGGGTACGATGACAAAAGCATATGATCAGAAAACTTATCAAATTATACAGATCAGTGTGCGCTATGCCAAACAGAAAAAACAAACAGATGGAGTCCTGTATAATATGAAAGGATCCCAACATACAGGATCTAAATTGAATCTTAAAATTGTACCTAAAAGCTCAACGAAACCATTCACAAAACAAACGTGCACTATGGCGATCATCAAGGCAAGTGTTCGGAGGAGAGAGAGAGCGAGAGAGATACAATGAGAGAGATAGAGAGTGAGAGCAGAGAGTTAAATTCGCAACAAAAGGTATGCGCAGGTAGGCCAACGCGAACGTAAGGAGGCGTGTCCAACTGGTTGCTGAGATTGGGTGTGCGTGTGTGTGTATGTATTTATTTGTGTTTACACACACACAATCGAAACACTCACACTCGCATATACAAATGTACTCGCAAACACATACAGATATTGATGTGCAAATGCGAGTATAATAGAGAGGCGAGAGGCGGGTGTCATTCTAATGAGTGAATGACAACCAAAATTGGCAGCTACAATTAAATGACAAAATAAAATATTAATGATAAAAATATGAAGACAACAGCAATTCTTATAATTAAGTCTAACCATGCGAAACGCAACGGCTCGGCGAGAATCGAAATGCAGCATCTCAGCAGAGGCAGCCATGCCGCAGACAAGGTGCAGATCCCATCAAAACACTATGACCGAACTCCTCCCGGTCGACACAGCCTCAACCACCCCTTGTCTGGGTAAAAGCTAAAAGGGATATGGCCCTGTGCCTTTTTATTAGCAACAATGATCGCTCTAACGATACGATTTTGTTAATGAAGCAAAAATAGATGCACGCGATCATCAACAGGAGAGCTAAAGAGGAAGTCAAGCTAGGCGGTCTGCCTCGGCCCCGCCTTTGTGTATGTGTGCCTGTGTGTGTGTGATACTAAAAAGTCATGACATCGCTCGGGCACACGGCGGAACGCTACGGATACGCTTACTTGCTTCAGATTGGCCATTCAAGCATTCAAAAATTAACTCCGCCCGGTTGCGTATGGTTAGTCAGAGTCACAAGCGCAGACTACTCGTGCGCAGCTGAGATGTGAACCTACAACACGAAACACACACACACACAAATGCAGAATGCACGATTGTATGTGTGAGAGCACAAGAGCGCATCGAGGGTTATTCTCAAGTGTTGGGCGCTGAATTATTGAGTTTCTTGTTTGCTTAAGCAAATATTATGCAATCCAATTTATATTTAGGCGACACATTTGAGGAGGCTTCCTAAAACTACAATAATGTTCAATCTGTATTCAATTTTTATATAACTAATCGCTTTTTGATAAAAATAAAATTATTATTTATACTGTCAATAAAAGATTGTTTTTAAGAAGGTTTGCATGTGCATATTGGCACTCCCTCTAGTTGGGCGCTCGATCAACCGAGTGCGTTCCCGTTCGCTGAAAGACATTCTTCATTTTTGTTATTTTGCCAGCCAACTGAAACACGCACACCAACACACAACAGCAGCGCCATTAAATCCAACAAATACAAAGCGATCGCCGCCCTAAGTGCGAGTGTATGCGATATGAATGTGAGTATAAAGAGGAAACAGCACATACACACACACACACGAAAGAGAGAAAGAGTGCGAGAAGGAGAGAGAATGAGATCTTGGGATGCTGCGTCGCAGTCGTCACTGTTCGTTCGCTTTGACTGTTGTTGGCTGTTGGTTCTTTTCGCATGTGGCTCGCTGTGGATTGATGAACGCGAGCGACCGTTAGTCGCAGCAGACACGGGTGACGACGAGCAACAACAAGTTGGAGCTGTGACAGTGCAAGTGAAAAGTGCGCTGCTCCCACACACGGATCACGGATCAGCAGCTGAACAGGCAAAAGTGGCAACGGGTAATTGGATTTTAATGCTGCAACTGCAACAACAAATGTGACAAGCAAGAATAAGTGCAATATTTCGTTGTGTTTGTTGTGCGATCAAAAATCAATGCCGATTAATAATGGCCTAAGGTCTATAACGGGAAATTTATTGGCATTCGATTCTACTTATAATATTAATTGAATTAAATCGAGTATGAAAATGCAACTACGGCCAAAGTGCCATATACAAATAAATCAGGTGTGAAAAGTGCGTGATAATTTCTGAGCAAAAGCGATCGATCGTTTACCAAAATGTGCTAATCAGATATCAGTTGTGGTTCAACAACTCACCTGAGCAGCAACTAAAGCGACCAAGCCAAGTACTTACAAAACGAGACGAAACGAAACGAAATAAAACGCAACGGTTATCCAATCGAAATCCAATCAGTTAAATCCAACTGGCGTGGCGCCGGCAAGAGGCGCCGTCAATTTGTGAAAATTTCATGCCTTAATTGAAACTAACAATATAGCCAAGTGCGAGTGTTTAACGGTTAATGCAAACTCCACTTCTGTGCGATTACAATTAAATACATAAATAATATTAAAATATACATAAATATATACATTCGCAAGCGGCGGACAAGCGAACGGTGAAAGTCGTCAAATTGGAGCGGATATTGCTATAAGCAGATACAATTCTGGATTTCTTTAACCTGGAAATGGACCCAGGTATGTTGGAAACAAGAATGAGTGGGATGTTAAACGAAGTTCCCCTAGCTGAATTGCTAATATTTTCACATTACATTTTCTATTGGAATTTAATTGCTAAACACCGTCGGCTTTTGGGTGGAAATCTTAAACTGAGGATGAAGTGGGGAAATTCGTGCTCATACAAAAGTCAGACGTAAGACAAGTGGTTCGGCACATTCACATCCTGCTAACCCAGCTGAACACCTGACTTGTTGTCGCAATACCCCAGTGCAAACAATGTCCCCTGTTCAAGACACTTTTCGGCACAGAAGTGCCACCTATGTATGTGTGTGTGTGTGTGTGTGTGTGTGTATGTGTAGAGGTGTAGCTGTATTTGTTTTTGATTTTCGTTTCAAAGGTTGAGCAGCGACGCCGCTTGCCGCCTTTTGCGCATGATCGACAGCCTCCCGGTAGCCAATTGTTGACAATTGTTTACTTTGGCTGAGGATGGGCGAAGCCAAAGCTGAAGCACAAGTTAAAAATGTCGACGTTGCCATTGCCTCTAATTTAACTAATGATCGTTGTAATGTTTGTGGTCTGTGCCACAGTGTTTGTTGTCGTGGGGTCTTTACTTTTGCCGCCAAGTGTCCGTGTCTCTGTTTGTCCATTTGCTTTGGCCCCAAAATAAAAACAAATATATATATATATATTAATATATATGTATATATGTAAATGTATATGTATATAGCCAGAAATCTTTACTTGTCCAAAGCCATGTTGAGTATTGTTTTTGCTTGTCGGATTTGTTGACATATCGATCTACAATTAACCATCTGCGCAATCTTCAAAATTTATTTGGCATGCGTTGCTTGCCAGATTATGTAATAGACTGATGCCATCAATAATTGAAGTAATTTGTTATGCATTCAAAATATTTATTAAGAAAAAATAATATTAATATGAGATACCTAAAAAAGTCCTTATACTCATAGCACTATCATATTGTTAAGTTAAAAACCCAAATTTTTGTAAAGAATATTGAGTGAGTTTGCTGGCTTTTGAAATCCGAATTAAGTTACTGAAATCGTTATATGCACAATTCTAATAAATAATTTTTGGACTGTGTAATACTTAATTGAACGACCAATAGAAAAATATTCAATATTAAGACCCAATGAGATTTGTATGGTAAAAATCATCATAAGGCTTTTATTATTCTTACAAAGTTGAAGTAACTATATTGGACTCTTATATGACTTGTATAGTTCTTTGCTTTGACATTTGGCATGTACGCAGCTGCTGCAGCAGTAGCATTGTTTACTTAGATGGACCAGACGCAGATGCAAACAGAGAAGAGGAGCCGAGCAACAAGATGGGTGGAGAGGAGGGAGTGGTTGGGGCTAGTGGTGCCAGTACCAGTGCCAGTGGCTATGTAGTTGCAGAAATCCGTGACTAACGGCTACCGGTAGCCATCTACTTCGGTAGCTAAACATTAAAGCTCACAGCCGAAGCCAAGATGCTAAAATCACAGAAATGGGCAGTAAAACAAAAGCCAAGAACAACAACAACAACAACAACAACAACAACGATAAAGTCGAATACGAAGACGGCGACGACGAAGACGGTCAGAAATGCAGGCAAACACTTGAGAGAGGAAAAAGTGGCGTCAATGTGTACACGTCTTAATGGAACTGTATACATATGTGCATATGCATTCATACATACATACATAAATACATACATAAATACACACATACATATATACATATGTAAAACCTACACGTCGTCGTACAACTCCTTTAGTCGTCTGATATTCCTGATTGCGTTCAAGTTTCGGATAACGCCTGACTGACTTGATTATATGGCGTCGGTGGACCGCACAGACGACTTTAATTAAATCAGCCCGGCAGTTAGTAGCTGGTGCGTATATTTCATTATGAGGGCCGCCCACATGGAGCCATCAGCTGCCGAAAAGGATCTGCATACACTTGACAAGTGTAGCCAAAACGAGCACCAACTCTGCTCATTAACATAAGTTTAATGATTTTCTAATCGCTGCATCTGCCACCAAACCAAAGGGGGCACGTGTTTGTGCCCCTTGGGTCGTAATTAATGCGTGCCCATCAATATGTTGGCAAACCAACCATATGAGGAGAGATGTTTGAACTCAACTTTAGTCCCTTACCCCTAACCCCTTGATGACTATGTTATTCCCCAAGGCTTCTAAGATCTGCGACCTTAGACCTACGACCGGAACTGCAGTTCCAGAGCTCAAAGTGCGCCGGCCAACAAAATTTATGCCTGTCAGCGGCGGGCGTTTCCTTGTCACACATAGCTCGGATGCCAACAAAGTTGAGCCATGGCTACACTCTAAAAAATAGAAAATAGAAAATATGTTCACGAATACCAATCTAGATTATTTAAGGACTAAATTCATATAGAGTCGGAATTTATTGTAAAAAAAAAATAGATAAAACTTCATAATTTCATAGTAATAAGTGAATTCAATAACTCTACATTTTAGACAGTAATTTTGAAAAATTGCAAATCTATAAAATGCCATACATTTTTGTAAAGTAGATGGTAACGGAATTTTTTTTTTTAGTGTATCGATGCAGCGGATTTGATTCTAGTACATTGACAACGATTGGTTGGATTTGTGTGTTTGGCTGTGTTTTAGTTGTAGTTTCTCTGCTTCTTTTCTCCTATGTACATACTTATGTGCATACTACATATGTATATGCATGTATTTGGGCAATGCGCGTTCGCATTGTCCACATTCTTGGTACGCGTAATTGAAGTCACCGCAGCATGTCTTCTGGGCGCGCCCCCTTTTACATGCGCCGGCAACGGGAACGGGCCCAGGAATCTTGTTCTCTCCCGAGATGATGATGATGACGACGATGACGATTCGGGGTACGCTGCTAGCTCAACTGAGATGCTGCAGACGCTGTCATATTTCCTACTAGTGAAACTCTGAGACTTGGTCGACGCCACTTTGCGGTGGCTGCCGTGATTTATGGAGCCATTCATTTCTGTTGACAGACAAAGTTGTTGACGCTGAAGGAATCTATTTAGTTTTATGTACTTTTGATATCCACATACACAGGGTGAGGACGAGGGTGAGGCTTAGGACGAGGGCATATAGCGCATGTTTTCCAAGGCGGGGCCACACAAAGTAATGAGCTTAATTTATAATTTGAGACAGCACTTGCACATTCTCAATACAATTCCAAACCCAGATGTCTATATAATGCAATTTATTTATAAGTCATCCATTAAACCTTATCGAAGCTCTGACAATTTCATGGAATATTCCGATACGTTTCAAATATCAGTTAAAGTAGACATGCAAATTTTTGCCCAAAATTTTATACATACTTAAAATAAAGATAAAGTTATTTTAAAATCATTGATAAAAATATTTAAAGATATATTTTTGTAGAAAATAAATATTAGACTTTTCATAATTAGGTAATATAATCGGCTTTATTATATTCCTTTTCATATATTTTTCTTTAAAAAGAAAAGATAAATTAGTTTTTCAATATTTGTGAATATAATCCCGAAGTGTTCAATAAACTTTCACAATGTTAACTTAAGGTTAAAAGTATAAGAAAACAAATAAATTTTCAATCTGTGACATCAAAATGTATAGATAAAATACCACACATATTTTAAATTATGTTAAAAAAATGTTAATTGGAGTATTTTATATAAATTCAATGTAAAATATATTTACCCTTAAGGAGCATCGAAACTCCCTTCAGAACGCTGTGTAGTGTGTCACAAAAATACAGAAAAAGAAAGATCGGTCAATAATAATGTAAACAGATGACAATTCGCACTCTTTTGCCAGATAAGGCTAGAAATTGAACTCTTGCTGATTAAATGGGAATAACATTGCCACAGTTCAAAGGGACCCTTGGACGGACAATCTGTGCAGCAGACGCTTCCTTCTTTGTGGCTAGCTGCTTGTGAAATTTACTGATAAATAAATGCGATTGTGCGGCAAATTGTGCAACGCTCCGCATGCAAAGTTGTCGACAAGCTCTTATATAGCACTTAGTATGTCGTGAAATCATATAAAACGTGTATTTAATCGTCAGCGAACAAGTAAAATGATTATTTTTAAAATCAAGAATAATAAGTTTGGGCTGCCTACTTATTCATTTTTATGTCTGTAAGCATATGTTTAGCTGGGGCTACAACTGCGTATACGCAATGCAAGCGAAATGAAAATAAAAACCGCCGAGCCTCAACAGAATTCAACTGAGTTGTTAAATTAATTTTTGCTGCAATGCATATCAGTTTTTTTCTTTTTATTTAAATTCAAAAATAATGTACTAAATGGTCTACACGACTATTAGATACCCTCTTTACGTGTTTGTTTAACACTTTGCTGATTTCGATTGTGCAGCTATGGGATTTCTGCAACATTTAACGAGATGTTAATAAGAATAATTACGTTTAATATTCACTCACTTTAAAGCTATTTGGATGATTAGGTGCTTTAACTATGTAATTACTGTTAATCAAATTAGGCAATTTATGTATTTTATTTACAATTCTTAGTTGAAAATATAGCTTCAATAGGTGTCCTTGCAGAGCAATGAATGTTTAATGATTTTATTGTTGTTTTTATTTTATAATTGTTGTTTGTCATCTTCATAATATTCCGCACATATCAAATAGTACAGGGTATGAGCATTCACAATTCTCCCTCTTGATTTTTGGCGGCCGCATCGCACTGTCAATCAAATCGTATGGCAGAAGAGGAGCAGTGGCCAAAGGGTGCGGTTACCACTTGCCAAGAGCCAAAGATTTATGGCCACAGTCACAGCCAAAGCCATATTGCAACTTGTAGAGAAAAAGGAAATTTAATTTGCCATGCTTTCTTTGCAGCTCTGCAGTTTTTTGTCCCACTAAGATATAAAATATTAACTCAAATAATGTTCTCAATATTGGGAATAAAAATCAAGAAATGACGGCATTTCATGCCAAATTTATATGTGCATTCTGAGGGCGTAAACTAAAAATCGCTGCGATTCAAATGTCGGCCATTTTGTCTGACTTGATTTCATTGAAAACTTGCCTTTGTTTAACTGAATGTTTAACTAATTAGTCGGTATATTTCTACATAATAAACAAATTAAATTGCTAATTTATATTGAAAGCTTCGTTAGAAGTTGAAAATTGTTAATTGTCGTTTTGCTCATTCCGTAAATTCGAAATTATATTGTCTTGTAAACATTCGATTTCTATTGTTGTCATTGCTGGGGTCGCTGAATTACGAATCGTTGATTATATGCCATAATCAAATGTCATTAATACAATACAAGTATATATGTATATAGAAAATTGCTTATCAGCTTGCCAAATGTTCAGATGTCTTTAGAATTTGTTAATTTCAATTAAGCATGAAATTAGTTTATTGCCTTTTGACATTTGAAATCTGTCAGCTAAAAATTTCAAATAAAAATAAACAGACATACAGGCGATAAGTAAGATTTTTTTTCTACTAAAAACTATAAAAAATAATAGCTAAAGACACAAGACAGAGATTTCAATTCATTGCCCAGACAAACCAGGGGTAAATATATATATATATATATATATTGCTGCTTATCAGCAGATGAGTAGGAAATAAATTAGTCTCTCTCGTAAAATATATATATACACTTATGTTTTCATATTTTAATCAACCACTTAACTTTTTAGCACCGCTGTATAGATTTATATAAATATATAAATAAATATATATATGTATTTTTTTAGCAAAATATTATTTTTAATTAGTTCTAGTTAGTTAAAGTTTGTTAATTGCTAGCGTAATTGGATTTGTATGCATCAGTGCATTTTTGGTGAACCTTTAACATTTTTATATAATTTTAATGTATACATAAATGCGGCATGCCTTTGCTGCATTTAATTGCCAAACATTCCCTGGAGCGGTTTTTTGTCAAAGCGAAAGTTTTTGCACAAATTCCAAGAATTAGAAAGCCAAGATATCTCCCTGTACATATATAGAAGCATTTAGCTGCAACTGCTACTTCATTTGCTGCAGCATTCTGTAATTTGTATACCGGCCGTCGCAGAACAGTGGCTTCTAGCGGACAGTGGCTGCCATTGTATTCGCCAATTTCCCAGAATTTATGAATTATAATTTCGCTTTATAGACAATTTTAATTGAGCTTTTTATGGTCTGCGCCGGGCCATGCTCTGCCACATGGAGTTGCCGTTCGTCCGCATCTAGGGTTACCAAACTGACTGAAAATAGCGTATGGGATTTCAGTGCAAACAGAGCCATTTGTAAGCCATTTGTACCCGATACACCGATAGCGACTTCCGTTCGCCGACACAGAAGCCAAAGGACCCGCAGTAGGACTCTAATGACAGCCCGCATCGATTCACAATACGAAAATCCATCAGCAAATATTTGCAGGGCAGGGCGCGCATCTTATTTCTTAACCCTGAAACATAACGAAAAAAACACAAAAATAAATACAAAAAATATGAGTTTATGATTTTTTAAGCTGTTTGCCCGAGCTCTTCACATTTTGTAGGTGTTTGCTTTTCATTAACAGAAGCCGCTGCTCGGCTACCACAACTTGGATCAGCAGCAGCCTCAACCGGCTCAGACTTGTTTGCTTTGATTAGCTCACTGACTGCAGTGACTAGTGGAAATCCAATCGCCAGGATACGGATTCTCATTAGAGTCAAAGTATCTTTCGCTCTCAACTGAGCGTATTTTTGTTATATAGACAGCATAGACATCAGTGCAAACATGGTCTAGAGCGTGCATTTAAGCAGCCCAAGCCCCTTATTATTGTTGTTGTGCGTAACTTAAAATTAAATAAACAATAATACTACATGCATACATATGTGTATGTCTACGTTAAATGTGGACTCCTTACATTCGAAGGTTTCCGAATGCAAACAAACACGCAAAATAAACCCAACGGGCAACGGGCAACGGGCAAACACTTGATACGGCACCTGAGCGGGAGCTGTGCAACTGGCCCTACACGCATCGGGAATAGTGCTCTCTGATCGTAACCGACGCGACGACTCTCGAATTTGAATCCTCAACGGCGGTGGCATGTTTGCACCTTTAATAAGACCAACACCAGACAACAACAACAACAACAGCAACAACATATATTCAATGCCGACGGGTCGAAGTGGCACGATCGTTGCAGGGTCACTCATGTCGGTAGCTCATACTGAAATCTTGTGGACTCTGGACTAAGTAGTGTTTACATTCCGCACGCCCATTGCAATAGAATCTTTAAATACATAGAAGACTTTACTTTGTTTTCAGATATTGTTTTCTTGTTTTTTAACAAGCTGATCACATATTTAACAGTTGAACGTCAAATGTAACTAGTGAATATGTTCTCTTTTGAAAGAATGTAGTTTGTTCATAAACAATAATTTATCAAATATGCTCCTGACTCATCTTGATCCGCAAACGAACCCAAACCATTAGGGAATATTATTGTTGCGCTAATCGGAAAAATACGTGACTAATTTGCATGGAGACGCTGACTCCCAAAGCAGGCCGGATGTGCAAATGGCCATTGATCGTAAATCAGAAGTTAACATTTAAAATCAAACATAAGTTTCAAATCGAAACAAAGTTGAGTGATAAGCATATAAATCAGCAATTGCATCTTTATCATGACTAATAACTGCCACTCAGCTCAGGTTCAATTTGGTTTAATGTCCAATTTCTCGGGCTAGTTAGTAAGTCTATTGTTCTTATCAGCGGACATAATTCAATATCATAATTAACTTCATTTTGAAATGGTCAACTTTGGCTGCCCATTAATCTTTAATAATTGCCGAAAATTGATGTCAAGCGTATTTGAAAACCCATTAAAATGACACAGTAAACATTGATCTAAAACAAAAAACCGAACCGGGGAAAAAAGAAGGGAAAAAAGAGAAACTGAACAGCATCATTCATTAGGGCAACAGACAACTAAAAACATTTGTGGAGACAAATTTATGAACGTTTAGCACAAAAGTCAAACACTCGAAGATAATGTTGTTGAGTAGAGCAACAAATTGCAGCTATCACACTGTAGATGCCACAAATGCCTGCCACAACACAGATACGGATACCGACGGACCGAAGGCAGACAAAAAAACTTCTGCGGCAGCTAAATACGGGATTTCGGGAGCGAACATTTGTCGAACGCTTGGCTTTACAGATTCCCACTCTATGGTTTTTCTCTCTTTGATGGCATTGAGGAGATTTTGCTCCTGTGTGGCTCTGTCTGTAGTATGTGCGCCCCTTTGTAACTCAATTCGAAAATAATTAACGATCGCAAGATTACAAATGTCAAACATAATGTCAAGTTGGGCTGCCTTCGTATCACATTTGCTGTCACTGCCAGAATGCCAAGCGTAATGTATAATAAAAACGACGGATTCACAAATACAGTAAAAACCACCGAGTCTGAAGCTGAATGGAACCGCTACTACCAGTCCCATTCCCAGTCCTCAGAACCAGACCACAACCAGACGGCAATGCGTGTGGGTCTGCATTGAGCGCCAGCCGATTTGTTGTGACTTATGTCAAAACAATTGTGTATATCTTGATCTGTTGCTGAAGTGGATACTTATGCCAAAAACTATATCATATGATCTTTAAAATAATTACCTTACTGCACGTATCGGGAAATTTAGTGAAACACACATTTATTCATTGCGCACACCTTCACCTGGAAGAATAATGTATACATTTGTGTTACTGCTTGATTTTGATACCAGGACCAGAATGATCATAAATAAAGTGTTCACAGTTTCGACATTTTCCAGCCATGCATCGTATACCAAATCCCATTTAAAAACAAATTAAATATCTAAAGACTATGTACGTTTAAGATTCATTGGCGTCAGTGTGGAAATGCTTGGTAAAATCGGCAGGTTTTGAAGAGCTCTGATATATAAAGTTATTTTCCAGCAGCTGGAGCTGCTGCCGGAGTCGCTGCTGGTGCGGCAGCGGCAGCGGCAGGTGCAGGTGCAGCAGAGGCTGCAGGGGCTGCGGTTGGTGGAGCTGCACTTGGACTGGCCGTTGGTGCAGGTGGCGTGGTTGCAATTGTAGGTGGCGTGTCTGTGCCATTGGCCTGGCCAACAATAACGGTGCAGTTGCGACAAATTACTGCAAAGATAATCCATGTTTAGTTAAGCCCCAAAACTTAACTGCTTTGACTACATACAATACTCGCTATCATCGTCGTCGTCGTCGTAATCCCCAAAGAATATTGAGAACAAGTCATAATCCCCTCTTTTCTGCAACAATAAGCAAAATGATTAACAAATTTATTTAAATGGATTTATATAATTATACCAATCGTGCTGATTGCTCCTCTACAGGATTTGCCTGTGTTGCCTGATAGCTCAGCGCCAGCCACACTATAAACAGCAAAACAACAACTTTAGTTCCAACAGGCATCTTGACTTTGACTGACATCCAAGCTGCTTGAGAGATCGGCTTTTATAGAAATCTAAACAGAGTGCAAAGTTTTTGTATTTGCTGTGAAAAAATAGAATATTGCTGGGTTTTTTCACGAGTTAAACTGCCATTTGGACATTCATACGTATCTTAAAGTTTGTCATAGCATAAACGATTCTCAATGAAACTATAACTTTTTGTTTTGGATGGCACTGGGTAGATTATTTATGCAGCTGCACGTTTCGAGTGCCCCATGTGTCTGGCGAATGGCCCCAAGTGCGAAATACATACATATGTACATATGTATTTACTAACTGAAATGATCGAAGTGCAATTGACAAGTGCGCAAATGCATAGCCATAAGGAACAATGAAATTCGATGCCGTTTTGGTTAGGGGCAACAAGTGTCTGGACGTATTTCCAATTTGGAGTGTAACCTGAGATCAGTCAGTACATCGATACAACAGCACTTTTATTATGACCATGTCGCTGAGGCGACCAACTGAGCGCCTCGTTAAGAACTAGGTACAATGTTCACTTATGAATGAAAGAAACAATCGAGGTCGATACACTTGTTTCACTTGCATCCTCAGACGACGGCTCTTTCTGCAGGCCCCCTCCATGTTCTATTTGGCATAATGTATTATTCACTGTTTGTTGGGTTCCTGGTTCCTCATTTCTTGCACTTACAATTGTGGCGCGTGTAACTCGGCAGCCCTATTGTGATTTTTATGGCGCTGTCCGAGGCACTTTGCTGGCCCTGTACGTGTTCTTAGTTTAAGTTGCTCTTGTTGTTGCCTATGTTATTGTTGTTGTTGTTGTGAAACATGAAGCTAACTACATGATTCTAAATTAGACGACGGCATAAGGCACAGATGTGCAAATTTTCTTAAGTGACTGTAAAGTGGACGGACAATGGCTCCAGGGAGAAGAAGAGCAGGTGATCCAACCAATATACCTCCATTCTTCTGGGTGGACTCGGGACGGGCTCAATCTCAATTAAAACTTCATACAGAACTGAATTGGCTTAGAGCACCATAGTCCATCTTTATGTTTAATTGAATATGTTATTATGTTAAAATGATTATCCAAGTATAAAATGGAGAACAGTTAGAGAAAAGTTGGCAAACCTTAAATATCTCATATATGTACTTTGCAAAGATGTAATCCATTTTGTTCGAGGCTGTGCATGCCCATAAATTAACTTTGGAATATATATATATATATTGTCTAATCGGGGTTTCTGGTGTTCTCCGAAGACTTTAGCTTTTCATAAATGTGCTAAATTTCTTAATTGCCCGATGTACGATTAGATAAGTACAATAAATTAATTTGTTTATTTTGCTGTTATTTATTAATCAAATAAATTTGGAAAATAATTTTAATAATTTAACTTAATCCCAATAAGATTTATATTCTCACTTTTGGGAAAATAGTTTGTGTTCTCAGTTAGGTAAAGGCCACAACTCAGGGAGAGCTCTGCGTCAACGTTCAAAATGCATTTCCGCACGTTCGGCGCATTTATATGGCTTGTTTTTTTTTCTATGGCACAATCTCTAGCAAGATTCACACTCACTAACACACACCCACACACACATACACACACACATCCGCAGTTCTCGGAAGCAAAGTGTAGCGATTTTCAGACGAACCAGAGATCCATAGACCCCCACCCCAACCACAACCCGCTCCCTGCTTTCCACCCAGAGCTAATTAGACGCAAATGTGCTTTTGTTTGCCATATTGACGCTGTTGGTGGTGTTGTTGTTGTTGTTGTTGTTACTACTGCTGGTTTTCTATGCTCACCATTCTTAATCGGTGCTCTCTCCATCTCCTTTCAGAGTCGCAATGCCCGCAGTACGGCGAAGTGAATCAGCTGGGCGGCGTCTTTGTGAACGGCCGACCGCTGCCAAATGCGACGCGAATGCGGATCGTGGAACTGGCCCGGCTGGGCATCCGGCCCTGCGACATTTCGCGCCAGCTGCGCGTGAGTCACGGCTGTGTCTCGAAGATATTGGCGCGCTACCACGAGACGGGCTCCATACTGCCGGGCGCCATTGGTGGGTCCAAGCCGCGTGTCACGACGCCCAAGGTCGTTAACTACATACGGGACTTGAAGCAACGCGATCCGGGCATCTTTGCCTGGGAGATCCGGGATCGTCTACTCAGCGAGGGTATTTGCGACAAAACGAATGTGCCCAGCGTCAGTTCCATATCGCGAATACTGCGCAACAAACTGGGAAGTATAGGACATCATCATAGTAGTGGCAGCGTTGGCTCCTCATCTATGGGTGCCATGGGCAGCAACGGCAGCAGCGGCGGCGGCGGCAGTGGCGTCGGCAGCGGCGGAAATAGTAATGCCACCAATGCCAGCGCCTCACAGCATCCACACTCCGTGCACCACCATCAGCATTATCATCACCAGCATACGGCAGCAGCGGTGGCAGCCAGTGCTCATCATGTGCATGCTCATGCTCACCTCTACAATTCCATCTATCAGCCGTATAGTGCAGCTGCCGCCTACAGCATGAAGGCCGTTTCCTGCGGTAGCCCCTCGCCCCCGCAGGGCGGGCAGGCACATCAGCTGCGCAGTGTTCCGCCCGGCCATTGGCCATCGTCGCATTCGGTTACCGATATACTGGCGCATCATCAGGCTGTTGCCTTGCGGGCCAG
The DNA here is from genome assembly GCA_035042185.1 of Drosophila kambysellisi. Taxonomy (NCBI): domain Eukaryota; kingdom Metazoa; phylum Arthropoda; class Insecta; order Diptera; family Drosophilidae; genus Drosophila; species Drosophila kambysellisi. Next base: position 2,982,251 of record JAWNLS010000855.1, read on the forward strand.
CTGCCAAGGGAATACAGTGTCGCCGCTGCCAATGACGCCATCGCCAGTAGGCGCTGCGACCGGTGGACAGCCGCTGCTGGATTGCGAGGGGGGAGCGGGCCAGCAGCCGCCCTACAACTACTACATGTACTTTCAAAATGGCGGCATGCATCATCATCACCATCACGGAGGGATGATGACGGCTGGAGCAACAGGCTTATGAGGCAACAGAGCATCATCCCAGCTCCTCCAGGCAGCTCGAAATGTTGGTTAGTCAGGCATGTGTGAAGGGTTTAACTACGATATACATATATACATATACACATATAAATATGATACATATACAAGTAATAGTTTAAGGGATACTCTTAAGGTCTGTGCGACAATGTTCAGCTTATCGATCATACTAACAACTCTCATTTAAACATAAATATAAAATTTTTTATTTTTGGCTGAGCATTGGCCTAAATGCTTCTTAAATGATAGTTAAGTTTTGTATTGATAGCTCATGATGAACTCACCCGTGCAGCGGCTCGCGGGAGCTCTGTTTTCACGAATTTGATGTATGTAATTTTGGAGATTTTCATTTATGCTTGTCACATTTATAGGCAACTTTTTTATTGTAAAACAAATTATATAAAGTATTGAGTTGTGTTATAAAAATGTAAAGTCTTAAATATATCTAGGTTCTTGTTCTCATAATTATTTGTACATTATGCTCTTTAAGTAAATTCTAGTTGACTAATTTATGCCATAAAACTCAAAACACATTTTGCAAAATAAAATGGTTTTTTCTTTTTTTTAGCAAAATATTTGATCCGAATTTATAATAACTATGCGGTAAAGAAAGAGTGACAAGAAACATGCTCGTATTAATGGGATTGTATATAAACTATATACAACAATCTATGAACTCAAAAAAAAAAAAAAAACGAAATCGTATGCATACTTTAAAGTTTATACATACATATAATATTTCATATAATAAGTATCTAAAATAGAAGTCGTTTAGGCAACTCAAGGACAGCAATCGCTCTGCTCCGCATCTTTCGTAAAGCAACCAAAGAAAAAGTATCCTGCTGCCAGGCCCAAAACAACAGCCAAACACAGCCAATAGTTGAAGTTCATAAAGACAAGCATCAGCAAATAGGAAATGATGATTTGTACCAGATTGAGCAGCGATTGGATGATATGTGCCGAGTTGAAGATGCGCTGCCAGTAAGTCACCTCTCTGACTTCGGCCAGTGGCGTCTCCGAGCAGCCGGCGCAATCGTTTATTTGCCTCTTCTGTCTTATCTCCGCGAGCCTTCGTTCAGCTACCTTGCTCGCCTCTCGTTGCATCAGATAATTTCGCAGAAACTTGAGAAGCTCGTATAGGAAGGCGAGCACAAAGAAAGCTATGGCGGAGAACGTGAATTCGACAACGGTTGATGCCACCCAGCCACGCCACAAAATTCTCTCACAGTGGCCGCCATGGAACTGTTAAAAAGAGAGGAGAGCAGAGGCACAATGTTTGAGTGACAATAATTTTCTTACAGACGTGTAAAGCAATACAGGCCGATACAGGTAAATGTGATAAAATATTTAGTAAGGCTTACAAAGCTTAACTTCGTTCTTATCAGTGAAACACCAGGTATTTGTTTATTTTTGTTTTTCTTGCTCAACCTGAATGAGTACAGTGAAGCTTGGCGTTGGGCAAAGTGAGAGCGAGCTAAGATTTAGCAACACAACACAACGCTTGTTCGAAACGAGAGAGAGAGAGAGAGAGAGTAAAATGCGCTCTGAGTGAAATCAATCAGATCACGATCTGTGTTTGTAAATTAAATTAAACCTCTGCTCTCGTACTCAGCAAATTGATGAGCCGGGATTGATATTGCTATGAGAGAAGAGCAGAATTGTTGAACTTACCACCATAATCATTGGACAAGATTTAGCAGTGGTAACACCCGATCCATGATCCATGTTCATTTTAAAATAATTAAATTAGCCACAGAGCGAAAACAATTGTTGAGTGCCAGTTACACTTGCTTAACTGCTAAGAGCGGAGCGCTGACTGTTTGGAACAAACAAGCGTATGCTGTTTTTTAAAGAAAAACCTGACACTAATCCAGACAAGGCGATAGCCCTCCTCGCTTATCTCTGAGAAAAAAATGTTTGTGTGTTATCAGCATGTCGCGAGTGCGATATCTTTAGAGAGAGGAAGAGAGAGAAAGAAAGAGAGGGAGCACCGGCGATGTTGACACCATTCGGTAGCAGATAAACAACAAGTGTGGTTAAGTGAGAAAGATTTAGAGATAGATCTGGACCAAAAATCAGTATATGTTTATCTTCCAAGTCATTTAGGCTGCTTTAGAGAAGATCAAAATTATATTTTTTTTTGCATTTTACCAATAATGATTTATGGATTAACTATGGTTCTACAACTTAAGTGCAGTATTTTTAATTTGTTGTGGTAATTTAGATTATTAATAATTGGTCAAAGTATTTGTGTTTATTATAGCAACGTAAGTATGTTGATAGGTATGTAGTTGTACATTCAATCCAGTTCATGCGATAGCAACCGTCGTCTTGCTTATTTGCAGTGTGTCTGCTTTGGACACATTTGGCTTTGCTAATATTCTGTTTCTACCTGCTGAAGACTTTTCTTTAAATGATTGCCGTGTGCAAAAATTCGATGGTCGTGTGCAAAAGTTACGGCCATTCTTGTTGGCGTGTGCAGATTTCGAAAAGTTGGTGACGGGTGCAAAAAAAACGGTAAGCGATATTGACTTGGTTAAAATGGTTTAGTTATTGGGTTCAGTCAATAGGGTGGTTCTACATAAGAAATAGCTTTTGGCTAGTTCTATCAAGACAAGAACTTAACATTATACCAATCTATTTGGTATCAATTGTTCACCCACCAAACATTCATTAACTACACATATATGCACTCATCTATATGTTCTAAGGGAACTATACCTTGGACAACCTGGATCAACGAACTGTTACTCAAATTGCTGTTGTAATTGTCGTTTAACGGTCGCTATGGTTACCTTTTATTTAGTTGCGCAAAAGTAACGTTTACTCCAGATTACGCTACGATTATGGAAAGTTGTGGTTTCAGAGCGGCAAACTCTTGAATAGCGTTTTTGAGAGGCATACAAATCTTGATAGCTTGTTAGTTAACATTAGACAATCTTTGTGAATTTTAGGAGCTGTGTAAATAACGAATCTATATGCATATCGAATTTTCCGCCCTTTTTAAAATTATCTAACAACAAATTTGATCCATATGGCAACACCAACAAATCTACCAGCAAGATGGCAGCGCTCACGCAAATGAAGGGAAATTTAATAACATCGCTGAATGGGATTTCGAAATTTTTTAAATTTCCTAAAGTTAAAGCAAGCAGTTAAAATTGAATTATCATAATATCGATAACACTCATATCGTTCGTATCGTGATTAAATAAATTTCAAATAACGATATATCGATACCATATTAAACCCTTGTCGCAAATTTGCGGAGTTCTTGCTATAATAGTGCGACAGAGCGGTTCTGTTGCACATTAAGATTTAGACTGTGTTATTCAATGTGTATCGTGTTCCAATAGGAAACTCCATATAGCACAGCCATAATATGTTCATGTCACGACATTTGCGCCTACTACACAAAGTTAAACTGCATTTGCCAGTGACAACAACAAGAACAACAACATTAAATGGTGCACAACAGATGTCAGCTGTTCCGTCGCGTGTTGTCATTGGACCGCATACACATGCTCACGCGTACCGCAAGCAGCGACTGCTGATGCTGCAGCAGCAGTTGACTAGTTGGACTCTGCACCAACGGATGACGACAACAGCGTTGCCGGCAGCCTCGAACGAGGATAGCAAGCCGCCGCATAAATCGTCACTTCTATTGGAATTGGCCTTAGCCTCCAAACCATATGCGCAGCTAATGCGCATTGATCGACCCATTGGAACATACCTGCTCTTCTGGCCCTGTGGCTGGAGCATTGCACTCAGTGCTGATGCTGGCTGCTGGCCGGATCTGACCATGTTGGGCTTGTTTGCAACCGGAGCTCTTCTTATGCGCGGCGCCGGTTGCACCATCAACGATATGTGGGACAAGGACATCGATGCCAAGGTTGAGAGAACGCGCAGTCGTCCGCTAGCATCCGGCCAGATCACGCAACTGGATGCAATTGTCTTCCTCTCGGCCCAGCTGAGTTTGGGCCTGCTGGTATTGGTTCAGCTCAATTGGCAATCGATATTGTTGGGTGCCAGCTCTCTTGGTTTGGTCATCACGTATCCTCTGATGAAGCGTGTAACCTACTGGCCACAACTGGTGCTCGGCATGTGCTTCAATTGGGGCGCCTTGCTCGGCTGGTGTGCAACGCAGGGAAGTGTTAATTGGGAGGCCTGTTTGCCACTTTATTTGTCGGGTGTGTGCTGGACCATTGTTTATGACACCATCTATGCGCACCAGGACAAACTGGACGACCTGCAAATTGGTGTCAAGTCAACGGCGCTACGTTTCGGCGAAAATACAAAGGTCTGGCTATCGGGATTTACGGGTGCAATGATGACGGGTCTCTTAGCTGCCGGATATGCCTGCGACCAGACGCTGCCGTACTATGGTGCCGTCGGCGTCGTCGGCGCACATTTAGTGCAACAGGTGAGCACATTTCGGGATGCAGTGATTCAGTTGATTCTTATAAACTGCTTACCACTCAACAGATCTACTCACTCAACATTGATAATCCGACGGATTGCGCCAAGAAATTCCTTTCTAACCAACAAGTGGGACTCATTCTTTTCCTGGGCATTGTGCTGGGCACATTGCTAAAGTCGGATGATGCCAAGAGTAAGCCCAAGGTCAAAACATCGCCAGCTACTTCCGCCTATGTACAATTACCACAATCCAATCCGGACGTTATAAGCTAAATATTTGGTTTGCGGAAGTGGTACTCTCATTTTAAGTTTCATCCATCATTTGATGCTTCTCTTCGCACTAGACCAAAGTCTGTAGTTAGCTAAATAGCATAAATATTGTATATGGTTTTTATTAATTTAATGATTTTAATGGTATTCAAAACGATTTGTTGTGAAACAACATTAAAAATACCTCCGAAAAGCAAATTTTGACCTTCAATCAAACTGTTTTCTGTATTCAATTCTTAAGTATTATTTCTAATTACATATACAGATAATGTTTGCGTGTGTTGAAAGCCAAATACTATTCATATTATTAATTAATTTCATTTGTTTACGAGTAGTGTTCGCTACTGCTAAGAAAAGTTGATTACGGTTGTACATATAGTATGTAAAAATAAACTAGAATTAGTTTGCAATGAAAATTATTAGATTAAATCAGCCACATTCATAGGCATTTCGTCGATCTGCGTCGAATAGTATTGTTCAATATCACGCAAAATGCGAATATCATCGGATTTGACAAAGTTGATGGCTACACCCTTGCGTCCAAAGCGACCCGAGCGACCAATGCGATGAATGTACAGTTCACGATTGTTGGGCAAATCGTAGTTGATGACCAACGACACCTGCTGAACATCGATGCCACGGGCCCACACATCCGTGGTGATGAGGACACGGGACTGGCCAGCGCGGAACTCCTTCATGATTTCGTCACGTTCCTTTTGCGGCATATCGCCGTGCATGGAGCTGACTGTAAAGTTGGCCTCGCGCATTTTCTCAGTCAGCCAGTCGACCTTGCGCTTCGTGTTACAGAAAATGACCGCCTGTGTGATGGTCAGTGTGTCGTAGAGATCGCATAACGTATCAAACTTCCACTCTTCGCGCTCAACGGCCACGAAAAATTGCTTGATGCCTTCCAGTGTCAACTCATCACTGCAATTAATGGGCAATTATATTAGAAACGTTAATGATTGCATTTATTATCGTCTCGCTTACCGTTTGACCAAAATTCGAATGGGATCCGTCATGAATTTCGATGTCATTTCCAGTATCTCATGTGGCAATGTAGCAGAAATTAGCACAACTTGCGTTGCTGGCGGCAAATATCGGTAAACATCATAGATTTGTTCCTTGAAACCCTTGTTCAACATCTCATCAGCCTCATCAAGCACCAGCATTTTAATAGCTCTACGGGATAAAGAATGTATTAGGTATTAAAGAACGACTCAAAGATACTCTGTGCTCTGCTTGGAATTGATATAACATTCACAGTTAAGTTATTCATGGGCAAATGAGAAAATATTGTATAATTTTCGAGATGGCTATAACTACAAGATGATCGCCACGACCCACATTTAGAAGATATATAAAAAAAAATCCATAAGAAGCGTACCTTGTGCGCAGAACACGTCGCTTGATCATGTCGAAAACTCGGCCAGGTGTACCGCTCACAATATGCTGACCATAATCCAGTTTGCGTATATCCTCGCCAAGATTTGTGCCGCCAATACACACATGACATTGCACATTCATCATGTCGCCCAGCGCCAAAATTACCTTCTGGATTTGGACAGCCAACTCGCGTGTGGGCGACAGGCAGAGAACTTGCGTCTCTCGCAGTGTTGTGTCCAAGCTCTGCAGGATGGAAATGGAGAAGGTCGCCGTCTTGCCCGTACCGGATTGTGCCTGGGCAATCACATCGCGTCCCTTGACAATTGGCTTAATGCTGCGCTGTTGTATCGCGGAGGGCTTCTCAAAACCTAATTTGACACCCGATTAGCAACGATAAATGAGAAAGTATACAAAAATACCTACCGTACGCATAAATGCCGCGTAGAAGTTCCTCCTTGAGGTTCATGGCATTGAAGGTGGGTATTACCTCGACATCTTCGCTCGTCTCGAACTCCACGTTGGAGAGATCCTCTGCCTGAGCATTCCTGCGTGCCATTTTGGACTCCAGCTTGACTAAATTATTATAACAATCTTTTTTTCAACAGTAAACGCAAATTTCTAAATATTTTTCATCAACTTTCATGCGGCTTGGGGATGGAAAAAATTACTTAGTAATCGATAGCATTATATATCGATAATAGTGAATATCAGCCCTTATGGAGTTGCCATACAAAAAGTTACGAATGCGGGCTTTTTTTAAGTGGCAACGTTAAATTTCTATAATTGCAAATCAGTAATTAAATTTAAGATTGACATACATGTATTAAGATATAGAATTATTTTACAAAATATGGGATTTTTATTATTATGTTAAAATTGCATTTGAGGCATCACAAAACTTACTGAAAATATATCAAAGCCTTTATAATGAACAATTAAATTAAATTATATAATTATATTATAACTCTTTGGTCTATTGAGAACGTCATGGATTTCTTTTTTTTAGCTTCTTCAGTTTTTTAATAATATTTTGCACGTTTTCCACATGCTGTTTGGCCTCTTCGGCTGCAGTCTCTGCCTTGCTAGCTATGGATTCGGTGCGTTCCAGATCTTCCTTGGCTTCCTGAAAGCAAATGTTAAGTTGTTCTAACCGCTTCTTGGCATCCATAAGAAGCACTTGCTTCCCCTCCACCTCATTTTGAGCATTCTCTGATACTTCCAAAACTTTTGCCAGATTCTGCTTTGAATCTTCCAAAAGGGACTGCAATAGTTCATAGAGTTGTTTTACAACATCGGTAATGCGTGCCACTGTTTCCAGGTTACTTTGGCTTTTGACTAACGATTTCTTAACCTCTTCCATGACGGCCTCTGCTTCGTTTTGACTCTGCTCCAACTGGTCGAGCAACTGTTTTTTACCGTTCAGCGCGGCCTGAGCAGTTCGAGCTGCCTGCTCAGCTTTGTCGGCCAATTGATTCATGGCATTCTGACCTGCTGCGACACTTTTGCACTGTTGTGCCTCCTTGGCTGCCTTTGCTTCGTCTGCCGCATTTGAGGCTAGTTGAGTGGAGTTCAGGTTTATCGGGCAGCCCGAGAGATTCGCACCCTGTTTACCCTTCTTACGATGACGAAGCGATGTATGGTTTTTTCTCATGCATTGCTGTGCACTGGCCGCCAGTCCGATGCTCATTATGAAGATCAATAAAAGATGTTTGCAACGCATTGGAATTGTAGCATAAATTACATTAGTATCAAAGCTCTGCTGTCAAATAATGATTGTTTGACTTGAGAAAGTAATGTGTTAATGTCAGCTGCAAAACTCCGATAAGTCATTTGTAAATACGCAAAATGATTGCAAATGTTGCATTTTTAATGTTCCTGCTTCTCTGTCCAAATTTTGCCCACAAGATGGACAAGGTAAGTGGCTAAAATGAACAAAGCTTTTAAGATACGTGCCTCACCGTCGCCTCCAAGAAACGATCCGTTTCTTTATCGAGATTAACCTACGATGATGAACGCAATGAAGGGGGGGATTGTGCCAGTAGGAAAGATAATTCCAATGCCAAGATACCCTTTAGCTCGAATACTAAGCAGAAGGCTTCTTGCATTGCGATGAAAGCAGCACAGGAAGCAAAGGCGGCATCGGATGCCCAACTGCCCGCTGCCGAAAATGCCGCACAGCAGGTGAAAATTCAGTTGGCCGACAAGGCGCTGGCAGCGGCAAAGGCCGCCGAGGCTGCATTGGCCGGCAAACAGCAAATCGTTGAGCAGCTGGAATCGGAAGTGCGTGAGGGCGAAGTTGTTGTCCAAGAGGAGGCCGGTTCGCTGCAAGCATCACAGGGCAACTGCAATGCAGCTGCCCAGTCCGCAAAGCAGTCGGGTGTGCAGCTAAAGGCTCTCGGAGAAGCCCTCAAGAATGCCCAGGCAAATGTGGTCAATTCTGAGCAGGCGGCCAGCGGCGCCCAGCAGGAGTTCGCCGAGAAACAGCAGCTAGTGGAGGCGGCCAAAAAACGTGTGGAATTACTACTGCAGCAGCTCGATGCGGCGCGTACGGATTATCAGAGTACTAAAAGAGCTGCGGAACGTGCCGCTGGTGCTGCGCAGGAAGCCAAGCAGCGTGCAACTCGGGAACGCCGAATGTCCGAAATACGCATAAAGCTGCATAAGCATATTATGAATCATTGAATCACATATGAATTACATGTTACATTATCATTATTTATGTTATCTACTTTAACTAAAAAATTATGTAATTATGTGAATGTGAAAAATGTCTTTAATTTTTTATTCTATTCAATTTATTTCAACCACCTATACTAAAATAAATTTAAACATGTTGCATACTTTTCGGCATTTCAATCATTATGGTTGATATAATTTGTTGTAAACACTGGTGCATACTTTTAAGCATCTTATAAAAACCCAACTGGTTTATTTACGAAGCATACTTTCGGGGATGATAAATATGAAGAATGACACAGCTATTTGGCCAGAATTGTTAATGGCTTAAAACGCATAACATTTCATTTAATTACGCAATAGCTCAGACAAGGACGTACTCTATCTTATTTTTTATCATTTGCACACAAGGAGAAAAAATACTTTTGTAAAGGAATTTAGGAACCATCTTTCCCATGAGTAAAATGCGATACTTAATGCGTTCAGTTTAGTAACATTAATAGTACATTAATCGTATTTATTTGGGATTATGTCTATATATCAACCACGAACATGTTCACAGTTTTTCGTCATTAAACAGAAGTTTACCTCTTCACTAGAATTTCCATTTCAGACCATGCTGAGCGTGTTTTAATAGTATTAAGGATGATTTAAAATCAAATTTCATTAGTTGATTAAATTGCGTATTTGCTATTTTTTTTTTAACTGGGCTGGCGTGTGATGCCTAAATTCTTGGCATCGATAAAGTACTGGTGCTTGTCATGCTCACACAGTCGCCCATATTGGTGCCTGTTTCCAGTGAGTCTACAGAGCGCGATAGATTCTGAGCAGCATTGGGCAACAACTCCTGGCTGAGAGCATGAGTGTTGTAGCACAGCACTAATTTGGTCTTGAGTCCCTCAAAAATGCTAACGACACTCGGCTTGAGATTAAAGAATATAATCTTTTGCTGGCGTTGATGGAAATCCTCGACCATGGAAGAGATTACCTTGGCGGCGGTGAAGTCCGCTGCAAAAATGTACGTACAATCGATTACAATGGGTAGAGTTGTCTTGCTGCCAGATTTGAGCAAAATGTTGCGAACGAACTCCACCGACGGGAATATTAAACAGCGATCGGGCGTGATCTTTATAAACTTAATGCCGTGTTCCGTCTCCAGCTGTTCGAGCGTCACCTTGGGCCGCGCCGAGTGGTAGAGTATGTAAAGCTGATTCGCACCAATTGCGATAACGATGCCAATCTCCAGGGGAAGTACCAGACAGGCGACGAAGGCAAGCACGCCAGGCACAAGATCGGAGCCTGGAAATTTAAGAATTGTATAGAATTGCAGTATTGGAATAGATGATTTGAACTCACGCTTGCTGCGCCACAATGGCAACACAATCTGATACTGGAGTTGGAACACTACGGCAGAGATGATGATAGCTGCAAGGACCGCCTTTGGTATAAAGTAGAAGTATTCGGTGAAGTAACTAATCGATAGCACCACAATAACGCCAATGTACAGATTGGACATGTTGGTGCGGCAGCCACTGGCATTATTTACAGCGGATCGGGCCAATCCGCCATTGCTGCGATAGCCGCTCACCAGGGCGGTTGCCATGTTGGCTACGCCAGTGGCAAATAATTCCTGGCTAACATCGATTTGCCTGTCCTTGGCAAATGCCTTGCAGACGGATACGTTCTCCAACAGCGCTATGATAGGCACTATAATCAGTCCGTATCCTAGACTATGCACCATATCGAAGAAGCTCTCACCAGGCACTGCTGGAATACCAGCTGTGGCATTACCCGGCTGTGCCTCAACTGTGAAGTTGGGCAGGGATATCGTCGGCAGTCCGGGCGGTATATAGCCCGTCAGACGGAAAGGATTCATGTTATTCGACTCGAGATACATGGCCACCATTGTGGCACCGATGACAACAGTTGCATTTCGTGTGACGACCACAAACTTGATCACCTCATTGAACACATTCTGGAATCGAGAACGGTTCGATTTCTCCTTGGAACCTATGCGAATACGGCTGAGACTGCGTATTGCCAGCAACAACGCCAAGCAGCCAAATCCGAGGCAGCTGTCCGAAATGCGGATGTTCTTAATGTCGCGAAACATGCTAATCCAATTTTGTAGAAACGAGGCACCGTCACTTTTCACGCCCAGAATATACTTCATCTGTGAGGTGAGCACAATTAGTGAGACGGCGCTGGTGAAACCCGCACTAACCGGACCCGAAACGAACTCCACCAAACAGCCCAGCTTGAAGATGGCCATCAGAATTTCTATGAAGCCAGTGAGAAAGGTGAGCAGCACAGAATGCGCCCAGGAGCCGTGAGCGAACTGAAATGTCATCAACGAGGCGACAGCAGTGCTTCCAATAGTATTATCCTTGCAGGTGCCCAGAAGTACATAGACAAAGCAGCCGAGAAAGGATCCGTATAGGCCAGACTCTGGTGGCAAGCCCACCACGCCCGAGTAGGCCAAGCCTTGTGGAATAACTGTTAGGCCCACTGTAAATCCGGCTATAATGTCACCAATGGCATCACTCCTGTTGTACTCGGGCAGCCAACTAAGGATGGGCAGACGTTTCTTGAGCGTCTTCAGACGACACACATTTCTCGCATAGTTCATGCATAGCTGTGATTCAGTGTCCTGCTTCGCCTGATCCAATTGCTCGAGGCTCTTGCACTTGGAGGTGCGATGATCTGTGAGCAGTATGAAATCCGTGGAGGAGCTATGAAACTGTGCCTCCAGATTCTGACTTACTTCGGCTCGCTTGCGGAAGGTCACCTCATTCTCCAAAGTGGACATTGTGATATTCTTCTTCTATTCTTAGTAGTTAATCCGGTATCCCTTCCGTTAGCTTTGCAGTGCGCTGACCAACTGAAAGATCCACATGCTGTTCGTCTTAAACGCGATCTTACCGAACTTCCAATGCTTAGCCACTTGTCTGTTTGGCTAACAATTTTGTTTGTTTGGCTTGGCATTATCGGCCAATTCAACTGACAAAGATGTCAACTTTTATTAAATTTTCCATGAATCTATTTCTTAATTTAAACGACAAATTAACTGTTCACACATCGAGTCTCGCCTATTTTTCATGCACTGGATCCATTGAATATGGTTAAAAATAAGTAAAAATCATGTTTGATAATTATTATTATTTATTATATCGATATCAATGTTTACAAATGCATGGTACACCTCCATTTAACATTATTCACTTGGCTATTTTATCTGGACTTTATTATATATGATAATATGGGGTAACCATATCTTTACCTAAATTTAAGTTACAATCAATTATTAAGTATAAATGTTTTTATTAATTTTATTTATTATTGATGTATATATAATGCAGGAATAAAACTTCATAGGGACTTTTATATTTCAACGATTTCCACTCAGTTAATAACGATTTTGTTATCTAATCAAAAAATACAATAACCCAGATTGGCTCGTAACCAGAAAACTGTAATAAAGATGTTACAAAACCAAATAGTAGCTAAATAAACTACAACAAAATAGTTATTCCATCAGAAAATCTTAACGTTTATGAAATTGCAAATAACATCCAAAACCAAATAAATTGTGAAGAAAAGCAAAACTTTTCCTACACTTATTGGAAATATAATTTGTTCCGAGCATTTTGATATATTTACTGTAGAAACAGAATCAATAACAAGTAAGAATGATATAGTCGAGTTAGCTCGACTACGATATACCCTTAACCCTTTTTAAATATATTCTAGTCTAATTGGCAAATATCCCTTTAAGATGATTTGCACTCAAATGTTAATTTCTGTAAGTGCATTTCTTATAGAGCATTTTTACTCATAAGCCCGAACTGGCTCGCTACAAACACGTGCATATACATACTTACATACAGAAATACAACTTACACGAAATAGTAGTTATATGCAAGTGTGTTCGGGTCAGTTCGTGCTTGTGAGTAAAAAATGAGATGCCTTAGTTTTTTTTTACTCTGTAGTCGCTGTGCTTCCCATAACAAAAGAGTGCACTTGCATGGTATATCGTGGTCGAGCTCACTCGATTACAGCATTCTTAGTTGTTTTTACAAACAACAACTGCGATTAAGAGATGATGAAGCAGTATATCAAAATTACTAAGTGTATACAAAAAAATATAGAACTCCATATAATATAATCAGTTTTAGAATAAAACAGAACACAAACTTTATTATTATATAGATCCAAAAAAATCCCATTCTAGTAATTAACAAAAAAATATGGAGTATGATTATAGATTACACAATTAAAAATAATTTAGAAGCAGATAAACTTCCTTTTAAAGGTAAATGTAAAAAAAATAGTTAAATATTGGGCCAATTTGGCAGACAAAAGTTTTGTAGAATGCCTCCGCACTAAGAAGCTATTATGAACTTATCGCCGTCTTTCATTCATTCATTTATTGTTTACAAATAAAAATGGTTATGAAATATAATCCAGAAAAATCAGAAATAAGCAAAATAAAAAAAAATTAAATAAATAAAAAATGGTGTCAGCAATAATGCCCTTCCACATTCAGAAGATTACTTAACGGTTCTAAAATAGCCGCTAACTCATTTCAAGGAATGATGAGAATGGCTCTTACTGCTTTAAAAGCACAAGTTTCTTTACTAAGAATTGTTACAAGTGTATTTGACATTTTCAGAAAATATAAATATATAAAGAAACAATAAAATATTATTTAGCGAGTCGTTAATGGATTTCAAAAATTTCTAGTAAAAATAGATCATATCTCCTTATCCGTCATCAGATTTAATTTGATTTTGGTGTGCCAAAATCTCACTTGAGACAACTAATATTCTAATTCATTAATTATTTTCGTAAATTATCAAAATTTAGCTTTCTGTTTATTACATATCCCATTTTCAATCTTTTAATTTATGTTAAGTCCACAAAAGTCAGCTCACTGTTGCTGTCGTCTTCAACCAGGCAGGGAATACGCCTGAAGTATCAAAGTGATGAAGGAACATCGATGTTAATTTGTCTTCGTCTTCTTCGGCAAGCATTTTAGCCGGCGTCGTTCATCTTTGTGATTTTGTATTTTTGTTTTTAGATATTTAATTTTATTTTATTCTCATGCAGTTATTTCACTTGAGAGTTTTTTCTTACAGCTATTTTTTAAATATTTAGTACACATCTTAAACAGTTTAATGATTGTGTATTGAAAAGATTGGCAGATAGTAATTAAATACATCATTAATATTGTAATTTGACTTGTATTTTATTTCACTTCGTTCACATTTAAATTATTTAAAAAAACAATTTTTTAATGGTGAAATCAGTGAACAAAAGAAAAAGTTGTGTAAAGACGACAACTATGTTTGGGTTTGCTGCGCGTACGATTTTGGTTTATTATTATTTGGTTGATTTCCGATTTGTGAGTCGTTGGATTGTGTTCTGATCTTCGACTGACTGATTGTTCGATAGCGTTTTAAAATATAAAAGGACCGAAACCTAGCATGCGCAAGTCACTCAATGTTTACATTAGGCGTCTCAATGTGTTGACTACGTCAAATTGCAAGATTGCCAAAATGTCACTCGTCGAAAGACGGCGGTCTGTTTATATATTTAAAAAAGATCTTCAGTGCGTATGCATGCTACAAAGCTCAGCAAGCGTAAGACGCTTACGATTTACATAAGGAGTCTCAATGAATTGACCACTTGAAGGGTGTCCAATTGCAAGATAAGCAAAATGACTCTTGCGGAGAAAGACTCTGAGTATACATATATATATATATATTTATATGCATTCTACACATTGTTCGAGCAGAGTGGATTATGTTTTCCGATAGCAATAAAAGCCACAATTATAAAGAGAGTAGACTTTTACACATATATTATGCATTTACATATTGAATCTATGTAAGTACAGTAAGTAAGTAAGTAAATAAAGTCGAGATCATTCGACTTTAGCATTCTTACTTCTAGCGACTTGAATTGCATAGCTAAATATTTATTTAAGTCGTTTTGGCTTAAATTCCATATCGAATTACTGAAATAAACAAAATAGAATTTTTGCATAATTTTTTAAATATTTTTTTATTGATTTTTTTTTTGTTTTATTTAATTTTAATGTTTTTTTTTACATGATTTTTAAAAATTGTATTTTAAAAGCATCGCATTTGATCATATAAAGTAAGATATATCATTACAATATACAATTGTATCCGTTTGATTTTATGCGTATTTAAACATAGGTGTAATATTATGTTTAGGCAATTTTATAATTCAATAGCAGTAAATTGTTTCAGAGACCATGGCTATATGTATATGTAGCATATATAACTATGTGTATATAAGTATATATATATATGTATTAATTATGTATGTGTATGCATGTAAATATAAGCTCAAACATTTTCAATGTGCACTCTCTTTAAAACTTAAACGAAAGTCAAACAAATTTAATTTTTAATTTAACCGAATATAAAAAAAGAGTGACGTTTAAAATTACATTTTGCAAAAGGGCGGCGTGTGAAACTGCAGCGTAAAATCTGAATATACCGAATTGACAATTGCTTAAGGAAAGAATTTTGTTAAGGTTACACAACTCGATACAATTAAGCTGTTTCATTTGGTAATTGTAAATTTTAACAATGCCAATTCATATCTAGATAAAATTAATTTAATTTCCTTAATTTGTGTATATATGTGTGTGTGTGTGTGTGTGTGTGTGTGTGTGTATGACAACAAGCATTTGCGTAACTCATATAACAAACATAATTATTGGGTATTTAATAACCGAACACAAAGTCCAAAACTGGACAAGAAAAAAAAAATATAATTAAAATTACATTAAATTAAAGAACGCAACAAACATTGAACAAAAGATTGAGCAACCAGCGAGGTGCACAACGTTTTCAAAACAGCAACAACAACAACTACAAGTATGACATTTTGCAACTAAATTGTTAGATAGTTCATATAAGCATGTATAGCACGTATACACATATGAGTATATAATAGGTATCAGCCCAGTAGTTCCAAAGTACGTCTCGATGTCTATTGCCAACCAATGGTATAGTTTCTGCTCAGATGACCCATGCGACGCTGGCGACCAACTGCAAAATACACGTCAAAATATACATTAGCAATCAATCAGTGATCAATTATAGCCAAGTTAACAGACGTAACAACACCAACAGTGCCAAGACGAAGCATGACGCACGATACAGCAATTGCAGCTGATATCAAGTGTCAACATTGATTTATGTTCATATATATTATTTAGGTATGTAGATTTATTAAGATTGACATAAGAGCTGCTAAGCTGTGCTATCAATATTTGCTAAGCTACTTATAAGCTATTTTCGCCTTGGTTTAATATTAACTTAAATATATATCAGCTATACTAGCTATCAGATAATTTACGTACTGCATGTTAACATCATTCTTCGGTGTTAGTTTGCGGCTGGTTGTTGGGTGTGGGTCGTTTGGGTGGTGTTGTACTTGTTGTTGTTGTTGATGTTGGTAGTGGTGTTGCTGTTGTTTGTTGTTGTTGTTGTTGCGTTTACACAGAGGGCGGTGTTTAACAATCGAAATCTGGTAAAGGGGGGAAATCACATAACGAAGGTTGTTGTTGTTGAGCTGAACACATAGAATGCTTGTTGCACAGTAGTTGTTGATATTGTTGCTGTTGTAGTTGCATCAAGTGGTGTTGTTGTTGTTGTTGTTGGTGGTGCTGATTTTTTTTTTTTGGTAATTAGTACAAAATTTGACAATCAAAAAACAAAGACACACACACGATCACGCACAATAAAAGGTTGATGTTCTTGTTGTTGATGTTGCTGTTCTTGTTGTTGTTGGTTGTGGCATGTTTTGTCTTTTTATTTACGCTGATTGAGGCGTTTCACACGTACTGTAAGACAGATAGAGAGAAAGATAGAGGAAAGATTGGGAAAGAGAGAAGAGACAAATACAATCTGATTAGTTAAATTGTGGCACAAAACAGAGGTGGGATTATTATTTAATTTGGGTTAATCAAAATACACAACAAATTGTCAAATGGTCAATCAATCAATCAATCAATCAGTTGAATAGGTACAACATTCAAGGCTAGGCAAAAAGTTCGCCTTTTGGGTATAATTTTTAGTAGTAGGCCAATAAAAAAAAACATCTCGCAAGTCAAGATAGTTCGAGCATCGGTTCTTAAAGTCTAGGTTTATTTTAAGGCAGAATTTGGGGATTTGTCATTCTTTTTTTTTTTTTTGTTGAGCTAGCAAAACTCTGTTTTGTTTTTGGGTAATTATTAGTTAAGCATGTGTTAAAGGCGGCTGCAAAGCCTTTTGGCAATTGTTTTTGGCTTTATTATTTATTTTAGGGCACAAACAACAAAAGGCTGAGAAAAAGAATTTGGGTACCAACTGTTTGACATGGGTTATCGCTGAAAGTTATGCTACATTTACATGGAGATTGTTGTTTGGCTTTGCTGTTGTTGTTGTTGTTCTTGTTGTGGTTGTTGCTCAGGTGGGACTGCCTTTGCTGTTGTTGTTTTTTTGTTGAATTATAAAAGGAGCCTAAACACTTTGGCTTCGCAATTGTTTGCTAATTTATTACATTATTGATTTGATATTTTATTTATAAAGCGGATTTTTTTTTGTTTTATTAAGTTGTTTTTAGTTTCACTTAAAAATTGTACATCGCATTTAATTCCTATACGAAGAGAAGTTCATTAGAGCTCTGTTCTTGTTTTGGGCAGCAACTTGTGAAGGTGGTAAGTAAAAGCCAGGATGGGGATTAAGGGTGTGACATTTGGT